>JAMXDD010000007.1:15006339-15606339 GCA_024733475.1 Syzygium grande | reverse complement strand
CTGTTTAGGGGTTACAGATATCAACTTAGGATTACTCGAGTTGTGACGGTCTCGATTTCCAAGATAATGCGAGTATTTATCACTAGTTTTAGATGTCGCGATCATTCGGAATAAGTTCAGGATTATTCGCCACGCGTACTCTCAGTCATGCAGAGTCACTTGCGGTCCTATCATACGTTGTTGGCCAAACCAAATCCGTCACCCTCCTTGGATTGATCCACATTGGCCCAAAATATTCCATCGTCGTTCCTCAGAATCGGATTCCATTCACGGTCGAGTTGTTGGGTCAACGTACCATTTTCCTAGTTAGCCATTCCCTATTGGTCAGTATCTCGAGAATGATTAGTTTCGGGCAAGACTTACTAAAATGAAATGAGAAATATTTATCCATTTCATTGATCACAAAAATGGATCAAATTTAGGATGTTACACATAGTGTACTTGTCACGCCCCAGACCAAGACCGTGGTGTTTCATCCCAACCCAGTCATGAATCATTCTTGTTCCAAGGATTTACGTCACGAAGGCTCGTTTCATTTTTTTTTCCTTGGTTACATGTAAGCGAAAGCAATTATGCTTAACAAATAACATCTGCAACAGCATAAGCTTAGAGGCATATATTACAAGCACACTTAATATACATGATGGATGCCTATTTTACAAACCCTCTTTTCTTATGGGCCCTCTTGGTGATCCATTTACTTCCGGGTTACATCCGATTTTCCACATACTATCTTCATAGTTGGGGTGATCCTAGCTTCGCTACCATAGTCCCTTCACAAAAAACAAAAAGTTCGCTTTTCTCCAAGCTCGGTCGACTAGCTATGGTCCTCCTACATTCTCGTCGGGCGCATTATCATCGGCAGCCCCAGGTGGTCTGCTAAATCTGAGAAGGGTCTGAGCAAATCTCTGTCGAACCAAACAAACCACGCTTCACAGCGATGGGGAACCAACTCATTCACATCTTGTTGTACCCAGACAGTGGTGACACACTTGCAGTACGTGACTTTTGATTCTACGTCGACTATGTTGATTATTGAAACATGCTCTTGACACCTAATTTTTAGCTCATTTTTGTCATATTTTCAAAAATTTCAAAATTAGGTTTATGGATCTTGCCCAAGCCTAGAAACCTATTTCTAAACCAAAAAATAATTTTTAAACATTTTTATGCATTTTTTTCTGAATTTCTTTTAGTCAAAATAAGCAAGAAAATCAAGAAAAATAGTAAATGGAATCAAAAAAATTCAATCCAATTTCGTAAATACACTGTCAATTTTAGAAAATTTCAATTGGGTATACGTTTTTCCCAAAATTGGGCAAAATTAAACCCGAATTGAACCAAAAATGAAATTAAATTTTTTCTAGACATTTTTAGGTCATAGTGTCTTCACAACAATTGATTCGAGGACCTTTAATTGCATAATAGTTGGTCCAATTGCACAATTTGACATAAAAATAAAAAATTCCCAAAATTAGATTGAAAATTAAGAATTTTAAACCCAAATTGGGAATTGTGCCCAAAATGAAATTGCCAAAATGTGAGAATATCATTTCTAGGGTTAATTAGGGGGGGTAATGCAATTTTGGCATCAATTTTGCTTAGTCAGGTCATTAAGATCTCGAATTGAACAAAACCCTATTAACCCAAATATAAAAATGAAAAATCTTGGGCACAATTATAATAAAAATTGGGGAAAATTATATGTTTGGGTTCGAAACATGCTGGGAAATTCAATTTTAGGGTTAAATGTTGAAAATTCGGGCAAAATTAGACTTAATTTGCAATTTTATACAAAACCGGAACTGCCGGGTCGGGCGGGTCAACCCAACCAGACCCGAACAGTCCTTCTTCGCCCGACTCGGCCAAAACGCAATAAACCCAGAATTTCCCGTGTGTGTGCCCATGACTTAGTCAACTTATCCCAACCAATCTAACACGTGTTTGATCGAGATTGCAGTTGGAGAATCTCTAGCTGGCATCGGTTAATGACTCCAACCGATCGGGAGTCGGTTTAAACCGATTTTGAGTCAAAAATGGAAGAACAAAAAAGAAAAAAAAGCTGAAGAACGGGAGGAGAACCTGTTTGACGAAATTCCCAAGAGAGAGAAGAGAGAGAAGGAGGCGAAATCAAAGAAATAGAATTAGAGAGAGAGGGTCAGAGGTTCCTCTGTGAGTGATCGGCATTGCCCTAGACGGCGAGGCGCCGGCGAATCATGAGTTGGCCGTGACCTCCCCTTGTCGTGCCAAGCCGAAAAGCTGACCACGAAGGTCTGATAATCAATCTCAGCCGGCACATCTGGACCAGTTCCGGTGAATCCGAGCACACCGGGAGGAAGACCAAGAGTCAAGGGACAATCCCTGGGATCCCGTTCGGTTCAACAATTCGTTCGTGATCAATTTTTTTTTTATAATTTTCCAGAATTTGATTTTTGTTTCAGTGTGCATTTTTTTAGCAATTTCTGTCATATCCTCAATTTCAGTCCCTGGGAAATGGCTATGGTTTAAGTTTGATGGTTTTTCAATCGGAACTAAAATTTTTACTCTTGTTTTGAAAAACCCAGTTTTCGTATCCTTTGTACCCCATCGTTTTGTTATTTTTGGGGAGACTTTTGTGATCCGAATTTCTAATACTTTCTTCTTGAAAGTTATTCCAAACATCATGAAGTTTTTACATACTTTAATTTCAGAATTTTTGGAGTTGATATGAGTGGTATAATGGCCTAATTTTTGGACCGTGTGAAACTACCAAGAATGGATATTTCAGTGATGTTCACATCGTATTTATTTTCTACAAAGCTTTTTTGGGCCGATTTTAGAAAAGTTTCCTTTACAAAAGTTGTTGAGAACTTCCTTTTCTATAACGTATATAAATTTGGAAATTTTTCGAGATGATTTGGATTCTGGACAGAGCTTAATTTGAGAAATAAGAATTCTGTTCCAGCAAACTATTTTTAGTCTGTCTTTGAGCTACTAAAAATGGCATTTACAGAGAGATTCAGATTTTGTATTCTCATGAAAAATGTTTGTTAAGGCCTTGTTTATGACATATTCAAATTTGAGAATTTTCAGAGCCCATTTATTATATTTTCAAGTCCGATTTCGTGAACAGTGCAAAACTACCCGGTTTTGTCAGATTTCAAAGATTCAGCATTTTTTACATGAGAATATTGAAATTTTGACTTGATGTCTTATGATGACTTAAAGCATATGTTCTAAGCTTTCAAATGAGATATTTTTATGCTGTGATTGGAGGTCGTCCTAGGGGGAAAATGAGAGTGAGCCGAGAGAGAGCCGAGAGAGGGAAAGGAAGAGAGAAATCATTAGTGGCTTGGATTCATTGTGCTCTCTTCATCGTGATCCTTTGGCCATAGTTCATTAATGAACTTTAATGCTATCCATCATGACCTTAGACTTTGGAGGCCTCTTCATCATGACAAGCATTAATAGTCTTGAGTGAGAAGCAAGTTTGGGGTTTGATAAATTGAAAGAAGGCCATTCGGCCAAGAAAAGAGAGAGAGAAAGAGAGAGTAGCCGAAGGGGAGAGAGAGAGAGAGAGAGAGAGAGAGAGAGAGAGAGAGAGAGAGAGAGAGAGAACCAATGAAATTGAGATAAGTATTGGCCCTTCATCATTTTAGATTATTAAGAGCAATTAATGGCATTAAATACAAGCCATCATGACTTTTGACTATTGAACATTAATACTTGGCTTCTTCCCCAAGCCTATTTGGCTATAAGGAAGCAAGAAGTCTCACTTGAAACCCCCCCTTGTCCCTCATCTCACGCCAACATCTTCTTCTTTTTCCTTTGTTCTTGTTTTCTCACTTTGGCCGAGAAGCTCTTGCCCAAACCAACCCTGAACTAGCCTGTGTTCCTACTCATTCCCATCCAAGAGCCACGGTTTGGCCTTGGTAGGCCTAATCTTGGTTGGCCAAACAAGGAGAAAGCAAGGAGGAAGCCCAAAAATCACACCCGAATCTCATCTGAGGCCCCGTCTCTCGCGAAATCAAGCTTGTTCCGTGCTCAAGCCAAGCTACCAGCCACTTTCTTCCTTTAATATCTCGTGTTCGAGTAGTTGTTGAGTAAGTGAATTCCCTAATACCGGGAAAAGATGTTGAGATGCGTTGTGACGTGGTTTGCTTGGATAGTTTCTCGGTCGTTTGATTGGTCGTAATTGGTTCATTTCTCAATTTGATCCTGTTTCATGTTTGATGTTGTTTTGAGATAGAATCGAGCCTTAGTTTGTAAAGTGTGCACGATATGGCTATGCGTGATGTTTTCTTGTTTGAACTTTGTTATTAATCTGCCAGCGATACGGGTAAGGTAAGGGCCCACTTATTTTAACGGCGATTGATATATCCTCGCTTGATATTAGTATTTTCACTTGCTAAGTCTACCCAACTCATCCCCCGTTTCACTTGCTGAGTCTTCCCAACTCATCCCTCGTTGTTTCCCCTTTTTCAGGTCTGTAGGATGGCATTTCCCCCAGCCTGCGTTGGCAATCCCGTGGAGCAGAGAGCTGAAGTGCTCACCAGAGAAGACCGCGCCTACCGCCAAATCACGACACTTGTGATGTTCGATGAGGGCTTAACGGACTTGGTGCCTCAGAGCAAGCAGGCTCCGGGATAAAGCCACGGGTGGGATGTGAGATGGCTAGGCGGATGGGAACAAGATGGAGGTGAAGAAGCGAGGAGCGAGAAGCCGTAGTAGGTATAGGATAACACAAGTCAAGATTTGCTATTTATAGTCGGCTATGAAATATGTGTTGTTTGCCATGGCCCGAAGGGCTTGTTAAAACATGTTTGCATGAATTATAAACATAAGGTTTGTTCATGATGCTTCTTGTCTTATTTCCACTATGTGTATTGATTGTGATTGTCTCGAGAAATGCTTTTGCTTGTGTGTAATGAAAAAGAATAATGAATGGGACGTCACGTTAATGATCCCGAGGTAAGGGTGTTACAATTTCATTGACGAATCTTGGCATGTTGATGTCTATTACTAGTTTCTAATCAGTTTCGTGTGATTTGATTGTGTTTTTGGGTATTAAAAATGCATGAATTGAGTCGGCCTCACCATTAAACCCTTCGCCGGAGCTCTGGTGACTTTGTTGGAGTATTCCTGTGGCTATAAGGCCACTCAGGTTAGTGTTCCCTAACCTTTGTTTGATGTTTGTTAGTGATATGAATCGTTTTTAGACGGCTAGGGCGATCGGAATAGGGGTGGATGTTAGAAAATTTGAAAATGTCAGTTTTGAGTTGGCATTTTTAGGCTCGGTTTCTACTGGCTGGTGAACGTCCGTCAGCGTGCTGAATAGGTTGGTTTGATAATAGAATATATGGACCTGTCAATGGTGCAATTAGAATGATTAAAATGTTGTCAGAAGGTCGCTGACGGCGAGCTCAAAGTCACGGCCTTGAAAACTGGAAACAATGAATCGTGCCTACCAACTATTTGATAAAATGCCTAAATGAAAAAGCTTGAAACAGCACCGTTTTAGCGTTGGGCTCGCTGGAGGGGATGATCGATGCCAGTGCCGGTGATGGCCGGTTTGGTCTTGGCTAAATCGGTCTGAACCGGTTTGGTCTGATTCATTCCCCTCGGCGGGAGAAAAAATTCAAAAAATTAAAATAAAATAAAAAATAAATAAAAAATAAAATAAAACTAAAAAAAATCAATAAATAAAAAATTTAAAAAATTCTTAAAAAATCACAAAAATACAAAAAAATTAGATTTTCTTAGAAAATTCGAAAATTTTGCAGAAAATTCATAAAAATTTCAAAAATTCAGAAAATACAAATAAAAAATTTGGAAATTCTAGAAAATCAATAAAAATTTGAAAAATTGGAAAATTCACCCAAATTTCTAGAAAATCATAAAAAAATCATTTCTCCATTTAAAAAACCTTTTCGAAAAAAAAAGAAAAAAATTTCAAAAAAATTGAAAATTCACAGAAAGGTCCAAAATCACAGTGGCCAGCCATAAAAAATGAAATTTTAATTTTTGAAGTGTCCACAT
This sequence comes from Syzygium grande, assembly GCA_024733475.1. Classification (NCBI taxonomy): domain Eukaryota; kingdom Viridiplantae; phylum Streptophyta; class Magnoliopsida; order Myrtales; family Myrtaceae; genus Syzygium; species Syzygium grande. The sequence continues at coordinate 15,600,321 of JAMXDD010000007.1, read as the reverse complement.
GGCACTAAAAAAAATAAAAAATTTTGAAAATCCATAGAATGATTAAAAATTATTGTGGCCAGTCATAAAAAGTGAAATTTGGATTTTCCAAATTGTCTAAGTGGCATAATTTGGGAAATTCCAAATTTATGGCCAAAACTCCTAAAAAACCCTAACCCTAAATAATGAAAAGAACAAGCTATTAAAGCTTTGTTAGGGTTTTAGTAGGTTTTCATTTCTAGTGACCAAATTAGGGTTGCTGTGATTAATTTGCCATTGGATGTACATTTGATTCTTGGATGCTTAATTGTCTGTCCATGATTAGATTAGTGAAGTGACCTTAGGGATCCGTGTGATATGCTAGATATGCCATATCGTTCTTATGTACCGAAAGGGCATTAATGGTCTCAATTTGGGATCGTTAACGCAACCAAGTCCCTTATCCAGAATCTTTGATTCATAGGATTGCAGTACTTCTCCCGTACCACAATTAGGTTTCTAGTGGACCTACTGTAAATGACTAGTGGCGACTCCAAGTTTGAATTTAAATCAAATAAACCCACTGTCACATGAGGTATGGCTTGGGAGAGGCCCGTATAGAAAAATACCTCCATCCGAAGCACGTGAGCGCGTGGTGCGACAGGCTTGGCGACTCCGCTGGGAAATCTTAAATTTCTAAGTGGACTTAGGCCTAGATAGAACGATATGTATGTGTTTGTGCTCGTAAGGATCCTAGGTACGTTCCACTAATGACGTGTTAAATGGTGATGCAGGTGGGAGATATAAGGGGTGTAGTCTATACTTACGTTTGTTTTACAGGATGGTGTTGGGATTGAATGTAGTTTTGACCAAATTTTAGAAGTGTTGTTTGATTATAAATTATTGTGCTTGCCTTTAAATTGCTTTAGCACTACACTTTTTGCACACAACACCCGTGGTCCAACCCCGGCTACATTTAGGATCACCCTTAAGAGGTATGTGTTTAGGCGAAATTATGAGCCGATTGTTCATGGAATCATTTAAATACAATACCGACCACCGAGATGGATTAATATTCCATTACTTTAGGCCGATCGCCTATTGGGACGGAATCCCTTGTCCATTAAGGTGGTGACCTTGAGCCTTTAGTATATCCCCACCCTTTTAGGTGTCAAAACCTCACTTGTTGCATATGCTTGTCTTTGTGGTTCGTATACCTAAAATCAAGCAAAATGTGTCGGTAAGTAAGTGTCGTTCCACTTCTCTCATCTTTTCAATTATGCAAGTTAATCGATACCATTTTGTTAAAAAATGCCCAAATGACAATCAATGTTTGGTCAAAATGCCTTTTCATACTAGAATGAATGAATAGGATGACATGCTGCATTTGGTCACATTTTTCATTTCTATATGGAATGTATAGGTCCATGATGTTTTCAATGTAATTCAAATTGATTGAATGCTCAATATGTGACAAGTACAATCCCATTTGCTGAAAGTCTATTTTCGATGTATTCGAAGTTGTAAACCACAAGATAGGACTTTATGGTCAAAATGAAGCATGTCAAAAGGCATTTGCATTAAACATTGATTTCATTCACATTTTCAAGTATATGCTCTTTTAAGGCATAAATAGATTAGAAGTGGCATTTGTATTACATTATAAGAATGCAAAATGTACTTTACTTCCATTTTTTTCCATAAAAAGGACATATAATTAAAATGGGGGCATTTCAAAATTGATCTATGGTGATTAATAATGAACTTTTGCATGATTAGGCTCGATGGGAAAACTAGACATCCAAGTGGTTCCTATTCCACGAAAAGAGCTCATGGCTTGGTGAAAGGACATGACGAAAGACAATCAAGTTTATGTTCAAGATAGTTTGGGATACCTTCTAGACTTGATCCATGTGGAACATCAAGTCAGTTTGGTTCAAGCATTAGCGCATTTTTGGGAAGTTTCCACTGCCACCTTCCAATTTGGAGAGTATGAATTGACACGAACTTTAGAAGAGTGCTAAGCTGCCATTGGAATTGATTCCAAGCCTATGGTCGTAGAGCCACTTGTTGGACTTAGTCCCATAAGCATTCTTGTAGAATTCCTCAACCTCAAAGCTCCAAAAATCAAAAAGTTAGTCAAGTCAAACACGGGGTAGATTTCCATTATCCTTTTTAATAGCCAATTTTTCCAAACTTCATAGGGAAACGGGAAACACTTCGGCTCGGGTTTTCATTCTAGCCTTCTTTAGTTTCATTCTATTCCCCATATCTAGAACGGGATTCAACCCTTTAGTTGCAATAATCACAAGACAAGCATGTCTCAAATGGGATTTTTCTAACATGCTTCTTGCCCAAACCATTATTTTCTTAAACACATATTAAAAGTGTGGAAAGGGAATCTTTCAAGCTTTAGCGGGTCTCCTATCTCTTTGGTTCATCTCACATATTCGACCATGGTGCCATTCCATGAGTATTCATGAGATTTGCCCAACAATAAATCCCATCAAACGATACCTTCATATCCAAAACAAATTACCCAAACAATCTTTCTTAGATTGGGCCAACTTCATTAGGGCCTTAACTCATAGTCAAATCCAATGGCAGATCAATTGGCCAAAGATTAATAAGGCAAGGATTACAAGCCAAGAAGGGAACGCAGTACCATTACTCAGGTTAAATGGGGGAGCCGCCTATTGTCCCTTACGAGTTGTCAGACAATTTGGAATGCTTCAACAAGTCCCACCGGCATAGAACCCTGAGGAGTTTACTTTCGATATCCCAAATGGGATTGTACCCGAACAAAAGAAGAAAGACCTTTAAGCTAAGGTCCACAAGATCATCCTTTCTTTAGGTAATTCACCTTCACAAGTAGTGGAATGACCAAAGAACTTGAAAGGTGATATGAAGCTGTATATGACATCCAAGGAATACATCAAGTGGATGGAAAATAAACAACCAATTGATGTTGAGCCATATGTTCCATTGAGCATTATAACGGATCTTGAGGAGGAGTATGTATCGTCCCACACATGCCTGAAGTTGAGCCTTACATCCTTGAAGAAGTCGTGATCGATGTCAAAGAATGGAAATCCCGAATCAAGGAATGAGAGGATTACCACGGGGCGGAATCTACCTTAGCTAGCAAGAAGCCTAGACTTGAATGATTTAGAATTCCCATTCGAGTTCAAAATTGCTTTGTAAAGCAATCTTGGATTTATATGAAATACTTATTTTTCAAAATTCGTTTGAATAAATTCAAAATCATGATTTAAAAGGAAGGATCACCGTAGATTGCAATTCTTTGAATGGTATGATTCCTTGAGAAAAAAACTGTGATGAGAAGTTTTATGCAAGGCTAAGGCTTGTGTAAAAATTCTTATCCTTGTTAATCATAAGAAACCATACAATTAAAAGAATGTGGGTTTTCATATTCATTTCAACAATTCTAATATCTTGATGGTTTTCATGAAAACAGGTTTTCTAGCAACGGAAGATAAAAGACCTCGAACCCGTTTACAAATTAAAATGGCCGAGGAAGAAAGTTGCACTTGACTAGTTGAAGTGGAGAATCAGATGACATAAATGGCTATCATGATGGCAGAAATGAAAGCCTTTATTCTTGCATCTCGAGGGTCTTATCCTACTACTCCAAATGTAGGAACCTCAAATGCCACCGAAACACCAGTTAAAGACCCAGTCAGGAACAAAGACCTAGTTCAATAAAATCCTCCAAAAACTATACCTAAGGTAGTAAATTTGAAAGAGGATGATCAAACCAAGAAAGCATCCAAAACAAAAGATGAAGAAGAGGTCAAGAGATGAGCTAAAATTGAAGAATGTCTAGCAAGTCAGGGCTATGAGCTTCAAAGATTCGACAAGTTCTCGCCATACGCGAAGGTGGTTGTTCTAGAAAACTACAAAAAACTAAAGTTCGTGAGCAAGTACGATAGAACCAGTTGTCCAAAAAGCCATTTGAAATATTATTTCCGTAAGATGGCAAGATATTCAGACAATATGCCACTCCTTATCAGTACATTTCAGGATAGCCTGAAGGGAGAAGCCTTGGCATGGTATACCGCTCTTGACATAGAAGATTTTACTGAATGGGGTCATCTGGCAGGAGAATTCCTTTGCTAATACAAATTCAATGTCGAAGTACTTCCAACTCGGGAGGATTTAGTCAGAACCGAGAAATGAAGGAGCGAAGGATTTAGAGCCTACGCTCAAAGATAGAAAGTTGTAGCCTCACAAGTCAAACCAACTATAAGTGAGGACGAGCTTATTGAACTCTTCTTGAAATCATTACCAACCGAGTATTACGACAAGCTACGTATATCGGGCTACCAAACATTTACCATGCTGGTGAAGGTTGATGAAAGAATCGAATGGTCATTGAAGGAGAAGAAATCTCAAGAAGCAACAGCACGGAGATCGTATCCTGGAAGAAAGGATAAAGAACATATACGTGATGTGGCTATGATATCCGGTCCTAACGTTAATCAGGCTTCATTCCCAAAGCAGTCCAATGTCCCTTGGAGAAATCCAAAACCATTTGAGCCAAAGAAAAAACCCGTAAAGCAATTCACCCCGTTGCCATAGCCCTTGTCGAAATTATTACCGATGATATTGGAAAGGCATTTGGTAGCCAAGAAAGTGCCAAGAGATAATCCTACAAGGTTTCCCTAGTACGATGAGTTGAAGACTTGCACATACCATATGGGAGAAAAAGGGCACGATGTGAACAACTGTATAGTTTTGAAATACAAGATCCAGCAACTCATAGGCAAGAAAATATTAAATTTTCAAGAGCCAGAGCTAAATGTCCATCAGAACTCTCTTCCTAAGCACAATGTGATAAATATGGTCCTTATAGAAGGAGAAATAATAAGGCCTAATGAAGAAGATGAATATTAGGCCAAATTAAAGTCAGCCCGACAAGGAGATGCTCGCTTCCCCATGAAGCGTTATTAAAAGGGGAAGTCATAGATAACTTGGGAAAAGATTTTGGCAAATACAACTTCCAAGTAAAGTATACTCCACCACCGTGGGCTTTTAAAAGTAAAGTCATTGTGCCTGATGGTTGGGGCGGTATGGACGATGAGCTTAGCACACAAAATGTGACTCCATCCTATGATGAGGAGGATTAATTTGAAGAGCAAAAAGAAAAGATTCGGCAAGGTGAAATGTGATTTACCCGAACTTCATTTGAACAAGGTGACACTGTAAACCTCCTTGGTCAAGATAGTGGAAAATACAACTTCCGTGTTACGTACGTACCTCCACCCTGGGCTTTTAAAAATGACACTATTGTGCTCGATGGATGGGGAGGCATGGATGAAATCCCAATCAACAAAATAAGTCTTGAAGAGAAAGAAGATCAAGATGAGAAAATGAAGAAAAAGGCTCGCTAAGGAGACAGCGATTTATTCGCAAAGTACGAAAACGAAGCGAAATTGTAAATTATCTAGGACAAGACAGTGGTCGGTATAATTACCGTGTCAAATACACGCCATCTTCATGGGCACCCAAAGAGGAAAATATCGTGCATCACGGTTGGGGTGGAATGGATACTATTGAAGCTGACAAAAGCATGGTATCCATGATTATACCACTATTGATTAATCTCGATGAAGTGGATAGACTTGACGAAGAGAAGAATCATGTTAAACCAATTACTATTAAGCTCCCAATTGGTCAACTAAAGATTGAAGAGAAAGAGGTTCAGCCTATGATCATCACTTTACCTCCAAAGGAAGAATTTGATACCAAATGTGTACCATGGGATTACACATCTAAAGAAGTTGATGCAATAATCAGATTGGAAAGATGTTATGTCTCAAAAAAAGGTGAGCATGAAAAGAAGGGAGTAACCAAAGAGGATGTCAAGCAGTTGTTAGTCATGAAGACAAGTGAATATGAAGTAATTGAGCAATTAAGAAAGATGCTGACATAGATTTCCTTACTGGATCTTTTCAAGACTTCAGAAAGCCACAAAATGGTGCTTATGAAGCTTCTTAATGAAGTGCATGTCCCGGAGACAATTAATGAGGTACAACCGAAAGACTTTGTGGGTGCCATTTCTAAATGATTAGATTGCCTTCTCTGATGAAGATTTTCCAATTGATAGACGTTCCCACAATAAAGCCCTGTATATTGCTGTCAAATGTCAAGGCAAGGAAGTGTCATGGGTATTGATCGATAATGGTTCTGCACTGAATTTGTGTCCACTAAGCACACTGCATCGCTTGGGAATTAGTGAAGAACTTACCAAACCTTCAAAGGTGACTGTACATTTATTCGATGGTATAAAGAAGGATGTTATCGGTGACATCGAACTGGAGGTAAATGTAGGCCCTATGCCTTTTCTAATTGACTTTCAAGTGGTAGACATTCCAAGGACCTTCAACCTACTGCTAGGGAGGCCTTGGATTTATATGGCCGGCGCCATTCCTTCTAGTCTACATCAAAAAGTTCGATTTGTTATTAACGGTAAAATGATTACCATACACGGGGAAATGGATTTTACCACCTACAAGGAAAGTGCCATACCTTATGTCGAGCTGGAGATAAAAGAAGAGCCAAGTTATCATTCTTTCAAGATGATTTCCATGATACAAATTCCCTCTGGTAGTGTCATGAAGACTCTAGAATTTTCGGCATCGTCTATTAGGTATGGAAAAGTGTTATGCCAATATGGATTTAACCATAATGGTAGGCTTGGGACAAAAGCACAAGGAATTAAAGAACCTATTATCCCATTTGGCACAAAGAAGAAGTATGGAGTGGGGTATGAATCACTACTACTCACCATGGAGGCCAAGGCTAAGGTCAAAAGAATCATGAAGGCCGTGAAAGTCGAGGTGATCGAACTATTAATTTGTCATCATGGAAGGGTAAAACCAGAGAGTTACCCCATCGTCAAATTCATATCAGAGAGAACTTTCCCGGGCCACCTAAACTGCTTTCGGAAGAAGATTTAAATGCAGAAGCGGATCCTATCTTGTTGGGTTTATTTGAAGAGGACATTATCAATGTCATTATAACTAAGGACGAAGATACCTACGCACTAGAGTAGGAGGATTCTTTTGAACCCTTTTCCTTATTGTTGCCTTTACAATTTGTCCGTTTCATGTTGATGTTGTTTGCAATTTCAATTCAGTTACAATTAACGTTTCTTTCAATATAGATGTAACTACATTTTTCAAATTCAATAAAGGTGTTCAATGTTTTGATAAGGACATATGGAAACAAAATCAAACCAATGATGAATATTGCTCTCACACGTGAGGCTTGAGACTTTGGGTTTCCGTATGACTCCTCATTGCAAAAATGGTTTTAAGAGCAAGGATGTCCAATGATATGAGGATTAGCTCTATTATGATGATCTCTTCAAAACATATTTCAAAATAATTTTCCAAAAGGGTTTTTCATAAACCTCATGTATCAATTCATTTCATATGCAATTACTGATCATGTTTTTCACATGTCAGGCATAGGCATTCATACACCCATAATAGGCTCATAGGTGACCCAAATCTCTCCAAGGAGATCACTTGTGATATTGAAGGGGATAATGAAGATGAGGAATAGATAAGAAGAGAACGGATCCGTCATGAAGAATCAAAGCCACTCATGTTAGAGAAAATGATTACTATTAATTTGGGTGATAAAGAGAACCCCAAAGAGGTCAAGATTGGAGAAAGTCTTCTCTCAGTAGAAGCAAAAAGAATAACAGACTTGCTTAAAGAATATCAAAATATATTCACATAATCTTATGCTGACATGACAGGCCTTGATCCAAGTATAGTTGAACACACTTTGCCAATTAATCCAAGTATTCCATCTAAGAAGTAAAAATTGAGGCAAACGAAGCCAAAATTGACAAAGAAAATAGAAGAAGAAGTGATGAAATTACTCAAAGTTGGTTTCATCGAAATAGTGTCATATCCAAAATGGGTTGCCAACATAGTACCCCAGAACGAAGAAAGATGGTCGGGTGCAAGTATGCATTAATTATCGTGACCTGAATAAAGCAAGCCCAAAGAATGATTTCCCGCTTCTACATATTGATGTATTAGTGGAAAGCACTGCTGGATTCGAAATATTTTCATTCATGGATGGCTTTTCAGGATATAATCAAATCTTCATGAAGAAAGAGATAAGGCGAAAACGTCCTTCATAACACCATGGGGCACATTTTGTTATAAGGTGATGCCTTTCAGTCTGAAAAATGCTGGTGCCATATATCAAAGGGCGATGGTAACTGTGTTCCATGATATGATGCATAAAGAAATTGAGGTGTACGTGGATGATATGATTGCAAAATCCAAACAAGGAGAAGACCATGTTGAGGTGCTTCGCAAATTATTCAAAAGACTCAGAAAGTACAAGTTGCGGCTGAACTCCAATAAGTGTGTATTTGAGACAAAATCTAGTAAATTGCTAGGATTTGTGGTTAGCAATAGAGGAATCGAAATCGATCCTTCCAAGATCAAGGCAATACATGACTTGAAGACTCCTTCTACGGTAAAAGAAGTAAAACGCTTGTTGGGGCGATTAAACTACATTGCCCGCTTTATCTATCAGCTTTCTGAGACTGCTAAACCATTCTTCAAACTGTTGAAGAAAAATGCAAAAGTAAAGTGAGATAAAGAATGTCAACAAGCTTTTGACAAAATAAAAAAATATCTGGAGTAGTACTGGTACAAAGAAGACCAAATGACGGCAGAGAATAATCTGTTTATTACTTGAGCAAGAAATTCACAACATCAGAAGTGAATTACCCAGCAGTTGAGAAAACATGCGTTGCATTAATTTAGGTGTTACACTGATTAAGATAGTACATCCTTCATCACCAAATTTTGCTAGTGACTGAGAATGATTCGATCGAGTATCTTCTTGAGAAATCCTCCTTGGTTGGGAAATTAACCAAATGGCAAGTTTTGTTGTCCGAGTTTGACATCAGAAGTTCATCCCAAAAGTCAGTCAAGGGACGAGCAATAGCAGAAATGCTGGTAGAAAATTCGCAAAATATCACCAATTTTGAAGAATGACTTGATGATCACATATTGACATTGGTCGATGACAAATAAATCATGTATTTTAATGGCGCAACCAACTTATCTGGATCAGGAACTAGGGCAGTACTGATCTCTCCAGAAAGCCAACACTATCCAGTATCTGCAAAACTGGTATTTCCATGCACCAATAACATCACTGAGCATGAGGCATGCATTCTCGATTTTCAGTTAGCCCTTTCAATGAGGGTAAAAAAGTTGCAAATATATGGAGATTCTATGCCATTATATTGCAAACAACTGGAGAATGGCAAACTCGAGATGTAAAGCTGATTTCTTATCACAAATACCTAGATGGAATGATGGAGGAATTCAAAGAAATAGTATTTGATTATCTTCCAAGAGCTCATAACCATTTTACAGATGCTCTTGCAACCGTAATATCCTTACTCCAAGCTGAAGATGGTATGGATATAAAACCATTGAAAATCAATATTCTCGAACAACTAGCACATTACATGGTAGTTCAAGCAGAATTTGACAATGAACCATGGTTCCACGATATCAAGAAATACTTATAAGAAGGAGAATTTCCTGAAGGAAGCCAGTCAGGCGACAGAAAATTTATCAGAAAGATAGCCAACAAGTTCTTTCTCAACGGATAGGTTTTTTATAAGAAATCATTCGATTCAATCCTGTTAAGATGCGTTGATAGCAAAGAAGTTGAACAAATCATAAGAGAAATCCATGAAGGCGAATGTGGTCTGCATATGAATGGCCATCTCTTAGCCCGCAAAATCATAAGATTGGAATATTACTGGATGACGATAGAAACAGAATGCATTCAACATGTGAGGTGTTGTTGCCAATGTCAAGTTTATGGAGACAAAATCAATGCACCGCCGAATGAGCTACATCAAATGTCAGAATCATGGCCATTTTCAATGTGGGGCATTGATATAATTGGCCCAATTAACCCCAAGGCCTCAAATGGACATCACTTTATCTTGGTGGCAATTGACTACTTCACCAAGTGGATTAAAGCGAATTCATATACAAGTGTGACCGCCAAGAATGTAACAAAATTCATCAGGCGGGACATCATTGCTAGGTATGGAGTTCCAGAAGTAATCATTACTGACAATGGTTCAAATTTGAACAACAAAATCATAAATGATTTGCTTGAACACTTTCACATTTGACACTTGAATTCATCTCCATATCGCCCACAAATGAACGGAGTAGTGGAAGCGACAAATAAGAATATCAAGAAGATATTGTCCAAGATAGTTGAGAACTATCGTGATTGGCACGAAAGATTGCCATATGCTCTTGATGGCATACCGAACTTCAATTCAAATATCAATTGGGGCAACTCCATTTTTCTTAGTTTATAGGATGAAAGCAGTGTTACTCATCGAGGTAGAAATTTATTCATTAAGGATATTGTCCCAATTAAAACTCTCAGAAGCCGAATGTGGCCAACAAAGATACAAACAACTTAACATGATTGATGAGAGAAGATTAAGGGCTATATGTCATAGACAAGTTTACCAGAAAAGAGTTGCTAAATCTTTCAACAGAAAAGTGAAACGAAGACATTTTGAAATAGATGATTTAGTAGTGAAGAAAGTCAGTCCTAATAATTCAGATCCACGTGGAAAATTCACCTCGAATTACGAGGGTCCTTACATTATCAAGAAGGTTCTTCTAGGAGGAGCTCTAATTCTTGTAGATATGACAGGAATGGAACTAGCCTATCTTGTAAATGCAGACGCTATCAAGATTTTCTACCCATGAAATGAAGATAGACATTCGAAAAAAATTGACACTAGTTATAACATATGCATATCATGCATATCATGTATTCCATAAAACATGTTTGTTCATTTTGCAGGATATGACAAAAGGAAATCTGAGATGACTCAAGACTTCTAGAAGATCCCTCAATGGAGTTAGAAAATAAAAGGCAGTGTCATTCTCAAATTCAATTTTCTCAACGTTGCCTTCCAATGTACTTTTCCCTTTTATCATCCCTAGAGAAACTGGGAGAAGAGATTAAAAAAGATAATCTTTCATGAATGATCAAGACAAGACGAACCAGAGATTGGTTGTATTGTTTCAATTAGAAATGAACAATACTTGAATCAATGTCAATAATGGGTTTTAACGTTACAAGGATCTCATCAAACCGATCAGGTAAATATCCCTAACCCATGAATTTGAGCTTGAACATCTCATTTTCAAATCTCCAGTGGAACAAATTAGTGCAGAAGTAAAGCAATCAAGAGGGACATTGACAAGCCGGTCAGTAACTATCCCTAACTTGTAGATTTGGGTCTTGAAGAGGTTAATTTTCTAGAAAAAGGAAACTTCTTTTCCCTAAGCGGATTTACATGAAAGTTTGCTTCAAAGATTATCTCAAAAGTGCTTTAAACAAAAAGTTTTGAAACACACATTCTTTGAGCATGCTTTATGCATCGGAATTCCTTTTAAAAAAATGAAGTTTTGACGAAGGTTATAAAAAATTTTCATAGAAAAAAGTTTGGATCAAATCAAATGGAAAGACCTTCAAATGATAAAAGGTAAGCCATATCCAAACACGTCCCTATACACTCGAGTGAACGAAAAGGTGAGTATCAGAATAGGAGAAAGCCTCATCCGAAGGAAATAGGAGATATTCGCAATGATTACATGAATTGAAATGATGAAAGGCAATCATTTCATCAACCCAAATATATGATTATCCCTTGCAAACTAAATTTGAGCCTAAACAGTGGAGAAATTTCCCAAAAGCAACCCTGTTGAGAGCCATCCTACACTGGGGCAAATTAGGAGGTTCACGGTCGACATTTATTAAGAATAGGATCAAGAAAGATTTTATTGTATACACTTGCATCAATCTTTCTGTGATAACCTCAGATGAATTCATATGGAAGCTCACAACATCCCAAAAGGAAGAAGAGCATTTTGTTTCCATATCCCAAACACACTTACATTTGGCAAAGCCCAATTGAGCCTGAATATTCATTTCAGAACCCTAAATTGGTGATCATCTCTTTGCACTGGAGCATGAGCATATGAAAAAAGCTTTCATAAATAGAAAGCAAAAGGCAGAACACAAAGTCCTTAGAATGCAAAAGATCAAGGACAAAAGGAGTCTGGGGCATAAAAAAGCAGTGTGCTTAGTAAAAGCAAGGCCAATATCCAGAAAAATAAGCAAAAGAAAAAGAGCATTCAAAAGAAAGAATGACGGAAGTCAAGTCAAAGCAAAAGTTGTGAACAATCAAAAGTCACAACAAATCAGTGATTGAAAATCTCGATGAAAGTTTAGGGGACTTTTGTGTTCATGCTAAAAAAAAGATCCCGAGAGGACAAAGAAAAGGGTGATGATGCCAAGAAGATCACCAGTTTCATGAAAACCTCTAAATTTAGAAACAACTTAGCCTTTTGAGCTTACCCAATACCAATATTACAACCTTTACCCAAAGACTCTTCAAATTGGGATGTTGAGATTGAAAATATGATTTCATGACAAGAAGTCGTCACTTAAAGAAGTGTATGCAATATTTCCTTGTCTTATCCTCGAGGTTCTCAATGTGTAGATCCGAAGTCAAACATGATGAAATCCTTTTCTTGGCTTCAGAATACCTATCTTTTGAATAGCTATTGTCCAAACCAACATTACAACCATTTGAAAGACCTTATCGGATCAATTGGATTGTATACATTGCGAATATCTTCGAATACCTAAGGATTGGTTAGGAAAGATAAAATTAAGGCATATTAGATCAGTCCCCTTTCAATCAAATGAAAGAAAGACCAAATTCATAGATCGAGACAAATCCTTTTTAATGAAGGTCTTCTAAATGATCATTCAAAACATTTCTCGAAAGATTTCGAGTTATTTGCTCAAATACTTCTTTTAAAGGAAATTTGATTGTCTGAAATGCATACAAAGAATGCATATTTCAAAATCAGGTTTAAATTAGTTTTGGTCAACTCAAAACCAAGTTTTCAAATAGTTTGTGATAAACTAAAAGAAAAAACCACATTTCAAGCAGTTTTGATTAATTTCAAAACTATTTTTCAAAATAGTTTTTGGTCATCTAAAAAATCATATCAAGGTTGGTGAAACCTTAAAATTACAAAACGCATAGGAAAGGCATTCATTGTTTGAAGTCTTTCTAAAATCCTATTTGATGAGGAACCATTAGGCAAAATCCAAGTCCTATTGGCAAAGAGCCTTTAGGCAATTTCAAAATCCTACGAGTAAATTACATAGAAAGTCTCCAAAATCCAAATCCTATTGGCAAAGAGCCTTTAGGCAATTTCAAAATCCTACAAGTAAATTACATGGCAGGTCACTAAAATTTAAGTCCTATTTGACGAGGAGTCACTAGGCAAATTCCAAATCTATTTGGGGAGGAGCCACTAGACCAAACAGGTATTCTAAGGCAAATTGCATTTTTGTAGCTTCTGAGTGATGATCTTCATGAGTAATTGCGATTTTGCAGCTTTGAATATGGTGATTCTTATAGTCTTGCCAAGTGTTCGCAGGTTTGTAGCTTTGGAGCCATCACCCTTCGAGTGTTCATAACCTGTAGCTTTGGATAACTTTTTGAGCTTAAAACATGGCCTCGTTATAGTTCTTATGAATGATCGCGGATTTGTAGCCTTAGAGAATTGACCCTCTGTAAGTGATCACAAACCGTAGCTTCAGAAAATTATTATCAAAATCCTATAGGCGAAGAGCTCCTAGGCAAATTCAATTCCTACTAGCGAGGAACTACTAGGTAAAACCCTAATCCTACAGGCAATGAGGCCCTAGGCAAATTCAATTCCTACTGGTGAGGAACCATTAGATAAAATCCAAAGTCTGATAGGTGAGGAACCACTAGGCAAAGTTCAAAGTCTTAGTTAGTAAAGAACCACTAGATAAATATCCAAAGTCTTACTAGTGAGGAACCACTAAGTAAACTCAAGTCCTAAGGCAAGGAGCCGCAGGGCGTTCATGGTTTATGAATTAGTTCTCAAACTGCGAAATCAAAATAATCATCATAATCATCACTATCATCAATTCATGCCCTTGGATGAGTAATAAAGAAACTCTCACAAACAAGTAAGTTTCTCTCTCTTAATCATTAAGAACCTTTCAAAATGTGTTCCAAAAAGAACCTTTGGATTAGATCACGAATCTCAAAAGTAAAGACCCTATTAAGTTGTTGTGAAATTTTCATTTCCATCTTGTTTAGTGAGTTAACTAAAAATTCAGGTGTCACCTTGTCTTTGAGATCAACCTCTAACGAGCTCAATCTTAAAGAGGGACAGCTATTGACACCTAATTTTTAGCTCATTTTTGTCATATTTTCAAAAATTTCAAAATTAGGTCTAGGGATCTTGGACAAGCCTAGAAACCTATTTCTAAACCAAAAAAATAATTTTTTAACATTTTTCTGCATTTTTTTCTTAATTTCTTTTAGTCAAAATAAGCAAGAAAATCAAGAAAAATAGTAAATGGAATCAGAAAATTCCATAAAAATAGTCATTAGTATTCTTTTAAATCCAATTTCATAAATACATTGTCAATTTTAGAAAATCTCAGTCGGGTATATGTTTTTCCCAAAATTGGGCAAAATTAAACTCAAATTGAACCAAAAATGAAATTAAATTTTTTCTAGACATTTTTAGGTCATAGTGTCTTCGCAACAATTGATTCTGGGACCTTTAAATGCATAATGGTTGGTCCAATTGCACAATTTGACATAAAAATAAAAAATCCCAAAATTGGATTGAAAATTAAGAATTTTAAACCCAAATTGGAAACCGTGCCCAAAATGAAATTGCCGAAATGTGAGAATATCATTTCTAGAGTTAATCAGGGGTGGGTAATGCAATTTTGGCATCAATTTTGCCTAATCAAGTTATTAAGATCTCGAATTAAACAAAACCCTATTAACCGAAATATAAAAATGAGAATCTTGGGCACAATTATAATAAAAATTGGGAAAAATTATATGCCTGGGTTCGGAAAATGCTGGGAAATTCAATTTCAGGGTTAAATGTCAAAAATTCGGGCAAAATTGGACTTAATTTGTAATTTTATACAAAACCGGAATTGCCGATTTGTGCGGGTCAACCCGACCCGTCCGAACAGTCCTTCTCTTCGCCCGACTCGACCAAAACGCAATAAACCCAGAATTTCCCGTGTGTGTGCTCACGACTTTGCCGAGTTATCCCGACCAATCTAGCACATGTTTAATCGAGATGCCAGCTAGAGAATCTCCAGCTGGCACCGGTTAACAACTTCAACCTATTGGGATTCGATTTCAACCGATTTTGAGCCGGAAATCAAAGAACAAAAAAAAAAAAAACTGAAGAATGGGAGGAGAACGTGTTCGACGAAATTCCCAAGAGAGAGAAGAGAGAGAAGGAGGCGAAATCAAAGAGAGAATTAGAGAGAGAGGGTCAGAGGTTCCCCCGTGAGTGATCGGCACCGCCCTAGACGGCAGGGCACCGGTGAATCACGAGTTGTCCATGACCTCCCCTCGCCGTGCCAAGCCGGAAAGATGACCGCGAAGGTCTGAAAATCAATCTCGACCGGCGCATCTGGACTTGTTCCGGCAAATCCAAGCACACCGAGAGGAAGACCGAAAGTCAAGGAACAATCCCTAGGGCCCCGTTCGGTTCAACAATTTCATCTGATCGTCGAGCAAACCAGGTAAAAATCGTTCGTGATCAATTTTTTATAATTTTCCAGAATTTGATTTTTGTTTCAATGTGCATTTTTAAGTGATTTCATTAACGAATCTTGGCATGTTGATGTCTATTATTAGTTTCTAATTAGTTTCATGTGATTTGATAGTGTTTTTAGGCATTAAAAACGCATGAACCGAGTTGGCCTCACCATTAAACCCTTCGCCGTAGCTCCGGTGACTTTGCCAGAGTATTGCCGTGGTTGTAAGGCCACTCAGGTTAGTGTTCCCTGACCTTTGTTTGATGTTTGTTAGTGTTAGGATTCGTTTTTAGACGGCTAGGGCGATCGGAATGGGGGTGAATGTTAGAAAAGTTGAAAATGTCAGATTTGAGTTGGCATTTTTAGGCTTGGTTTCTGCCGGCCGGTGAACGTCTGTCGACATGCCGAATAGGTTGGTTTGATAATAGAATGTATGGACTTGTCGATGGTGCAATCAGAATGATTAAAATGTCGCCAGAAGGTCGCCGACGGCGAGCTCAAAGTCGCGGCCTTGAAAACTAGAAACAATGAATTGTGCCTACCAACTGTTTGATAAAATGCCTAAATGAAAAAGCTTGAAACGGCGCCGTTTTGGCGTTGGGTTCACCGGAGGGGATGATCGGTGCCAGCGCCGGCGATGGCTAGTTTGGTCTCGGTCGAACCGGTCCGAACCAGTTCATTCCCCTCGGCGGGAGAAAAAATTCAAAAAATAAAATAAAAATAAAAAAATCAATAAATTAAAAATTAGAAAAATTAAAAAAAATCAATAAATCAAAAAAATACAAAAAAAATTAGATTTTCTTAGAAAGTTCAAAAATTTTGCAGAAAATTCATAAAAATTTTGAAAATTCTGAAAATACAAATAAAAATTCTGAAAATTTTGGAAAATCAATAAAAATTTGAAAAATTGGAAAATTCACCCAAATTTCCATAAAATCATAAAAGAAAAATCATTTCTTGGTTTAAAAAAAAAATTTCGAAAAAAAAAAAAAAAAAATTAAAAAACTTTCAAAAAAATTGAAAATTCACATAAAGGTCCAAAATCACTGTGGTTAGCCATAAAAAATAAAATTTTAATTTTTGAAGTGTCGAAATGGCACTAAAAAAAATCAAAAATTTTGGAAATCCATAGAATGATTAAAAATCATTGTGGCCAGTCATAAAAAGTGAAATTTGGATTTTCCAAAATGCCTAAGTGGCATAATTTGAAAAATTCCAAATTTAGGGCCAAAACCCCTAAAAAACCCTAAACCCTAAAAATGAAAGGAACAAGCTATTAAAACTTTGTTAGGGTTTGAGTATGTTTTCATTTCTAATGACCAAATTAGGGTTGCTGTGATTGATTTGCCATTGGATGTGCATTTGATTTTTGGATACTTAATTGTTTGTCCATGATTAGATTAGTGAAGTGACCTTAGGGATCCGTGTGATACGCTAAACATGCCATATCGTTCTTATGTACCGAAAGGGCGTTAATGGTCTCAATTTGGGATCGTTAACGTAACCAAGTCTTTTATTCAGAATCTTTGGTTCGTAGGATTGCGGTATTTCTCTCGTACCATAATTAGGTTCTAGTGAACCTACCGTAAAGGACTAGTGACGACTTCAAGTTTAAATTTAGATCAAATAAACCCCGCTGTCACGTGAGATATGGCCTGGGAGAGGCCCGTATAGAAAAATGCCTCCATCCGAAGTATGCGAGCACATGGAGTGACACATGCATTTCTATTGGGAGGCCGTGGTGAACCGAAGGTGGTAAAGCCATACCTACGATGCTGAAAATGATAAAGAGTGAGTCACACAACTCAATAAGTAAATTCACTATATTTTGGCTAAGAGGTAGCCTTGCTATTGAGTATGAGAATAACTATTATCATTTTGCTTATCAATGATAGATCAATAGTAAAGTGCTTCTTACCTTACCTACGTGCTAAACATGGCATGCTCATCAAACAAGAGAATATCAAGTATGGTATTCAAACGTTGCATGCAAAGATCAATACACGGGATTCATTATTCCATAATCGAAATCCATCGGTTCCACCGGTGTATACCGGGCATCCGAACTCCATCGGGCATCACCTCGAGATCCATCGATGGCGGCATCGTTTCGAAATCTATCAAATATGGCATCGCCCCGAAATCCATCACCAACATCCTGAAATCCATCGGCGACGGCTTTAGTCCCTCGTGTGATCATGCAACAAGCATAAAAAAATCTGGTTTCTTATCTTGTTAGCTTTAGCCCATGCATTCAAGCCTAAAGGCGTGCCATGCTCATGTGTTTCATGATTTCTAGGACATCTGACTGTCATGCCGAGCACGGTCTAAGGCTCGTGACTCGGTCTGCCATGCCGAACGCCAGCTTGGAGCTAAACTTGGCCTAGGTCTACACACCTCAATATAAACCCGCATCAAGCCGAGCTCGATTTGTGATGCCACAACATGAGTATGAGACCATACGACACCCCGTTTAGTGAATTGTTCATGTCTTGACTCACGGCTATGATGCAAGATCAACCAATCACATGAGCAAGCATAAAACACTATAAACAAGGTCACCACTCGAGTTCAAACACGCAACACCACATCCTAACCAAAGGAAGGGAATCTGCTTACTACAGGGTACGGGTGGTCCTAGAAAAGGATGTTCGGTGATGGTGGGGTGAGTGAGAGAGAATGTTTGAGAGAGTGTAGCTGAGAGAATGGGAAGCCGAGAGAGTGACCGAGGGAGAAGGAGAGGCCGAGAGAGTGAATGGTGTGCACGGTTAAGGGAATTAAAGAAATAGGATGGTGGCTCTCCTATTTATAGCTAAGGGCTCTAATGATGATCTTACCAAATGGACCAATCATGTGTATTAAGGTGGCAACTAATAATAGGAGACAATCTTGTAAGAATCTTAGGCCTAATAATTGGTGATCCAATTGGCTAACAAGTATCTTACTTATCTTGCAAGTCTCATATTAGGGTTATTATGCCCTATGTTTAGGATATATGAACCACCCTATTCATTTATGAGAAAAGGACACCTAAGTCTCTAATGATGGTTTCTCCAACCATGGTTCACCTTCTTCATAAAGTATAACCTCCAAAATTCATAATGATACTTGGCAAAGATGAACAAAGTAGACAGGAATTTACAGATTTAAAACGATCAACCAACCTATCTGAATCGAGGTTTGGTGTAGGCATATGTCCAAATATAACTAAACATGATCGAGCCAAAGTCCAAGTTGAATGGTGCAAGTTCGGACTAGCCAGACTGACCAGGTGCATGGCCTGTTCAGTCGGCTTGACTAGGCATAGGGCCTAGCACATGGCCAGGCCACACGGGCATTAGACCGGGCACACGACCGGGCATGGTGCTGGGTCGCATGAGTGGTGTGTCGAGCGCAATGCTAGGCCACACGAACAAGGGACCGGTTCATGGATCGAACACATGCATTGGCTCACAGATAAGTACAATGCATGGCTCGTGGCCAAGTCTATTGGGCAAAGAACTAGGTTGTAGTCGGATTTGATGGGCACAAAGCCTGGCACAAGGGTCAGGCACAATGATTGGCATATGGCCAAACATAGGGCCGGTCCATAGCCTAGTCGATGGGCACAAGAGCTAGTCCATGACCGGGTACAAAGCCTGGTCGACGTGGCTAGCACAAAGCCTTATCCACGATCATGCCACAAGGCTCTTGGCCTGGCACATGACTTGTCCATGGCCTATCCCAACTCAATGCAACAATCCATAGCTGGTTTGCAACCGATCCATGTTCGAGTATCAACGACCCATAGTCAACCCTCGGTTGTCATATAGCCGCATGGAATTAAGTACTTCGAGATCAATCCATGGTCATCCGTGACCAATGCATGGCTGAGCAGAATCACCCACGACCGACACATGCTCGCATGGTACTAATCCATAGTCGTCTCAATCCGCCCCACTAATGACCCTTATGGTCGAAAGGTTAATCCATGATAAAATCACTCTAATCGGCTTACATGATTGAGGAGTCATTCCATCATCAATCCCTTTGCTAATCTATGGACAATCTTTCGATCAAACTATGACCAGCCTTCAGTACACTCATTCCGACCATGCTATCCGTTCCATTAACGACCCTCGGATCGAACCACTCGCCAATTCTATTATTATTTACCTTTGGTCATCTGGTTCCAAATCGGGGATGTCATAGTACCCTTAAAACATTGTAGGAAATACTGTTGCATCATAGAAATGGGAGACGATACTCATACTAGAGTTTCCAAAATTTGCGTTGTCCCATTGAACCTAGTCCATGGGATCTCTAATCCCTAGGTTAGGTTTCTTGCAATCTCTTTATTGACTTAAGGCTTTTAACCACATTCCCCTGGATGTGCAATTTACCTGCTCTTTTGACAAACTTTTTGCTAGTGGATCCGTAATGTTTTCCTTTGACTCTAGAAAGTCTAAAGAAACTTTCATTCGAGAGCAACTACCTTATGATGTTATATCTATGACGAATATGTCTAGACTTACTATTATATATCACATCTTATGCTCTTGTAACCACTGATTGACTGTCAAGTGAATGATAACCACAGACACAAGTGACCATAATAAAACATCCTCTAAAAGACATCGAAGCCACTCTACTTCTTCAGTAGTTTTATCTAGAGCAATAAATTCATATTCTATCTCTGAGTGCACTATTAAAGTTTTCTTTGAGGATTTCCACGATACTGCGGCACCTTCTATTGTTAACACATATCTGCTAGTCGATTTCAATTCATTAGGATTCAAAATCCAGTAGGCATCACTATAGCCTTCCAAAATAGCTGGATATTTGCTATATTGTAGAACACGGTCTTTGGTTCTTTTAGATAACCTAACGCTTTCAATAGAGCATTCCAATGCTCATGACCATGATTACCTATATATCTGCTCAGTCTTCCTTTTTGGTCTAGTGGAGTTCGTGATGTATATGATGCTGCCGATTGCTTGAGAGTACTCCAATTGCCTAATACTATTTCCAATAATCTTTCTTAGAGTTAGGTGTGAAAGAAGGGTTATTTGCATCTTTAATGCCGAACCTTCAAACATCTCAATTACCTTTTCAATGTAATGAAATTGTGTTATAATTAGAACATAAAAATTTCTTAGAATTTTGACACCGAGTATACATTCGCAACACCTAAGTCTTTCATCTAGAAGTTTTCTTGATGATTTTGATAACCTCAAACTTTATTTTCAAAAATCAACAAGTCATCAAAATATAGACAAATAAGTGCACATCCCTCTAGAGTTGATTTTAGTGTACACACATTTGCCACATTGATTGATTTTATTATCCATTTTGGATCATCACATGGTCAAACTTCTCGTGCCATTGTTTAGCATCGATTTTAGTGTACACACATTTGTCACACTGATTGATTCTATACCCATTTTGGATCATCATATGATCAAACTTTTGATGCCATTATTTAGGAGCTTGTTTAAGTCCATACAATGATTTGATAAGTCTGCACACTTTGCGTTCTTAACCTTTGATCTTAAATCCTTTAGGTTATTTCATATAAATCTCCTCGTCGAGATCATCATTCAAGAATGCAATTTTCATATCCATTTGATGTATATTCGAATTGCGTAGCAAAGCTGTAGCAATCAATATCCTAACTTAGGTTATTCATGTTACAGGTGAATATGTATCAAAGTAATCTATACCCTCTCTTTGTCTAAACCATTTGGCTACAAGTCGTCTTTATACTAATCAATGGAACCATCAGCTTTAAACTTCTTCTTGAATATCCATTTACATAAAATTGGTTTATTTCCATATAGAAGATCAATAAATTCCTAAGTTTGTTTACTTATGATAGAATCAAACTCATTGTCAATAGCTTCTTTCCAAAAAGGAGCATCTTGAGATGACATTGCATCTTTAAACGTTCGCAGCTCATCTTCTAACATGTATGTAAAAAAAAAATCGAGAGATTTTTCAATCCGCGACCTCTTGCTCCTTTGAAGTTCGGCTATTTCGGCCTCAACTTCATCATTATCAGGTTCTAATTTTCTAAATCTCTTATGGGAAGGTTTGCCCTAATTTCTTTTCATAGGATATATATCTTAAAAAATTTAGATCCCTTTATTCTAGGATACTATTGACGTGGATTTCCACATTTTTAGATTTGTGAACCAAAAATCTCTATGCATTGCTATTTTGAGTTTGTTTAGGAGGAGGAATTGCCACCTTAGCTAGGCACCCCCGCACTTTCAAAAATTTGTAGGATGGTAACTTTCCATTCGATAACTCATATAGAGTCCTATCCATCTTCATGTGGGGTACTTTATTAAGAATATAGTTTGCACTTAGAACTAGCTCCCCCTACAAGTTTTGAAGTAAACCCAAACTTAAGATCATAGCATTAGCCATCTCTTTTAGAGTGTTGAATCATCCTTCCTAAAATGAAACCAAATGCTATTCTGAAAACCAGTCTCGGGTACATTAGCCATGCGACTTATACCCATACCACCATAGATGGTCTTGGCCTGAAGTCCCAAAGCATTTGTTGCCACGAAACCAGGCCTCGAGGCATGAACCTCCCCAATAGCAGCAATCATAGGAACGTCTCCAAATACGTTGTGAATATTATTAGGTACTTAATTATTATCAGCCATCTCAAGCTTTGATAAATCCAATAAAGAGTCAGGAATAATTGTCCAAAGATTGTAAGAGACGTAATACAATATTGTTTGTTGTAAATAGTAAAATTAAACTGAAATGATAACTCTGGGCAAGGGATACTAGAAAAGCCAAAAGTTGTGTATGGCTCACTTTAGTGCCAAAAGTTCTTCTTGGATTACTTAAGTGCCACTTTAAAAAAAAATACGATCACTTATTTGCCACTAGTGAAAATTCCGACCAAAAGGATTATGTGGCTTTTATAATTAAAATTTAAATTGAGTTGGCATATTTTGTTAAAAATCTAGTCATGTGGACGTGCAAAACGTCACATGGGCCGACATGGCTGCCCTCATAAAAACATCGCCGTGCGACTCCCATTCCCAAAAACGACGTCATTTGCTTGTCTTCTTTTTCTGTTGTTGAACCTGTTGACTCTCTCTCTCTCTCTCTCTTTGAGGAAACTCACGTCGTTGCCACCAAAGGAGGCGAAGGAGGTTGAGAGGCGGATGGAGGAGGAGGTGCAGTGGGCAGTAGAGCAAACAAAGGAGCTATAAGACGCCGGCGTGCACATTGTCCACACATCGAGCGAGGAGCAGTCGTTAGGGCAGTGCACGCTCACGTTTGACTCGTCCATTCGCCGCCTTTAGGCCGCCATTGGTGCTCAGGCGAGCAACGATTGCTAGATTCGCAGCTCACCGATAGGCTTGAGGAGGAGTTGCAGGTCTAGGCATGTTTGAATTAGTACATTCTCTTTCTCCTCTGTAGCCGGTTTCTTTGTCCTTGTCGTTTACGTGGTTGCCGTGGTGGATGATGGTGATTGCAACATGCAGGCAGCTTTGTGGAGGGAAGAGTGTGATTTTGGGGGAAAATTTTAAATTAGGATTTTGAATTTGGGGCAAACCTTGAAAATGATGTCGTTTAGGGATAATATGCTGATAAAGCACACCGGTGAGCCATGTAGATTGGAATTATTAATAAAATATGGCCACGTCAGATTTTCGGCAATCCAAACTGGAGTTGGCACTTAAGTGTGTACACAACTTTTTGCACTTCTAGTATCCTTTTATCAATAACTCTATGAAAGCGATAACAAAAGTTTAAAAAATGACCAAGTCAATGAATAAATATACCGAATAAATTTTCTTAACAAGTAAAGAGGATTGAATTATAAACCAAATATAGACTTACGAAATTGTTATAAAAATGTAACAGAATTAAACAGGAGGTGAGGTATAAATTACCAAATCTCTTTAAGTGGATCAGTTCCAACCAACGGTGCTTTACAGATTTACGAACTATGCCTCCCAAAATATAACACCTCGAACCTATTTATATTAGCACTATGCAAACAGAAAACTTTTCCTTGAACTGGCACACTTAGAGATTTAACCAAAGAGGAAATTAAAGAGAAGATATTCTTTTTCTAACTTTGAACACAGAGAGATTGAAACAATTTTCTGAGCACAAAAACATTGTGTCCACTTCTATCAAATGAAGAATAGTTTATTTCAATTCATAGAGATTGAAAGGACATGATTTGAAGAGACATGTTCTTTTGGACATGTCTATATGAGCAAGTCTCCCCAAGTTGTGAGCAAACTTTTCTTTCAAGAGCAAAATATCTTATAGTTTTGATAATATTAAATCAAATTGATCCATTATCTATAAATGTGCTTCAATAAACCAAAAATTTCAAACTTGGCACCTCTTCCATTTACAAATTTCAGTCACTTAATGTTCTATGGGCCTGGCCAAAATTTCATTCCCGTGGGCTCAATTAAATAATTCAATTAAGCTCAAAATCACCCTACACCGATCCACTTACCTCAAATTTAATGCATTATATGGGCTCAATTACAATTCACCTAAATTCTATATGCAATCCAACTAATATTTTTGTTAAGGGCCAGAGTCTGATCCCTAACTTTTCTATGTAATGAATAACAAAATAGCCAAAATTTAAGTGTCAAAACACATAACAGTGGATGTTTAGGAAATTAAACGACATAAGCAAGGATTCTACCCCAAAAAAAACACCAAAGCAGCTCGAACCCTTTATGTCATTTCTAATGTCCCTGGTAGAGCCGCCAATTTGTGGCACCTCGAATCTTGCATTGGAGGGTCGCTTGCTAGTAGTGCCTCAATCTTTAGGATCTTCCCAAGTCCTAGGTTCAGATAGTCTACCGATCAAGACAGGATCATGAACTTAAATTATAGAGTAGAGTTGTGACTAATAAATTTAAGTAAACCTAGATCAAGTAAACAACCAAAGGCCCTAATAGTGATGGAGAAGTTAACTATCTGGATGCACTGTAAAGTAACTGGTCAAACAAAAACGTATGTTCTTAGGTTCGGGGTTTCAGTTATGTATAAGATGGATTAGCATTCCACAATGCCCTCTGGATACCACAACCGGTTTAAGTCTAAAAGCTTTCATTGATTGATCACCTTAGCATGCAAGATGTTTTGTTTAAAAATCTTGAAATGTTGCCAAAACACTAAATGGATGCCATTATTTGATTAACAAGGTCATTTTTCATGTATCAAGCATGACTCACATGCATCATGACATAGCAAATTAGATTCAAGACACAGAACTAAAATGGCATGACATGGCAATAATAACATGTAATATGACATGGTAAATTAAATGTAAAACATGACAGCAAGATGACATGGCATGTCAATAATCACATGGGGCATACAAGACATGACAATTATATGATGTGCAGACTATATCATATGGGAGTCATTATTTCGACTTGCGGCTTTACTCAGACATGGCGATGTTTATGTAGAACTGTGTCCCTTCCTTTATGGCTAGGTCAAAACAAAATCATCATTTGTTTGTCATCGACTAAATTATGGCACAGCTTGCATTTGTATAGTTTAGTTCGAAGTAAAGCTGTTGATTTCTTTGTTTGGCTAGATATCTTCTATTCGAAGCCATCGCAAAACCCATTTCCCCTAATAAAAACTGAAGAACGACTTTCGATTTAAGGTATTTCATCGCAAGACAAATTTCGATGAAACAATATGACAGCCAACCTATGGGTGTGTCGAAAATATTGGGTTTGAATGTAGGATATGCTATGACAATGTTGCTAGAAGTCAAAAAGTCAATAGCCATCACGAGGCGAACCCTTGAATTTTAAGGCCCTGTGTATCATAATTTTTAACTTCATGAGTTTGATTTGACAAAGAAACAATTCAAGAATTATGAGTCATCAAAGGCCAAGAAGCTAAATTTTCAGAAGAAATCAAGTGCCGAAGATGAAGAAAATAAAGACGTAATATATTTCCACTGCAAAAAGAATGGACACATAAAGCCAAAATGTCATCCTCTCAAAAAGAACAAAAGGAAGTATGAACGATATAAGAAGTCTTTCAAAGTTGAAACATGGAGTGATTCAAAGGATGATAAAAGTGAACAAGAATTTGCCAATATTTGTTTGATGGCAAAATCAGACTCAGAATCAAGTTCTGATGAAGAAAATGAGGTAAGTAATTCAAATATTCCTGAAGCAATTGCAAATTATATTGATGAGTTAATCTCTTGTTAGTCAACCTACCTTAAAAAATATTTCTGTATTGAAGAAGCAGATTCTGTCCCTAAGAAGTACAACTCAAAACAAAGAAATTGATAAGTCAATTGAATGTTTAAAAAAGGAAAACAATCTTTTAAAACAGCAAGATATTTCGCAAAAGGATATGATTGATTTTTTGCAAAAAGAGTTTAATCTTATCAAGAAGAATAAAGATTTTCATGAAAAGGAAAATGATTAATTGAAAAAGATAATTTCTAATCGCAAAAATATTTCTAAGAAAAGTATTGATTGAATCTCTAATGAAAAAGAACTTTTGAAAAATGATGTTTCTAATATAATCCAGAAATTCTCAATGGGTTCGAAAAATCTTTGACATATTTTATCAATTCAAGTTCCTTATTATAATAAATCAGGTCTGGGTTTTAAGAAAAATACTGAATTGAAAAATGGTTTTCCCAATGTTAAAGAAAGACTAAAGAAAAGACCCCCCTAGATTTGTGTATCAAAATCACTTTCAAAAGCAGTTTGTGAAATTCAATGGTCAAACTTCCTTTAAGTGCTCATATTGCGATAATACAAATCACTTTAAAAATGACTGTCCTAAGGATTAGAGACCTGCTCAAAGAGACATTCTAAAAATGATTAATCCTAACCAAAATGGACCCAAGAAAATATTGGTACCAAGGAAAAAGTGAGTTACTTATCTTTGGCAGGTACCAAAGAAAAGAAAGAACAAGTAGTACCTTGACAGTGGTCACTCGAGACACATGATCAAAAATCTTTTGAAATTCATCCATTTAGAAAGAATTAAAAGAGGAAGTGTATCCTTTGGAGGCAACAACAAAGGAAAGATATTTGGCAAGGGAATTGTCAAAATCGAAAATCTCATCATCAATGAAGTCTCACTAGTTGAAGGTTTGAACTTCAATTTAATTAGCATTAGTCAATGATGTGATATTGGTTACAAAATCACTTTTCAAGAAGACAAATGCTCTGAGATAAGTAAAGACAACAAGCAATCATTCACGGGTCGAAGACATGGAAACATCTCTCTCTACCAAACACAAAGTCTAACAACTTACAATGTCTCATTTCCATAAAAGAAGAATCTGATAAATGGCACAGAAAGCTCGGACACGTTAGTGTCAAGTTAATATCCAAAATAGTTTCAAAGAAACTTGTCAAAGGATTGCTAGAACGAAGATTCAAGAGCACAAAGTTATGTTCAGCTTGTTCTAAAGGTAAACAGGTAAAAAGTTCATTGAAATCAATAAATTATGTTACCATTAACTGAGCTTTGCAGTTGCTTCATATGGACATTTTTTGGTCCTACTTAAACTCTAAGTCTTTGAGGTAAAAAATACTGCTTAGTTATTGTAGATGATTATTCAAGATTTACTTGGGTATTCTTTTTGACTCATAAAAGTTAAACATTTGAATATTTCTTAAAATTTTCCAAAAAGGTATAAAATGAAAAGGGCTATACTATTTCGAGCATTAAATCTGATCATGGAAGAGAATTTGAAAATCAAAATTTCCCTTATTTCTGTGATGAAAATGGTATTCAACATATTTTTTCCTTACCCTATACTCTTGAACAAAATGGAGTAGTTGAAAGAAAGAATAGAACTTTACAAGAAATGGCTAGATCTCTTTTATTTGAAAATAAAACTCTAGCACATTTTTGGACTGAAGCTGTATCAACAGCTTGTTATATTTCAAATAGAATTTTTCCAAGATAAATTCTTGAAAAGACCCTTTATGAATAGTTCAAATGTAAAATTCCCAATGTCTCGTATTTTCGGATATTTGGATGTAAATGTTTTATTCTCAAAAATCCTAATAATCGTGTTGGTAAGTTTGATGAAAAGTCAGATGAAGGAATCTTTTTTGGATACTTAACAACAAGCAAGGCTTACAGAGTATATAATAAAAATACTTAAACCGTGGAAGAATCATTAAATGTTAAGTTTGAAAACTCAATTCAGACTCAACAAGATGATCCTGATATTGAAAATCCAACGTATGAAGAATCTGACATAGCATCTAATGAAATGACAGTAAGTGAAAATGATCAGAATCAAAGACTTGATGAAGCTCAGGAATCATCAAACTAACAAGACAATGAAGAATCATCAAATCTCAATGATGAAAACGATGAAAGATTCAACAAAAACTAGAAACAAAAATCCAGTCATCCCAAAGAACTCATCATTGGAAATTTAGATGAAGAGATCAAAACCAGAGCAAAGGCGAAGGAAATCATAAATACGCTGGCTTTAATTTCTGAAGTTGAACCAAAGAATGTCAAAGATGCCTTGAAAGATGAAAGCTAGATTGAAGTCATGCAAAAGGAACTTTTACAATTCCATATCAATCAAGTATGGGAGCTTGTTTCTAAACCCAAAAATCATTCAGTTATTGGAACAAAATGGTTATTTCGAAATAAACTAGATAATCAAGGAAAAGTCGTTAGAAACAAAGCAAGACTTATGGCCAAAGGACATTCACAAGAGGAAGGAATAGATTACAATGAAACATATGCTCCTGTGGCCAGGTTAGAAGCAATAAGAATTTTACTGACTTATGCTTGTTTTTGTGATTTTAAACTATTTCAGATGGACGTCAAAAGCGCATTCTTGAATGGCTATATCAAAGAGGAAGTATATGTAGAACAACCTCCAGGTTTTGAAGATCCTCACAAGCCTGATCAGGTATATAAGTCTCAAGAAAGCATTATACGGGCTTAAACAAGCACCACGTGCTTGGTACGAAAAACTGAGCAATTTTCTAGAACAAAATGATTTCACAAAAGGTAATGTAGACACTACCTTATTCATCAAAAGGAACGATAAAGACATTTTAATAGTTCAAATTTATGTAGATGGTATTATTTTTGGTTCTACAGATGAAAATTATGTCAGAATTTTTCCAAAATGATGCAAAGTGAATTTGAAATGAGCATGATGGGTGAGTTAACTTTCTTCCTTAGATTACAGGTTAAACAAACCAAAAATGGCACCTTTCTTTATCAAGAAAAGTATGCCAAGGAAATTACGAAAAAGTTTGGTTTGGTAAACTGCAAAAAGACAGAAACTCCAATGTCATATTCTATTAAACTAGACAAGGATGAAAAAGGAAAACCAATAGATAAAAAATTATATAGAAGTATGATTCGCTCACTTTTATATTTAACTACTTCAAGACCAGATATTCTATTCAGTGTTTGTTTGTATGCCAGATTTCAATCAAAACCAAAATAATATCATCTTACTGAAGTCAAAAGGATTATCGAATATGTTGGCACCAATCCTACACTTGGATTGTGGTATCATAAGAGATCAAATTTTACTCTTATTGGATATTCTGATGTTGATTATGCTGGTTGCAAAATAAACAGGAAGAGCACTTCTGGAACGTGTCAATTGTTAGGACGTATGCTTGTTTCATGGTATTCAAAGAAGCAACAAACTATAGCCCTTTCAACAGCAGAAGCAGAATATGTCTCACTTGGTAGTTGTTGTGCTTGAATCCTTTGGATGAAACAACTATTGAGAGATTTCAACGTTAAAGACTTAACTGTGAAGATGAAGTGTGACAATACCAGTGCCATCAATCTGACTAAAAATCCTATTCTGCATACAAGAGCCAAGCATATTGATATTAAGCATAATTTTATCCGAGATCATGTTTTAAAAGGAGATATTAATATTCAATTTATAGACACAAAACAGCAATTAGCTGATTTTTTACAAAACCTCTAGAAAAGAAATGTTTTGAGATTATTAGAGACAAACTAAACATTATTAACCCACTTTATTGAGCTATGCAGTATGAACTCACATTGCATTTGATGACTTATTTAATCAAGCACATATTTGAAATGTCTGGTTTTGGCGCGCAACTCATCTTATAAAAGATATGTATATCTCATATATTTTGTATGATATGATTGTCTTGACCGATACCGTTTGGGAATTAAAATCCCAAATTTTTTGGAATATAATTTTCGAAATTTTCCTTAACTGTCAATTGACAGTTTCCAAAAAGAGTTTTGTAAAAACTGATATATTGCAATTCTTGGTTCAAACTCTTTTTATTCTCTCTCACTATCACTCGCTCTTCGAGCACACATTCTACTCTCTAAAACCCTAAAGATCTCTGAACACACAATTTATCCTAAAAGATCTCATCTTTCTCTTTCGAAACCCAAAAATTTCTTCAATGGCACCTAAATCGACCACTGAATCAAAGAAAGGAATTAAGAGCTCTAGAAGATCAAACTGTATCACGGGAATGTTTACCAGGGCAGAAAAAGATGGAGAACCAGAGAAAATCGATATCTCTGACATGGGCTCTGACAGGGAGTCATCTGAAGGTAATAAATCTCCAAGAATCACTGTTTATGAATGTGATCGCTTTCTTATGGCAAGACGACTAATAAAAACCATTAAAGTACTTCAAGAGAATTAGAGTGACCAGAATACTGTGAATGCCGTGTGTAAATCATTAGGTTTTTTGTCTGAATGTGAAGTTGTGGAGGAATATGAAAAGGGTATAAAGACTAGTCGAACACTTGTTGCTAAAAAGGGGATTGTTCTTAAAGAGACCTCTAATGTTCAGGAAACCCCTGTGACTATGAAGAAAGGACTTTCTCGAAAAGGAAAAGAAAAAGTAGGAGAATAATTGAATGTTGGAGGAGATGAACCTGTTGGTGAAGAGGAACCTCAAATTGTAGAGAAAAGCAGGACCATTGACTCTAGGAAAGAGGATAATGATGAGAAACTTTACACTAAGTTTGTGCCCATCTCTGGAATTCCACCTGATGACAAAAAAAAATGACAGTCTATTTAAAAACAAAACTCATAAGGTTGCTTACAATTCGCTCTTAGCTAGAGGAATTATGAATAATAGAGTTGTAGATTTCAATTTCTTTTAAAATTTCAATATCAAGATTCAGAGTCTGATTGAAAATCTTGATTTTCAGATAATGTACTCTCTCTCTCTCACAAAGTTTATCTTGAACTCACAGCTTACTTTTATTCCAATCTGCCTTTCAATTCTGCTACTAAGATGGAATTCTCTACTTTTCAACAAGATTATAAATTATCAGCATTTGATCTCTTTGCCATTTTAGGAGTAAAACATACTGAATTTTCCTTTATTCCTACCGCTTTTGATTTAGCATATCGATATATGTCTAGTAACTCTTCTTTCATCAAAGGTTCTACATCTTATGTATCTCATTCTCTTTTTCCTCTCAATTACATTGTTCTGCACAAAAT
This sequence comes from Syzygium grande, assembly GCA_024733475.1. Lineage (NCBI taxonomy): Eukaryota > Viridiplantae > Streptophyta > Magnoliopsida > Myrtales > Myrtaceae > Syzygium > Syzygium grande. The sequence continues at coordinate 15,569,111 of JAMXDD010000007.1, read as the reverse complement.
CATTATAAATTGTCTCAGACCCAAAGGATCTTCCAAAACTGATGTCTCTCGATATAAGGCAAAACTGATTTAGGCAATTCAAAACACATTTCCTGTGACATTCTGAAATATAACCCACTTGGGATTTATGAAATGAATAGTTTATAGATGTGCTTGTAATTAAATCTCGCTCGAAATTGAGCACTTCGGGAATACTAACCATTAGAGAAAGGCTAATTAGGGATTTAAATTCACACGACCAAAGAACTCGATCGTGAACTGACTTTCGACCACGAAAATTGTCGATGTGACATTTTGAGCCAATGAAGGTCGATCCAAGCATAGTCAGGGATCAGTTCGCCACTGTCATATTAGTGGATTGTGGGTGACTCCACTTGACCACGAAATGAATTGACAAATAACCCCAAACCTATACTAAACGATCGTGCCCGTCGAAACTAGCGATCGATCCTCGCAATTAAGTGACAACCGAAGTCATCTCGACCCGTGTAAAGTTGTACGTGGCATGATTCAGTATCGGCCACGAGTCAAATGTGCGAATTTCCCCTAAAAGCCACCCGTTAGTTCGAGATATACTCAAGTTACGTTAATTAGATTTATTCGTTAATTAATGATCGAGACTAGGCCTCGGAAATTATGAATGTCACGACAAGATAGTTGGACGACGTTGTCATTGGCTTAGTTAGCCTCGGATTTGCCCAAATCCTTCAGAAAAATTTAATTTCGGAGGGAAATGAAAAATGACCATTTTACCCCTGGAAATTTGTTAAGGCCATTGTAATTTGGGAAGAGCATTTTGGTCATTTTGCCCTAACCTTAGAAATAGAGATTTTTGGACAATTTTTCTCTTGGACTTTTTGTGAAATTCCCAAATTATCCTTGGATATTTTGGAAAAGATGTGATCTCGGCCGTTAATCTTAAAATAAGAATGAATCTCGGTCGTCAATTGGAATTGTGAGAGAAGGGCAAGATGGTCATTTTGCAAGATGGGACACCAATAATTGGCTTTGCATTATTTAAAGCCAATTTCTCTCTCTCTCTCTCCTCATTCTCTCTCCCTCTCTCATTCGGCTCTCCCTCTCCGTCACCGGCCGACCGCCTCTCCCCCTAGTCATGCCGTAGTCGTCTGGCCGCCGTCCGCCCGAGCCGAGCCCTCACCACCCTCACGCCGCCATCCCTCTCTCTCTCCCTCTCGGCGATCTCTCTCTCTCTCCCCTCCCGTGGCCGTGAGTGACCGCGGCCAAGGAAGCCGCTCACCGTCGCCACCACCGCCGTCGAGCCTCTCGCCATTGCCGCACGCCGTCGTGAGACCACCAGCCGACGCCCCCTTTCCACTCTAGCCGAGCTAGTCTAGAGTTCGTGTAAGTCGCCACCTAAACCCTATTTTGGATGTCGAGTATCGATAGATGCGATTAGGGGTTGAATCGGGTTTGTTAGGGGCTGTTTTAAGGTTTATTCGGGACTATTTAGGGCTGTTCGATTTGGATTAATTAGGGGCTGATATTGGCTGAATTGGGAGTCAATTTGTGATGTTTCGGGACTAATTTGATATGGAATTAGATGCTGGAAATTGTGGCTCGAATTGACGAGCATACGACTTGATTTGAGGACTAAATGGTGTCGGGTTGGCGAGCCGTGTGTGTGGCTGATTTGTGGTGGTAATTAGGGCGGAAAATGGACTTGGAAATGTCGAATTTGATGCCATGATTGTGGCTATGTTTATGGGCCCGTTAGAGGCCTTGTACGTTGGTTGAATTGTGATTTGATTGATTGAAATGTGAGTCGTTATATGCACGCTTGGGCTAAATTGAATTTAATTGTCAATTAGCCGTGTTGGATGCTTATTAAGCATGAGAAATGTGTGTGATTTGGTGTGTGCACAGGCCAAGTGTGATCGGCTATATTGGCATGTGGGTGTCGAGCAAGTGAACGAGTGAAAAATTGTGTGTGGTGCGGTACGTGTTGTTGTGAAAATCCCTGAGGCAGTACCATTACATGAGGAATTGATCCGTCCTGAGGTGGTACGACTACATGGGACGATACCAGGTATTACCGGAGGACGGCCAACCTGAGGCGGTATCATTACGCAGGTTATGTCGTAGGTGGTGGGTGTTAAGCCTAAGGCAGTACCATTATGTGGGCAAGATACACGGCCTGAGGCGGTACCATTACGCAGGCCATGAAGTGTTGTTATGAGTTGGTCACAGTGAACCTGAGGTAGTACTACTACATCGGTCACTGGCAAGTCGAATGGAAATATGAGATGGTCGCAGTGAACCTGAGGCGGTACCACTATGCGGGTTACTGGCGAGTTGGGTGAAAAGAATTTGATGAGACAGGAACGAATGCGTGAATTGTAATTAGAATGTGTATATGGTTGGAAATTGTACTATTGTGGCTAACGTGCAGGTTGCACGCAGAAAAGCCTAGGTAAGTTTAAATTGTGTGCCTCTTATGTGATGTCTGAGTGTGATTGTGTTTGTGATTATCTAGAGGTACATAATAGTCTAGGTGGGGTTTAGTGTGTATGCTTACTGAGATGTGATCTCATGATTATTTCAACCAATAATTTCAGAATCCCAGCCTGAGTAATGAATCTCCTACTGCCGCCACCTAAGCATTTTGGAGTACCGATGCACACCGACCATAATGTTGTAGAGTACTCGATAAATGATAATATGACCTAGATTAAGCATACTACTGTAGTTTGGGTAGATGTAGGGTTACCCATTTGGAAGGCCCATAACTATACCGCCTAGTACTTTAGAGACGGGGTAGATGAGTTTGGTCTCGTCCGTGGTTTCGATGTCCCCTTTGATGGAGTTAAGGATTGGGATCAATCAGCCATACCCCCTCCTGATGGTGAGATGACTAGTTTGGAGACTAGTCTAGCGCAGTCTGGACATCAGGCCGTCCTGCAATACTTGAACCTCCCATGGCTGAGCTTGATCCGAACCCGGAGGAGTCCCAGGCAGGATATAACCCCATGGACGTGGACCTTGAGGTAATACCAGATGAGGAATCGGAAGAAGAAGAAGACCCTGAGAACGAACCTAAAGAGGCACCGGAAGAAGAATCTGAGGAGGAGCCCGAAGAAGACCCGGAGATAGGACTAGAGGTCATACCCGAGTATGATCCTGAGTTCGTGCCAGAGGACGAGTCAGATGATGAGCCAGTTAAGGCGAAGCGAGTCGAAGTTCCAGCGGAGTTGGGTGATATAAACAACCCAATTGAGATCGAGGCCGACCTGAATTCCTCAAAGGAGCAGACAATTCAGGGGGACTCAGATTCAGATGCCTAGGAGTCGGATTCAGAGTGGACGCCGCCTCAAGGGCGTAAGGGTTAGAGTAGGGGCTAAGTATAGGCTTTTTGAAGGGTACCATTTTTGGAGATAGGGTATACCCAGGCTGCTGAACCTTTTTAACGTCGGTGGTTTATAGTGTCGAAGTTCGGTGTGCTTTTATATATCGTGGTTTTGTAAATTGTGGATATTATATAAGTTTGAATCATTAATGGATGTGTTTATCTCCCCTTCTTACCCTAGTTGTTATTGTCCAGGTATTTGTGGCTTTCGCTGATTGATATAAATCTTTGATAAGTTGAATTGCGTCATCGATTTTATGGGACGTCGCATCATTCGACTGGAGAAGTGTGTCACGTGCTCGATGGAGTTCGAGGCATGACATTTCCCATTTCTTTGTCCCATTTGATAATTCTTCAAATGTACAGAATTGTCAAGGAGAGTAAAGGTCAACTCCCTTATGAAGCTCTAATCACTGCTATCTTTGAGTACTTAAAAATCTCTATTCCTGCAAAACTCAAAGGTAAACCTCTTCAAACAATGACCGTTGGAGAACTCATGATGACTAAGATGGGATACAGATTTGATAGAGAAAATTGGAAAGATAAGAAGGGTAAGATTATTCCAACCGAGCTTATAAGTGAACAGAACAAGGGTTCTATTAATATCCCTCATGAATCTAATGAGGAGGAATCAATCGAACCTTTAATGAGAAAGAGGAAAGTGCAGTTGATCGTCTCCAGAACAGATAGACCAACCAAAAGAAAATTAGCTCTAGCCAGTGGTTCTAATGAGATGGAGATATCCATTGAACAATCTACTAAACAATCACACGCTAATGACAAAAGCCTTGAAGAAACAAGGTTTGTGCAATGGCTACTTCATCAAGAAGCCAAGCATAAAGCTCATGCAGACAGGTATGCTGTCACTCAGCTTGAAATTCAAAGACTAAAAGATGAGGATGAAAGTTTGTTGCAATCCCTTAGTGACCTCATCAACCAAATAGTGATGGAGAATCAGCAAGAAAACATGGCTACTGTAGAAAAAGAACCTGAGGAAAGACCTTCTAGGAGACAGGGGGACCCTGAGAATGAACATATCATAGAAGATGATATGCAGGAGGAATTTGAGCAAGATAATGCTCAAGATGTTGAGAACAATAGCTTTGATTTGGCTGACACACAAGAGGAACACAATTAGAATGCACAAGAGGCAGCTCCTTCAGCGGCAATATCTGCAGATTTTCCTCCTGAAGGAGATGATCATGAAAATATTCCATCTGAAGTTGAACAAAGAGGTAAAGGGAAGGAAGCAGCATCTGTTGATATTCAAACCACATACACTTCTTCTGGATACAATATCTCCCCATCTATGTTAGATCATGTAGCTATCACCGATCTAAGGTAGAGACAAGCTGTAGTTCAGAATGAAGTCAGGGAACTCTGCAATGAACTTAAAGAGGGAATCTAGGAGATTAAGGACTTGATGGAAGTAAGGATCAACAATCTGAAGATTCAAGTTAGAACTAATGTACAAATTGCAGCAATTAACACTGCACGCCAGCTTCATCAGCTCTCATCACATATTAAGCAATGATTAAACCAACTTTCTAGCTTCAGTCTTGTCCAAGTGCCTTTCCTATCTGCACCTTTTGAAACCTCTTCATCTGAAGCCTCAGGACCCTCGGCCCCTCTAGCAAATCAGCCAAACTGATCACTTATCTTCCTATCTTTTCATTCATAAGTTATTTGTTTTAACATTCAATATTGATTTCAGTTATGTGTTTGAACTTTGGATTTTCACTTATGATTCGACACTAGTTGTTCGATGGTGAACTCTTATTATTATTATTATTACTTATGCTTCAACACTCGGTGTGAACTTTATTGCTATTTATCGTTTCTACTAATGTCAAAAAGGGGGAGAAGGTTTATATAAATTATGAATGCAAATGTTGACGTAAGCGGGCAAAATGAGAATTGACATACTTAAAAGGGATAAGTGCATCCAAAGTCCTAAAATTTACCACGAAAGTGCATTTGAGTTTTAAAACTTTTAAAAAGTGCAAGCAAGTCCTAAAACTTGTCATGAAAGTACATTTGAGTCTTAAAACTTTAAAAAAAGTGCAAACAAGTCCTAAAACTTGTCATGAAAGTACAAACAAGTCCTAAAACTTGTCAAATTAATTCAATCAAGTCCTTCCATTAATTATGCTTTTTGAAAGTTTTAATATTTGTTTGCACTTTTGGGACAAGTTTTAGGACTTATTTGCACATTAGTGATAAGTTTTAGGACTTATTTGCACTTTTTGAAAGTTTTAGGACTCAAGTGCACTTTCGTGATAAGTTTTAGGACTTGTTTGCACTTTTTGAAAGTTTTAGGACTCAAATGCACTTTTGTAACAAGTTTTAGGACTTCTAGTGCACATATCTCTACTTAAAAATATTATGCTGATTTTAGAACTTAACAATATTTTATGCCTTAAATGTTATATCCTCTGAATATTTTTCTAATGTTTATGGATAGTTTTGTCATCATAAAAAAGAGCGAGAATGTTGAGCAAAATCCCTAATTAGTTTTAACGAATGACAAAATAATCTTTTACTGATCAAGAAGTTATTTAATGCAAGTAAATGTTAAGTCATCAAACTTAGTCGATGAAAGAACTTTGTCATCAAACTCAAAATTACTCGTCAGAATTAATAAGTATTATTTTTGGTAAGTTTTGCAAGATAATTAAACTGATATCTCAAGATATCCTGATTAGCAATCACAAGATCGTTTATGGAAACCTTGATTTGATTGTATGGGTGATCAAATCACCTGGAGATAATGATTTTTTTTCTAACAGTTATGCATTTTCTTTTGGGAAGTTTTCTCCAACAATTTGATTTGGAGATCAATCCTCTAAAGATTATCCAAAAGATAGATTGAAAATGGAGGAGTATAAAAAGAGTGCAAACGTCGTACAAGAAAAATAACCAGAATCAAGAATTCCAAAGTTTGAATAGAGTTTCGATCTTACACACTTGTAATTACTGTATTCCACATTGTGATTTTAGAAAGAAAATTACTTGAGTGAAGAGTGTATACGTAATAGTGTAATCTATCATCTGAGAAGCACTGCGCTTGTAATCTTCTAGTCATTCAGTAGTGAAAAACAGCCAATAGACTGCCAGCATGGAAAGTGGACGTAGGCTTGATAAAGCCAAACCATTATAAAGATCTGTGTACCGTATTCTCTATCCCTAAACTTTCTTTTATTATTGCTAACATTATACTGCATACACATCTATCAAACAAGTTCGTCAGAACAACATATTAGTCATTAGATGCAATCATCTGACGACAACTTACATGCAAATTTGTAATTTGCATCTATTTGATATTATATATATGAGTTGTTGATCTCGACTATATTCATTCCGCACGTTTAAATCATATAATTTTATAAAATCACCTATTCACCCCCTCTAAGTGATAAAACTAGTCGTAACAGTGCTCAAGTTGTATTTTTGAAGACTCCCTAGTTTAGGGATTAAAAAGGGGTTTTAACCCCTAAAAAACCCTAAAAGGGGTTTGACCCCAAAAGGGATCTTTTCTCCTAAAAAACTCTAAAACCCTAAGATAACATAATTCTTTGAATGAATGAGCCTTTAGGACTTTACTAGTGTTTTGGTGTTTTGATTGATTTCCATTTTGAGAGACCATTTTAGGATTACTTTGTTTGATTGAAATTGTTTGTGCATTCCCTTATTGATTGATTGATTTTCTTGATTAAAATGGTTAGAATTAGTGGATAGGCTTTGCGAACTTGCGTGACATGTTTAGTAGGGGTGTCAAAAGAACCCGCTGAAACATGACCCGACTCGACCCAACCCGACCCAAACATGAAATTTTTGTATTGGGTCGGGTTGGACCTTACCTTGTTTGGGTAACAGAAAAAAACAAGGCTTCAGCTTGTTTTGGATCTACCCGAGCGTACCCAAAACAAGCTCACCAGGAACAAACAAGAACCATTTGATCTTCTTACTCCCAAGCCCACCCGAAACCTATCATCTTCTTCCAGAGCTTTGCTTTCTCTCTCTAGCAGATCTCGTGTCCTCCCCAGTTTGACTTGCGCCACCTCCCTTGATCCACCGTCATCGTCATCCCCTCCCAGGCATCGAGCTCGAAATCTCTACTAGGTAGATGCGCTTGATTTGATTTCTGCTCTTTCTCTGTTCCTGTTTCTATCTTCTTGTTTTTGTGGTGATGACTCTGCTGAAAGAATTCACCCACGACGCTTTCGGCAAATCCAGTCCGACTATTATCTCGTTGAAAAATGGGAACTTGGGCTGGAATTCCGAATTGATTTGGTTAAATTTCATTCAAGCAAATTGCATCACCACCCATGGTGAAGATTAGATTTTTTATTTTTGTTTTTTACTTCCCCAGTAGTTCTCTGAATGATTTCGTAGTAAAAGACATGTTTATCTTGGTATGAAGTATTGAAGTGTCATTTTCAGTTCGAATTTGCTATTGCTGGGTAATTTGAGTGGAATACTTTCTACTTAGTGTCCGATTCCTGTTGGTTTGCTTGGATCACGGCGAAATAACACAATTGTTGACTTTCCCTCTGCTTCCTTAGGCCGCGAGGGCGAGATGGCCTGAGATCTTCAACAGCGTTAATCCCACCACCAAGGATTGGATTGTTGACCAGATGCGCATCGTAAATCTTGCTCCCGATTAACTGAATCCCATAGCTCATCGTTTTGTTTTCGCTTTGTGTTAAGTTTGGTGAGATTGAATCGGTGACGGCTTGAATTAAGTGGTTAATCAGTTCCTTTGCACTCTAATTATGGAATTTCCGGATGGGTTTAAGTGCGCATGTCATGGGGAGTTCAAACCTGCTCTTCTGTATCAGCTTCTGGCACTTTGAGTGCATCATAATATTTTCTGCTTCAAAGTATCTGCACAAGCACTAACAAAGCTACGGGACAGCATGAAGATTTTGAGCAAAACAAAGTGCTAATAAAGTTATTGAGAAAATGAATCAACCACAAGAAATGATTAGTAAACCTCTAAACACGAGCCCGACTCGAACCGACCCGACCCGAACACGATCAGATTATGTGGCTATATCATGTTTGGGTCTTATTTCAAGTCAGGCCAAGTACATATATTCATTGTTTCAGGTCAAGTCGGGTATCATGAAACCCGACCCGACCCATTGACACCCATAACATTTAGACACTCCAAATCATTCTAGGTACTGAAAATGCGTTAGGGATCTCGATTTGGGATTATTAGCATAATCAAGTCCCCTTACCCATGTAATCTCTAGTTCACAAAAATCGGGATGGTTCTTCCCTATCTCAATTAGGTTTCTAGTCAACCATTAAGGACTAGGGGTGACTCCAAAACAAAACACATACCAAATAGACTTTATTAAAAAGAAGGCAAATACCTGTTGTCTCATGAGATATGGTCTGGGAGAGACTCTCGTGCGTCTAGTGATGGGATGTCTGTGAGACGTTTGAGCAAACCATCTGTTTTGGACCTTAATAGCTCATTCGAGGACAGTTTTCTCATTCATGACAAACGAAAATACCTCCAAAAGTGCGTGAAAAGCGTGGCGCGACAACTACGACCTATTAACACGCCTAATTTCTAGTGACTTTTTAGGATCACAACCACATATCATGAAACTCGAGATCTGATTTCAACATTATGACGAGCTAAGAATATGTGTCTTTTGACTATTTAAACAGATAGCATGATAACATATCTTAAGTCAACGAGTTTTTGTTTCGGCATTATGATGGCCAAAGAACTTGCACTTTTTTGCCACTTAGACGTATTCCAGATTCCATGATTCTTAATAGACATTACAACATCTTAACATGCATTTATAAGAATTGAATATAACGAAGTTGAGATTTACCTGAAAAGCATGAGAATTTTGATACCTACGCAGATAGAAAAGCAAATGAAAACAAGAGAAAAGGGAGAACCAAGCTCAGTTTGAGAGAATTTCAAGAGTAAAAGGGAAAGAAAGAGACTCATCATGTCTGAAAATGAAGGGGGAGTGGGTTTTATAGGCAAAGGCTATATCTTCTCCATCGTCGTCTGATTCACGTGATTTCTACGTCATCGAATTGCTCATGTCCGGAGCTTTCTGACGAGCTCAATATTGCTCAATAAAATCGCTAAACCATGAACCCGAGATTTCAACCCATGTGGGGGCCTAAGGCTCAGGTCTATGAATTGTGCATCATTTCAGTGACTTGTCATTTTTAAAATTCATCAGCTATCATAACTTAGGCTGCGTTTGGTCGTCCGTATAAAACTCGGGATAGGATATGTTTTATCCTATCCCGTGTTTGGTACGTGTCTCGGATAGTATAATGTCAGATATAGAGGGGATATAGCCAGGATAAAAAAATCCGAGGGGAGGGGGTAGGATAAAGTCGGATAGGATTTCTCCTATCTGTCACATAAAAGCAAATTTTTAGAAACCCTATCCTTCATTCACGCACTCTTCACCCACGCGGCTCATCGAGATGTTGAACTAGAAGGACTTGCAGGAGGAGGAGATCAGTGGTCGTCCGCAGAAATACTATTGAAGCTTGCAGAGAAGAAGCGCTTTTCCGCACCTTGCCGGCGACATCAGAGAAGCTCCGAACCTCTTCATCGCTTCTTCTTCTTCTAGGCGCGCCGACTGCTCTGCTTTGCTCAACTCAGGTATTGTGACTGTCCTCTCCAGTTTCGCACCGTCGTCAATGGCGTTCGTTGTGTTCATCGAATGGTATCTAGTTCGCGGTGGAGTAAGGAATCGGTGGCCCTTCGTCCTTGCAATTGCTGATTCAGTTATGTTCCATTTGTCTGTTTCGAAAAATAACGCGATTGCGGACGATGAAGGAACTCACCATCTTGTTGTTTCGATTATTTGTTTTGTGCTTGCGATGCTCTGTGGTTCGGTAGAGTTGAGGTTTGGTAACTTGGAGCTTGTCTCTCCGCTCTTCGCGGCTTCAGTTGATGTCGAAAGATGGCTTTTTTATTTCACATTTGAGTTCCATCTTTGTTATCCCATTTAAGATGTTCTTCCGACGTTGTTATGTGTAAATCCTGGTATTTGATACTTTTGCAGATCAATGGGTGACCTGGCTCTTAATTAGAAGAAGAAGGGTGCGGGTGCGGTGAAGCCTCCGCCTAAGAAGAAGCTGAAGAATGATTTGTTTGCGGAAAAGTGCTCGAAGAAAGACGACGATGACAATTTTCTTGTCTTATTTGTTTCTATTTTCATTTTATTTTTTTTTGCAAAAAAATTTGAAAATCTAATAAAATGTCATATTTTCAAGTTTATTTATGTATGAGAATGTTATTTTTATAGTAATAAGATCGAAATATTTCATGAGTATCACGTAGGTGTATATATGTCCTTTATATTGATATACAGTTTCTACCAAACACAGGATAGGATAGGATATAAGAATATCCGACTTTAAATTCGTACTTCATCAAACAATGGAAAGAATATGGTCAAATCCCTAGATTTCCTATCATATCCTATCCAATTCTATCCTGACCAGAAATACGGACTACGGACGACCAAACGCAGCATCAGATGTCCAAAAAGTTTCGTCAATTCTGAGACATCTATTTACGATTTTAAGCTCTGGGACCTTTCTTTCAAGTATTATGAAGTTTTATCGATGTTTAATGGATGATTACTTTCTCACCCGGCAACTGTTCGGCCCAATTTTTGTTGCATCAAAATGCTTGCCATCCCTAGTTTTGGGATGTGCAAGCACTGCAAAAAATGGGCAACTACTCCTAAAAGATAAAAGATCTGCAGTTGGATTCGAGTTGCAATATCATCAAAAGACTCGTTTTGACAAGTAAAAGCCCTCCTTGAGTGTTAAGATGTGTTTCAGGCCTTTATCTCGCTTGTCAACGTTTGCTCAACTCGCGACCAACTTTAGATCAAACTTAATGTTTTCTGTAGGCTGAAAGTTTGACTGAGAACTGATTTAAATTAGGGTAAAAGGGTTTTTGGTACTTATAATTTGTTGTTGTCCTACATGTCCATAAATATCTAGGAAATAATTTCAGATTGGATTGAATGTAGCGGCCCATCACCAACCAAATCCAAGATCACTTTTTTTTATATTAATTTTTTTGACTTAAGGTCCGCAGAAAACCAATTAGATTGAAATCTAGCGTAAAGAAGTAACAATAAGGAAACCAGACTGATTTGGATCTTTTTTAGGTAGTTTAAGAGAGCTCAAAAGGAGTCACTGGTGGATGTTCGTTGTCCAGACACATCCCTGTTCCAACCACGCGGCACATGACACGTGTCCTCTCCAGAAGGAATTGTCAAAACTGGGACCAAAGAGAAAAAGTAAAAGAAAAAGAGAACGTGTCTGAAACAACTGATCAAATACGACACAATTGTCTCTTCAGTGAGGCGCAAGCTGAAGCGATCTTTTGCGTTATAAAGTAGTGGAGCTTGACAAATGTTGACTTGTGGATCAAAGATTCTCATGTATCACCAATATTGACAGCAACTGTTGCTATCAGCCTCCCTTGCATTATTGTTTTGAAACGAATCCCTCAGCAATTTAGAGAGAAAAATACAAAATCAAGTACAGCTCGAAAGCCTAAATAGCAGGGGATGAAAACAACATATTGCTTATGATGGGAAATGGGAATTGTCTAGGTGGGAAATAGCTTTCAAGAGTTAGAACTTACTCCTAAGGGCTAGGGTTTGAAGGGGATTAGACTTTGCTTGATGAAACATCCTTGTATTATTTTAAGACAGACCCTTGATTAACAATAAAGTAAAACTCGGATAATAGATTTGGACTTTCGAAAGACTATTTGACTCGGTTATATTTCACGCGTTGTGTGTGAGGGAAAGAGTTAAAAAGAACAAGTGCGGTATTTTTTGGTGAACTCATTCTCCAGAGAGCTAAGAGTTTCGGAAAAAATAATCTCTTTAACATATGTGCATACATGAAATGTTAAGTAGAGTCTAGATTTGGCGTGAGAACATTATAATCAATGGAACAATTGTCAATCTTAACCCATGTTTCTTTTATTGATCCAACCCAATCCTTACTCCTGCAAGCAAAGGCTAATTTCGGGTATAATTTAATTCGATAGGTTCAAGGTTGAAGATGTCAGAAGTTGTCGATTCAATAGACTAGTGTTGATTTCAAGGTTACCGATCGACTCTCAAGATGTCAATTTATATGTCTGTTATCAACTACGAGGCTCATAACCAACTACCTACCAATCGGCAGCTGTTCAGATCGATTTCCATCATTATTAGTTGATCTTCCAAGGCGGCTATTTGGCTTCCAAGGCCGATGAACACATTTAGATGGTCTAATATTAGTTCCATGCATTTGGTCTTAGTTTAATCCATTTAGTCTTAGTTTTTTTTATGAATCTTTATTATGATGTCAGTTTTAAAAGTCTTGATTATATGAATATTCCAAGAGTCATTTTGGTTCTTAGAATTTCAAGAGTTGTTTTTTTTTGTTTAACAAAATCCCTCTATAAATAAAGATGTAATCTCATATATATGTAGAAGAGAGTTGCATTTGAATATAAGTGAGATTTTCCTCAAGTGAGCAATTCTTATTTCATTTCTTTATCCAAATTTCTTTTGTGATGAACCAAAAAGTCATTTATCCTTAACAGGTGGGCTTTCTTTAGGCCTTGGTAATAAATTTCGAAATCCTATTAAGAAATCTTTTATCATTGGCTGGTGATATTATTTTACACCTTGGTGATCCCGATCTTTATCCTTAACTAATGGTATAACCTATATGTCTTGGTGATAATCATTATCTATCAACGATTTTATCGTCGCTTGAAGCACATCCCCATCACGCATCAGGACTTGATTTGGTGTATTGTGATTGGTTTGGTTCACGTTCCCATCTACGGCTCTAATGATTTCAATTGAAAAACCAAGCAATTTCAGGTGGTGGCATGGCATTCCACGTATGTGCCAAGCTGTAATGGTGTACTTTGATGTCGTGATATGGTGTGGGTCAGGAATTATTTTGCCGAAATCCCTCACGTTTCTCGTAATTGGTATTTATTGGAGCTGAATTCTCCCATGTGATGCTCATCACTATTCCCTGTTTGGCAAAAAAATCCCTCCTCGTCCCGTGCAAGAGTTCTTGGAAATTGTCTATACACGTTCTTCTCTTTTGGAGACCACTCCTTTCGTGACCTCCATGTCCAAAATCAAGATTTTCCATCTTTTTTGGTGATTTTCCCGTACCAAAAGGCCAACAACATCATGAGAGACAAAAAAAACCCTAAAGCACAGTTGCAATAATTACAGGTCCATCGGGCAAAGGCGATAAGTTCTTCTGTCCCCGAACCGTTTGTGGCGATTACTCCGTCGCCTTTGTTTAAGATGGGTTTTTATTCTGTCGCGTTTGGTACCAAAGGCAATGAACAATACCGTTTATCGGGAAAAAGTATCCAAAAAGTCATAAACCTTTTACATTTATGACAATTTAGTTCTAAACCTTTTTTTTATGTGCCAATTCAATTCTAAATCCTTCGTATTTGTGCCAATTTAGTTCTAAACCTTTTTTTGATACCAATTCAGTCCTAAACCTTTTTTTGTACCAATTCAGTCATAAATCTTTTGTATTGGTGCCAATTTAGTCATAAACGTTTTTTGTCTTTGTGCCAATTATGACCAGATTTTGTTGACATATATGCCAGCTAGTCACCGGCCTTGATGTGAACAACTTTTAAAAATATTTGAATGTTTTTGAATTTTTATTTATTCTTTTATTTTTTTCTTTTCTTTTCTTTTTTCCCTTCTTTCTTCCTGTAGCTGATTGCCAGACCGGCGACTGGCTAGACCTCGCTAGGGGACGGCGAGGTCAACCTCGTCGGCAATTGGGCAAGGCACAACCTCACTAGATCTAGTGAGGTCCAGCCTCGCCCAGCGATGGCGAGGGCGAGCCTTGCCAATGGCCAGTGAGGTCGTGCCAGTGGCCAACAAGCCTCACCGGCCTCTGGCCTCTGGCCAATCGCCAATCCGGCAACCGGCTAGAGGAAGGAGGGAAGGGAGGGAAAAAATAAATAAATATTTAAAATATTATTGAAGTTGTCCACGTTAGCGCCCGGCGTCCACATCAACAAAATTAGGCCAAAATTGGCCAAAATGACTGAATTGGCACAAAGATAAAAAGATTTAGGATTGAATTGGCACAAATACAAAATGTTTATAACTAAATTGGTACCAAAAAAAGGTTTAGGACTAAATTGGCACCAATGCAAAAGGTTTAGGACTGAATTGGCACAAAAACAAGGTTTATGATCAAATTGACACAAATGTAAAAGGTTTATGACTTTTTTGGCACTTTTCCCCTGTTTATCACCTTGGAACACCAAAGGCAACAAAATAAGGTCATCTTACTAAAAAACAACAGAATTCACATTGATCGTCATAAATTGGCCAAAGGCAACAGCAATTTGTTGCGTTTGTCATGTTTATGGCGACGAAATATTTTCATTCTGTCCCCTTTGGTCCCAAAGGCGACGAAAAATAACGTTTATCGCCTTTGAAATTCAAAGGCCATAAAATAAGATCACCTTACCCAAATGCGACCAAAATTATTTCTTGTTGCCATACACTGGCCAAAAGGCAACAACAATTCGTTGCGTTTTTTTATGTTTATTGTGACAAAAATCCGTCCCCTTTAGTCAAATTTTAGGCTAGATTGACACCAAACATCGCTCATGATAAATTTTGTCGCATTAGGTTTAATTTAATTTGATTATAATATTTTAAAATTATTGTAAATATTTGAAGATTAGATTGTAATGTTCAAAAATTCATAATTTTACTACATCAAATATGAATAAGCTTGACAAATAATTTCACACAGTTTTTTTTGTGACCCAATGGTCCGGAAAAATCCGCCGCTTTTTATTTGCGGGACCAAAGGGTGGGATTTTTCTTGCTCATTTATTTTTGGGCCAACACGGTTTTTTTTTTCATTTTTTCGAAATCTTTATTTTAAATTTCATACTGAAAAAACTAGTTATCTATATTATTAATTAACCAAATCCAATGATCATAAATCTTAAAATTTTGCAAAAAAGTTCGATAAACAACCAATGCATGTATTTAAAAAAACACTATAACCATACATAACACAATGTGGACAAAATCACAATTTATGTTAATGAAGATTATTGGAAGGTAATTAATAATGTCTTACCTTTTAATTTGATAATTAGAATGCAATAATTCCAATGACAATACAAAATTTTCTTTTGCCTTCAATTATACTACATAATATTTATATATGATTTATTAATATATACCACATGTGCGGTATTAGTTGACAAAATAGAAATAAAAATTCAGTTACTATTGCAACTTGTAATAGCATTGTCATGTTTCTTTGTAATTAATCAAAAGCAATATTAATTAACTCACATTAACTAAGTTGATTAATTTATTAGAAGGATGTATATGTAAGAATTAGAAACATGACAGCAAACCTATGACCCGGTGTATTGTTTGAAGTTCATAATAGACTTGTAAATCTAGAGAAGAGAATTTTGTCAAATTAATGAATAAATTTTATACAATTGATTGCGTTGGTTTCTAAATAAACTTTAAACTCTTTTGACTGACTTCTCATTGTTAAAAATGCACTTGTATTATACAAATTAATAGTTATTCTGGCTTTACTTACCTATCTTTGTAATTTGTTAAATCGTAACTAATAGCTGTTCATGTAATAAAAGGGATAGGCATGGAAGGGACACGATTGCAAACCACGTTCCTTTCCAGCTCCAAAGATCTTTGTGTACCAACAGTGCCTTCTCTCCATGCAGGGCAAGGTGGTCTCCATTTGTTGCTATGCGGGGCATTGCCCTGCAAAGGGACAAAAGAGACTTTGCTATATTATCTTACTTCTTGGAGTGATAAAAGGAAATACATGAAATAAGTTACATAAAAACATATTGAAATAGTGGATGAATTAAGAAGGGAAATTATCCATAAAGTACTAAGGCTGCGCATGATAACTATTCTAGGCCCAGAATCAGATTCTGGACAGAAATAATTCTTTTTATTTTGTGCTTGGAAATAATTTCTAAGCATTTGAAGGCGTTTGGTAATTGCATAAAATTTAAGTTCTTAGATAGAAAAAAACATAAATACGTTTGGTAACTACGCAAAATTTCTTTTTATTAATAATATTTTGAATATTTTAATATTTCCTTCTTTTTTTCTTTTTTTTTCTTTCTTTCCCTTTCCTTTCTTGGCCATGGCCGGCTACGGCGCCGGCAACTGGCCACCGGCGCCGGCAACCGGCCCACAAGCTAGGGTTGGCCGCTGGCGCTGGCGACCGACCACAGACCAAAGCCAATGAGGGCGTCGCTGCCCTCATCGCCACCCTCGCCGCCACCCTCGCCGGTGGCAATGGCAAGGTCGGCCTCGCCAGATCTGGGCAAGGTCGAGCCTCGCCTAACCAAGACGAGGCTAACCTCACTGTCATTACCCAAGTCCGTCGCCTAGGTGGTGATGGCAAGGTCGAGCCTTGCCCAGCCAAGGCGAGGCCGGCCTCACCGTCGCCACCCAGGCGACGGACTTGGGTGGTGACGACGAGGTTGGCCTCGCCTTGGCTAGGCGAGGCCTCGCTGTCACAACCGCAAGCCGTCCTCACCTAGGTGGCAAGGGGGACCCTTGCCGGCCACCAGGGAGGGCCGAGACGCCCTCGCTGGCCACCGACGAGGGCCGCAACGCCCTCGCCAACCCTGGCCTGTGGCCAGTCGTCAACAGCCAACAGGGCCGAAGAACAACAACAAACCAAAAAAAAAGAAAGAAACAAAGAAGAATCAATTCCGAAAAAATTATTCCAAAATCAAGAAGTTACTTTTTTTTATTCTTAATTCTATTCCAAAACTAATTCTGGGCATAATTTTTTGCAAAATTATGCCCGAACATAAAAAATTAAACAAACAGATTTCTGTTCCCAAACTGATTCTGGAAACAAAATAACAGAATCAGTTACTATTTGTCAAGTTGCCAAATAGGCCCTATGTCTACTGTACAATGGCCAATTCAGTCCTAAACTTTCACTTTCACCAATTAAGTCCTAAATCTCTTGACGATTTGCTAGGAATTGCTAGCATAACAGTCTTTGGGCCACTATGAGAATAACAGTATGTTTTAAGCCACAAATTCTTGAAGGAGTGGACCCCATAATAATTTATAATTATTTATTTTTTAAATTTTGTGTGGTCGAGAATATTATTTTAATCTCATAGTAGATTAAGGATTGCCACTTAATTATTTCTCATTTGCAGATGTAGTCCTTCCAACCAAAATTCTCTGGAATACCTAATGTGGCCATTAGCCAACCTACGTGGCACAGCTGATGCTAACGTATATCTTTTTACCATTTTTCTTTTAAATTTTTTGATATTTTTCTTTTTTCAATATTCATCTTCTTGGAAGGGTCGGTGGGGTTCATCGGGGCCTCGACAATCGCCGGCCACAAGCGAGGGCTTGCGCTCCCTTGTTGGCCCTGAGTGAGGGCCGCAAAGTCCTCTTTGGTCACAACCAGATTTGGCCCACAAGGGTCACCAACCATGATCCAAGGCCCTAGCTACCCCCGCTGGCTTTCTAGAAAGATAAACAGTGAAAAGGAAAATAAAAAACATTAAAAATTTAGAAAAGTAAAAAAATTTTGCAAAAATCATTTTTATTAGCGTCAGCCATGCCACGTAGAACAACCGGTGGCTATATCAGCAATTTCCAACCGATTTTGGCCAAAAGGATTACTTAGGCATATTGTCAAAGGTAAATGAATCAAATTGAAATGCTTAGGATTGAATTGGCGCCATATAATGGTCTTAAGACTTTTTGGACAATTATCCCCAATAAAGAACACTAATTGGAGACAAAATAAGAACACTAGGAGTAATAAAGCTATCGATATTCATTACATTAACCTATTGAGTTACCTTGTATTAAAGTATTACCTCACATATTTCCTCCGAAATAACTCATTTCATTATCCACCGCTACTGATTGTTGTGATCGAACCATTCATGTGTACCTCTAAGTCTGGTCGAAAGTTTCTTGTTCACTTGAGCTCAGTATAGTGAAATCCAAGTGTTACCTGATCAATTCATTAACAAATGGAATGAAGTGTGGAGAAAGGAACTTGAAATCTTTTTAATCTTGTTAGGAGGCGTAGCAGGATTTCTAAATCTTATCACGGAGAGATCTTATGAGAGACCTCAAGCCTTGACTTTTACCGGGATCTATATTATCAATCAAAAGGGAAATCGGGCCACAGATGAAATCTAAAGGTGCAATCGAGTCCTAAATCTTTTAAATTATTCAATTAAGTCCTAAAATTTAATTGAAAAA
Organism: Syzygium grande; assembly: GCA_024733475.1. NCBI lineage: Eukaryota > Viridiplantae > Streptophyta > Magnoliopsida > Myrtales > Myrtaceae > Syzygium > Syzygium grande. The sequence goes on along the minus strand of JAMXDD010000007.1, from coordinate 15,550,385 downwards.
AGAATGCAACCAATAAAGTTTGCGTTGAAATGTACAATTTAATAAACCATTTAGGCAATATTTAAGTTACTTGTTTTAGATATTGTTCTTTGAAATGACTTAATTACACTTTTCGAGAAAAGGTTTAGGATTTAATTAAGGCAATTTATGACTTGATTATATTCCGTACATAAGTTTTAGGAATTCTAGTGTTTTTTTACCTCAATTAAAAGTTTAAACTGTCAAGTAATGAGCCAGAGAAGCATGTTAATTGCTCACTTCAACTCCAAATATCTATTGTTTGACGCCATCCAAATACAAAGCATAAAACTTGCATTGGCAGTGCATTACTAAAGTCTTAAAAAGAGCCCTAAAAACTAGGGGTGAGCGGTTCCTAGTCCGGTCCGGTCCGGTCCGGTCCCACCCAAGAACCGGGAACCGGACCAAGAGGATCGGTTCCCATTTTCTAAGACCGAGGACCAGATCGGCTAGTCCTAGGACCGTGGACCGGACCGGACCATCGGTCCGGTCTGGTTCCATTGGAACCGATCATGTACTTTTAAATTAGACTTTCTATTTTAAATAAATAAATGTATTTATTTTTTAATTTTCAAATGAAACCAATCACGTTTCAATGGAACCAATTCCATTTTCCAATGGAACCAATGGAACCAATCCTTAAAAAAATTGATAAAGGCAAGAGGGAATAGATTAGATTTTCTTTTTTTCTTCAAAAAATTTAAAAAGTAAATATATATTTATCGATCCGATCCGGTCCGGTCCGGTCCGGTCCGATTCCCAACCCAGAACCGAGAACCGGACCACCAGGAAACCGATTCCACTTTTAGGAACTGAGAACCGGACTAATACTCTCGAGAACCGTATCAAACTGGCCGGTCCGGTCCGGTCCCAATTCGGGCAGTCCATCATGCTCACCTCTACTAAAAACCAATCGTAACTCTTTCTCCTTCTCCCTCTCCCTCTCTCTCTCTCCCTCTCTCCCTCCCTCCCTTCCTCCCTCTCTCTCTCTCTCTATGTCTATGCGGGCGTGCCACCCAGATTCAAGCCATGGTAGGCCAGATTTGGCTCCACCATCGCTAATAAAGTCAAATCCGTCTCTGTTGCCTTTGGCAGAGCCAAATCTAACTGAAAAGCAGTAAATCTCAACATTTCATGAACAAAGATAGAGCCAACTAGCTCTGTAGAGAGAGAGACTGCGTGTGTGCGTTTTCAGGGGGAGAAAGGAGAGGGTACAAGGTAAGCGTCTAGTAGAGAGAGACATTAGTGGTGCAATGACATTGAGTGACAATAGTGATGATTAGGGTCTGTTTTGTAATGTTTCTGTTTCTAGAAACAACTTATGTTTAGAAATAGTTTTTTCTATTTCTATTTTCTAGACGAGTTTCTAAACAGAAGAACGCATTTGGTAAATACATAAAATTCTATTCTCAGAGTAGAAAAGTAACAAAAATGTGTTTGGTACGACCCTAAAAATTTCTACTCCCAATTTTTTCATTTAATTATAAGAATGTCAGTGAAGAATTAACAATTCATGTTTGGATAAAATTGGACTATAAATAGAATAAAAATATATTATGATATAAAATTGGATAACCTTAATATAATCATAAAGAAAATTACTCCTTATAGAGAAAAAAAATACCGAGTGATGGTCAAGGAAATTGCAGTTTAGGATTCATGATTTTAGGATTTGGAGTTAGGGGTTAGGGTTTTAAGATTTCGATTTTGGGGTTTAGGATTTGGGGTTTTAGGTTTTAAGGTTTAGCATTGGGGTTTATTGTTTTAGGGTTTAGTTTTAGAGTTTCAGGTTTTGGGTTTAGTGTTTCGAGTTTGGGTTTAGTGGTTTAGGGTTTTAGGGATTCAGGTATTGGGATTTGGGATTTGGGGTATAGGGTTTATAGTTTAGGATTTGGGTTTATGGTTTAGAATTCGGGATATTACAATTTAGCATTTTAGGGCTTAGGGTTTGGAATTACAGTTTTAGGGTTTCAGGTTTGGAGTTTTGGGATTTTAGGGTTTGGGTTATGGGGTTTAAGGTTTCGATTTTTTAATTTTAGTGTTATGGTCTTAGGGTTTGGGTATTAAGGTTTAAGATTTTGGGATTTAGGGCCTAAGGAATAAGGTTTAGGGTTTGGGGTTTAGTATGGGAATATCTTGTGAAAAAGATAGAGCTGATATTGTTTTTCTATTATTTTTTTTTGTTCCAGAAACAGGAAAGTATATATTTTTTATTTCTTATTTCTGTTCCAAATCTATTCCCTGACAACTTTTCTATTCCGAAGAATAGAAAAGTTAACTGACGTTACCAAACGGATTTCTATTCTTTTTCTATTTTGGAAAACAAAAGAATTAGAAAACAGAGAAATATAAATGTTACCAAACAAGCCCATACAAACAATGGGAGAGGAGAGAGAAATGAGTTTGGATTAGCGATGAGTTATTCAAATTGCATAATAAGGTTTTTTAGATGAATTTTACGTGAGGATAAATTAAAATTATCATCATTCTAGCCATATATCCGAGCAGCAGCATACATGCTAGTAAATTCTCAAAAAAGAAATCAAGCAATTTTGATATTCTTCATATATTTTTGGGATAAGTACACTGAGAGTCCTAAACTTATTGGAATCCTAAAACTTTCAAAAAGTGCAATAAAATCCAAAAATTTATAATCAAAATGAAATTGAATTCTAAAACTTTAAAAAATATAATCAAGTGTTGACAAGTTTTAGGACTTTTTGAAAGTTTTATAAATTAATTATACTTTCGTACTAAATTTTAGAGCAATTATCCTATACCTATAATTTTTATAGGGAAACCAAACGTTTCCTAATTTTCCACCTCCCTCTGGTCCCTGTCTGATGCATAGGTGGGGTCAAATTGCAATTGCGGCGCGATTGAATCAGCTTGGCATGCAACACCTTACCCCCCAAACTCGCACCCCCTGCCATACACGCTTTCTCCCTCCTTTCTCCTCCCCTTCTCCCATCACTTTCACACCACCCCCAGCTCAAGCCTAGGAACGTCACACATGATTGCCCACGTGTCACATCCCACCCCGCCCTTCATTATTGTACCGTCTCTCTCTCTCTCCATTCATTTGCCACATTCCTAATTTTCTTTTCCCAAAATCATATTCTTTAATCCCCGCTAATCATTCACCATCCCTTCCTTCCCTCGTCACTGTACATCGTCTGCCTTTCAGCTTCGGCCGACATATAAAAAACAGAGAAAAACTGTAACTTCCTCTCGCTTTCTCTCTCTTTCTCTTCCTCTGTTCCTCCATTATTGGATCGGAAAAGCAGAGAGGAGAAAGCTGCAGATGTTGCGGTAACATTTTCCAGGGAAAATTCTCTGCCTTTTTCCCAGGAAAATCCGGGTCGTCCGATGGGATTTGCTTCAATTCAATGATGGTTCCCCCAATCAACATCCGCACCTCCGTGTCCAATGATGCTTGTGCTTGTAGAACACCATTTCCATGCTCACAAGTTATTCAAACGAATCTTCTGATATGGAAACTTTTCCTCCCGAAATTTATTACTTTGACAGGGACATAAAGTTAACTATTATTATATTTCTTCTATGAATACGTCTGTCTAACCGATCATTTATTCGTTATGATTGCTATTATTATGCAGATCCGCTTTGACTGTGCTGTAATGCGAGATATTCCTTCTAGACGTGAAGGCTTGCTATACGCATTAGAGATAAAGATGACGCAATTATTATAAGTTCCGTACTACGCCCATTTAAATGCTGCAACTTTTAAAAATGAAATGTTTTTTTAAAAATGGTTAACTAAAGTGTCTTTAATTTTAATCGATCACTTGAGTATCATAAATTTTAACAAGCGTTTATCACAAATGTTATGGCATGTCGGATTTCTAACACATATGGTGAACATTTTTTTAAAAAAATTATAGTACTCAAGCGAATGTTGTCCAAAAGTTATAGCGCTCAAATGATTCAATGAATATTTTTTGCACTCAAGTGTGTACCGTAAGAAAATCATGACATTTGTGATGTCCCTTTCCTCATTGCACTGTCATGCTTTGTATTACGTGACGTGCTAAAATATTCTCCATCCAATCAAATTATCTTATTTCCTTAATTTCTTTTTCGTTTTAGAGGCAATATGAACGCAAAGTAACAAATTTCTCGCTTTTTGTGGCTAATTACTGCCCACCCACATCATCATTACAATCGTTCTCGAGGCTTTACCACTACGAGTTGCTAACTTTGTTAACAAAAGTGGAAGCACGATCCAAATCGAAGTGAGGAAGATCTTCGAGACACGTGTATACACACACATTGTGAAATTGGTGACTTGCGAGTCCAAAAGTTCAAATGCGTTCTGAGTCACCCTGAGTTGGTAGGGGGCCCTATGAATAAAATTAAGTGCACCGCGTAATTAAGATAGACATTCCAAGAACATGCGTCCGTGTTTTCACCATCATTCTTGCCCCTTATGTTTGGAACCCGCGATAATTGCATTATTGTCGTTGATTTTTTAGGGGTTTCCAAAATTGGTATCCTATTCCTATGCACTCTTCTCCTCGCATGCTATGTCAATCTCAAACGCATAAAGCTCACTTTTCTTCAACAAAATTAGGTAGTCGGAATTTGTCGCGCACCTAATAATCTTCTCTAGATGTGATAGACTGATAGTCCCTCGATATTTCAAGAGCTACCCCTAGTTCTATTTTTTCTTCGTAATTCATTGGTTAGTCCATGAATTTAGAGCGAATACGGGAATAGAACGAGAGCTGATTGAAGAGAGGAAAAGATTATTGGTTCCGCATACCTGAATTATATTGATCATATTTGAAACCCTTTTTGATGAATGCTTGAAAGAACCAATTTAATAATGAATATAATTCAGAGTCTGACCCAAAAGAACTACTTTTGTTCTACTTTTTAAAAAAACAATTCGAAAAGAATTGGCCGACTACCCATAGATGTATTCCAAGAAAAATGGAGAGAGGCATACAAAGATTATTGCGGCAAAGTACCAAAAATGTCATAAAGCTATTGCATTGGATCAGTCTTAAACATTTCAATAGGACCAACTTAGTCCCAAATCTTTTCACATGGGTACCAATTCAATCTATCTGGCCAATTTAAGCCGAAAATTGCTGACATGGATGCCAGTCATCCTATGTGGCCCGGTCGGTGCTAACGTAAACAATTTTCTATTCTTTTAATTTCTTTTTCTTTTTCTTCTTTTCTATTTTTTTCTTTCCTTTCTTTTTTTCCCCAACTATGGGACGACCGCCTTGCGCAAACCTTATGTCACGCCCCGCACTCCTCGGTGTGCCACATCCCTCGCAGAGGTCGATTCGTCTGCGACGTCCCAGGACGCGTCGCCGACCCAACACCCAACACAGAGATATACAGCACATGCGGAAGCAATTAAAACTACCCGTACATATATAAACGTATAACCAAGGGTAACCACCAAAATCAACACTTGTACTAATACTGGAATTCATATACAATATTCAATTACAGCTCGGCTACCAAAAATCAAAAAACGGTTCGAGGCCACTCTTCGACAAAAAGGGGTAAGTGGCTCGGGGTTCGTGCACTACAATTAACCGGGTCTTCTCCCAAAAATGTATCGGGACCTGTCCTCCTCAAGGCCGGGGATCTGAAAATATCGGTTTACAACAACCGTGAGAATAAATCTCGTGAGTAATTCCCTAAACCTAAACTAGGCTAACATGCACCTCGACAAAGTCTTGAACAACACAAAGTACACACATGGCCCGACTCGGGGCCCTCGGGCCTAAATCTAATTTCACTAGACCTGCGGGTTAGGCGTCAAATCAACAAAAAGCGACCCACGCGGCAGAATATAATCACAGCACATACACGTGCATTTCTATGTCACAACGCATGTTATGCATATGCTAGTGCTCGCACTCATGCTCATGCCTCATCAATGCATTATCGCACACTTGCACACTAGCACTCAGCCAATTCTCAATTACTCCTCCGACCCGCGTTAAACGCATCAAGTCCGACCCGCGTAAAATGCATCAGGTCCACACTTCGAGATCGATCTCTAGCCCGCGAGCTCATGCCACCACAGCCAGCGTAAAACGCATCAGGCCGGACATCTTCCGGTAATCCGGGCATCGTCCCGCGTACACACGCCTCAGGACGGGTTCACTACCCCGCGTAACACGCATCAGGGTTTGTTGTGATCACACATTCACAAACCTCAATTTTATCTGAACCCCGCGTAAAACGCATCAGGGCAATTTAGGTGATCACAATGCACATATCATTCGAGCATACTTGTGAATGCATATGCCGTGCCAATGTTCGTGATGCACATCCATGGCCATGAAATTCACACTTGGGCAATTCACAATATTCACAATGGGCAATTAATAGTACAATGCCATCCCATCAATTATAGTACACTAGGCCCGGTCTACATTCAACATGCCCAACCAACATATAAGTACGACCATGGAATCAATTCAAGTCACTCTTGCACGGCACATAATTTACACATATAATTCGCACAATTTAATCAATACGAATTCGCGCACCCGAGGCCTACCAAGATACACTATTCTTAGTCACACTAGGTACATAGTACTATGTCACGGAATTAATCACATCCAAGTACAAATCAGTCATTTAATCTGCCAATTTAATCATCCCGAGATAATTACATAATCAAACCTCAAATCGACCGCGTCTTGTCCGTTAATCCCGATAGGGTCAACCACCGAAACAGATTAATTCGGGCCCATAAATATCCTCAAAATATTCCATTAGACTCTCCAAAATATCATTCTAATTGACCGCCACCAAAATTAATATACGGGCAAGAATATAATTCACAAATAAAACCCGAACTCGGGCCAAATTAATCCGAACTGACTAACCCATTTATCGCCTCTCGGGTCACTAATCCTCCATTAAATCCACAAACTAATCCACCAAATTGGCCACAAACATAAAACATCACAATAACCCCCAAATTAACCCCTAAATTACCCTAAATAACCCCTAAACTTGTCTTGCAAATTAGCCCCCAAATTAACCCCTAAATTACCCTAAATAACCCCTAAACTTGTCTAAAAATGCAAATTAGCCTAATTAGGGTTTAGGGTCAACTAATCGAGGGGACAGGAAGGGCGGTGAGGGGAGGTGAGGGACCAGGTCGGCGGGCCGTGAACAAGGGGTGGAAAGAGGAAGAAGAGCGAAAAAAGAAAAAAAAGAAAAGAAAAGGAAGAAGAGGGGAGAGAGAGAGAGAGAAGGTGAGAGAAGGAGGAAGGAAGAAGAGAAGAAGGAAAAAAAAAAAAAAAAAAAGGAAGAAGGGGAGAGAGAGGCGTGGGGGGGGGAGGGACGTGGGACGTGGGGGGAGAGAGAGAGAGAGAGAGAGAGAGAGAGAGAGAGAGAGAGAATTTTTGAAAAATTTATAGAAATTAAAATATTAAACGCAAAACCGGGGTCCAATTCCAAAACGGAAAATGGTCTACCGGGTCTAAAGTAGACCTCGTGACTTAAAAGGGACAAATGCCAAATTAATTTGACCAAAATTTTTACGAGGGGTCTACTAGTCCAAATTTGCACCCGGTCCGAAAACCCAAACTTTTTCATTATTCCCGATAATCTCGATATCAAGAATCGAATAATCGACACCGTCCAATTTATTAAGGCCCCCAAAACATTCAAAATCGATCGCAAAGTTCGTGGTCCAAATAACGACGAAATTCGATCGAAAAGCGATTCTAGCGAAAATTTAGTTTAAAATAATAACCGAGAGTGATCAGGCTCTCGGTAGATTTTACTATAAGCACACCGACAAATTATGCATTTTATAAACCCTAAAAATTGGATCAAAATCCGGACTGTTACACCTTACTTGTTGCCCAACAAGGGCCACGATGCCCTCTCCTAGACAAGGTGAGGGTCGCTGGTCCTTGTCTGCGACCGGTGATGGTCAGTGGCCCAAAGTGAAAAAGAAGAAAATATTGAAAAATTCTTAAAACATATTTAAAATTTTGTAATATCTGTCTACATCAATGCAGTAGTGCCATATAGGATGGTTAGCGTCCACGTCGTCAATTTCAGGTCTAAATTGATCGGATAAACTAAATCTATACTAATATGAAAATGTTTATGATTAAATAAGTCCAATTGAAAGGTTTAGCATTGTATTGGTATCAATACAATAGGTTTAGGACTTTTATGATACTTTTCCCAAGAATATTGTGATATAATGATCACAAATTAAATAATTTAATGTAAAAAAGTGAGTGGCAAAACAAAAGGCATAATACCCTTAAAAAATGCCAACTATAGGTCCAGTCCCAATTTCACCCTAATTTTTTTTGTCCCTTAAAAAATATCCAACTTTAGATGTAGTCTCAATTCCACTCTAAACTTCTTTTTGTCCCATAAAAAAAACCTCCAATTTTAGGTTTAGTCTCAATTTTACCCTAAACTTTTTTTGTCTCGTAAAAAATCAACATTTACTTGCGTCCCAAATATGCCATCGTTAACCCTCGGTCCACAATTTCTTGACCGAGAGATGGAAAACTCCTGAGTGCAAGCTTTTCAAGGTCCCGAGTGCAAGCTCTCTAACTGTGAGAGATGGAAGACTCTCAAGCACTAGAGATTGAATAGTGATCACAAAATCGAAGATCCCCGAGCAAGATGGAAGGAATACTCTCATATAAGTAAGAGCATACAAGGATGGCCAACCATAATTGCTCTAATTTTAACCTAAATTTCATATCCAAAAAGATATTGTTTGGGTTGACATAGAAATTCATCTGAAATTCATCTCCAAAAGACATCTTCTTGAATCTGAAATTTGGAGAAAAACTAGAACAATGACATGGAAATGTCACATCACTAAAGGCAATTTTGGACGAAGTGTTAACGGGGCAGATATAAGACTCAAGTAAAAGTTGGTGAGTATTTACGAAACAAAAAAAATTATAATAGAATTGGAATTGAACTTAAAGTTGATCATTTTTTATGAGACAAAAAAAAGTTTAAAATGGAATTGAGACTAGACTTAAAGTTAATGGTTTTTTCATAAGATGAAAAAAGTTTAGGATAAAATTGAGATCAGAGCTAAAGTTGAGGGTTTTTAGGGTGTTAGGCTCAAAACAAAATTAAAAAAGTTATCTTTGGATGTTTGCCTTCAATTATTGAGAAACACAAAACAAAAAAAAAAAAATAAAAGCTAGAAAGGTCGATTGAAAAAAAAAAAAAAAGAGAGAATTTACAAGATATCGTATCTAACCTATTAATCCATAAATCATTGGTGAAATTTCATATAAGGACCTGAAGTGCTCTCATTTTCTCAAATAAGGGCATGAAGCGAACCTTATGTTAAATAAGACCTGAAATGCCTTCATTATCTTAAATAAAGACTTGAAGTGAACCTTGTCTCAAATAAGGGTTTGAAGTGATTATCTCAATCTCAAAAAAGGGCCTAACCTTACCAAAGTCGAGGGCATGTTCGTCTTTTAATTTTTTTTCTTTCTTTTCTTTTGTGTTTTTTTTCCATAAAAAAACAACTAAAAAATTAAAAAAAAAAAAAAAAAAACAGGGGAATGGCCAGCCCTCCCCTTTTTTTTTCTTTTTCTAAATTTAATTTAATTAAAATTTATATTTAAAAAATTTTTGGACAAAAATACCCTTGATCGGCTGGAAAATTTGGCCGGCTGACAAGCCGGCGGGGTGAGGCCTTTATTTGAAACTGTTATAACTACTTTAAACCCTTATTTGAGAAAAAGATAGCACTTCTTGTCCTTATTTGACACAAGGTCCATTTCAAGTCCTTGTTTGAAAAAATGAGAGTACTTCGAATCCTTATTTGGAATTTTCCCTAAATCATTGTTCAATGCATGACTCTCCATGACTCTAAAAAAAACTCAAGCCATTGATTATGAGTTAATTAAAAGAAGGAAAAATTTTGCTTTCATCTTTGAATTTACGCACTTTTTCCAATCAAATTCTTGACCTTCGATTTTTCTAATCAAAGTTTTGAACTTGCATAAATTTTCTATTGAACCATGTCAAGGTATAATGTGGAGAAAATTTTTCCTCCCTAGACAAACGATCATGCAAAATAAACCGTAATTTTGGCCTCTGTGGACAAGCCACGCCATGGAAATCTATTTCCCACGTCATCCTCTAACATGGCGTGACCGTTGCATAGGCTTGAAGTAGCTGGAATCAAAGCAGGCTCAACTTGATTAAAAAATTACGCAAGTGTAAGGATATTTAAAGATTGAGTTAATACCACAAAAAATTTCAAACTGGTACATCTATTAAAAAATACCCAAAATTAATTTTTTGGACTATCAAAAACTCCAAACTAGTATACTTGTGACAAATTTACCCTCCGTTAAATTAGATTAATACCATGAAAAATCACAAATTGGTAAATTTGTGAAAAACAAAGGGGTAAAACTCTAAATTAGCACATTCGTCAATTGCCACATGTCATCTAACTTAGCAATTTGACGGTAAAATTTAATGAAAATTAACAGAGAGTAAATTTATTACAAGTGTACCAGTTTGGGATTTTTTTGTGATAATAATCCTAAAAGATTTGATCAAGAAATGTGTGTAAGTTCAAGGACGAGAGTAGAATCTCTCCTTTGAAAAACTAATTGATCTAGCCATGATTAATTATTATGTAATGCGAGATTATTTCCGTTGTTAACTCAGGCACATATACACGTTAATAGTTATTTTATTCCCGATAATTTCAATGAAGATAGAGATACTCTAATATTAAGAGTCTAAGTTACATCTTAAATGTATTCTCTTTAAATAGTTTGCGTAAAGGAATCAAGGATCTAGATTAAACCATATCACTGAAGTGCCCTTATACGTTGTAAGAATCATGCACACTCTCTATTCTTCGCATCGTTGCTTGTCGCCGGAACCTTGGGCGAAGTCGCCATCATCACCGATTGATGAGACTGCAGAAACCCTCTCGCGTCACCTTGCTCCCCCTCTTCTCTCTTGGGTGTGTGAAACGTGAGATCAGCGAAACGGAGGTCGTAAACTTTTGATCACCTGCACGTACGTGCGTGGGGAGAGAGAGAGAGCGCGAACTGGCGGTGGCTGCGCACCAGTGAGGGGTTGGGGCGACGGTAGCAGGTGGCCGTGGTGAGCTTCAGCAGGTTATGGTTGGGAAGAAGAAAGAGAGTAAAAGAACAGGGAAAAAGGGGAAAGAACAGATCAATTTTCAGCACTTAATTAAAGGCACAATAACAGTTTTAGGAAATTTGGTGCGCTCGAATCTTAAAACTATTTTGTTTATATTAAGCTTTATTTGTTTCGTGAAAAACATTTTTCTTATTTTTTCAGCATTTGGTTCACCTAGGAAAATGAGTTAACGGAAAACCTATACTTAAATCCAAGAAAATAATTTCCCTTTTGCAAAATCGGAAATCATTTTTCAAATTATGATTAGGTATTGGCGTTTATATTCGAAACTCTATGCTTGCCCACATAAATGCCAATGCTAGTTCTGAATCCCAGCGTCCAAGACTAGGTCTCTGGCACTCGGGCCCGGGCTCGGGACCTCGGTGCTCATGCCCATAAACATGGGCCTGCGTCAAGTCCATCGAGGCCAAGCTTGGGACCTTGAAGTCCAGGCTCGAGCCCTCAACGCCTGCACCCAGGTCCATCAAGGCTGGGCCCAAGCCCTGATGCCTATGCTCAAGTCCATTAAGGCTGCGCCCAAGACCTAGGTGCTCGTGCCTCGATCCTCGACACCCAAGTTTGTATCCAACTGGACACGGGACTTTAGTGCCTGTGCCCACTTCTCCAGCTGCCCATGTGCAAATTACTAGCGCACTGAATAGTATATGTCTAGATAGGAAAATCAAATTAGATTTTCCATACCAAACAATAGTAAATATTTTACAGTTCGTTTTCAGGTTTCAGCCAAATATCAGATAGTATTGTTCTTCTTGGAAAATATTTCCAAGAATGTCACATTTTCTGCAAAACAAACCAAACTTTGGTTATAAAACTTGCAGTTTTGATTCACTTGAGTCCCCCCGCAATTAAAATGAGCAAAGTTAATAAAAGGAGTCAGATATATTGAAATTGCAAGTTTTAAACTTAAATTCACGATATGGAAGTTTCATAATTCGGGTGCGTGAAAACTATAAAAAATCGTCTCGAATTTAGTATTTGAATCCGCCCCTAAAACTTTTCATGAACCCAATTTGTTTTTATTGATTCATAGGTAAGTAAAATGTTGTCTTTCTAGGAAACCGTTACTTTATAAAAGATATGTTAAACAATATGGGTTGATTAAACGGATTATGTTGATGATGCGCGCCATCATCTTATCTTGCATAAAGCAATAGACAGAAATTTCCTTCAAAAGTGAGATTCGCTCAGCAATGAGACATGGCACCCATCTCAGCCTAGATTGCCACATTTTCCCGAAAGGAATCTGAAAGTGAATGGCATACTTTTCTTGAAAAGTAATAGAGGCGTCCACATGGGTTTCAAGCTAAACACATGACGAAAAAAATTAAAATCAATTACCATCTTAATTAAACGGAATTGAAAGGCTGTCTCCTTGAATGCGGTAACACCCGGATTCAGAATCTCTCTCTCTCTCGATAATTTGTATCTGGGAATGAGTAACTCTATATATTACATTACCCATAACGTGAATCTTAGTGGTGAGCATAGAGGACTGCTCGAACTAGGAATGGCCTGGACCAGACCGGTTCTAGACAGTCCTAGAGGGTGCCAGTCTGATTCCCTATGGAATCGGAAATTTTCGGTCTGATTCTAGATTTCGTGATGGGAACCGGACCAAACTGATTATATATATTTTATTTTTTAAAATTTCTTAAAGAACATAATCTAAAGTCTAGATCTTTTCCTTCCCTCTCGAGTCATCTCCTCTCACACCTCGCTTATTCCAGATGATGAAGCAAATCTTTGTTTCTTTCATATTGCTGCACCTATTCATCCAACTTGCTTCTTTTGTCTCTTGCTTCTTTCTTTATTTTACTTTCTTTCTTTTCCTGCAAAGATTCACCGATTTTATCTCCCTCACTTACTCGCACCTTCCTTAAATTTGTGAGTCCGTCGTTTATAGAAAAGAATCCACCGAATTCTCCTCCTTTTTTCAAGCTTGCCCCTACAATCACGGCCCCATCATCTCTCGGCCTTCTTCGCAAATCTTAGACAAAATCTCAATTTCGAATTGTGACATGAATTGACAATTCAATTAATCCAAAACTTTCGGTCAAGATATGTGAATCCACTGATTCCATTAGACCGCTCAAGAACCGGACCAGACAGGTCGGTCAAGTCCCGTCCCGTCCCGTCCCTAGTTCAGGTGGTCCAGTTCCCGGTTCCTAAGTGAAATCAAATCGGATCGGGAATCGATCATCTCTAGTGAATCTATTTAATGTTTTGAAATTGATTTGTTTCCAGATGTAATAGGTTAGGGGTCTGTCAAGAAGAAGTGAGAGGAGGAGAAAATCTTATTAACAGTGATATAAATTAAGGCAATTTTGTTAATTAACTGAAATCACAACAAAGAAACAACATAAAACACTTTAAAAAACATTCTTGTCAACATGCTGTGACGTCTTAGGATATAATCCTCGACACGATCCATCTTTTTGTACATCTTTCCCGCAATTATTAAGTATGTTGTCATCGCATCACATGCTACTCTCAAGCTCTTAATATACCAAGCGGACTATAGGTGGACTCCACGTACCTGGCTCCATTTGTACAGTCTATGCTCTCTTGGGGGATGCAATTGGCGCACTCTAGAAGTACTTGATAATTTGAGATGATACAGGCTCCGTTGTTTCGCGAAAAATATGACATTTTTTAAAAATATTTTCTAGGAAAATGACTAATTTTCGGTGTTTGACTAAAACATGAAAACGAACTGAAAATTATTTTTTGTCATTTGATAAAGAAAATTAGATTTGATTTTCCTAAATAGACATACACTATTTGGGTATAGAGAACCAACGTCCTGCCTCGATGGACCTCAACTTGGGTGCTAGGGATCCGAGCATGAGCGCCGAGGTCTCAGGCCTAGCCTCTGTAGACTCAGGCCGAGGTGCAAGGGAGTCGAGCAAGGGTAATGGGTCTTAGGCTAGCCTCTGTGAACCCGGGTCAGGGCACCGAGGTCCTAAGCATGAGCTTTGGTGTCTCAAGCCTAACCTCTATGTGGACCTAAGCTTGATCCCAGGCACAGGGTTTCATAGGCCAACCTCTTTTGACTTGGGCTTGGCCTCAATGGAACCTCAATGGAATCCCAATGGACTCGACCCCAGCCTCTAGACTTAGGTTCGTGGCCAAGAGCTCGGAAACGAGCTGTGGGGTTCTCTTGCCCAAACGCAGAGTTTTTGGTCCAAGTGCCAATATCCAATCATTTTTGGAAAATAATTTCCAATTTTTTAAAGAGGAAGTTATTTTCCTGAATTTAAGTATAGGTTTTCTGTTGAATCATTTTCCTATTTTCTTAACCGATCCAAACATCAGAAGTGAGGAAAATGTTTTCCTAAAAAAAGTTTTTCGCAAAACAAATGGAGCTTTAGAGTTTTATGATGTGCAGATACGATCAAATAATAAACCCTAGCTCATTGCGCAATCACAAAAACATTAATTACTCACAAATGAGTAATGCTGAGTTGTTTAGATGACATATATACTTTTAACCAGCCTAAAATGGTGCTTACATATAACAACACCTATATGAATAACCCTCTTTGCATATGTTTTAATTGTTAGGGAACAGACGTATATCGATTTAACATGCAATTTCACTCTCTCCAATTCGCCTAACTAAGGTGATAATTTTTTCTCATCATAGAAAAACCAATCCTCGCTGAAAATTGAATTTGCATTGACAATGTGGAGATCGTGTAAATCTCATTGCAATAGTCAAATAGATAAAGCGACTAAGTTTGTACCTCAGCAACGGTAAGATCTCATAAGTGATCTAATGACAGAAAGTTTTAAGGCTGATATCATTCCTAGAGGATATTAAGTTGCGGTACTACCTTCAATCAAGTTGAGGAGGTGGACCAAGTCAAATATAATATAAAATGGCTTCTCAAAATAGAATCAAGGGTGTTCTCTAGGCAGTTGTTAAGCATATTCATTAGGAGTGTTTAAATTTTTAAAGTGTTATCGTCTACGAAACGAGAATCAATGTATTGATAGTTGAGGTGTCTTTCTATGATTGCTTAACAATTGCTCCGGTAGCATTCATCCATTAATAGAATTCTCCATAATTCCTCTTAGAATAGAATTGGATGCAGGCATAATTTGAAAG
The DNA here is from genome assembly GCA_024733475.1 of Syzygium grande. Lineage (NCBI taxonomy): Eukaryota > Viridiplantae > Streptophyta > Magnoliopsida > Myrtales > Myrtaceae > Syzygium > Syzygium grande. The sequence goes on along the minus strand of JAMXDD010000007.1, from coordinate 15,535,051 downwards.
ATAATGTTCAATAATTATTAAAACTCGGCACTAAAATCATGCGATAGCCATCTATACATCAAGGCCCATAACTTATGGAAGTGATCAAATAACAAAAACGACACCAGAGAGAGAGAGAGAGAGAGAGAGAGAGAGAGAGAGAAAAGAATATCAAGCCGTCACTCATTCTCCAACATCATCCACGGCAGCTGATAACGGCAAAATAAATAAATAAAGGAAAGAAAAGAAAAGAAAATGAACCCTAACCCTTTCAAACCATCAATCATTATGAAGAAAATTCGCTTTCATGGGATTGGGCTGTACGTTAATCATGTCATTTCGTTTCATTCTTTTTTCTCGATTATTATCGCATTCGTCACCTTCCGATTACGTGTAGCCTTGCTCACATTGCCATAGCTGGTCTTCCGGCGCGTTAAACTCCCGCGTATGATGGGTTAACTTTTTCCATCGCTATCTTGCAGAAAAAAATTTATTCTCATCATCAATTTTTCATGGTAAGAACCGACTCATTTCTCTCCCTCTCTCTCTCGCTCTCTTGTTTGTATGTGTGTGTGAGTGTGAATCTTGATCTATATGTAATATAGTGTCAACTTGATCAAGAACCATCCAAGACTCAAACCCAGGCCAAACGAAATCATGATCTCTAGTTTCTTAATTAAAAACTTGGATAAACCAGAGCAGAGCTCAAAGTAAAATGCACAAATTTAATTCATCTCAACCCTAATTTCAGTGATTTTGAAGCTCTCCCTCCCTCCCTCCCCCTCCCCTCTCTCTCTCTCTCTCTCTCTCTGAATCTTGATCTATAGGTAATATAGTGTCAACTTGATCAAGAACCATCCAAGACTCAAACCCCAAGCCAAACGAAAGAAAACTGAAAGAATCTTGACTCATACATGCACGTACCGTATGCTGCTTCTGTTATTAAGTAATTGTTTTCAACTTGACGTATTGTTATTATTATTTAGTTTATACGCGTGACACAGAAAGAACAAAGGAAGGCCACTGCAACTTTTGTTAGGTCCCTTTAGCACTATCAGATTCATAACATCCATTCGTGCAAAACATACTAATTGATCATTGGCTACAGCGTATACTATATCCTTATATCCATGTCATTCCAGAAATAAAGGCAGAATCTAAGAGAAGAAGGCATACTGTTCTAGCGACTGCGTACGATAGCTACATGTTTCCAAATTCCATAATGCACATCTGTCTACAAAACGATGTGAAAAGGATACGACGTCCGCAGGGGCCACCAACCTAGCAGCTATATAGCTCCGTGTCGATCCTCCTTGAAATAGAAAGAATACGTAATTGGCTCTTTAATTATTTAGAGCAAAGTTAGATCATGTGGTTATTTCTGTCGCGCTCATATACGCTGACGGACCCAGCTCCAATTATTTCCCCGACTATGTATTGTTCTGATTATAGAGACCCCAGTCGGGTCATCATCCTTAGTATATGTGTCCTAATTATTATCACGAGATGATACATAGGGTGACAACCATACTTTTGTCCATATTTCCATTATTATTGCATCCGAGACAGTAGTCACTACCAATGAAACTGAACACCCTAGAGAGAGAGAGAGAGAGAGAGAGAGAGAGAGAGAGAGAGAGAGAGAGTATAGATCATGAGGTGGACCCGGAGATGGGTGATCGAAGAGGATGGTTGCGCCTTAACATCAGACTGATTCGATTATCCTTGTGTGATTGAAATATCGAGCTGACGTGGGGTTATTCTAATTCTATCATATTATAATCGCTTCTATTTTTACAGCTTACAAGATGATTTGTTTCCGTTAATGGTCGTTCATGTCGCAGCTCAGATCAAATGGTTCACGTGCCTCAGGTCCATATTCTTTTGGACGAACGTGTTGTCGAAGAGAGGATGGACCCCCACTAAACCCCGACCCCGACCACCCCCCATAAGAATGGCCCGGCAAATTGGATTATCAAATCCACGTATTGCGATGTATGTTTCATCACGGACTTACTTAGAAACTAATAACCAATTTTTTAATTCTGATTTGGCTTAATAAAGACACCAAACTTCATATACGTACGACAACAATGTAAATGTGCTAGCAGATTTTTCCTCCAATAGAATAAGAAGCAGCCACTTCAATCCCTTACAAGATTCAAGTGTTGGCCAACTTTTTTCTATTATTTTTCTTGTTTTCAGCTGGGGACGCTATCCAAAAGATTGATTATATCTTGCTTGATAAAGATAAAAATGGAAAAATAAAATAGTACTGAGGACCACTAAGGTTTAACATGTGAGATCCAATAGGTGCTATTGGATTTTTCCTTGCTCAAGCATGTGATTCTTTGAGAGAATATGTTAGGAAGCGGCACATCATCGGTTTGAGCGCTTCTAGTGTTTTTGGTGGGTTTTGGACGCGTTTAAACGTAGCAACAAACATTCATGTACATGCTCTTTCATTTGTACATTGATTTTCTTGCATGGATATAAGTTAACAACAGCAAAAACAATAAGAGGGTTGAAAGAAGAACCTGATCCAACACTCGAACTTATCTAAGTACGTATAGAGAAGCTAATCGCATACATTATTACAAACTTATTTGCTGATCAGAGAAGGGGAAAGAAAGAACAGCAAAATCATGCAAGATATTTTGGAATTTTGCATGCTGCCAGTGAATTATCGTCCACAGAAAATCAATGTTATTTTATGGCACTTGAAAAGATATTGAAATCATAATCTTTTTGGGATAATATAACCGATAATCAACTACGTAGATGAAAAGGAGTATTTTGGAAGGTTTCTCGATAAAAATTGGGCTTGGCTTTTGTACATTGGTTGCATCAATTGCACCACTGAACAGTGCCCTCTCTGTCTCTCTGTCTCTCTCTCTCTCTCTCTCTCTAGAGAGATTTCTTGTGACTTTGGTTTTTCTTGTGACTTCATGCCCCAATTAAAAATAAATAAAGAAATGCTCTCTCGATAGAATAATGTGCAAAATTTCTTATAGGCAAAGGCATGCACCGTCGGCCTTGCAGTATAAAAAGGACATCGCTTTGTGGTCTTTAGAATATTTCCAAATCCCAAGAACCAAAAGAAGGAGAAACTTCCCCTCCCTCATAGCTTCCTTATTATTTTTACGATCGTCATCCCCATCCTCCTCATCATCATCTGCAATCACCAAATTCGTACCCACAAAAGAAAAGTGAGGATTTAGTCGGAAGAAATGGGGTTGAGAGACATTGGAGCAACACTGCCTCCTGGGTTTAGGTTTTATCCAAGTGATGAGGAGTTGGTGTGTCATTATCTGTTCAAGAAGATCGCCAATGAGCAGAGCTTGAAGGGCACTTTGGTCGAGATTGACTTGCACACTTGTGAGCCATGGCAGCTTCCCGGTACTTCTTTCTTATCTTGTTTTTCGTATTAGTTCCTTCTCTTATTTCTTTCTATTGTCGTTTTTTGTTTCCTTAGACGGGATAAGCTCGAGACATGCATGCATGTGCTTGGTTTCACGGCCTCTGAAATTTTAAGCCCAACATGTCTGTGTTTCTTGGTTTTTGCGCTGACACACACACAACCTCACCCCAGAGAGAGAGAGAGAGAGAGAGAGAGAGAGAGAGAGAGAGAGATTGTTTTGTTTCCGAGGATGGTTGGATTTGGACCCATAAATATTATTGGTCACTATAGCAATTCAACCTGTTTTGCTGCTTTCATTATTAACTTTCTGTTCTCGGATGCGAAGGAACCATTGAATTGCGTATCTCTTTTTTGTTTGCCAGAACCCCCCACACACACACACACACACACACAACATACTTGAACGCAAACAGAGAAGAAGAAAAGAAACATGTACGCTAGACAGTATGTATGTCTTAGTATTCTCTCTTTTTGCTAGGGTATACATCTTAGTATCTTTACTCCTATGGCAAATTGTTTTTCTTACTGTCATCTTTCTTTAGCATCTTTAGGCACTGCCTTTTAGAGGGCTAATTGGGGAGATACGCATATACACAACATATCTATATCGATATACTTGTATATTATTACCGTAATCATGAACTATAATATGTTATTCGACACGAAACACTAGGAAAATGTCAAAAGCATCCGGATATATCGACATGTAGAAGAATAATTGGTTGCTTCCTGATTTTTTCGAACTTACTATGAAATCACCGTAAGACACGGTAGTTATGGTTCTACATGTCTGAAAGACCTGCTTGATTTTCTTCTTTCTTTTTTCTTTTTCTTACGTCTCCTTAATTCAGCCCAAGCTTCTGGTTTACAAAACAGAGAAAAAGGAGCCACAAAGGTCAACAACTTTTAGAAAAGTTGTCGAGAAAAAGTAATTCTTTCTAAAGCATCAACAGGCCACTTGAACTTGTAACCCAAGATTCATCTCCTGCCTAGTGCTAATTAACATCTTCCAAAACAGTTGCCACCTTATTATAGAGCTTTAAAAGTTCAATTATATAGAAAGAGCTTGTCTCTTGAGTATATTGTTTATCAATTTTTCACATATGGAGCATATTTTCATCTTTAATATGGTCCTAAATTAACCTGCACTTAATAAATCATATGCAAAATGAAGACATGGGGTTACCGATATCGACTATGATCAAAGCATGGTTACTATGAGTTTACGCAAATCCAATCTTAATATCGTGGCTAATTATATTATATGATTGCATTAGGTAATAACCTTGATTATATAGGATGGAAAGGATAGAAATTCGGTAAGATCAATTAAAAGCTTTTCGATTTTGGTTCTTGTATTAGTAATTTGTACAAAATTACAGTTTCATTTTGAGAGCACCCATTTCTTTGTGGATGATGTGTTACTGTGTACTTGTGATGTGGCCCAACAGATGTGGCCAAGCTCAATGCCAGCGAGTGGTACTTCTTCAGCTTTCGCGACCGCAAGTATGCGACCGGGTTCCGAACCAATCGTGCCACGACATCGGGATACTGGAAAGCTACAGGGAAGGATCGAACGGTGCACGATCCGGCAACACGCGAAATCGTGGGGATGAGGAAGACGTTGGTGTTCTACAGGAACCGAGCTCCGAATGGGATCAAAACGGGGTGGATCATGCATGAGTTCCGCTTGGAGACTCCACACATGCCTCCTAAGGTGCAAAAGACTCTCCTTTGTTTTTTCTTCTTTGATTGTTGGACTTTTACTGTTATGCCTGCTTGAGCGAATGAAATGTTTTACACCAGCACCGCTCATAAGATTCGATTTCATTTTCAATTCGCCGTACATAAATCCTAAAAGCAAGGGTGTGTGTTGGAAATTTCTAGTGGTCATCCATTGGCCTAATACAAAAACATTTTCGTTTCCTTATTTCCATTGTTCTCATTGTGGTTCCGGTGCTTTCAAGTTACGCATAGAGAGAGAGAGAGAGAGAGAGAGAGAGAGAGAGATAGAGAGAGATTGGCGAAGACAAGATTGAGGTTGACAATTCGAGAAATGAAAACATCGTGTTCTCTAAATAGGAAACTAACCTTAGACATTCTCTCATTGATTCCCCACTTACGTTGTTACACACGAGAGAGAGAGAGAGAGAGAGAGAGAGAGAGAGAGAGAGAGAGAGAGAGAGAGAGAGAGTTATTCCCAGGAAAGTAGCAGGAAATTGCCCCTCTTGTCCATCTTTTTGGTCTCCCTACTGGTCACATGATCATGTCTCAGGGAAGTTATTGCTTGAATCTACCTTAGAGGGATAACCGTAGTTGATAATAGTCAAAACATTTGGACAGTGCGATCGATGCATCCAGAACTAGTCGAACCGAATAAAATTCGATTACCTTTTTGTTCTTGAAAAAAATGTAAGTTTCTCTTTCTTTATCAAGTAATGATTGTCTATATATGCCTATGACATAGCGACATAAATCAATAACTCTTGTTAAGATTTGTGTCACCCCTGTTCCAAATGAGAATCCTCACATATCTTCTGATATATATGATACACAGGAGGATTGGGTACTGTGCAGAGTGTTTCACAGAAGCAAGGCAGAGGGCAGCGACAAACTAAGCCCAACCTACATGTTTGAGGCACCTTCCACCACCGCAATCAATATTGCACCTTCTCTCAAATCTCCTCCAAATGACCCAACCATAACCATGCCTTATCATCATCATCATCATCACTCTTATCACGCAACACTCACCTCATCACTATCCTCAAGCTCAACCCACCACCATGACCATCACCACAACCACAATTCAAATTCTCTCCTCCATCTTCTTCACTACCCAAATAACGTTCAAGAAAGAAACATGCCCCCGGCCTCCAATATGATGTCGGACATTGACTCCAAGTTCGTCGACGATGACTACGGCTTCCTTTGGGATGCCAACCTAGAAGAGAGTAGCATCTGCGATGGGGTTTCCTCGAACCTAGGCAGAGAGGACGTGAGATTTGAGATGGATAATAGTGTGGTTTTCCTATAATTTAGGCTACAAAAGAAAAATTAAGAAAAAGTGTATACCCATTTCTCGCGTGTGATGTTATGGTCTTAGTCGTGCTTGTTTAATTACACATGAGAGAGAGAGAGAGAGAGAGAGAGAGAGAGCTTGTGCTAGGTTTGGTAGGTTTGTTTGTTCTCCCTTGCATATAAAATACACAGCATATGGAATATTATAAATAAATTATGTAAAGTCAAATTCTTTATGAGTGATGGACAAAATTTCCCTGTTCTTTACTTGTCGATCACGGGATTTGACGCGACTCTTTGAACTTTACCTTGGCAACGATAAGGGTCACCCTATAAACTTCTGTGCGCCGAACATTCATTACTTATTAATTAGCCGATGCTTTAAGCGCACATGTCTACGCACATATGTTTTTTTTTTTGGGATAACCTAGGAAATTCCCGCACAGCCGACAGTCAGGGAGTAAATTCTGGGGGCGACACGTGCTAACCACCACACACGTGTCACCGGTTAAGTCACCCTACGGCGCCCGAGATTCGAACATTCAACCTTTTGCGAGAGGAAGAGTGCGCGCTCTAGCAGCGTCACCCAGGCGGGTGGTTGTCTACGCACATATGTTTGAATTGTTAGCAATCCATTAATATAAAAGCTAATGCAAGAGATATGATTAGATTTATATTATGGTAAATTCATATTCGTGAACTTCATCTTCGACTGGAGGGAGAATCGTCAAGATCCTGAACCTATTATATGACAGTCAATAAAGTTATAAACTTTTCAATTTTGTCAATTTAATCGTGAACTTATTGATGGTTTTCCAATATAATCCATTCGATCAACTTTGGATAAAAAATGATGACATTGATGATTTTTGCAATTTTTTTTAAAAATTTATTAAAGTTTTCTTCTTTTTTGTCTTTTGTTTTTCTTTCTTTTTATCTTTTTTCTTGTTTTTCCACATATTGCTGGCCATAAGCAAGACTGCATGGCAAAGGCATTGCGGTCCTCACCAAATGGCCTCGCCTAGATCTGGTGAGGGCATCGCAGCCCTCGCTTGTGGCCAGCAACCGATAAAGAAATAAGAAAAAAGAAGAAAAAATTCATAAAATTTAAAAAATTTTGTAAAAATCATCCACATTAGCATCGATCGTGCCACATGTGATAGCTGATGCTGACTAGACCATCATATCAACGATCTCCAACCAAATTGGCCAAATGGGCTATATTGGAAAATCATCAAAAGTTTATGACTAAATTGACAAAATTAAAAAGTTTACAACTGAATTGGCTGTTGTACAATAGATTTATGACTTTTTAAATTATTATATGTTTACCTGGAGTTCGCTCCAAGAAACATAGCCATCCCTATTCCTAACGTCAATTTCACAAGTATTTTATCCATTATTGAGATATAAATAGGAGAAAAAGAAGTATTGATTTAGGGTAGAGATGTTAAAAGAAATTAATGTGGTTTTCTACTTTTATACTATGTAGATCATTAGAGTCAAAGAGAGAATAATGACAAAATGTCTGTGGTGACTTGACCCTAATTAGGATTAGATGATATGTATTTATAGGAGTTATTAATTACGGTCAAGATATAGATAAAAGCCTAACAATAGAAAGATTGCATAATACAAATCAATAACATATCAATAATTTTGCATACCAAGTCACAATTACTAATATATACTTTATCCTTCGGGCAAAATTAGATGTCTCCTACTACTTGGAATTTATTGTGTTCTAAGGTCAACCACTTCGAATATATTGTGTCGGATGATTGAGAGGAAGCATTTTAACTGCATGATATTGTTTCGTTTGACATTACTTTATCTCTTTCGCCGGGCCACGGAAAATGTGTACGAGAATTTAAAAGTTTTCGTTCTCGGCAAAACCATTTGTCTGTTTAACTGTTTTTTTTGCTTTACTTAAACAAATTTATTGGAGCAATATAAATATTTCGTTCATGAAAAAACTTTGTGCTATTTTTATCTTATGGCTTTTGGGGTGAATGTACAAACATTTCTCCTCTTTTACGAAATACACTAAGCATTAAAGTAAATAACAATCGACATTGTCTAGTGAATTGTGCGCGCGCATAATGCTTGCAAGGAGGCTAGTTATTTGTAAAGTGTCAAAAAAAAATTTGTTGCAGTAACATTCTCTATTGTATCGTAAATTAAAAAATTGCAGTTTGTAAATTACCTTTCGAATTCTTAAAATGCCTATGGATTCGTAAGTTACCTCTTGATTTGGTAAATCTTTATAAATGCAAAGATTGTAAATTACCTTCATCTTCACCTTCTCTCTCTCTCTGTCTCATTTCTATATTCTTGGCTGAGACATTGTGAACCAGGAGTGGTCGCACTCCCTTGGAGACCGCGGTCACTATTGAAACAATACCTTCTAACGCCCTGTCTCTTTCGATCGCGATGGAACCACTGACATAGGGCTGCCAATGTGGAAGTGGTCAATGTTTTGATAGTAGATCCAGGGTTTTCCTTTTTTCAAAGTAATTTATATAAATTTGTTTTATTTTTTATCTAACCATATTCTAAGTTCGCCAAACACTTCAGAGGATCAAAATCGATCATATTCATCGTAATATCAGGTGTTTTACCAAACGAACTTTGCCTAACTTCATATCTCAAGATTTTATATCCTACTTGATCCATATCAAAGCCACCCAACGTAGCTTAGATAGATGTCATCGTATACGTTGCCAAATAACAATGTGACATTTTATCCAACATTATTCGGTCTAATGTTCTCCCCCCTCCCCTCATCTAACTTTATTCTATCAAGATTTTATATCCTATTCGATCTATACCAAAACCACCCAATGCAACTTAGTAGATATTCTCGTATACGTTGCCAAATAACAATATGACAATTTATCCAATGTTGTTCTGTATAGCCTGTCTAACATTCACGCCCCCCAACCAATCTCTCCTGCACGGTCATTAATTTTTATACCCCCACAGTGGTCAAACTCCCCTGGCGACCACTCCTCGTTGAACCTAGGGATGAGCATGATCTAGGTGAATGGTTCTCACCCTAAAATCAGAAACTGCCCACTAATGAGTGATTCAGAAAAATTAGAACCAGGACCACCCATTGGTTCCATCGGGAACTAGACTGCCAGTCCGATTCGGTTCTCAGGTGGATCCATGAAACCAATCCTCAATCCCTACCAAATTGCATTCATCAATCAATACTATGGTGAACCTAGTTTCTATGTGGATACTTTTTCGATTTCATCATGTAATTAATAAAAAAAATACTAATTATAAGCGAACACATTGAGACAAAGTTATTCTCAAGGGAAGCAAACCAGAAGCCATTATCTGAAGAAATATTTCATCACTTCATCTAATAAGAGTTTTACTTGTCAGCTTTCAGAATCATTGGACTTTGTGCAAGCATGTTACTTCTTGTGAAATTGAATAAGCAGATTTCACAATATAACTACAGCATGGATTTTTTTTTAAATATATATCCGGTCCGAATGAGCAATTTCACATCTAGAACCAAGAACTCAATCGATATTCTCTAGTTCCAACAGGAACCGAACTGGTCCCCATGGGAACCGCCAATCCAATCCGGTTTCGGGTGGTTCCTGGTTCATTTGCACACCTCTAATTGAACCAACCCCTCATGCATCTAACCTTCTCTATCTCTATGGATTTCAATTGCAATCCGACATAGGGGCAACCATAGATCTAGGGTTTTTCTTTTTTCTTTTAAGTAATTTATCTAAATTTTTATTATCTTTTATGTAATCATTTTCTGAGTTCACCAAACACTGTAGAAGACTAGAATCAACCATATGCATCGTAATATTTGTGTTTTACCAAACGAAATAATAGCTAACTTCATATCTCAAGGATTTTAGATCATATTCGATCCACATCCAAGCGACCCAACGCAGCTTAGATAGATAGAGTCATATCTATCTCTATGCCTGGTTATATTGCCAAATAAAAATGTGACATCTTTATCCATGTTACTCTATCTATCCTGTTCGATTGTATTCCCCTCCTCCCCCAAGAGCCCAAATCACCGCGGTGGTCACACTCCCTCTACAAGCCATTGGTGATCACCATTGAACCAACATGGATTTCGATCATGCCGAACCACCAACATAGAGGCAACCATCATGGAAGTGGTCATTGCTTTGATAGTAGATTTAGGGCTTTTATTTTGTCTTTTTTAAAAGTAATTTGTGTGACTTTTTATTATTATATCTAATCATATTCTCAATTCATTTTAAACACTTCAAAGAATGAGAATCGCCACATTCATCTTAAAATTAGTACTTTACCAAACATAATATTAGCTAACCTCATATCCCAAGGATTTTATATCATATTCAATCCCTATCAAAATGACCCAACGCAGGTTAGATAGATAGAGTCGTTCCTACCTCTATTTCCAGTCATATTGCCAAATAAAAATGTGATAATCTTATCCAACTCTAACTATCTTGTCGGGCTTTATCCTTCTGTATCTAAAGAGGTCGAAGAACATAAATATGTACATGGAAATTGAATTTTAGACAGCAACCTCTGTTCCGTCGAAAACTACACGAATCTCTCCCTCTCTTGTCTATTCACGTAAAGAATGCTTCATTCCTTCGTTTGCATAAAGTTCCTTTCAAATCACAACACACGAGAAATTCCAAATGCTCGCGAATTGCTGAACACATCGCGCATCCTCATCATCTCATTCTTTACTCCCCAGGTTAGATTGGCTCGTTGAACGCGTCGATAAATTCTACTCAGAATGATGTCGGGATTGAATCTGCAGTTTCCCCTCTCTTTTCTGTTCTTTGTTGTCCCTTCTCGTTGATGGGCATTCGCAGGTGGTGAGAGATAGTATTAGGTTGTTGGATTGAGGGATTCGAATGTTCGGTTGTGGGATGATTCTGAAGAGATCTGATGGGGTTGATTTGAACGCATTCTACCCAGTCAGACCGGAGTGCAATGATGATGCTCGCAAGACCCGTTTTAAGGTTAAGGTAGATTTTACCCACGTATTTGCTCTTTATAGTTTGTGTTTTCATGGGGAAGACCATGATTGTGAATTACTTTGAGGAAGGATTGTGATCAGTCTAATTCTTGTTTTTGGCAGCCTGGGAAGACGCTGAGCGCGAGGAAATGGCATGCTGCGTTTTCGGAGAACGGTCACATGGACATTGCCAAAGTGCTCCGTCGCATCCAACGGGGGGGTAATGCTTCCCCTCGTCTTCTTTCTCCGTTTCCGTTATGGCTAACAATCGTATGACCTAAAGGGAGATTGAGATAAGCCAAACTTTGTCTAGTAGAGAGTCAATTAATTGGAATCACCAATCTAGGTATGATGTATGTATTTTTATGTGTATCTATATTTGAGCAAAGCTAATGCAACTAAATGAAAAGTTCAATCAAGAATGGACCCAGGACTTTTCATTGAAGGACTTAGACATTTCTTATTCTGTTAACCATCTGTTTGATGCTGGATCTGTTCAAAGCCTAGCTAAAAATGTGCCATCAAAATTATTAGATTGCAGCTTTAAGTATTTCCTACTTCACAGAGATTTGGTTTTGAAGGAAATGAGCTCCGTTATGGGTCTGATGGCAATCAAGAGTCAATCCTTTTTTTGGGGTTGTCATCCAATATTATGAAAAAGACAATAAAAAGTGTAAAAAAAAGGAATACGAATCAAATTGGTGCCTGTCATCATGAACTGTCTTGCATATGTGCATATCCTAGAATTTATCTTTTGTTACTTATCTGTGACTTCCATCCCTTGAAGGGGATTCTCTAAATTTGACTGGCATTATTTTAAAAGAATACTTCTAATGCTAGTAAGGGTGGTACTTAAGCCTATATAGGTGCCTGCCCCAGAGTCAGTACGCTTGGTTCTTTTTCATCTGCCTAATCAAGTAAAGATTTTATTTTCATCCGGTAACCATATTAGGGGGTCCATCCATCAATTAGAGGAGTTGTGTGGGAGTTCCTACTGGGATGCTTTGATCCCAACAGCACCTTTGATGAGAGAAATCAGCTGAGGCAACAAAGGAGGTAATGTTCTGCTTCTAGTCCTAATTGTGGCTTCACAAGATGAGTAAACTATTACTTTGGATAGTCTCAAATTTAATATGGGTTGAGTAACAATTTCTGATCATTTCTTTTGATAGATCTTTCACTATCACTGGCACAAAGTGCTGCAGTAGTCATGAATTAGTTAAATTCTGGTTTCCAAGAAAGAGAGCAATGGCTCAGTTTGTTCATATCAATCTAATGAGAGAAGTTTCTCTAGATGAATCATGTCCATGGATAAGATGGTGATCAGAGCATTCGATGTTCATCAATGTAATATCTGCATTATTAGTTAGTTTATTGGACATTAATTGGTCCCCAGGTTAGCAGCTAACCTTCTTAAGGATATGTCATTACACTTCTCATTGTCAGTTTTTGGTAGAAGAGTGTCACTGTGGCCTCCATATGCAGGAAGGTAATAGAAATAAAACTTAGGAAGTTGGCATTGGAAGCAATAATATCACGGGAGATCAAAGTTGTTCATGTTGTAGCTTAATGTTTTTGGAAGTTGTGATGTTTAAGTCGTTGTGACTTGTGGTTTTTTAGTGACAAAATATCTTCTGGTTTTTTTAACTTTTTTATTTCTGGGCAGAATATTTTCCATTAGCTGTTGTCCTTTTTACTTAAGAGCCTAAAAGAGCACTTTTATGATTTTGACGGCTTTTCTTACTCTTTCATTTTTACAATTAGTACCTGTATGTTATTTACTTTAAACTGATTTTGCATTATAATCAGGCAAGGAAACCTCTCACATGTGCGTCCTAGGTTGGCTTGAAAAACATACGCATTTAACTTCTAGACTTGTGTTGTTAAGTTTTAACGTGAAGGATAATAACCTAGTGCATGCTCACTTATCTCTCTGAGGCTCAGTGTAATTGAATTTGGGAAAGTTAGATCTCAGTCTGCTTTAGTAAAATCTCTTCTGTTATTTGAACAAACTTGTGTTATTTTATTTTTGGACATATGAAGTGGAGTATTTGCTTTTGTGCATTCTTTTAGATTTCTTCCTAACCTAGGATGGTATTCGCCCTTTGACTTGGTTCTTATCTTCTTTTTTTACTCATAATTTAATCTTACTTAGCTTGGTTAGTTATGCACCTTATGTCAATCACAGGGAGCAGTATGGGATATGGAAAGCAGAATGTCAGAAGATGGTTCCACTAATTGGCAGTGGGAGGGTCATCACCTTACCTATAAAAAATGATAATGACCAACAATTGAATGCCGATAAGGATTGCAATGGAGCTGTGTCAACTTCATCTTTAGATCCCTCCATCAGTCATGAAGGGCTCGTAGAAAATATGGACAAAAAGAAAGTGAAAAACTGGAAACTCATTTTGCACCAAATTGGTATGTGCTTCCATGATGTCATCTATTAGTATAAATTAGTGCGTTAGAAACTAATGATCCTTGGGAGCTGTGGTTGTTCTCCTGTTATGGTCTCCATCCTTGGTATATTGTTCTGCTTGCCTCCTCCTGTTCCGTAGCTTTTGGTGCTGTAATGTGGGCTTTAATTTTCTTGTGTTATGTTGTAACTATGGCTATAGAAAGTGTTTGTTAAATGATATAATAATGTGCTATAATTATTAATAGATTCTGAACAAACAATTTAGATATTGAAACTTACTGAAACTAAAAAAAACTTCAAATTCGATATTTGGAACGACAAACTTAAAAAGCACCTCTGACCTGCTGCTTAAAAATTGGCTTTCAAATATTTCTGCTTTCTCTTTCTTCCACATCTTAAAAACTTTTGACGCGCTTCATTGGAGCTACTGCAACTTTGAAATAGCAGAATCTGTTGCCCCAGAGAATTCCTGGAAGAGTACTCAATTGGTGTGGTTTTGTGGGCACCAATGTGGTAGCTTCAGAATTGTTCACGTAAAGTAATCTCATGCTGGTAGTTACGTGGGCTCAGCCTTGCATCTGTACCATAGAAGAAAGACTGCTTGAGATAGAGCTTGAAGTGATGGTCTTTTCTTAACACTTTTAGAGGTCTTAATTGTCTTTTTCTAAGCTGTTCCCAGTGAGTGTTGTGAGTACATAATATTTATAATTCCAATGGCGTTCTTCTTTCCATGGCACTTGACATATGCTATTAAATATGGAGATAGGTTTGGATGTTGTTCGAACTGATCGAGCTCTTTCATTTTATGAAAGTGAAATCAATCAGGCAAAACTTTGGGACGTTCTTGCTGTTTATGCTTGGGTAGACAGTGATATCGGATATGTTCAAGGTTGGTAAAGACGCTCCTTTATTTTCATGCTTTGAAGTGAAATGACGAAATTTTACTTCAATGATATCTGAGCAGGAATGAATGACATATGCTCCCCAATGGTAATACTTTTGGAACACGAAGCTGATGCTTTTTGGTGCTTTGAGCGAGCAATGCGAAGACTGGTATGCTTTTTTAGCTTGAAATCTCTATGTCAGTGAACTAGTGCGCTCTTAGCTCTTTGTTGTAGATGATTATTTGGCTTTTGGCATTCCATCTTTGTGAGTTTGATGATCTCCGTTTGGTATCTTGATGTGCCAAGTATGTTGCGCACGTAATATCATTTGTGAAGTTATAAAGATGAAAATAGCTCACTTGCCAGTACAACAAACACTTTTCCGAACAAAATATTTTAATATGATGAGTCACTTTTGCTATTAAAATTACTGAACATATTTTTGGAAATGCCTGTGTCTAGATTGAGAAAGAGAAGACATGATGACATGTAGATTTCACTATAAGTTTACCATCTCTTTTTCTGCAAATGCACTCGGTGAATGTAGAGTCAGTACAAATTTCTTAAAGAATCATAGACGATTGACAGCTTTATTTACACATTTGTGGTTGCTAGCTTGTTTATATTATTAAAATACTATTGAGTCTCAAGGATAGTGGATATGTGAATGATGTTCATCATTTATGCCTCATTTTCTTTCAGTATTGAGTGGGATCTTTTCTTTGGAATTTGAGTACATCTAATTCATTCTCCTCCTCCTTGGGAAGAGGGAAAACTTTAGGTGCACTACAAGTTCAATCGGAGTACAATCTCAACTCGGTACACTCTCCACAATTATCAAAACTATAGACCCTCAACTGCATCAACATCTTGGTATGTTCGCTATTTCTTTTATTTCTTCATATGTACATTTTGTATTTGTATTTTTGGGCTTTACTAGAAGATGGTATACTAAAAGAGATGTCATAAAAGTAAAAGGGATGAGAGCTTTTCCATATAAGTACCAAATATCTTCCAAGAAAAGCTGGATCCTGCATTTGCAACTGAATGATAGATTGAAGTGTATTAATCTCAATGCTTGTACTAATGTAGCCGCAAGATTCCATAAGTTAGTGATGGTAAAATTGTAAGTCTTATTTTTATGCATCTCTTTCTATATAAACTTGCACATCTTGGCTTCATGCTAAATAGGATGTGTCTGAATGTATTATGTACATGTATGTTCGTAAGAAGAACTGGGCCTATGTCTTTGATATGAACCTTAGGATCCTAAAAGCTAGCTATTGAGGTGGGAGAGGTCCAAGGCCACAGAAACCACACATCAAGATCCCATACTATCATTGTGGGATCCAAGTTCCATACTTTGCAATTAGGATCATAACAATCCACCATGCTTTGCAGTCTCAACGCTCATGTCAGGTTGGCTTTGCCCTGGCCTTTTGCTAATCCCGAGCAAACACTGCAATATCGGCATCACCACACATGCCGCTAGATTGCAACTGTTTGAGATGGCGGACAGCCTTGATACCAATTGATATGGAGCTTAGGAGAAACTCACCACAAAAGCTAGTAATTGAGGTGGGAGAGCCCAAATATTGAAGTCCCATACCATCAATGTAGGATCCAAGTCCGATACTTTACAATTAGGATCATAACAATCTTTCTATATATTAGTAAAGAAGATATACGAGTTTCCTAGCATTTATTTGCTTGAAAATTGTTTAAGCATGACTTTGCTGAAAACTAAAATTTTGAAGTTTAACTGTCAACATCTTTATTAGCTACAAATGGAAATGAAAAATTATTTTATAGCAAACTGAAATTGAATACTGAATATTATTAATTTCTTACCATACATGGAATTAACAAAAAGTAAACAAACTCAGTCAGGCTCAAAATCTGCTAGAGCTTTACTGAATTTAAGCTCAACTAGATTTGACACTTGAGCTAGTCGATTTCAAATGCTTTTGACTCAAAATGAGTTTTGTTATGCACAGGCAGCTGAGCAATCAGCAAGTCAAGCTTTAAGTCGTAAACGAGAAGCATTAGTTAACAAGTTGATTCACTTATCGGCAGCTCTAGTTCCTCTCTGTAATAAGAACAGATGACTTAAGATCAGGCTCCATTGAAGACATGACATGAAACTCTTAAAAGAGCTTCCGAAGGGTTGAAAACTGATTTGTTGAAGCATTAACTGGAACAACAATGTTTGAATTAAGGTCTTCTATTTAAGAATCATATATAGATACAAATATTGCTTTCAGATTTCTTTTGTGAACTCTTACATTCTTGGAGATTTTGAGTTTGAAAGCTTTTAGAGTGACCAGGAAAGTCTCAGAAGGTACAATATTTGAAAACTACAACTGTAATTATCAACACATGGGCTACCTTCGTTGATATCCCTTTCTTTGGTTTTCAGATATGGGGGTGAGGGGGAAGATTAAGAAACATCGACATGGTTAACATGTTCCTATTTTTTTGCAGAGGATCTGGATGGTGGGGCGTATTTATTTGCGTTTCGTATGCTAATGGTTCTTTTTAGAAGGGAATTATCATTTGTTGACGCTTTATACCTTTGGGAGGTGAGGAAGCTACTTGAAATTTGAATTTTGTCGGCTTGTCAAATAGATTACCTTGATTAAAACAGTTTATGAAAGTTTAGGTTTTAATGAGATTGTATTAGTGTTTATGCTTGTTCGTCGAAATGAGAATTTGAACGGAGATTGATTTTCAGCTGATATGGGCCATGGAGTACAACCCAAATATATTCTTAATGTATAAGGAGGAAAGAACTGTAGCTGAGACAGCACTCAAGGCGGATGAGAAGCTACTAATGAAGCAATGTGGTAAATTTGAGAAGGAAAAGATAAAGACCGGACATGTAGACCATGAGAGTGCTCTTGCTGTTTTTCTTGTTGCAAGCGTGCTAGAGACCAAGAATAAGGCCCTTCTGAAGGAGGCCAAGGGACTGGATGATGTTGTCAAGGGCTCTCTCTCTCTCTCTCTCTCTCTCTCTCTCTCTCTCTCTCTCTCTCTCTCTCTCTCTCTCTCTCTCTCTCTCTCTCTCTCAATCGATCGATCAAACTGGGTTTTTCATCTCCTCTTATGATCTTGTGTAGATTTTGGGTGAGACAACTGGAAAATTAGATGCCAAAAAGGCATGCAAAGCAGCATTAAAGATTCAAAAGAAGTATCTGAATAAGGTAGTCTCATCTCTCTCTCTCTCTCTCTCTCTCTCTCATAACTGAATGTATAGAGTGCTGTTGAACGTACGGTTCTTTTATCTTGCAGACAAAGCAATCATAGTCAAAGCATCAGCTTTTCAAGTCATTTCCCTCAATATGTTGCTGCGTTGCCCAAGGTGGATCCCGAGCATCAACTCTTGTTGGATGATACAGCACATGTATTCGCCATTTCTGGTCCTGGTCACTGCAGAGGACTTGGAGTTGGAATCACATTGGAAAAGAGTTATTGCTCTTGAAAGATGCATCTGCTTGGTATGCAATGTTCTTGTCTGCAGAAACTGAGAGTAGCTCTCAAGCTAAGCTACGAGTTGTGTTTCTGGCTCTGTAGGTTTTCTCCTTTAGATCGCTGGTCCATGGTAAGCGGTACTAATGGAAAGAGGGATAATGAAGTGAAATGTATTCTGTACATTGGTGTTGCAGTTCAATTATCAAAAACACAGAAGGCAAAACAAAGGAATTGACAAATGACAGATGCACCAAAATGTGAGCGCAATGTAAATCATAAAAGCAAATGGAAAATATTAACTTGTGCCCCTAAGGCACTTGTTAAGGGCAGTTAATTGTGCTTTGCAAACCTAAACATTTCTATTTAGAGTTTGCGACTAATTTCAAATATATTATTCTTCAATTTTCAAACTATTGATGTAAGTTATGTTTATTTTTATTACTATCATGTTGACTGGGCTAGGACAGTCGCATTTCACGGATATTAGTAATTTTCAACTGCTTTTAATTGTCTGCGATCTTTTGTATCGACGCGAATCCCGTTTTTTTGCCCCCGAATCTAGTAGTATAAGTTGCTAAAAACATTGCAAAACTCAGAAGTTCCATACCTTGTAGTTCAAGCATAGTGCGTACGTGACAGAGACATTATGATATGTTAGGAGTTGCGACTACAATTCAGATGCTTGTTGCTGTGCTTTTTTTTGCCTTTTTTTGGTACCTTTTTGCATTTATTGATTATTTCATCATCTTGCAAAAAGCCATATCTACGCATGTTACAGAAAAATATAAGTAAAACGAGTCATCTTGCTTCTCTCAACTATGTATTTAAAAAGAAATGCAAACTCCTGAAAGTTGTCCTATTTTGAAACTACTTGCAATAGCAAAATAAAAGTATACCTGTTGTCCTACATAATATTTGATCAAGATAATTATTATTTAATTTCTAGGGCCACAAGTACAAGGTTTGGTATTTCAGGTTAAAATGTGGTGAGGATTCTTTTAGGAAAAATTTCAAATAAGAGCCTGAAATTAATGAGTTTTCTCAAAAGAGAGATCGAAGTACACGTTGTCTGGAATAAAGATCTGAAATGGCCATTTAATCTCAAATCAAAGCTTAAGCTTGCTGGTTGGTCAAATCATTATTGGCTAGCGATCGCATTCTTATTCTGGCGGCATAACGAGGGGAAAAATTGTCCAAAGACATCTTTTTGTTCCTTTTTTTTATCTTTTCACTGTTTCTCTCTTCCTCCTTCACCCACGTTTCTATCTAGATCCGGATGGTTTCCATGGTCGTCGGCCCATTCAAGCGTCTTCTTGGCCAGCTCTTCAAACCTGGTCATCCATGGCCACCGTCGCCGAAAGAGCAGTGGTCGCTCGTGGCCATGGCTTGAGCCGATATTCGTTTGTCACAAACTCCTCCGTGAGCAGGTAGTACTTGATTTGCTCCTACTCTAGCAACCTGAGTTTGCACTTGATCAGCAGCGTGATGATTAGGCCTCACAGCAATCTCCAACCCCTTCTGCTTCTGCTGCTTCCGTTTGGACATGGGAGGGCGCCACACCGGTTCTAACTTCTTCTTCTTCTTGTCACAGCCATGCTGCTTGCGGTCGTCGGACTGGCAGTTTAGAGTTTTATTGCCGCAGCTGTCCCATGGCTATTTGGGGGCAAAATCAAGGTATTGAGAGAGAGAGGTCGAAGGTGATTTTATCGTAAACTAGCTTTGGGAACAGGTTAAAAATATGCTTTTGAATGTAGAGAGACAGACAGACAGCTCGTTCAGTGCCGGCAGCCATGGATGACGCTTGAATGCGGACTGACGTGAGTGAAGGAGGAAGACAACACACAATCTCTCCATCTTCTGATGATGATAATGTATTTAGTTCACTCTGATCAAAGAGGTTGTGTGTGTGTCATGTGTTTAGCTCCTTCACCCACATTTCTATCTATCATCATGACCCTGGAGATCTGCAACTTCCCTCCAAGCATGAAGAAGATCAACAGTGAAAAGATAGGAAAAGAAAACGAAACAAACAAAGAAATGTCTTTGGAAAAAAAACGCCATGCTCGTGCTGCCGGAACAAGCATGTGTTTGCTTGCCAACGAAGATTCAGCCTGCCAGTGAGCTCGGACCCTTATTTGAGATCAAATGGTTATTTGAAATTAAATGACCACTTCAAACATTTATTCGAGATAATGTCCACATTGAGTCTTCTTTTGAGAAAACAAATCCACACCGAGCCTCTATTTGGAATTTTCCGTTCTTTTATTTGCCCTCATTTATAAGTGCAGGTTTGTTTCTAAGCCTTTTTTATATATTTATTTACGTATTTTCTACAAATTTCTTGAAGTCTTCAATTTTGATTGTACATCACTTCAGACCCTTGTTTAAGATTGAATTGGCAAAAGTATAGTAGGTTTATAACTTTTTGAACAATTTCCCGATTTTTCCCCCTCTTCACTACAATTCCGGCTCCGCATTGCACTTATCATTGTCTCTTTTTTTTCTTTCTTTCTTTTTGTGCTAAAGAGTTTATGTGTATTAAATATACAATGTTGATGGCTTTTGGAACATTAAAAGGAAAAAATAAAGTCAAAATCCAGAATTATTGTACCTGGGATTTCTCTTGTGAAAAATCCTATTGAGCAACAACAAACAACAACTAGAGGGAATTCAGCCTTTTGAACTCCTACCGTTGTTGAGAAGAAGCAGTTGAGAGAATCGTTTGCTAATATTAGCATCATCTTCCCTAAAATTGCGACCCCCTTCTGGTTTTCCATCTTTCTTTCTTCTCTCTTCTTGCACTGCAAATCATTTCGATTTCCAACTTTGTCAAGCGGCCCCATCTCTTTCCTTCTGCTCTTCATCCCGTCCAATTCAAGAGAGCTTTCGTTCGAATCCCCGCCAGGATCGCCCGTTCTTAACGTCGATCTCGAGATTCGAGCACCGATAGCCCAGTTTTGGCAGCTGTCTTCTCGGGCGTTACCGTCTCCGGCGGTGGCGAGACATGGTTAGCAACAGTTTTTGTTCGGTTTTCTGATTGTGCAAGAGAATTCGGGTGACGGGCAAGGATGACGACCAAGATGAAGGGCCTCCTCAAGGGCCTCCGGTACATTTCTCAGATATTCGGTCAGTGCTACGTTTTCTGTAATGTTAATATTGGCGTATCGTGTCAGCTCTGGCTGATGAACTCTCGCGCTTGTAGATTCAGATGACGATGCGAAGGAACCGGAGATGATGATCGGCTATCCCACTGATGTGAAGCACGTTGCTCACATTGGCTGGGACGGTCCCGCTGTGAAGAACTCGCCAAGCTGGGTATGTCGAACAATTCTTGCTCTCGTCTCTCTTGTCCCATTTTTGGGCCGACGTCGGATTGGTTTTGAGCTTGCGGAGAACCGAAATATATGCAGATGAACGACTTCAAACCGTCGTCGCCGAGACAACCGTCGTCGTCTGGCGCCGGAGATGACCAGAAGGATGGTTCTTCTTTTGGCGGGGTTCGCGAAGGTACGATGGCAATGTTGCGTGCTCCTTTTCCTCTTGATTTAAATCTTGTCTGGACCTTTTGGCTGGAAAAATAGCCAATGTGGTGCAAACATTAGTCATTTTTTTCTGAATAAATAAAAGGGACAGCATTTGTTTACATTTTGTTCGAACGAAAATGATGATGTGACGGTTATATCACATAGCGACGGTGTAATTTACATGCTTTATAATTTAATTTATAAATCATTAAACAGAATCAAGTAGAGGAATTGTGGGGATCCCAAGTTACAAAAGCTCTCCAGCGACTGAATCGTCAGAATTACCGAAATCGTCGAGACGCCATAACCATTCATTATCATCGGGCGACGCCGAATCACCAACCAGGGCCAAGTCGGGGAAACACCGGCCACCAAGAAGATCCTCCAAGGCCGAGGTACCGGATGCAAGCAAGCCCACCACCACCCGACAGTCCATGGACTCCGCCGCCAACACCGTCCCGTCACAACTCTCCGATCCGCCAAAGAAATCGAGGAGGAAGAAGCCCAAGGACTCCAGTGCGTCCGCGAGATCATCGTCGAGGTCATTGAAACCACAAGGCAAGGACCCATGTTCTCCTTCGGCCCACGAAAACGAGTCGCTGTCCACAAGAAGAAACGTACGAGATGGCTCTCAGGGAGCAATCGCAGTTGAAGAGGAGGATGGGATTGGACATGGTCTAGTATCTTGATCATTTCCTAGCTTTTTCACCTTGATTCGTCGTAATATACCAGTTTGACACTCGAGACCCAACCTGAGCACAGCAGACTGCTCGAACCAGGAACCATCTGGACCGAACCGACTGTTTCTAAGCAATTCTAGGGGGCATCGATTTGATTCCCGGTTCCATAAAAATGGAACTGGTGATTTTCGTTCCGGTTCCCAGTTCCAAGATAAGAACCGAACCGACCGAACTGGACCGATTATATATATTTTTAATTTTTTGTAATTTGTCAAAGAACATAACCTGTTTGGTGTTTACTTAGTTTAGCCTGTTTTGACGACCTCTTGAGCTCGCGATGTGACCCAGCAAACTCTGAGAGTTCACAATTTGGTCGTCGTCCCTCCACCGTCTCGAGGCAAAAAGAAAAATCAATCGTACGAATTCACTCGTGTCTTGCTCACTGGCAAATCAACCTGATGAATTCTATCGAAGAAGTAAGAAAGCAACCCAAAGCACTCGTCCCAAACAGAAACAGGCAAAATTCAGAGAATTGAGAGAACATATAATTAGCTAAAAGTCCAACCTGAGCTTGCTTGAGAGAGTAAGCAGGAATTCCACCACCGTTTCCACTGGACCGCCCCGGGAAACAGACGAGACCGGTCAATCCAATCCCAGGACCAGCCAGTCCAGTTCCCAATTGTTCCCGGTTCCTGGGTGAGACCGGACTAGGAACCGATCACAAACAAAGTTTTTGCTTATCACAACTTCTGCATCCTAGCACGGATGGGAACAATAATTTACATAACCCTCAGTCCAGCATTCGGAAAAAAAAAATTGGAACCAAAGAAAAGGGGAGTTCTGTCAACTTTATTCGGTCCAAAAGGCATTATCAAAGTTCGGTAACATCTCCACGATACATTGCATGAACAAGACTGCAACGCATTTGGCATCACGGACAAGGACAACATAAAGCGACAGGAGTAGCTGCCAAACCTCGAAAAAAGACATGAACGCTTTTCTCAATTGAATTTCAATTTATCATCCGCAGCCTCACTGATGGCTACTATCACAAATCTCAGAAACATTGGAAAGCACCTCAAAGATGGATCGTCATCTGTGTAATTGCACTCCTCATCAGTAACAATTCCATGCTCCTTTTGAGTATAGTGGGAACTAAATCCGGGGATGATGATGCACTCAGTCCCTCAAGCACATATAAGCTTGGCCACAAACTACTACACAACTTTGTTTGCATACAGATTGAAGTCACTTCCAAGAAGATTCTGCTTCTGCTGTGGGTAGATTCTCCCCATCTTTCATTGGCTTGGACACCTCAGTCCTACACTGACCTCTCCTCATCGCTACTAATTGGAACTGAATTCTCATTCACCAGCCTACTACCATGGGGAGGGGTTGTGCTCCCATATTCAATCTGCTCGGTTAAGGGTCCGTCAGAGTTTCTCATTTCCATTGCAGGATCCTGATCCTCAACATCCAATTTCTCCTTGCTCATCATGCTATCCACAACCACCTGCTCAGTAGATTCAGCAATCAGTTCTGTACCCGCCAATACTTCATGAGGTTTTTCATCTTCCATATCAACAGGACCTTCAGAGGAAGCTGCAGTCAAAACATTTCTGTCATCTGCATGAGCATTCTCCACAGCATGACTTTCCTGGCCCAGATTTCCATCAAGCGATTGACAAGAGTCCGTAGGATCCTCAATTTCTTCTGTTTGATTTGATGGAACTGCTTGATTTGTTGCAGCATTGGCTATTTCTAAAGCTCGATTATTTGCAGCAATTTCCTCTTGCTTTTGCGCCTCTGCTCTGTAACCATCAAAGAGATGCCTTGCTCTCTCCAGCTCGGCAACAAGGGCACCGTAGCGTATCTGTAGAGTTCGCTCAAGCTCCTTTTGTTTCTGAACTTCCTCCCACAAACTATTTATTCTGTGTGAGGCTGCTAATTGCTCTTGCTTCTGCAGAGCTCGGAAACACTCTAGTTCTGTCCCTGCAGTGTCCAGCTGCTTGAAGGTTGACTCAATTTGGTCACGAAGAGTCTTCTCCCGCATCTGATCAAGAAAACAGTTTGCCGGGCAATAAGTAGACCTCATCACATGAATGTCAGTATATCCTAGAATTATTGAACAGATGCATGGCAATTTCACCGCAGTTCGATCACACTATCAATCACTCAAGATGACCAACAAAACATTCAAGTATTAACAAAGCAAGTTTCTCTATCATGTGATGGGAAACATACTGAACAGTTTGCATAAATCACAATGAACAGACAACTTTTACAGCCTAAAGGAAGAAAGAAGAAACTCAGAAGACAGGAGGAATTAACCACAGCACAACAATTCAGATGAACCCATTTCAGATTGCTTATTTTACGGTTTCAAGTCCGTTCAGGTTATGGTTGAAAAAAAAAACAAGATGATCCAGTAAAATTAGATTAACACTTTAATATATGTTCCTTTTTGTAAACCTTAATGTATATTTTTATATTATGAGTTTACTAGTATACTACAATATGGAAAATATGAACAAGAGCTATGAACTCTACACAATCAAAAGATATAAGAACCAGAGTCGACCAGTAGATACTACAAACATGAGTTGTATTAGTTACAAAGCTGGAGGGGAAATGTACTAAGAAACAAAATTCTTCACGATACATCTTGACGATATTGAAGAGAACAATGATAGTTACTTGCATTATTATGAATGAAGAGAAAGCAACGAGCAACCAAAGTATGGTCCAAATTCCTGGGACAGTTTGATTCAAGGAAGAGAAAGCAACGAGCAATCAAAGTTTAAAAGACATTTTAGGCATACCTGATAGCCGAATGTGAGAGTTTTGACCTTCTTCTCTAGTCGCTGGGCCTTCTCATGATCTTCATCAATCCTTGCTTTAACAAAATGATATTCATTCTGCAAGGCAGCAAGCTTTTCCGCATTTGCAGCAACACTTGAGAGTCCATAGGCATTGCGAGTAGGGAAGAACATGAGATCATTTAAGCAAGTTTTGTGTGCATCAACAAACTCTTCAAATGCTTCACTTTCATGGCCCATGGCTACACGAAGGTACTGAGCCTCTTCCTTTATCATGGAATCAGCCTGCTTGGAAAACATGCTCAAGTTAATAATTTGCAGAGTGAGCAATACTATATATGCCGATAATACAACAAATAAAATCATGGGAAGACTTTCGACCCAAAAAAAATCGTGAGAAGAAGAAAAAAAAGCATATGCAGGACCAAATAAACAGCAGCAATCCTAATTCAGCATCGCCACTACACAATCATGGAATACTGTGAGTACCCTTAAACTAAGACAAATTAGATACGTCACATTCTGTTGAAGCTGTATGAATGTTCATCCACATCTCAATAGTTGCAGTTAACCCCATAAAGCCTCAAAAAATCACAACTGACAATACCAATAGAATGTTCAGCCAAAAGATTATTTAAAACAACTCAAATAATTTATGATCAAAATGCACAAGTCCCCTTTTTAAATAAAAGGTATAATATCTTGATACAGATAAACTTGGCTACAAAATATCATAACAGGTTCGCCCCTTTTTCCTGCTTAACAAAAATGCATGCTTAATTCCCTCCATATTGTACAAGGACAGCAGGAGGAAAAATAGAGACAATAGGAAAAATTGGATATTCTATCTCTATTCCCTCATTATTACATTTTCAAGACCCCAAATTAATAAATATTTATGTCTAGTTGCAGACACGAGACAAACCATGTCTTGCTTATTAGCTCATGTGGACAGAAACAAATAAAAGGGCATTTCAGGGAGGTAAATCCTCTTCGAATAATTGTTTATACAATCTTCACTTTTGGTATATTGATATTGGCAAGTTCACTTTCAAACGTTACTTTGCCGTAAAAGTTACAAGGCCTTTTGTGGATGATGTTGTATAAAATTACAAAGGCTCCCTTCTGAAACCGTTTTGTATAAGAAGCATTGTTTATCATTTCAAGACAAATATCAGTCCATTATAAATGTGTCAGCTCGTCTTTTAACAGTTCTCATTTGACTTATAGATAGTAGAAAAACATCAAAAAGATAAAAGGATAAATATTAAACTACGTTGGCAAACCAAAAGGAAAATTAAAAATTAAAAAGAAGCTGAAAACTGACAAAATGGGAGAATCATTTAAATCTGCTGGTCAAATAGTCCTAGGATAGCATTCTTGTTTTGAGAATAAATTTTGGACTTTCTTAATTCTCTTGACTCTGAGTTTTAAATTGTCCAATATGTACAATGCTGAACTTTAAGTTTTAGTGAAATTGGAGATATCTTAGTCATTTCAAAGATTGTCCAATTACCAATTGCAGTTAATTTTTTAACTTGCAGGGTAACTTCTTTTAGTCCTTTACCTGGGACTTACAAACCCATGAATAGCTTTGAAACATCCCTTCTTGCCTTCCAGAGACTTTTATAATTTCCAAACTACTAGCTACTAAGGGAGGCAAGACACACAAACATGTTAGAGCATATATGGGATTGCTGAGATACCCAAATCTTTCTTGAACTATCTCTGCCATCTATTACTTGGATTCTCTTGAGCAAATCTATAGAGAATAAGTTGGTTCCCTCCAAACTATACCAAATGGAACCAAGTTCGCGTGCATTTTTTGTCTCTACTTCCATAAATGGTACTTGATTGGTCAGAAGAAAAATTGTACCGCACTCATTTTTCAAGCATATAGAATATCTACCCACAGTTTTAGGCTGCAGCGTATTTGGCCTTCTCCCAACAACCCAAAGAAAATTCTTAGTATCTCTTATCCATGGACTGAAAGCCAGGGTAGACCATCTTGCTATTACATCATATGTCTCATAACCAGCACCAAACTTAATGATGTAGGAATTAATGATGTAGGACGACGAGTCCCACAACAAAGGATAAATCTTTAGGCTCCAAAGCTTCCTAAGCATCATACCTAGGGTTTCTTAAGCGTCACACCTAAGAGGAAATGCATCACAGAGTTCCAAAGGAAAGAATTGCCAAATTCAATGAATCATCGACTCTATTCAAAAGAAAGAATTACAATCATATATATAGACTGTCTAAAGTACTGCTCCATGTCCAAATAGGTTACCTAATATATCCTAATAAAACTAGGACACACATATCCACTACCAACAAGGAAGAAGAAACATTAAATCCAATTCCAACACGCAAAAGGAAACTTATTAAAATCCTAATAGACTCCAATCACTTAAGAAGATTCCTGATCAATCAAAGAAAATAATCAGCAAAGCTTCATTTGGCATGCCTTTTGTAAGTCTTCAAAGGTTGTTGCCACTGTTCTCCATCACTTAATGAAAAGAACAGAGAGAGTACACTAACAAAACTAGATTGAAATTTGGAAATGGTGTTGAACCAGTCAGAAATATTCAGTGCCATATATTAACAATATATGTCACTAAAGATGAAAATAGAAGGCAAGTTAAAACTAATATAAAATACAGAACTACCTTGTAATCCAAGACAAAAGAAACCGGCATAAAGAGCCGCAAAAAAGTGCAAGAGATAAAAGAATATCAAAAAAATCCCCAACAATAGAACGAAGGAACTTGCAACAATTCTGGAACAAATTAATCATCTAGCACAACCAAATCTACCAAAAACAGAAGACTTTTGACGGCATGCAGATCTAGTTACACTGGGACCTAGAATCAATGAGAGCAAAATTAACCATTTGAAACAGATAGCAAGACAAAATCCTGAAGGTCCAAAGGGTGTTTGGGTAGTTTTTAATTTAGAATTTTTATTTTTGACTCTTACTTTTAACGTTGGATGGGCAAGTTTCTCTTTTTTCTTTTTTTCTCTTTTTGCATTAAACTCCCAGAATCTTTAGAAGGACATGAACATAAGCATTTAAAATCACCCCATATATTTCCCTAATGTTTTGCGAACTAAACAGTTAATTTTGTTCAGAAGGGAAACTCAAAGGTTACTAAGAAGTTATTGCAAGTAAGTCTCTATCCAGACACACCATTACCAAAGTATGGTTGTAGGTTTGAGATGGTTCAGATCAAACCTAATTAAATAAATCTATTTTGGTGCACTTATGAGAAGTCAATGAGGAGCTAGCATGTGGTCCTCTCTTTCGGTGACACATGTCCTAGTTCCAACTTTTTTCTATTTTAGTTTATTTACTACAATTATAGTCATGGGACAGTCACCCTCCTTTCCTAGCCTCAAGGTTTTTTAAGCATTACTGTCAAATCTCTCATTACTCAAAACTCAAATATTGATCGGATGGAAAAACCAATCATTAAGAAATAAAGAATGAAGCAAAAAGTACCAGTCCTTAATAACATAACACAATTGAGAGATAAGTATAGCTATTAGGTCTCACATATTAATGCCAATAGAGTATCTCATACACGGGTAAAAAAAGGGAAATAACATAACAATAGTGCCTTTTGAGTATCTTGAATGATAATCTATGCTCTTTAGAAGTTTATATGGTTCGATATTTGTTATGTTCACCTTCATTGAAACTTGGCATTCCTCCCGTGCACATGCTAATAAGTCTAGTTAACAGTCTAAAGGAGATAACAGACAAAGAAAGATGGCAATAACAAAATGCTGGATATTCACAGAGGGAAGGGCTTTAAAAGTAAGAAATACCTCTTTCATATCAGCCTCCTCAAAATCGTCAATCACAGGAATAGTACTACCATTTGCAGAGTTCTTACCACCCTTCTTTTTTCCCTTACTTGTATTATCCTGGAGAGGATACTTTGCATTATCGTGCTCCAATAACGAGAGAAGCTCCTTCCTTATCATTTCATCAGCCAATTCAATCAAGGTTGGTGGGACAAAAGAACTCTTATCTCCCTCTGTCCGCAACAAGGAATCCTTTATCAATTGCAGAGAAGCAGCAGGAGGCCGAGGTAGCTCCCTTTGCAATACTTTCGATCTCTTCCTAAGCAGTGCCTGCTGTCGTGCCTCTTCCTCAGCTTTTTCTCTAGCTATCCTGTCAGACATGTCTTCCTCAATCTTCTCCTCAGGTTCCTCATTATCTTCTGGAATTGGTTGCATAACTATTTGATACTCATTCTTTGGTTGAGGAAGATTGCTTAAACCTGAGCGCAAATTCTTCCTCAGATCAGCCTGTCGTCTTAGCTCCTGCTTTGCCCCATCATTCATATCCATCTCTTCATTTATATGGAGCTCATCCCTGATGGGAGTTCCTTTTGGCGTCATACCAAAAGAAAAATTCTCCCTCGACGGAGTCATACCAAGTCTGGGAGTTGAGCCCCCTCCCGGAGTCATTGAAGGTGTCATTATGGGATTTGGTGTTTGTATTTCCTTTTTCCTAGGAGTGACCCCAGAAAAATCCGAAGGGTGCAAATCAGGATTTTCACCACCTAATAATGGCGTTTGTGACTCTCTCAAACGCGCAAGATTTTCAGCTTCCATCATGATAGCATCACCTTTACCAGCAGGAGTCCTTTGGGGTGTCCGTAAAGGTGTCATTCCCTGATGTGGTGTTTGAGCATGATTCGCAAGAAGAGCATGAGTTGCAGAGGTCCCTTCCATCAGTTCCTCATTACCCACAAGATCACTAGCATAACCCATCTTGGCGATTTCTTCAAGTTCATGGTCTGATATTTGGGGAGCTGGAAGCATCAATTTTGACCTCTTCCTAACAGTTTCGGGGTCATTTAGCCTGTTGGCTTGAAGTACAGCAGAAGGTGCATCCTGCCGCTGCGCGATTTTATTCTTAGCTATGTCTTGCTTCCTTAGTTGTGCTTCCAAATCCACCCTTCTTTTTCCTTCAAGTTCCTCTATCGTGGTCGGAAACTTGGGCTGTTCAACCGGTCCATCTTCATCGGCAACATCAAAAAAACCCGGAGGTGGCCTTTTCTCAAAGGGAATTTCTGCATTGTAGTCTATCCCCTTTCTTTTCCTTTTCCTGTGCCTATTATCGATACCAGCAGCCTTCAGTTCTCTTCTTTTCTGCAAAGAAGCTAGCCTCCTGGCCTCTTCCAGTTGCTTCTCCCTAGCTTTCCTCTTAGCCTTCTTGCCCCTAGTGTTGGCCAACCGAGCTCTTGCTTCCGAAAGCATTTCCTTTTCGTCCTCATCCATATCAACAGGATCTGGGCGTGCCGGCTTCGACTCTGGGTTTGGATCAATCTCCCCAGGCCGCAATTTCCTCGGGTCGTCTCCAGGTTCATAGTTCTCATCCTTAGCACAGGCTGCATCAAGTAGTTTCTCATACCGCTCGAGGCACTGGGAGGGCGTACGGCCAACAATAGGGGCGATGGTCCTCCACTGAGTAGGCATGAGCTTGGCAAGATGCAGCAACTTCTCATCCTCCTCCCGTGTCCATTCCGTCTACAAGAATCAAAAGGAGAATAAATTCAGCATATGCTCAACCAAACATCCCACAAAGTAGACCCATATACTTCTCAAAGCCTAGTGCAAATTTACTAGAGCACGGGACCATTCCGCCGAGAATTCCGCTCCATCAAAATTAGAGCACTCGCTCAAAAACCCTTTTCCTCACAGTTGTTCACAGACAAAAAACACGAAAGTTGTCAATCTTAAAGGTGCACTGCGGACACCCAGAGCAAAATCAAATGACTAGACCCGAAATTTAGAGCACTCAAAAACCCTTTACTCGCAGTTGTTCACAGATAAAAACAACACGAAAGTCGTCAATCTTAAAGGTGCACTACCGACACCCAGAGCAAAATCAAATGACCAGACCCGAAATTTACCACAAGCGCCTACAGAAGAACACCGCAAAGAGCTCACACACAGAAGCAAACACGCACCTTCTTGATGGAGGGATCGAGCCACTCGTACCACCGGGCCTTGCACTGCTTGGCGGACTTGCGGACGAGGAGGGACGAGATGCGAGCCCACTGGTTCTTGCCGTACTTCATGACGGCGGCCTTGAGGATCTCGTCCTCGGTGTTCTTCCAAACACCGCCCTTTATCATGATCCTCATCTTGCCCCCGCTCTCCGCTTGTCGTCGCTCCCTCCCTCTCTCTCTCTTCCCGGACGAGATCGGCGCGCGCGCCGGGGGGGCCTTCTTCCCCTACGGGACCGAAGCCGTGAGCAGCCGCCGCCGACGAGTACGGACGGACGGCGGGCGACGAGCGAGATCAAGCTCGACAGAAGGGGATTTTTCGCGGAGGTGGAGAGAGAGAGATGGAGATGGGGATTAGGGTTTTGTGCTCTCGGAGCTTCGCTGCGGAACAGAGACGGAGACGAGGCCGTGTGCTTGGGAGGGACGGACAGATGAGGCAAAAGGCGTCGGAAGTGGGGGTGGGGTCTGTGGGGGTGCAAAAATGGCTCTTCGACGTCGTTTCGAATGACGCTCTTCTTCTGGTTTTCCCTTTTTTATATAAAAAAAAAACCCGCTTGTCTGTCTGCCGTTTGTTCAACGTGAGATTACTTTTATGCCCCTCAACTTTTGAGGTCCTTCCCTTTTTGCCCGCATGATTTGCGGCCAATTTGCCTGCGCTTATAGGTTATTTCGGACTTTTCCTGTAAATTTTCGAAAGCCGGAAAAGTTATTGCGATTATAAAGAATCACTAAAATTATATACAATTTAAAAACCCATTTAACAGGTCTAGCGATTTTATATGCTAACAGTTGTATTTTGAAATGTTTTCTAGTTAAAAATAAATCGTTAATACCATAAAAAATCATAAACTTGTATATATTTGATTAATTTGCTTTAAATTAATTTTTTAACAATCAAAAATCCTAAATTGGTATACCTATGATAAATTTACTCAAAACTAATTCTCGTACCACCAAGAACCTCAAACTTGTGCATTTGTGACAAATTTACTCTTTATTAAATTGAATTAATATCATGGAAAACACAAACCGCACACTTGTGATAAATGGATGGTAAAACCCCAAATTAGTACATCTGTCAATTGAAATATGTCATCTAACTCAAAAACTTGACGGTAACGTTTAGTAAAAATTAACGAACGGTAAAATTGTCAATGTGCAAATAAATTCACTTAAAGTAGATTCCGCTCCACACAAACTAACTTTTTTTTATCTATCTAAGATGAATTGAGTCTAATTTTGCTCACCAAGCTCCCCAGCTTCTAAAGAAAAAGAAAAGGGCTAAAAAAGAGTGGTTTCCATTCAAACATGTTGCAATCGAGCAATATCAATAGGTCACCGGTTGTACACGCAACGTGATCGTGAGCAGGTCCGACCTATTTGATTTCCCCCCTTATCGATGTTTCTGTTAATTTTTTTCTTGTCTTTTTATTATTATATAACCAAATCTATCTTATGTACATAGGGTTAATACCACGAAAAACCTCAAACTGGTATATTTGTGATAAATTTATCACAAACTAATTTTTTGACCACCGAAAACCCCAAACTGATACATCTATGACAAATTTACCCTCCAGTAGATTTGATTAATACAAAAAAAATCACAAAGTAGTTTACACGTGACAAACTAAGAGTAAAACCTAAAATTGGTACATCCGTAAACTGTTACGTGTCATTTAATTAAGCAATTTGACAGTAAAATTTAACGAAGACTAATGGAAGGTAAATTTTTATTTTTATTTTAACGGAAACTAATGGAGAGTGAATATATTTCTTCCACTTCACTTTCTTTCACAAAGCACATTTTATTTTTATTCTTTTCTTTTTTTTTCTTTTCTTTTTTCTCTTCTTTCTTCCACTCTGGTCGCAGGCCATGGCGACCATCGTTGATCGGCCACCAGTGAGCTTGAGCCTCGCTCGCCCAAGGCCAGCAAGCTAAAGCCTCGCTCGCGGGAGGTCGGTGAGGCTTGAACCTAAGAGTATTCTCCCCTTGCCAGATCTAGGGAGGCAAGGCCTCGCTTGAGGTCGGCGAGGTTGGCCTATGGTCGATCGCTAGCCTTCGCTATGGCCGACGATCTAGCAAAGGAAGAAATAAGAGAATAAAAAAGAAAAGAAATATAAAAATTATTAAAATATTCGAAATTTTAAAATTAAAAATTGAAATTTTGATTTTTTTAATAATAAAATAAAAAAAATTTAATTAAAATGAGTGCAAGAATCAAATCAGATTTTTCATATCGAAGAATCGAAAATATTTTTCAGTTCATTTTCAAGTCTCAGTTGAACACTGGAAAATATTGTCATTTTCTAGAAAAATGACTTTCTGGAAAATATTTTCTAGAAACGTCACATTTTCCGTGAAATGAACGGAGCCAAAGTATACTATTGTATTCTTTAAAAATCTATTTATGGAGCAAACAATAATTTCATCCCTTTAGGAACAATGCATTCTTCCCCGACATCTCTATTTTCTTCAAGGATCCATTCATTAATGACACGCGGCTAAGAGCCTCATGAACAAATTCATGAATCATTGGAGGCAAAAAAGTAAAAAAAATAAATATATTCAGTAAAGAAAAAGAATTTATTAGGCAGCCATATCCTTTTATTGTTTGTGTTACGAACTTATGGAGAGTAGGTGTGAGTAACTTCATGTTTCTTATAGGTTTTATCCGAACCTACCCATTAGAACAAGTTTCTCATTTTTTGAAACCTGAAACCTATTATGCATACCTTGGAACTTAGAACTTATCCTATCATAGGTTACGGGATAACAAATATGCACTTGTATTAACTAGGGAAACATATACATTATCCATTTACAATGAGCACCAAAATCAAAAGCGGTCAATGGCCACTACCAACAAAAATGGGTAAGTGGCTCGAATGGTTCAAACTACTATCTAAGATTGGGCTTCGATAAAAAAGGGATTGGCTCGACCTATCTGAGGCTAAGGCTAACCTTATGAAACCTAGTCCGGATTGGATCCCGATGACTCGGAAGATGAAGAACTATCAGACAACTCCACCTTGGAGTCTAAGGAATCTAACTTGGACTCGGACTCACCTCCGCTCTTCTTCGTAGTCCATCTCCTCAGGCTCACCCTCCGGCTCGGGGTCCTCCCCTATAGGCTCTAGCTCCTCATCCGGCTCCATCGGCTCTGGGTCAGAGTCCCAATTTCCTGGCTCCTCATCCATCGGGTTAGGCTCATCCACCTCCCAGACGATAGGTTTGGCACCAGAACCCGAACTCCCCTCGGGTGAAGCTTTGGGGCTCACTAGGTTTTCGTTGGGACACTGAGGATCCATCTCGCCCTGCCCATTGAACGGGACATCAAAATTTCGAAGAGGTCCATACTCCCTGGAATAATCCCTAAAACACCAGGCTATATACTTGTGGGTCTCGTAATATGTTTCCCCCACATCAACCCATACTAAAGTATGATACCTAATATACATATCCCCATTCCCTACGGGGTACTTAGTCAACGATGTCTCTATCTAGTACGAGATCCCAAAATATAAGGAACCTCGGACATCTTCATGGTCGAGGGTCTAAAAAAGTTGGGTTTTAACAAACAATGAAACGAATCTCAGTGAGTAAAACCCCCTAAATCTAAACTAGGCTAACATGCACCTCTTGACAGGCAATAATTCACAAACAACTAGCTATAATTGACAATCAATTGATCTAGGCCCTCAGGCCCAGATCAAGCATACAATTGATCCTATAGAATAGATAATTCATAATAACACTCATGGCACATACGTGATCCTCCTTAGTCACACATATGCCATACGCATGCTCATACTTATTAGTGCCTGCCTCACATACGGGTCACTGTACACACATGCACAAACTCATGCTCTGGCTCAATAATGCACACTGGCACATGGCTCATTTTTCAATTAGAGTTCGACCCACGTAAAACGCATTAGATCTATCAATTAATACTAACACTTCATAGCCCGCGTAAAATGCATCAGGCCCGGTATTTCTAGCTCACATAAAATGCATCAAGCGCAACACCGATCTTCATATACGGACCAAAACCCGCGTAAAACACATCAAGCTGGCCATCTTCAGGTAGAACCGAAACTGTCCAGCATAACATGCATCAAGACTCATAATGATTACACGTTCACACAACCAATTTTATCTGAAACCCCGCGTAAAACGCATTAAGGTATTTAAGGTGATCACATGCTCATGTTAGGCATGCATACTCGCACAATTCTCCTCTCAAGCCAATGCTTAGCATGTGAAATGCGTAGCCATGCAATCCCGCACTCGGGCAATAATGTAATATACAATGAGCATCCAATTTTCAAGGATAATCACAAAATCAAGTAATGCCATGACAAGCTCAATTTGTGCCTTAACATCCTCACTAGTCACAATGTGTCCCATTGATGCCATAACATGTTCAATCAATATTGCATCGGCATGTCCATATATTCAATTTAACACATTTCGGCATGATATATAAATCACGTAATTTGTGCAACACAAACTTGGATAATCAAGGCCCGCCATACCACACCACATTTGGCCACATTAGAACACACAACGTGGCATTAGAATTGAATACAATCAAGCACAAATCAGCCACCAATTAGTCAATCTAGATATCCTCAGGAATTATACAATTCATTCCAAAATTGACCAAACTTAGTCCACTTAATTCCACATGGACAGCCGCAAATCCGGTCCACCAAGGGCAATAATTCATCCTCAAAACACCTCATTAAACTCCTCATATCATTAACAAAATCAACTTGCCACTAATCAATCTTAAAACACCCTAATTAACCCATAATTAAGCTTAATCCTATCTAGAAATGTTTAATTAGCCTAATTAAGGTTTATGGACTAATAATCACTTAATCGCCTAAGCTCCAACTAGCTGATCGAAAGAGGAAAATGGGCCGGCTGAACTGGTCTAATGGTGGCCTAGCGACGGCGGCAATCGGCGGTGACGATGGGCAATTCAAACGGTGAAGGGAAGAGGTGATGCTGGTTGGTGGTGATGGTGGGACGGGATGAGAAAGGAAATAGGATGGTTGGGTGGTGGTGGTGGTGAGGTGAGACGGGCGGCAATGGGCATGAGTGGCACGATGGTCAAACGGCTATCTAAGATTGGCACTGCGACCGAGCGGTCCACGGTCCAATTGGGGTTGATGGATGAACCGACTCCCGCCACGGTCTTGAAGGGGAGATTGGAGAGGAGAGAGAGAGAGTGAGACAGGGTGGTGATGGTGGTGCTAGGTGGACAAGCGGCGGCTTAGGTTTCGTTGGGTGAGCGGCCTTCCGCAGGGCACGCCGGTTGGACGATGCTATCAACCCATACCAAGCATGTGGCTCACAGCCAAACAAGGGAGAGGGAGTTGGCAAGATTGAGAGGAGAGGAGGGGGAAATGGCCATGGAGAGAGGAATGAGAGAGAGACAAGGATCATAATTAGTCTAAGAGGTTTGACCAAATTTTTCAAAATGCCCATCTTGCCCCTCATTCACTTGGTTCATATTGTCCTAAGCCAAAATATCCAAGGGCATTTAAGGCCTAAATTTTTGAATTATTTGGCTGATAATTATCC
The DNA here is from genome assembly GCA_024733475.1 of Syzygium grande. Lineage (NCBI taxonomy): Eukaryota > Viridiplantae > Streptophyta > Magnoliopsida > Myrtales > Myrtaceae > Syzygium > Syzygium grande. The sequence goes on along the minus strand of JAMXDD010000007.1, from coordinate 15,498,191 downwards.
AAGATTAAATCCCCAAATTAATCTCCAATAAATGTCAAAAATTCTGAATACCAAAAATAGGCCTAGGGGCAAAATCGTCATTTTCCTATTCCGGACCGAATTTTCATTTTTCGACCTTACTGATCCCAAATATAGATTGCCACACTAAAATGACGGCGCCCTCATAAAATAGTTGTATACGTCCACAAAATTCAATGTCCAAGTCCAGATTCAATTTCGCGATTAAAATTGCTCAATTTAAATTTTATGGTCTCTCACTAACGGGCGGCTGTTTAGGGGTTACGCGTATCGACCTAGGGTTATTCGAGTAGTAACAGTCTCGATTATCGGGAGAACGCAAAGATTTATCGCTAGTTTTGGAGGTTGCAATTGTTTAGTTTAAGTTCGGGATTTGTTCACCACGCGTACCCTCGGTAGTGCGGAATCACCCGCGATTCGATCGTACATCATTGGCCAAACTAAATCTTTCTCCTTCCTAGGATCGACCCACATTGACCCAAAAATATTTCCTCGTCGTTTCTTGGAATCGGTGCTCGATTCACGATCGGGTTCTTAGTCTACGTACCGTTTTCCTAATTAGCCATTCCCTTCAGGTTAGTGTCCCAAAAGTGATCAATTCTGGACGAAACTTACTAAAATTAAATAAGAAATAATATCAATATCATTGATCCCGCCCGGAAATGGATCGAAATTCAAGACGTTACACAAATTCCGTAATTTTTAAAACTTGAAATCTACATTGCATACCTTGGAACTTGGAACTGGATAAGTTCCCCACCGATTTAACTCTCAGGTTCCAGATTCAACTCTAGAACCATGCTCACTTCTAATGGAGAGGGACTATTGGTATCAAGCATTTTATGTGAATATCTAATAACACATACAAAGCAATAAAACTATGCAAACAAATTGAAAATCTTTTTTCAATATTGTGCGTTATTACTTACATGTATCATATCATGATGGATTTTGGCCATTAATTCGGTACAATTAATGAGTTCATGTGACATCCTCAAAATTCGGGCCTAGGAAGCCTAAGGTATGTGGTAGAAGCATGAGCAGTTAATTCAAATCGAGAATCGGTAATGAAATAGACAATATGGTCTGAATGAGTGTACAAATGGTTGATCATGGTTCAATCAAAATATTGTCCATGATTTAGCTTAGGGATCGACAGTGGAATGATTCCCTACTCACACAAGACAATTAGAGTGATATGATTGTGGATTGACCCTTTAACCATTAGGGCTGTTAGTGGGACAATCCGGGATAGCTATGGATCAGTATTGTGTCGGCACGTGTCGCTCACGGGTGATATCGTCACGCCATGCATCGATTTAGTCAATGGAGCCGCAAGGTGAGAAAATCCTTCGACAAATCTTCGATAATATCTAGCTAGACCCAAGAAACTTCGAATCTCCGTTATTGTTGTTGGTCTTGGCCAATTTATTACCGACTCAACCTTCGATGGGTCCAATGATATTCCCTCACTGATTACTACATGACTCAAAAATGCCACACGATTCAATCAGAATTCACACTTGCTAAATTTCGCAAATAACTTGTGTTCGCTAAAGTGTTTGAAGCACAAGTCTCAAATGTTGTTCATGCTTCTCTCGTTCTTTTGAGTATATAAGGATATCATCGATGAACACTATTACGAATTGATCCAAAACAGCTTAAATACTCTATTCCTTAAATCCATGAATGCGGCTGGTGTATTAGTTAAACCAAAAGGCATAACTAAGAACTCGTAATGTCCAAATCGAGTTCGAAAAGCCGTCTTAGGAATATCTTCCTTCTTAATTCGCAATTGATGATACCCTGACCTTAAATCGATCTTGGAGAATACTGACGCCCCTTGCAGCTGATAAAATAAGTCATCGATCCTCGATAGTGGATACTTATTCTTGATCATGACTTAGTTTAGTTGTCGATAATCAATGCAAAGGCGCATTGACCCATCTTTTTTCTTTACAAACAATACCGATGCACCCCAAGGTGATGCACTAGGTCGAATAAAACCTTTGTTAAGCAATTCTTGTAGCTGCACTTTTAATTCCTTTAGCTCCGCTAATGCCATCCGATAAAGAGCTTTGGAAATAGGATCTGTTCCCGGAGCTAAATCGATGACAAATTTGACGTCACGCTCTGGTGGTAACCCTAGTAATTCTTTCGGGAATATGTCAGGAAATTCTTGAACTACGAGGATTTCTTCAAGTTTCATTTCTTCCCTTGACTGATTCCCTACAAACGCCAAATATCCTTAACAACCATTATCAATAAGAGGGTGTGCCTCAAGCGTAGAGATAAGCGGCATTGAAGGATTTGCTCCATTTCCAAAGAATTCGAAACTAGGACAATTAGGGGGATTAAATTGGATTATCTTCCAATAGCAGTCGACGTTGGCTCGTTGCTTACAAAGCTAATCCATCCCAGAATAACATCAAGTCATACATAGTCAATATGATCAAATCTATTGTTTGATCATGTCCACTTATAGTGATCTTCCAGTCTTTACATATCAATGTGGACACAATTGTATCTCTTAACTGTGTAGAAACACAAAGGGATATTTCGAGTGGTCTAGGACTTAATCCAATCAATTTCACGAATCGTGCAGATATGAATGAATGTGTGGCACCCATATCAAATAATGTATAAGCATTCTTGTTGCACACAGAGATGATACGTGATATAACTATCTTGAAGGCTTCAGCTTCCTCCTGTGTGACTGTGTAAACTCAACCTTGAGCTAGTGGCCTCGGGGAATTTCCCTGTTGCGAGATCTTGTTTTGAGATGACTGTTGTAGTTATTGTGGAGGCGTGATACGTTGTTACTTCATTACTGTACAATTTCTTAATATGTGACCTCGCTGTCCATACCAATAACACTCCCTTAAAGCTGGGCATGGCATACCTTCATGTCGCTTGCCACAAGTGCGACATATATTATTAGGAGATTGCATATGCATCGCCGGTCGATTGTTCCATGTGAATCCAAAACTTCTAATATTGTTCCTTTTATTTGGAACAAAAGGCCGTTTTCCAGTTTGCATGGGCCTCTTGTCACGATGAACATTAAGTTGGAAAGTTTGGTGATTGGGTCGTGCTTGGAAAGTCAATGTTGTCTCCACTATCTCCACCAAATCCTTTTCAACAAGTTGTACGCGTTCGTACAACTCATTATAATCCTTCAAATTCAAGGGCACTAGCTTACTTCTGATATCTGGTTTCAAGCCGTCTCGAAATCTCTTAGCTTTATCTTTCTTGTCTTCGACCAACCTGGGGGCAAACCTTCAAAGTTCTACAAACTTGGCTTCATACTGGTCCACAGTTAGGTCATTTTATTTCAGTTGTATAAACTCCATCACTTTTTTATCCCGGGCACAATCCGAGAAATATTTCCAAAAAAATGTCTTAACAAAAACGCCCCAAGTTTCATTAATGTCGGTTGAAAACACGGTCCCCTTGGATGCCTTCCACCAGTGTCTTGCATTTCCTTGGAGTTGGTATTCTGCGAGGGCTATTTTGTCAATATCATTACAGTCAGTAGATCGAATATCTTCTCCATCCCGTCAATCCACGCTTATGCCTCTTCAGGATTTCCAGTTCCAGCAAACCGTGGTAGTTTTAGTTTCAAAAATTGTTCAACCAGACCTTGTAAACGACGTTCGCCATTGCCAGAGCTTGAGGCAGCTCGTTGTAGTTCCTGCTTCTCCATTAGACTTCCAACATTGGCAAGCACTTGAAGAATTCCTTCTAATCGAGGATCCTTTTCTACGTTACTATCTAAACTCATCTTACGATATCTACATATATTGCTTACTTAGCCACTAACTAATAAGTAACAGATGTTACTTGTAGCACAAAATCAATTAAGAGCAAACACATGCACTTGATTTTCTACACTCGCGCAATCTACGACAAGTCTACTACTCCAAATTCTAAGCACACCTTATCACTCCATGGGTAAAACCTAGCTCTGATACCAAACAGGCTATGACGCCCCAGAACGTCACGCACGACATGTATCAATTAATATTATTAATAAATTGGCCAGCGGAAAACAAAGACTAAACATGAATATCTCACAAATTTAGTCAAAAAACTTTTTCATCTCATTAATAAACCCTTATCAGATTTACAACCCAGACAAAGCATCATACAAGTACAAAAAACAAAAACTGGGTAGGTCAGGGTTGCTTATCTCTAACTAGATCCTTCATCCAAAAATCTGTCTAAAGCCCGAAGCTATCACGGGTCAATCACTTCGCCCTCCGCTGCGGAACCATCATCGTCTAGGTCAAAGCCCCTCAACGAGCCAATCAACTCGCCCTCCAAGTTGAAATACCAAGCAACAAAAAGATAAGGAACCCATTCCGAAAGCCCCACGTCAACCCGTATCATAGAGCTACACTTAGTATATACGGCGTCAGACTTCGACGCAAACACATCCTCATCAACAGCGTCAAAATAAACGGGAACTCCAAAACATAGGAGCTGTGGAACATCCATCCTACAAGTCTGAAAAAAAAATAATGGAATGAGCCAAAGCCCAACAAATGAAATCTCCAGTTTTAAGTTAGGAAAATCAGCTTACCACTTCACTTGGCATAAACACATACACATGCATAGCAAACGATATGCATAGAATTTGAATGCAAGTTGCACCTTTTCCGTATGGACGTGCCGCAAAATTTGAATAATGTAACATATCATGATATTTTCACTCAGATGCAAGCATGATGTAAAACATTTATCCTCATGCGATTAGGTTCATTACTTCATCCTCCCGAACACTCCGGGGCACCCGACCAACAGGGCATCCCAACTCCGAGGCATCTCAGCACACACCGGGGGCATCTCGACCAACGAGGCATCTCGACTCCCGAGGTATCCCGAAACACTCCCGGGACATCCCAACCAACGAGGCATCCCGACACACGAGGCATCGTCACACACCACTAAATGGGTGACGGAATTAATATTATTCTCATGCAAGTCATGACAACCAAGTATTTGCATGCATAAATCCGCTTTGACCCGTCCCATACCGAGCCAACACGATTTTTATACTTTAAAGCTATGAAATGCATCATCCGAGCAATTTAAATATGAAACAATATATTTCGAACTCAGAAGCAAACTCAGTGCATAAGCAAATTCGGGTTCAAAAGCAAATTCAAGTCATCAGAAGCAAGTTCAGACTCAGAGGTAGGTTCAAACTTAGAAGCGAATTCAGACTCAGAACCGGATTCGGACTCAGAAGCAAATTCAGACTTAGAACCTGGTTTAGACTCAAAAGCAAATTCAGACTCAGAACCGGATTCAAATTCAGAAGCAAATTCATATTCAAGAGCGAATTCGGACTCAAAACCTGGTTTAGACTCAGAAGCAAATTCAGATTTAGATGCGAGTTTAGACTCAAAAGCGAATTCAGACTCAGATTTGGGTTCATACTCAAAAGCGAATTCAGACTCAGGAGCGAGTTCAGACTCAGATCCGGGTTCAGACTCAGAAGCGAATTTAGACTCAAAAGCGAGTTCAGACTCAGAAGCGAATTTAGACTCAAATCCAGATTCAGACTCTGATCTAGATTCAGACTCAGAAGCGAGTTCAGACTCACAAGGTTAAAGTCTGAAGGTAAAGTTTGAATGGTAAATTCTGAGCAATAAAGTCTAAGCGGTAAAGTTTGAGTGGTAAGGTATGAAGGTAAAGTCTGAACAGTTTAAAAAAATACACATAACCAAATTTTTGACAGTAAAGTCTAGGTAGTTTCAAAGATATATATAGAATCCTCATTCATACTCACATAGTATACTTCAATTTTCAGTAAAATGATTTTCTACCCTTTTTAAACATACATAAATTAATAAGAAGAATCCAACAATCACCTCAAAGATAGTACTTACATGATCAGATTTAATTGTTTCACTTGTCGATTTTCACCATACTTTAAGGAAACAAATCACATCCATTTGAACATGTATAAAACTAGCAAAACGGATTCAACCATCATCACAACCTCACTATTGCACATCAAAATAACCTTTCTCAAGCAACCAAGTTACAAGTGCTAAGTAAATTTACTTAGCTTAAACCTAAAGTTTTCACTTACGTCGTGCAGAATCTGAACACCCCAAAGGTTAAAACTCTTCTGCAGATTTTTGGATCGGTAATGGTGAGAGTAGAAAGTGAAGGAGAGAGTGTGGGTTTGGGTAAAATGATCTTCGGTAATTACCCATACGAAGATGAAAACTGAGAAGTATATGAAGGGGTGGGTAATTTCATTGTATTCACATGTGGCACCTTATCTCTTCATCATGGTCAGGTGGAATGAATCAGTGGCTTAATGGTAGGGTATTGGCCAAGGAAAATGATTACCCAAGGCTTAGGTATCTAGCCTAAGGGGACAAATGGCATTCGGTTAACTTTTCCCTTAATAACCACATGAGAGAAAGAAGAGTCCAGAGGATATTTTGAGAAGATTTCTTTCCCCTTTTTTCCTTATGGCAATAACATTACTTAACCAAGATAAAACAATAATAATAATAATAATACCCACTAGTTACCAAGACAACGGTAATTTAATTAATACCTCACTACGATTAACGCACATGACAACGTCTAAATATTAAAAACATCGGACTTGGTACGATTACATTTCGAATCCGCGCTTCGCAAAATACGGTCCAACGAAAATTCTTACGCATCCGTATGAATACTAACTCGAAAATAATACTTAGCTTTAAATCTAAGTATCATTTTCAAATATAGAAAATTTCTAACGTCACAAACATATATTACGAAATTTCCGGATGTCACACAATAGCCGGTCATGACTAGGTATAAGGCCTTGGCCGGCACAGCTGGCACGATGCCTGGCCTGCGACCAAGCCACTAAGCTCATGGCCTGGCACATGGCTCGGCCATGGCCTACCTGACTCAACGCAACGATCCGTGGCCGATTTGCAATCGGTCCACGTTCAAGTATCAACGACGCATGGTCGACCCTCGGTTGTTATTTGGCCTCGTGGAATCTGGTATCCCCAAGATCAACTCATGGTCATCCGTGATCGATACATGGTTGTACAATATCACCCGTGATCAACACATGTTGACACAACATTGATTCATAGTTATCCTAGACCGTCCTACTAACAGCCCTTATAGTCGAAAGGTCAATCCACAGTTGCATCACTCTAATCGACTTGCATGATTAGGGAGTCATTCCACTGTCGATTCCTAGGTCAATTCGTGGAAAATCTTTCGATCAATCTATGGCTAACCCTTAGTACACTCATTCCGATTATGTTATCCATTCCATTACCGACCCTTGGCTCGATTGCTCGCCCATTCTGTCACCATTTACCTTTGGCTATCTTGGTCCCAAATTTGGAGATTTCACACTCAAGTCGCACGCCACCTACTTCCTTTGTTTCTCATGTGTTTTGTTTTATCGTTGTGTAAGTGAATCCCCTAGTATCGAGAAAGGAAGATGCGATACATTGTAACATGGTTTGATTGGACCGTTTCTCGGTTACTTAGTCGATTATAATTTGTTTTTTCTTTGGCTAATGATGTTCACGCGTGACAATCATGCTTAATGTTCTTTTGTTCTTTCGTAGCATGAATCTTGCTATTGATTTGCCATTGATGCAGGTATGATAAGAGCCAACTTATGTAAATGGTGATTGTTTCATCCTTGCTTGATATTAGTGCTTTTACTTATTGAGTCTCCCTGACTCACTTTCTGTTGTTTTCTATTTTAAAGTCCATAAGATGGCGTCTCCCCCAACCCGATTTGATGACCCTGTGGAGATGAGAGCCGAGTTGCTCACAATGATAGATACCCGAGAAAGTCGCGCCTACCATTGGAACACGACATATGTTATGGTAGATAAAGGCCATGAGGACTTGGTTCCTCACCCGCATGTGGCATGGTATCGCCTCACGAATAGAGATTGGGTTGGACCCCTACGTGGGTTCAATAGGCCGCTTGGTGGAACAGGCAAACCGGCTCCAAGGTAGGCCACAGGCGAGGTGTAAGACAGCCAGACAGATGAGGTGCAAGGAGGAGATGAGCGTGGAGTGAGGAGCGAGTAGCTGTAAGAAGTAGTGGCAGTAGAATGACCAAGCCAAAGTTTTGTTTGTCCATAGTTGGCTTGTGTGCAGAATCGCCTTGAAGTTGGCATGTAAAATATAAGTATAGTTTGCAAAGGCCCGAAAAAGGGGCTTGTCAAAATAAGCACGAATCATGTAAATACAACGTGCTATATTTGCTTATGATGTTTTGTGATGTCTCGTTTACTATTTCTTCTGCTTGCGCATTTATAAAAATGAACGGGACGTTCTAATATATTTTTCGCAAGTCACGATTCTGTTCGGATCATGATCGATCAACAAGAATCGATCATGATTCTGAGTCAGAGCGTGATAGTTCATGTTTTTCAAATAAATCTCATTTCTAGAAACTTGACATGTCCTTAGCCTCTAAGGAAAGAAAAAATACAAAAATGGAGGGGCTAATTCCCCCCCAAAAAAAAACTAACTTTACCTAGAGTGACAATTCTTGCACGAACTTTTTTTTGTCTCAATAAAAAGCACCAACTTTTACTGTAGTCCTAAATTTGGGCCCCGTGATATGAAATTTTCAAATTGTTCGGGCCAGATTTGGGATTTAAGTGAAAATTAATGATTGTTTTACAAGAAAAAAAAAAGTTTGGGCCAAAATTATCACTCAAGGTAAAATTGGTGATTTTTTTTTAATTAGACTAAAAATAAAGTAAAATGTTGACTCCTCATTATCAAGTGTTTATAACATGTATATATGTGTGTGATTTTAATAAATGTTTTTACTGTGCTAAAAAAGTTAGAGAGAAAAATGAACAAGCACGGCAATACAACACGAATGCTATCGCGAAGTCATTAAGGTCTAGACTTTCAATTCAACAAGTTCTTCGCAAAGATTGTAGACACCAAGAACAATTCAGTTAAAAATAAAGTGTCCATTGTCAGTGTATTCAATTTAATCGAGTAAATATGAAATAGGTAATTAAATTTGATCAATTAATGTATAATGCCAAATGTGCATATGCATTTTTGCCTAAGTGTCGATCCTAGGCTTCGTTATGGCAGAACTTATCCATTGACATCAACGTGCAAAATCATTCAACATTTCTTTCTTTTTGGGGTCAAATCGAATTTCCAATGGAGGAATTTATTCATCACCGCTCTATTTTAATTGGTATTTAAGTTCAAACCCGATCATATTCAGTCAGCATTCAAAGCATTTAGCTCGTAATACATGAAACTTCACCACGTTCCGAGCCATGTGATTTATTGTCGGCATGATGTTATATTCTCCCTAAACTTTTTATCATATAACTATTTTTCTCAGTCAGTTATCACACCAATTTTTTTTAAAAAAAATCAAAGTCTAGCCCAAAGAATGAAGGGTCAATACCACAAAAACTTCAAATTGGTATGCCTGCGATAAATTTACTCAAAACTCATTTTTTGACAGCTAAAAACTCAAAATTGGTATACCTATGCCAAATTTACTCTCCTTTAATTTTATCATCAAATTACTGAGTTGGATGACACTTGACAGTTGACAAGTGTACTGGTCTGGGGTTTTACTGTCCATTTGTCATAGGTGTTGGTTTTGCGATTTTTGTGATATTAATCCAAACTAATGGATGGTAAAATTATCTCAAATGTACCGATTTAAGATTTTTTTGTGGTCAAAAAATTAGTTTGGGGTAAATTTGTCACAGGTATATCGGTTTGGGGTTTTTGTGATCAAAAAATTAGTTTAGGGTAAATTTGTTACATGTATTAATTTGTGATTTTTCGTGGTATTAACCCAAGAATGAATTCACATTATATTTAAATAAACTGCACTGCACCTCTCTTCAGTATACGGAATCCAATTTCATGAACGAACTTTCATAAATATAAATTTAAATTGTGAATTATCTATAAACATATGAATTGTTTCTCCAACTTTTTAAACGAAAATTAAAATTCTTGACACAATGCTGGCTAGTCTACATAAAAAGAAAAAAAACTGTGTACATTTGACTTGACTATTACTTATTACTGACATTTTGTTTTCGCAAGTGTAAATTTCTTTTCTTTAAAATGCTCGGAATTTTGAAAAGTACATACACGTTAGCATTTAGAGTCGTCTTAACTCTTTTTAAGAATAGTTTTTATAAATTAAACTATCACTTTATTTTTGCGAGAAACTCAAACGCTAAGGAAGCACTTAGTTCTCAGCGAATGGTCTCGGTTGCCAGTGGCCGGTTGATATGCGGAGTGGCCAATTGCTTGATGCTGACCCGTCGATGACCTGGATGTCCCTCGGCTTGCCGGTTGTCGGATCATTTAGGTACTGCATGAAAACCATTCTCATTAAGTTCAGAACTGATTTTTTGCTCCCGGAATCAGTTTTGGACCAAAAACCCGTTGGTAACGCAAATTTATTTTTCTATTTCTGGGACAAATTTTGTCCCAAAACCGGTTTTGAACCAGAAATTAGAACAAAAAAAAAGTGGGTTTTCTCGTTCTTGAACAAAACTCAGAACCATTTCTGAGGAACTCGTTCACTAGAACAAAACTCACCCGTCTCTCGTTTGGAACAAAACTCACCCTTTGTCTCTCGTCTCCCGAGCTCTCAAAAGCCAGCCCCTCGTTTGCTCGCTCCGACCAAGAGGAAGCCACGGCCGTTCGCTCGCTCTGCTCCTCCGTAATCTCCGATCTCCTCTCTCTCTTTTTTGGATTTTCCGATCGCCTTCGGGGTCGGTTCGGCCTTGCCATGGCCGGGCGGTCGACCGGCCGTCGCCCGGATCTGAAGGCGATGGCGAGGTCGACCGCCCGCCCCCGGGCGAGGCCGCTTTCGGTCTAGGGCGGCCTGGCGAGGGCTACTCGGCCCCTGCACCGAGCCAATTTGCTAAGCCGTAGCCGCCGCCTACATCCGGCGACGGGCTGAAGCTCGGGGAGGCCGAAGCGGCCCCGGCCGCTGGCGTACAGCTCGTGGGTCGCCAGATCCGGGCGACGGGCGAGCCTGGGAGGCCGAAGCCGCTCCGCCAGGCGGCGGTTGAGTCGGCCGCCGTATCTAGGCGACGGCGAACTCGATTTGCCCGGCCACCGGGTCCGCTGTGTCTCTTCATCCAGTGCGTTCGGTTCCCACCTCCTCCCTCCCATAGTCTCTTGGACCGCCGTGAGTGGCGGTCGGGGGAGGATTCGGGTTTTCTTCTCGCCCGAGGAGGCCCTTGTTTCGCTTTCGTCCGAGGTCTTTGATCGAGCGGGCGGCGAGCGAGGTTTGGAGTTTTCCCTTGTGGTTTGGTGTGGGGAGCGGGGGGTGTAGACATCGCCCCGTGTGATTCTACCGATCGCACGAGTACGGAAGTAGTCGGAAAGTACTTGTTTTCTTTCTTTTTTTGTACGAATCGGCTTGCGTCTGGGCTGTTCATAGATGTTTTCACGATAGGTTTCGAGGAAAACGTGTCCCTGTCCGGTCCGATGTCTCTGGTTATGTTGACTTTGCCGGCAATGTGATATCGAGCGGGGGAGCTCGATATCCATCGGTCGTGTGTTTGTGTATGTGTTTTGTTGTTGTTGTTGTGTTGTTTTGATTGATTTGTTCGTGAAGTTCGAGTCCCCACGGCTTCCCTTTGTTGGGATTGGGGGAATTGCTTAATCTTTACTTTTTTATGCATAATTGAACTTTTTTGGTAGTATTCCCTCGTCCGGGTGTCATTGTGTATCGTGTGATGGGGTAATGCGCCAATTCACGTTGCTTTAATGGAGTCTTCTAGGACAAATTCAGCAAGTGGTGAATTGAGGTGGGCCTTTCGTCTGTTGCTGTTTTGGTAGTGTGCAGTGGTGTTGACACCTAAATTTCGATTGACCATTTAATAATGATTTGCATAGAAAATTAGGGATTAAATTTTAACCCCTAAACAAAAAAAAAAATTAATTAAAATTGCATAGCATATAGTTTAGATTCATATAGGTTAATTGCATTCCACATCGGACCGGGCGAGAAATCTGAAAATTCATCGCATAAACCGAGCTCAGGTACTCGGCTCACTCAAGGGATTGGGGGCCGAAAATCACAAGTCTAAAAGGCCTTGGTTATCTTAATTTGAGCTTAAATCAGCCCATTAAGCTTAATTAAAGAAAAGCCCAAATTAATTCGGCCAATTTGGAATTAAATAAAAATTAAAGGATAAAGCCTAAGCCAAAGCCCATTAGGACTAGGAAATCCGGTCAATTAACCTAGGGTTTCAATATAAATATGTGACTATACCCTTCAATGAAAGGGGGCTCTCTGAGAATTTTCAGAACACAATTTTTGAGAGGCCACACAGTTCTTATACACGGCCGAGAGAGATCGCGAGGGGTATAGAGAGAGAGAAAAAGGTTCTGTTTTTCCTGCAGGTTTGAAGATCGGCACATTTTGAAGCACAAAGGAGGCTCAACACACGAGGTGCAAGGTAGAGAGCAAAAGGGTCATCAGGTTCTGCATATACAGAGAAGCCAAGAGAGTAAACGCTAATAAAGGAGAAAGACGAGAGAAAAAACTCAGGCCAGATCTGTTGATCTTATTTGCTCCCGCCGCATCGCCAATGCAACGAGCGAGCAACCAACATTCTTTGCCGTCACGTTTAATTTTCTTTGCAGGTTGTGTTCCAACTTAGCGAGCCTCCACGACGGTTTCAGGCTTCCCGTGATCCCGGCGAGAGCCCTAATCCGACTTCTTCTCTTTGCTGTGTGTCCGAGACTCTTAGACCCAGCTATTTGTAGCAACCGTGGAGTCCAGGCACGCCTTTGCTCAGCCCCACCGTGAGCTGCACCTTCATCGCAGCAAACCTACCGCACAGCTCCAACAATTGACGACAACCCAAACGATCTCAGTAGCCGTGCTCCCAACATCACTGTTGTTTCGGTCCAGCACCACAAGAACGGCGACTTCCCAAGGCCAATCACTGAGTGCAATACTTTTTGCTGCTCGTTCAAATAGTATAATATTCTCATAAGTACAAGCGGTGGATTTGTTTTCTTTGGGATTTTGTCCAGATTTGATGATGATATTGACACTCAAGTGTCTTTGCGTCGCCAACGAAGATTAGAAGACAGCACCAGCTGAGAGCTCTGCGAGTCAAATCAGCGAAGAGCCGTGCCTTGCCGTGAGGACCACTGAGCTGAGAACCCACCGTGAGCATCCACGTCCCCGACGTGCTTGGCCGACACACCACCACAACGAGCTGAGCCGCTCCCCGCCGGTCCGCCGCCATTGGCCACCACACGTTCTACGATTTGCAAGCTTCAATCCGGAATCGAGTTCGAATTTGGAACTATCCGCAAATTAGGTAACGATCTTATCTGATATCGTTTTGAATATTTCATTACATGATTTGGGTGATATTGTTATCTATTATGAATTTTTGTTAATCCTTGGGTGCGTATGTGATATCCGCAAATATTTAAAAATCACTCAAAGTTAGGAAACTTTCCTAACTTGACAACGTGTCGGGACGACTATCCGATCTCAACCATGAGATACGATACTCGGTGGCACGGAAAGTCTCTATCCTATCCATAACTATTTGGATACGATAGTAGATTTTATTTTGTTCTCAAATTCAAACGAATTGCCTTCCATCAATATCCATAACCACATGGATATGATCGTCGGTTTATATCGTTTCCTTAATTCAAAGATAGTAAAACATATCTTGCGGATTGCGTGGACTGGTTTTAATCGTTATGATTATCTATCTACTTTATTTATTTCTTTTAAAAAAGAAAATCCAAAAAGATTAGTTAGGGTTTGAATTGTTTTTATTAGAAGATAATGATGCATATTTAGGATAGGTTTAGAATAACTTGCTTTGAATAAGTCGATAGGATAAATTTTGAATTTAAATTAGGAATTAGAGTAATTTATTTCCTAGTTTAATTTAGATATTATCCTGATTTCGATGGTTCATTTTAGGGTAATTTTTAATTTCGAATTTTAACAAAAAAAATACCAAAAAAAAGAAGTTGTTAGCTTGCATGTTATTTTAGGCATTTTTTATTCCGAATTTCATTTTGGAATATACCAAAAATAAATCATTTGTCCTTCATTAGAATTAGGTCACGTCGTCGCATGACATATAGTTTGCATGTCAGATTGCATTAATCGCATGTTAATTTTTTGTACGTCATTACACATAGGTTAGTTTTCATTTAAATAAGTAAAAATCCAAAAAAAAAATATTGAGTGAGCTGCTTGTTAATTAGAAATCATATTAGGATTGTTGATGTGATTTTCTAGCTAACAATGCAGATGCTTACGTTACTTCGAGGTAAGTAATTCTCCCAATTTGTGCAATTTATTCAATGTTTTGATTATTGGGTGTTACTTTGGTGGTTTGCGCACCCGCATGAAAACCTCACATGTTAGCGATTAGGCAATTAAATGGATCCAGACTGCATGCATAAACATTTTTTTTGAAAAGAAAAGGTACCGAAAGGGCGTTAGACTAGATCTAGCGTAATCAAGTCCCCGAGCTTAGAATCTCTGGTTCGTAGGAATAAAACATATCTCCCTATGTTTTATTTAGGTTTCTAATTGACCTACCACAAATAGATTAGTGGCGACTCCAAGCATGAAAACTTTTGCACGTTAAAAACCGAAATCCTAAGTTGCGAATTGGTAGGGCTTGGGAGGGCCCGAGTTAAGCTTAGTCTTAATAATCCATTAGCCTGAGAGAAAAATTTAGGTCGCGACAAGTGGCAGACTTGATCGGGGCTTTGCTGATTGACGATTAAATGTTGTTTTTTGTCAGTCTCTTCGCAATATGGCAGGAATAAGTTTTGCTTAAAGCATGCGGAGGGTGGTTAGGTTGACCACTTGGGATGGAGTTGATGAGTTTGTTTTCCCGAATTATCTAGTCACCACTTTTATTTTGGTTATTCTTAGAATTTGACTTATTTCAAAGGCTCAGGATACCGATATACACTTGCATGGAATAAACTATCATGTAATTACTGGTTTTGATCTTTTGAGTTGAGTGAGTCAATGCGCTTTGCTTCTCTTGATGCTTAAATCTGAATCGTTCTTTGTGTTTTTCCTAGGTGTGGTTTAATTTTCTTATATTGTCAATGCTTGAACTTGAACTATATATCTTTGTCAAATGAAAAAGAAAGAGGATGTTTTCTTGATTCAAGCCCCGGTTAGAGTCCGATTGTGAAGATGATTTTTCAATGTCAATGGTGGTAAGAAACATGTGTGGTGGTTTGTGGTTTGTTTAATGTTTCTTTATTTGCCCGCTTCATTTATCAATTTAAGTTGCTCTTAATTAAGGAGGACGCTTTTAAGCTACCGCCACTCCTTTGATTTCCCTCTAAAAAATGGCAGGTTTTAGACAACAATCTTAGCACTCTCACTTAATTAGTATGCACCACTCACAAATTCCTCTCTCTCTCTCTCTCTCTCTCTCTCTCTCTCTCTCTCTCTCTCTCTCTCTCTCTCTCTCGTGGGTAGGGGGCGATGAATTGGGTGTTTAGTCTTCTATTGAGCGAATTGAATTGATGGAAATCAATCAAGTCTCTTCAAAAATGTACCGAGACCATCTTGACATTAAGAAGGGGCTGCAACTAGCAACCGATCTCTAATCGATTGATAATTGTCCAGCCAAAGTGCGCTTGTCCAACTCCATACCGTCATAGCATCATGAACTTACAAGAAGTCTCTCATCATCTTTAAGAGTTTGCTTTTTAATCATCATATGCCTTAAAGTTAACAACTGCATGGAAAATTCTGTCATTGAGGTCGTGGCACTTATTTTAGCCATGCAGAGTTTCCTGACTTTTATATTTGTTCAATCCTCAGGAAGAAAAATAACAAGAGGAGGAGCAAGATTTTGCTTTACTCACGAGATATTTGTTTATTGTGTCATCATTTTCTTTCCGGCTTATATCATTCTATAATACTTCTTTTTATTATTTGTGTGCTCATTCTTGTTTCTACTGCAGATTTCACTCCTTCTCGTGGGAGTACTCCTTCCCGTGGAAACACTCCTATCCACCCATCCTTATTCAGGGGAACACAATTGGTTAAGAATGCCCCTAAGGACAAAGCACCTGTCCTTGTTCCCGAGCCTTCCCCAACAAGTAAGAAAAAGAAACTCGCTGAACTTTTCCGAGATAGCCTCAGGGAGCAAGAAGATGTTGCCGATCATGATGCTTCGGCTCACAAAGCTATGGCAAAAGAAAAGGCTGAAGCCAAGCCAACTGTACTCGATGTTCTTCCGATCTCTGATCAAGGAACGCCTTCCATCTCTAAGCCCACTTTCATGTGCAGTGGCGAAAGGACTCCTAATGGAGACCATGTGATGGAGGAGCGTAAACCGTTAGAACGTGACTTGTTGCCTCCCAGCATTGTCTTCATACGGCGGTTTTACCGAGAGGAATAAGAAGATGAGCTCTGCAATAACCGTGCATGATTAAAATGTTCATCGGTTTGAGCTTTATATGGCAGAAGTCGGGATCTCTTGTGCTGAGAGACTGTGTATAGTCTATAGAGGTCTTAAATCTTGTGTGCATGCTGCTATCTTATGCGAAAGTGTCACGGGCCGATAGTTTGGGAATGACCCGTGCGGCGACTTAGACTTCCTTGGATCGTTGGAAAGCCTAGGCCAAGCCTTTTCTTGATCACTCACTCACTCGGACACTCGGATCGTAGAGAGAGAATCTAGAGAGAGAAGCTCTGGAAGAGAAAGGAACTGCTTCTTGTTGTTTTTGGATGATTCAAATGAGAAGGAGGACACCCCTTTATATAGTAGAGGGCCTCGGATTACAACCATTGATCGATTTCTAGACGGGTGGCCGAGATCGTATCGTTCCCGTCGACCACCTACCGACATTTATTCCGAGAGCTACCAACTACCGGCATTTATGCCGAGAACTCTCTAGAACCCCGGCACAATTACCGTCTCGCCCGTCCTTGGGAAGATTCCGGGAGCTTCGTTGGGTTTTGAACGGGTCTTCATTGATGTGTCACGGTCCTTGGTGCTAGAAACCTCTTGACCGTGACATTCTCCCCCACTCATTCGAGCGACGTCCTCGGCGCTCTTGGCTTGGGGACTTTTTGTTGGCTTTTTGGAGCGCCTTCGACTCTTCCGAGATTTCTTCGGCTTCTCAGTTTGTCGGGCATTTGGCTCCTTTGATTTGGCTTCCTCCATGTTGGTCGGCGAATTTGTCACCTCCGGGAATAGGACATGGATCGGCATGTTGTGTTGAAGAGGATGATCCACCTTCGACTTTGGCTTGGTGCAGAGTTCGGGCATGGACTTCTCAACTCTTGGTTCTTTGTTTATTCTTCGGATTGTGGAGAGGATTTTGGCTTCGGTCACTCCTTTAATCATTGGAACCATGGATGGGCACTCCGAGTCGGTGATGATAATCATGTTGCTCCTCAAGTCTATCATGGCTCTCGCGGCATCGAAGAATTCAAGGCCTAGAATGAGATCATAGTCGTCGAGAGGAATTACCTCGAACGGGAGTTTGCCTTCCCAAGTACCAACTTGGAGTTCCACATTTTTGGCCACGCCCACGCCTGGTATCTCGTCGGAATTGGGCATCTTGTAACGATTACGAGTCGGTTCCACATGAAGTCCCAAGTGTTTGGCTGCTTCTTTTGAAAAAAACAAGCTCGTAGCACCCGTATCGACCAAGGCAAGGAGGGGTACGCCACTTACCTTGACCTCAACGAATGAGAGATGTGAATGTGCCGGCTTCCCCCTTGGCGGAGCTTTATCCTTCACGGAGTTGATTGAGTTGACAACCTTCACGGTCCCGAGTCGCACCTCGCGTTTCTCCTTTTCTTGCTTCCGGCTCTTCATCCTCTTCTACGGCAAGAATAGCATTGATCCTACTCTTCTTTGGGCACTTTTGTGTCCAATGAGGACCGTTGCAAATGAAGCACGGAGACGGTGGTGGAGTATCAAACTTGTTCTTGTAGTCTCCTTGAGGTTGCTTCCACTTGGGATCGCTTGACTTGGACGATCCTTCTCCCCATGTCTTCTCTCGTCCACCATGATCTCTTCGGCCACGGTTGGGACTAGTGTCCAAGTCTTTTCGACCACGGACAGCTTGATCTTCTTCATCATGATGGCGATCCGATCTCCACCCGCTTCCTCTTGTTTTGGGGCTTCCTTGGTGAAGTCGGCGAGGGATTCGGCCACGACCCGGTGCTCATGAAGGCTTTTGGCATCCCTTCGTTTGAGCTCGAGTAGTGCCCACGGCTTCAATCCATCCATGAAGCGCCCGAGGCCTCCTCTTCCCCAAGATTGGGAATTTGGAGTTTGAGTTCGGTGAATTCCTTCACGTACTCTCGGATCGTGCCTCGTTGCTCAAGGCGATGGAGCTTGCTACGGGCTTCTTGTTGAGCATACTCGGGAAAGAAATAATCCCGAAATTCCTCGACAAATCCATCCCAAGTAGTGATAAAAATTCGGCGCCTTGTTTTGTCTCTTGACATCTATTTCGCCACCAAAGCATGGCATTATCGACTAAGAACATGGAAGCGGTTCGTACCTTGGCCAAATCTTCTTGGATTCCAATGGCGTCGAAGTATTGTCCCATGCTCCATAGGAAGTTGTCTACCTCTTTGGCAGACCGGTTGCCTTTGAATTCTTTCGGCTTTGGCACCTCTAGCCTTGTGTGCCGCATGGATGGGCAATGCACCATTCGCGATGCTTGCTTTACATAGAATGAGCTCGGTCTTGAGCTCTTGCACCTCCATCTTCAAGGCTTCGACTTCGGTCTTGGAGGAGTTGCTTTCTTTGAGCTCCACGACTTCAAGCTTTAGGGCCTCGATGGATGCTTCGAGGAAATCATCCCTATCGAACAAAGGGGCCGTCGTGCGATTGACGACGTTTGTGAATTCATGGCGGAGACTTTCTTCACCCTCGTCGATCCGCCTTTTAACTCCGTCGAGTTCTTCGATGAACTCCAACATCGTTGTTCTCATTCTCGTGAGCTTTTCATCGATCGCGGCTATGGCGTTCGATGAAGCATCCCTTTTCTTGGATTTTCCACGAGTCTTTGGTTGGGCATCCGGCTCATTGGGAACCGGTTCTTTGGGAGCCCTTTCATCCACAACAACAAGGCGAGTTGTTCGTTGTTCGACATTCTCTTGACCGGTTGGTGTGCTCCTCGATCTCCTTGGATGGACTCTCTACTTGCTCTGATACCACTTGTCACGGGCCGATAGTTTGGGAATGACCCGTGCGGCGACTTAGTCTTCCTTGGATCGTTGGAAAGCCTAGGCCAAGCCTTTTCTTGATCACTCACTCACTCGGACACTTTCGGATCGTAGAGAGAATCTAGAGAGAGAAGCTCGGAAGAGAAAGGGCCCGCTTCTTCTTTTTTTTTGGATGATTCAAATGAGAAGGAGGACACCCCTTTATATAGTAGAGGGCCTCGGATTACAACCATTGATCGATTTCTAGGCGGGTGGGCGAGATCGTATCGTTCCGTCGACCACCTACCGACATTTATTCCGAGAGCTACCAACTACCGGCATTTATGCCGAGAACTCTCTAGAACCCGGCACAATTACCGTCTCGCCCGTCCTTGGGAAGATTCCGGGAGCTTCGTTGGGTTTTGAACGGGTCTTCATTGATGTGTCACGGTCCTTGGTGCTAGAAACCTCTTGACCGTGACAAAAGCATGTATATTGCAAACTGAGGCAACTGACTCGAGTATTTGACTCATAGCAAATTTTCTTTTCGCTTGTTCATGTCTACCTTGATCTGTTCCTGGATTATATTTTTGAAACTTCTGTGGTATTCTACATTTAATGAACAAAAAAGTGCTCCTTCCATAGTCGATTATCAGGAACAGAGAAAATTGAATCGGGAAGTAACTTGTCTCTGACCTTGGTGAAGACCAAAAACTCCTCGGAAGTGAGATCCACTCGGATAGTGGCAGAAAAGCCATAGTCCTATTTATAGATTGTGGAATCTTCTTCACAAATTGCCACAAAATAAAAAGGAAAAAGAAAAGGCAAGCTTGACGTAATGCGGGAAGTGTGGGAGTGAGAACTACGGATGGATGAATCACAGGTTGATAGCTTTGTTTCAAAGACAAGCTTTAGATCTTTGTAACCAACATATCCTTTGCTTTATGGAAATGCAAACACCGAACACCCTCAATTGCCATCTGAGTAAATTAAGCATGCCTTGATATCGTTATCATTAGCCAATGACCCCTTCTTTTCTTTTCAGTGATTACCACCACGTACAGATGTGATTAAAGTTCTTGAACATTAATTTCTTCACCAAGTGACGAGGGGTTGTCTTAGATTTTTTTTTTTTTTTGGGGAATCTAAAAAAAATTAAATTTCTCTTGAAATGGTTGGTACGGTATTCTAAACCACTATGTGAAGTTTTGAAATTTTTAATTTTTAATTTTTTTTGGGCATATAAAAAAAATTAAAATTTACTCAAAAAGTGGGTGGCTAGAGGTATTCTAAGCCATTTTGTGAAATTTTGAAATTATTTTTATTTTTCATTTTTTGGGGCACCTCAAAAAATTTAAATTTCACTAAAAGTGGGTGGCCATAGGTATTCTAAGCAATTCTGTGAAATTTTGAAATTTTTGATTTCTTGATTTTTTTTGAAAAATTTCAACAAATTTCCTATTTTCCCGAAATCTGAATTTTTTTTATTTTCTCGACATTTTGATGATTTTTTCTGGAATTTTTCAAATTTTTGGGATTTTCTGAATTTTTTTGAGATTTTTATGAATTTTTCGGATTTTTATTATTATTTTTATTCCATTTATAAAAAAATGGATTTCTGTTCCTGGAAATAGAATTTTATGTTATTTATCAAACGGATTTTTGTTTCAGGAAATAGAAATTTCGTGCTGTTATCAAACGAGTTTCTGTTTTGGAAACAGAAATTTTTTGTCGTTATCAAACGGGTTTTTTTTCCTAGAAACTCATCTAGGAACCAGAAATAGAAAAATCTATTTTTGGTTCAGGAACTCATTCCGGAACAGAATGGTTATCATGCGGTACCTTATTTCTTTTATGAAGTAATATTTTCTCATAAGAAAATACAATTTTGTAAAATATCTTTCCTAAAAAAATGTTGAAAGCATTTTTGAATTGGGAAATATAGAAGTTGGTCAAAATAAATTAGCCTAAAATCTTATGTTAATAATCCAATTATATACCTTAGTTATTTTTTATTTTTTTTGGTTAGAATATACCTTAGCAATTGGGTAATGGGTATTGCACAAATAGAATCTTCAAATATAACAAAATAAATAATAAACAAAAGAAGAATAAAAGTCAAGCGTTTGCTGCAAGGTGAAACGTGCACTTGAAACAATAAAGGTTTCGTTCGTTTTATGGAAAATAACTTTCGGATAAACTTTTTTCGGATTTTCCGGTGTTCAGTTCACAAAAAATAAACTAGTTAATGAAAACATTTTTCTGCCAATGGAAAGTAGGGAAAATGTTTTATGCTTTTCAAAAAGCGGAAAAATATTTTCTATCCTCTTTCTTTCATCTCTAGATCAAGCACTTTCTTTCAACAAACACCTTTTTCCTTTATTTTTTAAAAATCAAGTTTTAAATTAATTTTTAAATATTTTCCTTTTCTTGTCTTTCTTTTTCTTTTTGCTTCTTCCTTGGCCAGTCGCCGACCTTGGGCAAGCTCAACCTCGCCCGAAATTTGGCAAGGCTCGAGCTTGCTTGTGGTACAAAGAATTGGTTGAGGAAATAGCAAAAGGAAAAAAGGAAGGAAAGGGAAAAAAGAAAAGAAAAGAAAAAGGAAAATAATTAAAAATTTTGAAATTTTTTTGTCATTTTCCCCTTGAAAATCAAATCAGATATCAAACGGCGGAAAATATTTTCTCATTTTTTTTCAAGTTTCAGATACCAAACCTCAAACTAATTTTTTGATCATGAAAAATCCAAAACTAGTACATTTGCATTAAATTTACCCTCCGTTAGTTTCTGTTAAATTTACTGTTAAATTGCTGAGTTAGATGACATATGACAATTGATGAGTGCATCAATTTAGGGTTTTACCCTCCTCCATTTATCACATGTGTATCAGTTTGAAATTTTTCGTGATATTAATCCAATTTAATAGAAACTGATAAATGGTAAATTTGTCATAAATGTACTAGTTTTTTTCGTAATTTTAACTCTAAAATAAAATAAAATAAAATATAAACAACAAATAAATAAAAAAAAGAGAGAGAGAAAAATAGCCTGACTCCATTATTTTAGTGCCGTCCAGACCTTAAGCCCATTTACTCAAGATCTCAAATTAGCTCACTTAAGCCCAAAGAAACACGAGCCCATCTCTCTCTTACCGATCCTTCTCTCTCTCTCTCTCTCTCTCTCTCTCTCTCTCTCTCTCTCTCTCTCTCTCTCTCTCCTTCTGAAGATTCAAATACGCACGCGTGCTAGGTCGTGTAAGCTAAATGAAGGAGTTTCATCGATGCTGAGGGAAATAACAATCAAATGGGTAAATTGCATCGGGAACCGAGTCTCTGGTGCAATTGGGCAGTGACCAGGGAGCGACAAAGACTTTGCCGTGGTGGCTACAGAGGTGCTCCTCGAAAAGAGCAAGCAGCTTTGATCAAGCAACGCGGCAACATTAGTAGAGGCAAGAAAGGAGCTAGAGATAAGGATGACGAAGAGGCAGTTGGCGGAGTTATTTTGGAAGCCGGACATAAAGGAGGAAATGTCCATATGGCTATTGGTTTCGTAGTTGATGGCAAAGAGTGCGAGCCGGCCCAGTTTGAGACGAGCCTAAGGTCTTGGAGGCGGCCCGCGTTGCCTTAATCTCTCCCTACGAACACCCTAGCCACTGTCCAACTTCCGATGAACTCGCGCGTCCACGACCTCATTCAGTTCCTAGGCCCCCTACCACCTCTTTTTACGGACCAACTTGCTCTGCACACTAGTAGAATTCGATTTATGTGAAATCTCATGCAAGCTTAACCCCAACTTCCTCTTGCTTCTGGATCTATAGATTAATCGGTGCTCATCCTAACAAGCTAGTCAGATTCCTGGGATTCGCTATGTCTATCTTAGTTGACTCGACATCTGCTAAAGGTAGTGGTGTCAACGGGTGACACAGAAGGAAATAGACTTGGAAAAGAATTCCAAAAGATAACATTTACAATACATTAGGTGCCATTTATAGGGAGGTCGTCCTTTGAAAAAGAATCAAATATTTAAAATCAAATAACATCATTAAGGAAAACAATATTGATAAAGGGGAAAATCTTCAAAACGCATTTCGAAATCTGCAAATCACTTCCGAAATCTTTGAAGGTAATATTGATAAAGGGGAAAAGTCTTCAAAACGCATTCCGAAATCTACAAATCACGTCTGAAAATCTTTGAAGGCTTGATAATCAAGGACTATCTTTAAATGATTGGAAATCAATGATTTTGATTTGATATGCTATACGCATCATAACTCCTCCGGATCAAAAGTTATGATCGTTTGAAATTGATCCATCATTTAAGGCGAGGGTGGGACCGCTCTATCTTTTGATGCTCGAAAGTTTCCATATAAGCATTTTCTATTTGTTCTACATTAGTCTCCTCCACTTCAAAAGAACTCGACGCCGAGTTATTGTCAGGATAAAGGAAAGTATTTAGGGAATGATACTCAAACAAGTCCACTACATTGAATGTCGGAGAAATGTTGAGGTCACCCGGAAGATCAACAATATATGCATTGTCATTGATCTTCTTTACAATTCGGCAAGGGCCAACTTTCTTGTGTTTCAGCTTATTATATGTATTGATAGGAAAGAGTTCCTTGCGGAGGTAGACCATCACTTCATCACCGTTAGCAAAAACTTTGAGGCTGTGGTGTTTATCTGCAACAGCTTTATAGACAGTAGTGGAAGCTTCCGGCTACTGCTGCACAACCTCTTGTATTTCCTGCAATTTTATTACTACGTTCTCTGCCACAATGCTATATCCTAGGACTTTGGGCAAAGGCACAAGGTCTTGTGTATGTTGTGGAGTTTGCCCGTAAATGATCTCAAATGAAGATTTGCCTATGGAGCAGTTAACGACGTTGTTGAAGGCAAATTCAACGGGAGCAAGTGTGACATCCATGAATTTGGGATAAAAATGACCAAAGGTGAATAGTAATAGAATGGGCGAGCAGCTCCATCCAAGGGTTGCAATAGGACGAACATTATGGTCGGAACGAGTGTACTGGGAGTTGGTCATAGTTCGATTGAAAGATTGTCCATGAATTGGCCTAGAAATCGACAGTGGAATGACTCCTTGATCACGTAAGTCGATTAGAGTGAGACGACTGTGGAGTGACTCTTCAACCATAAGAGTTGTTAATGGAAAGGTCCGGGAGGACCATGGATTAATACCGTATCGACAAGTATCGATCGTGAGTGATTCCGCACGGCCATGCATTAGTCCCGTATGACCATGAATTAATCCCGTTGTACAAGATTCCATGAGGCTACATGATAACCGAGAGTCGACCATCGATCGTTGATAATCGAATATAGATCGGTCGCGAATCAGCCATGGATCGTTACGTTGAGTCGGGTAGGTCATGGACGAGCCATGTACCAGGTCACGAGCCTAGTGGCTTGGTTGCGAATTAGGCTATATGCCAGCCGCGCTAGCAAAGCCTTGTGCTCGGTCATGACCGGCCATTATGCCCGTTAGGTAGGCCACGAATTGGCTATATGCCTAGCCGAGTGTTAGTCATTATGCTTGACCCATGTGCCAAGCAATGTGCCCATTAGATCCGACTCCGGCTTAGGCCTAGTTCCGTGTCCAAGAGATTTGGCCACGAGCCATGCATGGTGCCCATACGTGAGCCAATACATGTGTTTAGTCCAAGAATTGGTCCCTTGCTCATACAATTTAGCATTGTGCTTAGCGCACTGCTCGTGCAGCCCGACACTGCGCCCGTGCGCTCAGCCACGTGCTAGACCATGTGCCTAGCTGTGTGCCCATATGGCCCGGCCTTGTGCTTGGTCAGGCCCGACCTTATGCCTGGTCAGGCTCGACCACACAAGCCACGCGCCTGATCAATTCGACTAGCTCGACCACACAAGCCACGCGTCTGATCAGTCCGACTGGCTCGAACTTGCACAATTAGACTTAAACTTTTGTTTGGTTGTGCATGGTCACATTTGGAGGTTTTTCTACACCAAACATTGTATTGAACGGGATCAATAAGCGTGTTTTACCGTGGAAAACCCTTAGGAAAATAAGATGAATGGATATGATGCGGGATTACAAGTTAGGTATCGATTAGTTGGTATCGTGTAAATCGATTGATTCGAGTTAATTATGCATAGAACCAGTAATTGTAGAGGACCAGAATTAGGCCTCGCGCTTCATAAGATAAGGGAGACTAGAAGATAAAATTGACCCAAGTCAAATCTTCATGCTCAAGCCACAATAATTAGAGCCAAGCTTAGGTGTCCCCTTCCATTAATGGTCACAAGCTGAGTTGTCCACCCTCATAATTGAAGCTTGGTGACTCATTGTCACTAATAATGAACTAGAGATAAGAGAGAAGTCAGCCAAGGAAAAGCCAAGAGGAAGGAAGTTGGCCAAGAAGGAAATCGAGAGAGAGAGAATGAGAGAAAGGAAGAAAGGCATTAATTGCTAAGATTTGCTAAGATCATTTCATCATTTCATTTTGGCCTTTCTTTGTTAATGCCAAGATCTTCAAGATCAAGATAATCATGGCTTTGTCTTTTCTCATTGAATAATTGAGTGTGGACCATTATAAGTAAAAGATACCCCACTTGATTTAGGAGTCACATTACGCATACACACTCACACCAACCGGCAATTACCTCTTTCTTGCCTCCTTGTTTCACACCTATAAACCTCACTGACCATCCCCTTTTCTCTCTTGTTCTTCGGCCAACTAGAGAACCCACGTCCAACACCTGCCTTGCTCACGTGTTCAAGCCACATGCCTCTCGCTTTCTTTGTTTCTCATGTGTTCTAGTTTTATCGTTTGAGAAAGTAAATTCCCTAATTTCGGGAAAGAAAGATGAGATATGTTGTGATGTGATTTGCTTGGACCGTATTCGGTCATTTGGTTGGTTGTGGTTGATTCTTTCCATGGCTTTTTTCTATTTCATGCTTGAATAGAAATCGGAACTTGACTAGTGATGTTCACGTGTGATAGCCATGCTTGATATTCTCTAGTTAATTGTTGGCATGAACTTTGCTATTTATCTGCCATCGACGTCGGTGCGGTAAGAGCCGACTCATGTTAACGGTGATTGATTCATCCTCGCTTGATATTAGCGAGTTTACTTATTGAGTTTCCTCGATTCATCCCCCGTTGTTTTCCCTTTTCAAGTCCATAGGGTGGCATCATCCTCAACCCGTTTTGGAAATCCTGTGGAGATTGAAGTTGAGATGCTCACCATTATTGACGCCCGTGAATGCCGTACCTGCCGTCAGGTTACGACCCATGTTATGGTGGATGGGGGCCTCGAGAGCTTGGTCCCCTATACTTATGTGGCATGATACCGCTGGTCGAACGGAGACCTAATCGGACCCTGGCCGGGTTCAATGGCCCCTTTGGCGAAAATGGCGGGCCTGCTCCGGGGTATGCCGCGGGTGGGGTGTAGGATGGCCAAGCGGACGGGTCACGGGAGGGGCGAGCTAATGGACGGAGTTTGAAGCGCGAGAAGATGAAGTAGTGGGAGTAGGATCACCTAAGCTGAAGTTTTGTTTGTTTATAGTTGGCTTGTGTGCGAAATAGCCTTTGGAATAGGCATGAAAAATATGTATGCTGTTTACAAAGGCTCGAGAGGCGGGCTTGTTTAAAATAAGCATGATCATGTAAATAAAACTTGCGATGGTTTGCTCATGTTGTCTTGTGATGTTTCGTTTAGAATTGCTTCCGCTTGCGCATTAAACACAATGAATGGGATGTACTAACTCATTCCCATGAGTCACGGGCTCGATTGGATCGTGATCGATCAATTAGCATCCAAAGCGATTCCGGTCGGGGCGTGATAGCAAGATACTAGTCCATTGCTTTGGCATGTCAATACAGAGGCAACAAATGATATTCGCCATATTACGGTTGACAACTTCAATTTGACCGTCAGTCTAGAGATGGAAAGAGTTGCTATACTGTAAATCCATCCCAAATAAACAACATAGGGTCATCCAAAAATGACTAAGTAACTCAGTGTCATGGTCTGATGTGATAGTTTTAGGCACATCATGTAGGCGAACTACTTTCCGAAAGAATAGGCCGGCTACATGGGAAGCATCGGAAGTCTTTTTACAAGGAATAAAGTGCACCATCATAGGACAGGACATCGAGGATGCCATCATAGAATTCTTCTCATAAAAAAGAATGTTGAAATCTATCAATTCCACTTCGATTTCCCTTAAACCAAAGGTCCAAAATCCATTATACCTTAAGGAGTTCACATGTAACATCCTCAATTTCAGTCCCTGGGAAATGGTTATGGTTTAAATTTGGTAGTTTTTCAATTGGAACCAATTTTTACTCTTGTTCTGGAAAACCCAGTTTCGGATCCTTTGTACCCCTTTGTATTTTTATTTTTGTAGAGACTTTTGTGATTCGAATTTCCAAACACTTCTTTCTTGAAAGTTTCTCCAAACATATTGAAGTTTTACATACTTTAATTTCAGAATTTTTAGACTTGATATGAGTAGTACGATAGCCTAATTTCTGGACCATGTAAAACTGCCCAGAATTGGTATTTTGGTGATGTTCACACTTTCTTTATTTTATACAAGCTTTTTTGGGCTGATTTTGAAAAACTCTCCTTTACAAAAGTTGTTAAGAACTTCTTTTCTATAACATATATAAATTTGGGAATTTTTTGAGATGATTTGGATTCTAGAAAGAGCTTACTTTGAGAAACAAGAATTTTGTTCCAACAAACATTTTTTTAATCTGTCTTTGAGCTACTAAAAATTGTATTTATAGAAAGATTCAGATTTCATGTTCTTCATGAAAAATATTTGTTAAGGTCTTGTTTATGATATATTCAAATTTGAGAATTTTTGGAGTTCATTTACTATGTTTTCAAGTCTAATTTCTTAAACAGTGCAAAAATGTCCAGTTTTGTCAGATTTCAAATATTCATCATTTTCTATATAAGAACATTGGAATTTCGACTTGATGTCTTTTGGTGATGTTTGAGGACATTCTTGCATTGAACTTCAGATTGAATGAGATTATTAAGTGAGTCTTGATCTCGGAAAACCCTTGGAAATCATGAAATTGATTATGATGCGGGTTTGCAACTTAAGTGTCGATTAGTTGTTATTGTACAACCCGATGGTGCTGTGTTATTGTGAGCCGAATCGTCATTTCTAGAAGGCTCTAGGGAGTCCATGGTCTTTACGATCTGGAAAAGTTTAGAAGAGGCTAGAAGATAAGGCTTTGACGTGATCAAAGCTTATTCTTTAAACTTCCATTATTAAGGTTCATTAATGCCATTAAATGGCCCTTGACTTAGAAGCCCCATTCATGATGACAAGCATTAAATGATCTTAGACTTTTAGGGGCTTGTCATGATGGCCATGTATCTTCTTAAGCAAGCTTTGATTAGCAACTTGGTGAGCAAGTTTGGGTTATCTATAAATAGACTTAGTCCCCCTTCTTCTCACGCCAGAAACACCACCGCCATCTCCTTCTCTCCATCGCTTTCTCGCTTTCTTGTTTTGTTGTTTCTCAGCCAAGAAGCCTCACGCCCAAAGAGGCCATGATTCAGCCTTGGTGTGCCTAGTAGAGTTCAGCCAAGCAAGGAGAGAAACCCAAAAATTTCACGAGACACCCGAGTCCACCTATCTCTAACTCGTTCTCTAGTTCTTGTTTTAGTTGTTGAGTAAGTAAACTTCCTAATATCGCGAAAGGAAGTTGTAATGCGTTGTGACATGATTTGCTTAGATCGTTTCTTGATCGTTTGGTTGGTCGTAGTTAGTTCAATTCCTTTGATTTGACCATGTTTTATGTTTGATGTTTGTCTTGAAATAGAACTGAGATTTGGCTAGTAAAGTGTATATGTTTATAGCCATGCGTGGTATTATCTTGTATGAACTTTGCTATTGATTTGCCATTGATGCGGGTGCGGTAAGAGCCGACTTATGTTGATGGCGATCCCCTCGTCCTCGCTTGATATTAGTAGGTTTACTTGCTGAGTCTCTCCGACTAATCCCTCGTTGTTTCCTTTTCAAGTCCGAAAAATGGCATCTCCCCAACCTGGTTTGGCAACCATGTGAAAATGAAAGCTGAAGAGCTCACCGTAATAGATGCCCGAAAAGGCCGAACCTACCGTCGGATCACGACATATATGATGGTCAATAAGGGCCTAATGGACTTGGTGTCTTACCCGTACGTAGCATGGCATCGCTACACTAATGGAGAATGGGTTGGACCCTTACGTGGGTTCAATGGATCTTTTGGCGGTGTAGGCGGTTCGGCTCCGGGGCATGTCACGGGTGGGGTGTAGATCGGCCATGCGGACAAGAAATGGGGAGGAGATGTGGATGGAATTAGAAGTAAGAACATGAAGTAGAGGTGATAGGATCACCTAAGCTGAGTTTTGCTATTCATAGTCGGCTAGAAAAGGATGAGCCTCTAGAATATGCATGTGAAATATGTGATGTTTGCCATGGCCCAAAGAGCTTGCTAAAATATGTTTGCATGCACTGTAAACATAAGATTTGATCATGATGATGCTTGTCTAAATTCTGATGTAGTTCTGAATGTGATTGTCCCGAGTTTACATTTCCGCTTGTGCTTATTAGAAAAAAGATAACAATGAACGAGACGTCACGTTAATGACCTCGATGTGGGGGCGTTACATTAGACCCATCTCTTGTTGTAATATCCTATGCAAGATCATATCTAAGCTACTAGCCAAGCGAATTAGTTGCATGCTTCCATCATTTTTCGGCCTCAACCAAACTGCTTTCATCACCATATGACAAATCGCGGAGAATATTCTATTGTGCCAAGATCTCTTGCACAACTACCGTAAGGGAGACAAAGGTAAACATGTGATAATAAAGATTGATCTTATGAAGGCTTATGACATTGTAAAACGTGATGCAGTTCTTGAGGTTCTTAAAGCTATAAATACACATCAATACTTGGTTGATCTGATATCCAAGTGCATCACTACCGTCATGTCTTGACTTGAAATCACAATCGATGCTTAATGACCGAGCATGACCCGAATGGAACCGTGATGCGCGAAAATGTATTAGTGCGTCATGTTCATTTTAATCAATGCACACGCTGAAGCAATTAGAAATAAATGAGACAACACGAGTGAAATAAGCAACCATCACACATTATAGCCTTTCTCTCGGGCCCTTACAAGCCACGCTTATATGTTATATGCCCATTTCAAGGGCGATTCTGCAAAGCAAGCCAACTATCAAACAACAAAACTTTGGCTTGGGTTCCTATCTTCACTACAGCTTCTCACTCCTCTCGCTCCTCCCGCTCCTCGTCTGTCTAGCCATCTCACACCCCACCCCCGACTTGCCCCGAAGCCGGCCCACTTGATCCGTTGAATAGCCCGTTGAACCCACGAAGGGATCTAACCCATTCTCCATGTTTGAGGCAGTACCATGCCTTGTATGAGTGGGGAACTAAACTCTCACGGCCTTCATCGACCATCACATACGTTGTGATACGACGATAAGCATGACCTTGCTAGGCGTCGATAATCGTGAGCATGTCGACTCTCATTTCCATGGGGTTTCCGAATCAGGTTGGGGGGGAGACGCCATACTTCGGACCTAAAAAGAGGAAAAACAATGAGGAGTGAGTCAGGGAGACTCAATCAGTGAAAACATTAATATCAAATGAGGATGAGACAATCACCGTTCACATAAGTCGGCTCTTACTATACCGGCATCAATGACAAATCAATAGCAAAGTTCGTGCTACGAAACAACAAAACAAACATCAAATATGATTATCACACGTGAGCATTACTTGTCAAAGAAAGAACAAGCTATAATTGACAAAGAAATCACAAAATGGACCAAGCAAACCATGTTACAACGTATCGCAACTTCCTTTCCTGATATTAGGGAATTCACTTACGCAACAAAATACTAGAGCACGAGATACTAAAGAAAATAAGTAGTTGGCAGCTTGGTCTTAAGCACGAAAAAGGTTTGAGTTTGGGAAAAATGGGATCTCGGGCAATTCTCGGATGTGATTTTCTAGTTGGCCGAACAAGCAAGGAGGAAGAAGAAGGTTGGCTAGTGTGTGTTTGGGCGTGAACAAGAAAGCAAGAAGGCAAAAGGAGAAGATAATGGCTGGTTTTTGGGGGGGCTTCTCACGTGAGAGGGCTTCTCCATTTATAAGCAAGCTAGGTTTGGAGAAGAAGCCAAGCCTTAATGAGCATTGATGCACTAGGGACAAAAGCAATAATGCATGGCAATTAAGTACTTTCAATGCGATCTTATCCCTTGGCCTCTCTCTCTCTCTCTCAGTTTCTTTATCTTGGCCGAGTGTCTCTCTCAGCTCCCCCTTCACTTGGCTGATTGTCCCTTATTTTATGTCCATAATTGGTGGCCATTGAGTCATCAAACTCCTTTAATACTATGCACAACTCAGCTAGTCAATCATAATTAAAGGGGACACCTAAGGGGGTGCAATTATGGAGGCCTTAAATGACTTTAATGGAGCCTTTGACTTGGTCAAAAAAGTTTTGTCTTCTTGTCCTCTTCAGGTTTGAACCGTGAGAGCCTTCTAAGTGTGTTGGTTCATTACCAACTACTTGAGCCAATCGGTTTACACAAAATCGGCTAATCGACACTACAATCATAACCCCGCATCATCCTTGTTTGCCTTATTTTTCAAGAGTTGTCCACGCTTGGTGTACCCGTTCAACCTAAGGTTCGGTGTGAGAATGTCCTCAAATATCACATAATACAACCAAACCAAGGTCCAAGCAAAATGGAATAAATCCAAGCTAATCGGGTGGCTGGGCGCGTGATTGGGTCCGACTGGGCGCGGGGCCTGGCACACTACCGGGCCACATGGGTACGTGACTGGGCCACACGAGCACATGGCCGCCACGCCGAGCTCCACGGGCGACGTACCGAGCACCATGCAGACTGCACATGCAACGTGCTGAGCACCATGCTGGTCACACGAGTGACGTGCCGAGTACCACGCTTGGTCACATGAGCGACTATTGATTCACGATCAAGCATGCGCAATGGCTCATGAATGGCACGATGCACGGCTCATGGCCATATTTCTTGGACATGGGACTAGATTGAGACCGGATCTTACGGATACAACGCCTGGTACAAGGGTAAGGCATACGGTCGGACACGCAGCTGGTTTGTGGCCTAGCTGATGAGCACAATGGCCGGTCACGTCCGGGTACACAGCATGGCCAGCGCGGCTGGCACATAGCCTAGTTTATGGCCAAACCATTGGGCTCATGGCCTGGCACATGGCTCGTCCATGGCCTACTTGACTTGGCATAATGATTCGTGATCAATTTGCGATTGGTCCACGTTCGAGTATCAACGACTCGTGGTCGACCCTCGGTTGTCATGTGACCTTATAGAATCTAGTACTCCGGAATTAACTCATGGTCATTCGTGACCAACACATGGCCGTGCGGTATCACCCGCAACTGACGCATACCAACTCTAAACTGATCCATAGCTATCTCGGACTGTTCCACTAACGGCCCTTATGGTTGAAGGGTCACTCCATAGTCATTACTCTAATCATCTTGCGAAATCAGGGAGTTATTCCACTGTCGATCCCTAGACTGATTCATGGATAATCTTTTGATCGAACCATGATCAATCCTCAGTACACTCATTCCGACTAAATTGTCGGTTCCATTACTGACCCTTGGCTCAAGTTACTCGCTCATTCACCGATCACTTGCCCTCGGCTCTTAGGCCTAAAATCAAGGATGTCATAACTACATCAAGGTTCTTAGTGAACTTCAATGGTGAACAGGCTGGCTATTTTAATAATACTAATGGACTACGCCAAGGTGATCATCTTTCGTTGTACTTATTTGTCCTGGTCATAGAACTTATCAATCAAATTATTAGTGCGAGTCGCTGCCTCTACTTTCAAGTATCACTGGTGCTGCAAAACACAATGGATTACTCTCTTATGCTTTGCAGATAATTTGTTCTTATTTGCTTATGGAGATGTAGATTCCGTCCTTTGCTTTATGGATGCCCTTGATGAATTTGCAATTCTCACTAGACTGTAGTTTAATCCTGACAAATGCCAAATCTTTTTCTCTGTGTTAAATGAAGATGAGAAGCTCCTTATATTGGACCACACACCTTTTTCCACAAGTACCCTCCCTATCAGATACTTGGGTGTTCCCCTTGTTACAAGAAGACCTACTCACATAGACTGTAAGAGTTTTATTAACAAGATCTTTAAGAAAATTGAAAGTTAGGACATGAAGCATATGAGTTATGCAGGGCATCTACAGTTAATCAAATCGGTCATCATCTCTATCAGCGCCTATTGGATGCAAATGTTCTTACTTCCAAAACAAACAATATACGATGTTGAGAAGAGGATCCGTCAATTTCTATAGGTAGGTAATACAGCGAATCATGGAT
This sequence comes from Syzygium grande, assembly GCA_024733475.1. Taxonomy (NCBI): domain Eukaryota; kingdom Viridiplantae; phylum Streptophyta; class Magnoliopsida; order Myrtales; family Myrtaceae; genus Syzygium; species Syzygium grande. The sequence continues at coordinate 15,464,497 of JAMXDD010000007.1, read as the reverse complement.
TGTACAAGGTGGCATGGCAGGTAGTTTGCTCACATAAAAGGGAAGAACGATTAGGATTGCTCGATCTAAAATTATGGAACAAAGTATTGTTGTAGCACATGCTGTGTAACCTCATTAATCGTCCATCCTCTTCCCTTTGGAGTATATGGGTTCACAACACCAAATGTTGAAGCACTCCAATTATGCAAATCAACATTATGGGCAATACGGCTTGGAGTTGGCAATGTCTCCTTAAACTACAACATGTTTTGATTTCGGTTATCCATAGCTCAAGGTACTCTTGCCGAGAAATTTTTGATGAACTCAGACATGCGGGATTGGTTGTGGAGTGATATGACCTAATTTGGACCAGTAGTATTAGCAAACACAATTTCATTGGCTGGCTCATTTGCAGAAACAGATTACCAACGGTAGAAATCGTCGTCCAATGGAAAACCTCAATTGATATCCAGTGTAATTTCTGTATGGTCGGTATAGAAGACTGAACATATTTATTCTTTCAGTGTGAGTGGACAGGCAGCTTATGGCGCAATATCCTTGCACAACAGGGGATTAGGCGTCCGTTGGGAGGATGAAATGGGAAATTTTTTTTTTAATGGATGATTAGGACAACAAAGGGCAAAGATTTAGCGGCTATATTCTTTAAGGTATCCTTTCTAGCAACCATTTATAGCATATGGATGGAGCGCAACCAAAGACGGTTTCAAAACAGGTTAACTGATATCCATATTATTTTGGCCAACGTACGTAAAAATGTAAGAGGTAGAGTGAACATTAGACCTTCTCAGACAAATGTTGTATTGGCTGTTATGTGGAGACTTCCTACCTCAATCTTTTTAAACTACTAGCACCATTTGTAATGCTGGGGAATACCCCTAAGCTGCTATACTTCATTCACTCTATAATACTGACATTTTACACCAATAAAAAAAACTGCGCCACTTTTGTGAACCTATCTACCACTACAAAAATAGAATCCATACCTCATTAGGTTCGGGGAAGGCTCAACACTAAATCCATTGAAATGTCTACGCAAGGTCCAAAAGGAATAGGTAAAGGGGCGTAAAGACTAGTGTTTTGCGAGTGGCTTTTGGCAGTCTAACAAATGTAGCACTTTTTTCACAAATTGCCTAACGTCCCATTTCAGTTGAGGCCAATAGTACCGATCTTCAACCAAGGCAACAGTTTTGTCTCGTCCCAAATGTCCTCCAAAGGTGCCACTATGGAGCTCTCGAATAAGTTGTTATTGCAAAGAGCTATCGGGAATGCACAACCTATTACCAAAGAACACAAATTTATCTTGAATGATCATATCGCCATGAGAGCCTATTGTAGAACACTTCTCCCAAATGTCTTGAAAGTCGTCATCCTTGGCATAAAGGGCACAGAGGTGGTCAAATCCCACAACATCAATGTGCATGGTGATGAGTGTTGCAATTCGACGACTAAGTGCATCAGCGACTCTATTCAAGTGACTGCCTTGTGTCAAAGCACGAAGTTGAATTGCTCCAACAAAGAGACCCAGTGTGCATGCATTCGATTTAGATGCTTTTGACTCTTTATATACTTGAGTGCTTGATGGTTAATATAAAGGACAGACTCATGTTGATAAAGATAGGGCTGCCAATGCTTGATGGCTCGTATTACAGCAAAGTACTTCTACTCATAGGTAGATCATCGCTTATGGCATCATTAAATTTCTCGCTAAAATAAGCAATAGGCTTACCATCTTGGGAGAGAACAGTGCCAATGCCTACTCCAAAGGCATCACAGTCCAGTTCGAATATCTTTTCAAAATATGGGAGCATTAATACCGATGTTGTGAAAAGTTTCTCTTTGATGAGAGCAAAGCTAGCTTCGCTTCATTATCCCAATAAAATTTTCCCTTCTTCATGCATTTAGTGATCGGGGTCATAATGGTTCTAAAATTTTGGATAAAGCATCGATAGAATGTCGTGAGCCCGTGGAAGCTATGCGCCTCCCCAACGATCTCGGGAGCTGGCCAATCGTGAACAGCAGCTACCTTTTATGCATCAACTTGAAGGTCTTATGCTCCAATAATATACCCCAAGAAAAAGAGGCGGGTTGTCATGAAGCTACATTTCTTCATATTAATGTACAATTGGTTCTTCTGCAAAGCCGACAAGACATCCTTTAGATGCTTCATGTGTTGTCGATCATCTGGACTGTATATGAGGATGTCATCAAAATAGACCACTACGAACTTGCCAATGAAAGGTTTGAGGACATGAATCATTAAGCACATGAAGGTGCTGAGTGTGTTGGTGAGGCAAAACGGCATGACAAGCCATTCATCCAACCCCTCACTTATTTTAAAGGCTGCCTTCCATTCGTCACTGGGGCAGATGCGGACTTAGTGATATCCATTCTGTAAATCAATCTTTGTAAAGACCTTTGATCCAATAAGCCGATCGAGCATGTCATCCAAGCGAGGGATTAGGAATTGGTATTTGACAATAATCCGACTAATTGCCTGGCTATTGATGCACATACGCATGTTCCCATCTTTCTTCGATGTGAGGAGTGCGAAGACTGAATAAGGGCTCATGCTCTCGCGCAAGAAGCCTTCTTGAAGGAGTTCTCCCACTTGGTCTTGTAAGACCTGGTTCTCCTTCAGGTTCATTCGGTAGTGCGGTGAATTAAGGAGGCTCTCTCCTGGAAGAAAATCAATCTCATATTGGATATCCCTCAAGGGAGGTAATCCGACATGTAGATCCTCCGAAATAACATCGCTAAATGCTTTTAACAATGGTTGAAGAGCCTTAGGAATTGTATTGACAATTTGTCAATCATCCTTTCCATAATCATATACATCCCTTCACGTTTATGGAAATTTAGTATAACGCCTGCATTCTGCTTTTTGGGGCCTGGGAAATGTTACTTCGCAACTTCAAAGTAATCTCTATCTTTTGCCACACAAAGGAATAGGTGTTCTCTTGGGCTTGGTAGGCAATATCAACGTCGTACTGCCACAGTCGTCCCAAGAAGACAAGGTATGTATCCATCGCCACCGCATCACAAATAATAGTGTCTTTATAGGACTTTCCAATTGAAATAGGACGACATAATTACGTTACCTTGAGTTCTGTCCCTTTTCAAATGCACCGGATTATATAAGGGGAGAAATGTGATTCTGTCTTTAGATGTAAGTGGTCCACCAGGGCCTTGGACACAAGGTTCTCACAGCTACCACTATCGATGATGACATCGCAAACTTTGCCGTTGATAGTACAACGGGAACGAAAAAGACTATTTCGCTAGGTATGCTCTTTTCACAAGGCAAGCAATAGTCGCTTGATGACGTATGTGATATTCTGAAATTCGACCTTTTTTTGGGATTTATGAAATGAATATATATCTTCGATGCACTTTTAGTTAAATATCACTCGGAATTGATCAATCTTGAGAAAACTAACCATTGGGGAATGGCTAGCTAGAAATCACGTACGTAGACCTAAGAACTTGATCATGGATCGACATTTCGACCATAAGGATTGATGAGAAGATATTTTGGGCCATTATAAGCCGATCCAAGGATGGTTATGGAACAATTTGCAAATGTTGTATAATTAGATCGCGGGTGATTCCGCTTGATCATTATATGAATTTCGAACAATCCTAAACCTAATCCGAACGATCGCGCCAACTGGAACTAGTGATTGACCCTCGCAATTACATGACAACTGAGGTTGCCATGGCTCGAGTAGGCTTAGATGTGTCTCGATATCAAATTAGCCATGAGTCGATACGCGTAACTCCTAAAACCCACATGTTAATTTGAGATACATTAAAGTCGTGATTAATTGGTTTTAGCCATGAATTATAATCCGGAATGAGATATCGAACTTTCAAGTTTCCATAAAAATTTAGTAGACGTCATCTCATCAAGTGTTCGCTCGGAATTATCGGAAAAGTGCAATTTGGACCGGGTATTGGAAAAGACCATTTTACCCCTCAAGTCATTTGAATTCATTTGAAAGGTTGAAGGATAGATTGGACATTTGTATTTTCTCTCCTTGGCCGAAATTCTTGAACCTTTCTACCCCTCATCTCCTTGCTTATTTGTTTTTCATGTCATTTGGTAGTTTTGGGAAGTTAGTGAGAAAAAAATTGTGAGCCATTGGATCTTAGCTTAGGGAAGGGGAAGGATTTTGGACCCATAGATGTGAGTGGGTTTGGTAATGGGATTTTGTGAAGTGAGTGGGGTTAGTATGATCATGTCTCACTCTCTCCTTCATTCTCTCCCTCACCTTCAACCGAACTCCCCTCTCCACCTTGCCGGACCAGCCAGCCAATTCCAGCCACCGTCCAACCATTGAACACCTCAAAAAAACAGCTGTCGGCCGCCATTGTTGCTGCTCACGCCACCACTCTCTCTTTCTCCCACTTTACTTTCCATTTTTCGGTCACCACCAGCCCCAACCGAGACCAACACTACCCCTCACTGTCACTGCTAGCCTGTGTTCATCCCGGTAGTGGCCTGGCCGAGACCAAAGGCGCTACCTGGGAGCCTCGTCCGGTCGTCGAAACAAGGGTGCTTGGCTTGGCTTTGCTTGTCTTGGCTTAAGATTCCTAGTAAGTACTCCATAAACCTTGGTTAGGATAATGGCTTATTAATGGCATGTGTAAGGGCTAATTAGGGGTCGATTAGAGATGGTTTAGTGGTTGGTTGAACTTGGTTGATGATTGGTTGTTGCTTGGTTGATTCTCGATTTTGATTGCTGTTGTGCCTTGTGTTTTATTATTTTTGTGGAGACTTGTGTGGGCCGAATATGAGGTAGTGTTCTTCATAAAAGTTATCCCTAATATCTTTAAGTATAACAAATATTAAATCTGGAATTTTTGAAGATCATTTGGGGGAAATTCGGAGGTCCATTTTTAGACAGTCTCAAAACGGTCGAATTTACTATTCACCCAACCGGCTTGTCTTTCTAAATTTTATAAATTTTTTTAGGCCTCTTTTAAACAAAATTCCTTCACAAAAATTGTTATGGACACTTGTATCTATGACATATAAAAATTTCAAAGCTTTCTAAAGAGATTTGGGTACTGATTGAAGTGCATTTTGAAGGCCAGACGGTCTATCCTAGTGGGCTGATTTTGGTCTGACTTTGAGTGACAAAAAGAGTTGTTTTCAATCAGAACTAGATTTTACGTTCTTCATGAAAAATATTTATCAAGATGTCTCCTAATACATATCCAAATTTCAGAATTTTTTAAGTTGAATTACGATTTATTTAGAAAGGATTTCAATCACTGTGCAATTGCCCAGATTCGCCCCTATTCTATGCAATTCGATTTTCTCTCTCTCGGGAACTATTCGGTATTATTGTTGCATGTGAGGGGCGCGACTAGTTGTTAGTTGAATATAGTTTTGAGTGGCAATTGGCTAATTCTAAAGATGAGAATTGGTTGAGTTCTCGAATGCTCGTTTGATCATATAATGCCCTGAGGCGTATTACGCAGAGATGTAACCCATCCTGATGCGTTTTACGAGACGATGCCTGATTTATCATATGCCCGGCGGGGGCCTGGATGCCAATTGTGGTGGAGGCCGGATTGATGCTCCTCATGGAATGCTGTCTTGATGCATGTGACGCAGGACGTTGCTGTCGCTGACGCAGTGGAATGATGCCCGATCACGCTAGAAGCCCGACAACTTGATGTGTTTTACGCAAGTTCGGGGGTGCCCGAGGGGCCATCAATAATCTGGACTTAGTGAGTGTAATCTGCATGATGGAATGCGTGTTGAGAATAATGTTGGGCATGTTTGGATTTTTAAGTGTGCTATGCATGTTCTTACCTCGATTCGAGTTGTTATGTTCGATGAGTAGTTGCCATGTTGTGGCGGTTTACAAACGTCCAGGGCTTGTGTATGTGCCAAGGCGAGGTAAGGGCGCTTATGATTGATGTGGCACGTTTGTTGATAGAATTGCCTGTTTAGAACTGTCCTGTGGTGCGCGTTAGCCTAAGCGAGATTTAGGTAGTTACTTATTAAGATTTATTCTCATTGTTGTATCTCAAACATTTCAGACCCCTAAGCCTTGTAACGATATGGAAGACCCGGGGACGCTACCAGGGTACCATGGAGATTGAAGATAGATTTAGGCTGCACATGGCAACCATTCTGTGCTTGGGAACAAATTTTGCTTAAAAATAATTCTTTTTGATTCCATGCCTAGAAACAGTTTGTAAGCATTTGAAAGCGTTTGGTAACTACCTAAAATTTCTATTCGAAAATATTATTAATAAAAAGAAATTTTGTATAGTTACCAAACGTATTTCTGTTCTTTTTTTATTCTAAGAATAGAAATTTTAGGTAGTTACCAAACGCCTTTAAATGCTTATAAATTGTTCTCGAGCCCTTGTCGGCCCTGGCCGGTGGCAAATCGGGAAGAAGATGAAGAGTAAATAAAAAAGAAAGAAGAAAATCAAGAAAATCAGAAATGGAAAAATTGATCTAGAATCAAGAAGCTACTTTTTTTTTGCTTCTTGATTCTGTTCCAAAACTGATTTTGGGAACAATTGTTTGCAAATTTGTGCCTAGGCACAAAAATTTTAATAAATGAATTTCTATTCCCAAACTGATTCTAGGAACAAAAGAACAGAAATTTTTACTATTTGGCAAATTACCAAACACCCTCTTAGTGCTCTCGCTTTTGAGTACTCCCTTTTGGTAGAGAAGTTAGGCTAACCTAACAATCCGATCCTTTTTTAATGTGTATGGTTCATAGTAAATGCCTCTAGTAAGGCTTGTTTTTGTGCAGCTATAAGTAACACTATGTTTATAAAAGTGTTTCATTGATATGTTTCAATTGTCTCTTTATTACCCCGTTTGCTTGTATGTTGTATGGAGAGTTCGAGTTGCTTCTACGTGTGTTGCTCTTAAGTACATTCATTTGGGTCGACAACAAGTCCTGAGATGTCGCATTCTTAATGATCGACACCGAGATGTCGTGTGCTCATGGGGATCGGAGCGTGACAATGTAGTTGACATGCTCACACTCTTCATCCTCCACATCTTCTTCATCCACCCACTCACCTTCATATATTTTGTCATTGTGATTGACGACATTGGCCATCTTCCGCCATGAGCAGTCACTTGAACGATGACCCAATTCATTGCACTTATAGCATCTAATTGGTTGTGGCTTAGCGTACGGATTATGGGCATTCGGATTAATGTTACGGTTGTTTGCAACAAATAATTCCTTGGGCACCTTAGCATTACTCCCCAAAGTTTGGTTCATATTACTGATTTGCTGGTTGGACGATTTTGGAACATCTAGTTGTCTCCCTCTTCCAAATGATCCACGTGCGGAATAATTATTAGCCCGATTAGTGGGCTAGTTCTCTCCAGTTGCATCTTGATCTTTCGGGCCATTTCTTGAGCATCCTCAACAGAGAACAAACGGTGTAGAGAAATGCAGTCTTGAATGTTGAGTCACAAGCCATTGATATACCTAACGGTTTGTTGTGCCTCTAATTCAACCAGGTTGTTGTAGGCAGAGAGTCGGAAAAACACCCCCGTGTAGGTTTGGACTAATCGGTATAACTACTTACAATTCTGGAATTGCTAAAACATCAATTGTTCATAATCGATTGGAAGGACAAACTCCACGAACAGGCCCGTCTAGGAACTCTTCTTCTTCTTCTTCAGAGTCATTGACATAGGCTCGTCGCCTCTATAAAGGATTTGCCCCATGTTCCATAGTTGCTTTCGAGACTCGAGCGGCCTAAGCACGTTCTACCGGAAGATTGTTAGGGGTGGGCGAACAAACGTTGGATGGCAACAAGTAATTCTTAAAACTTCTGTTCGATTTGCTTTACAAATCGATTGAACTCAGGCCGTGCAATAGGCTCGTTTTTACAGCCCTTAACTACGGGAAGATTGACATTAATGTTATTTGTCATCATCACAAGAGAGACCTGCTCTTATACCAAATGACGTAGAAGGAAACAGACTTGGAAAAGAATTCCAAAAGATAACATTTATTCTCAATCTTGAAGTACTATTTATAATATCTTAGGCACTTATTTATAGGGAGGTCACCCTTCGGAAAAAATAAAATATTTAAAATCAAATAACATAATAAAGGAAAACAATATTGATAAAGGGGAAAGTCTTCAAAACGCGTTCCGAAATTTGCAAATCACATCCGAAATCTTGGAAGGCAATAGTGATAAAGGGGAAAGTCTTCAAAACGCATTCCGAAATCTACAAATCACGTTCGAAATCTTTGAAGGCTTGAAAATCAAGGATTATCTTAAAGGATTGGAAATCAAGGATTTTGATTTGATATGTTGTATGCATTATAACTCTTTTGGATAAAAAGTTATGATAATTTGAAATTGACCAGTTATTTAAGGCAAGGAAATGACCGCTTGCTCTTTTGACGCTTGAAACTTTCCATATAAGCATTTACTATTTGTTCTACATTAATGGCTCGGGTCAGGTTTCCATGATAAGGTATGTCGATCGCTTTATTGTCTCGATCGTTCACTCAACCATGAAAAAGCATGTTGGTCGCCCATGGGTGGTTTGATGTTCATTGGCATATTCACTAGTCCCCAGTGAAGTACTAGGGATATGCAAAACGGACCGCCTAAACCGGGAATCACCTGGACTGGACCGGATCGATTAGTTTGATCCAGTTCCCGGAAGTGTCAATCCAGTTTCTGAATCCTAAAAATAGAACCGGTGTCCGAGCGGTCTGGTTCCAAAGGGAACGGGATCGGATTGGACTGACTACATACCTCTTTTATATTTTTTATTTCTTCAAGAAAATTAGTAAGATATAAACTAAACCCTAAGAGAAACACGTTTTTTTATTCGTCTTTTCAATTTGAGGATGTGCATACATATCACTTAATTCAACACGAAAAAATGGCATCAAGTAGTGGGAAAAAAAAAGTGATCAGTTTCATTGGGCTGGACCGAAACCAGACTGAAAACCAATCACCCCTACAAAGTAATAGTTCACGTCCTTGATTCGGTCCTCTAAATTCTAACAATTCTTGATGTGATTGGGCAGTGTAATGTCTAGGTATACCTAGTGTATGTGGGTCGATGCCACGTGTTCATTAATATGTAATTATTGCAGTCCTTTTTTTGTGCTATTTTTACTCCCTTATATTACTAAATTCACCTTATTTTTCACCACGAAGCCAAAATTACTGAAAATTATTTAATTGCAATTTAAAGTGATAACCCAAAATTTATTCACTTTCATTCTTTTTAATTCATTTTCTGTTTTTACTTAGAATCTAGTTGTTAATTAAATATTTCACAACGACCTGTGTTTATTTCTTGTGGTTATCTCGTGTATATTAAAGGCATTATGTTTTATTTTTATTTTTGGATTCACTTCCACAAAATAAGTCATGTCAAAAAGAAAAATTTCCATGAAACCTAATTCTTTTTTACGTTGCCGAGCAAATATATAGATTAAATGTCAAGTAGAACGTAGAGATTAACATGGACAATTTTTTAAAGGGCAAAAGCCACTAAAAATCCTAAATTATACACACTGTCACATATTTACTATAAACTTTTTTCCGTAACATCAAAAATTACAAACTTGTATTTGTATGACGCATTTACCACCCATCAAAATTTTCTCAATGAGAACAGTTAAAAAATTTACATTCTAGATATGGTGCCAGCATTTTGGCTAAAAATTATCTAATGAAATCTTGACGGGGGGTAAATATATCATATAAGTATAAGTTTGTGGTATTTTATGCCACAAAAAAAAAATCAGAGTTGATGACACTTGATTTTTTAGCTCATTCTTCCAATTTTTCCAAAAATCATAAAATTAGGATTAGGAACCTTGGCCAAGCTTAGGAACCTATTTCTAAACCAAAAATAAATTTTTATAATTTTCCTGAATATTTCCTTAATTTTTTTAGTTAAAATAATAGAGAAAATCAAGAAAAATAGCAAATGGAATCCAAAAATTCCATAAAAATAGCCATTAGTCTTTTTTTTTAAATCCAATTCATTAATACAGCATCAATTTTGGAAATTTTCAATTGGGAATGTGTTTTTCCCAAAATTGGGTAAAATCAAGCCCAAATTGAATAAAAAATTCAATTGAGTCATTTCTAGTCATTTTTAGGTTATAGTGTCTTCACAACAAATGATCCTCGAACCTTAAATTATATAATGGTTGGTCCAATTGTATAATTTACTAAAGAAAACGAAAAGCCCCAAAATCCAATTGAAAATTATGGATTTTAAGCCCAAATGGGGGATTATGATCAATTTGAAATTGTCGAACTTTGAGACTATCATTTCTAGGGTTAATCAGTCATAGGTAATCCAATTTTGGCACCAATTTTGCCCAATCGGGTCATCTAGATGTTAAATTGAACAAAAACCCTAATGATCCAAATTTACAATTTGAGAATTTTGGGTTTGATTGTGATAAAAATTAGGGTAAATCTCATATTTGGATGTAAAATATGATGAGGAATCCAATTTTGGGGTTAAAATCAAAAAATATGGTCAAAATCAGATTGAATTTACGAATTTAGACCAGCTCGGATATGCCAGGTCGACCTCCTTCTTCACCCTACTTGCCCAAAACGTGATAAATCTAGAAAATATCTTCGGCCCCGTGACTTTACTGACTTAATTCGGTCAAATGAGCACGTGTTAAACTCCGATTCCAATTGGAGAATCTCCAGCTGCTATCAGAGATTCGATCTAATCGATTTGGAGTTGATAATAACCAATTTTGGGTCGGAAAATCAAAGAAATAGAGAAAACTACTATACTCTGCGTTAATAAAGGGTCAAGCCGAAATTGGATCTAAAAGAACCAAGAACAAGAAAGAAAGAGTTTGAGCTTGAGGGGTGTGTTGAGGCTCCTAGGACCAAGAACAGCCCTGAGAAAACCATCACAAATCAACCTGGAAAACTTCCACCAAAGTTGGTTTAAAACCACCCTTAGCAACATCATTATTCTCAGCAATGAAATTGAGTCCACTTAATCACTAACAAAACACCAAATTAACTCAAATCCACTAATCCATTCCAAACTAAAACCAACTTAATCATTATTTTTCAATTCGGATCGAATAATTAGGTTACACCATTAAAATCTTGTAATTTTCTTGGTTGTTGATGTTTGAAACTTGTTTATGAGCATATTTCTTCTCGTTTGATTGCATTTTGGATTGTAAATGTGCCCTAAATCGAGTCGACCGACCATTGAACCACCTCACCGGAGCATCCATGACAGTCAACTACTATCTCAAGTTAGTTTTCTTTGCATTCATTTTGTTTTGTTGTTGATTCAATCGCTAGAAAAATGACTAGGGCAAATTATTTGATTATTTGGAAGCTAGAAAAGTTAGTATTGATCAGTTTTAGGTTAGGACTTTTCGGATCAATTTTCACCGGCTGGCAAAGGTCCGGTGATGAGTCGGTAAGCTGATGTTGGTAGAGGATGATATGGGCTCAATGCAGAATCAAAAATCAGTCTAAAAGGTCACCGAAAGCTCGCCGGAGCTTGATTCAAAGTCACAGCCTCAAAAATGATAAACCCAAACTCATGCACACCAAGTGTTCAATGAAATGCCAAAGAGAACAATGCCGAAAATAGCGTCGTTTTGGCGTTATGCCCGCTGGGACACTGGCCTATGTCGGTGCCAGCTGGTTAGACTTGACTGGATTGGTTTGAACCGGTTTAGCTCGATTCATTCCCTCGACAGGGAAAAAATTTAAAAATAAAAATACAAAAATAAAAAAAAAAAAAAAAAAATTTTTTTTTAAATTCAAAAAATTCATAAAAAATCAGAAAAACGTTCTAGAAAATCCTAAAAATAGAAAATTAAAAAAATTAAAAATGAGAAAAATTCAAAAAATTCATAAAAAATAGAAAATTCAAAAAATTTCTAAAAATCATAAAAATTTCAGCAAATTGATAAAAATTTGAAAATTCTGAAAAATCCATAAAAATCTCAAAATTTTGGAAATTCCAGAAAAACAAAAAGTAAAAATAGCTCTAGGGGAAAATAAATTTTCAAAAAAAATGAAAAATTTCAAAAAATCAAAGAATGACCCAAAAACATTGTGGCCAACCTTTGCAAAGTGAAATTAGAATTTTTAGAGGTGCCTAAATGGTATTTTTAAAAATCCTTAGTTTATGGATTTTTACCCCTAAAAAACCCTAAACCCTAAAACAATACACATCTTCGAATCAATAAGCCTTTAGGGCTTTACTAGAGTTTGGGTGTTTTGAATTGGTTTTCATTTTAGAGACCCAAATTAGGATAGTTTTGTTTGATTGTAATTGATTATGTTACTTATATTGATTGATTGATTGATTAAGTTCCCACGATTAGAATAGTTAGAATTAGTGGATAGATCTCGGAAAGTCGTGTAACACGTTAGAAACATCATATCGTTTTAAGTATCAAAAGGGCATTAAGGATATCAACTCGGGACCATTAACGTAACCAAGTCCTTGTATTCAGAATCTCTGGTTTGCAGAATCGTGGTATTTCTTCCATACCTTGATTAGGTTTCTAGTCAACCTACTAATAGTGAGTAGTGGCGACTCCAAATCAAAAACCTAGATTGAATAGAATGACAAAAAAATCACAACCCGCCGTCACATATGGTATGGTCTGGGAGAGGCCCCCGTTTGTCTAGTGATGGGATGTGTGTGGGACGTTTGAGTGAAATATTCGTATCGGACCCTAGTTGCTCATTCGGGGATAGTTTTCCCATTCATGACAAATGAAAGTACCTCAGTATGCCAAAAAGTGCAGCGCGACAAGGGTTAATGTGTTGGGCATAGTTTTGGTTTTTTGATGGCTTTTTCCCTTTTTCATAAACTTTTATTTTTATTGTGTGTATGACTATCAAACCCTTTCTCATCTTGATATTTTTTTTCAAAAATACTCCATGGATGATGATGAGACTTAAGTAACATTTTCAAAATGACATAACTAATTTTATGAATTTTATTGCATTTCATCTATTAAAGTTAAAGTTTCATATTGGAAAATGTAACTACGATTTTATTTTTGAAATTCTTTATAAAGGTTATTTATCTTTTGGATGCATCGATCATCCTGTTATATGCATATGTATATAAAAGACATTTGATAAAAAAGAATTTAATGGTGAATACGCACAACATATGTTAAAATTTATAAACAAGCAATTGCGTTAAAAAAAACTTTTATGTTAAAATTTTCATTAATCCACAAATTTGCTAGACAACATTGAAATAATTAGGTTTATTGGAAATTTCTCTTTTCGAGAAAACTAATTTCTACATAAAAGTATTGCCTTTAATATACATAGGATATCCACAATAAAAAAGAAAACGAAACATGTGAAACCTCAATTATGGTAACTGGATCCTACACAAAAATAGAAAAACTAGACAAGGAAGGAAAGCGGATAAGTTCGGGCCACCACTTTAAATTGCGATCGAACAATTAAAGATAATTTTGTCTTTTTAAGGGAAAATTGGGTTTCCGAAATATTCAACTAAAAAGCTTCCAAGTAACACGTGTTGGTCAGCCCACGTGTCGGTCAACGAATTCCCAAAATTGACGAAGGAGAGCAAAACCGACACGTCACTCTATCCGCTGTTATTATTATACTCGCGCGCGTTCGCTTCAATTTAACCCCAAACTCGATTCCTCCGATCGCCGCCAATCATGGACGTCGCCGTCGTCGCCGACGCCCTCGCGGTCATGGCCAATCCCGAATCTCCGGCGATCGCCAAGCTCCTCCTCCTCCGCCGTTCCGGCATCTTCATCTCCCTCTCCGACCTCTCCGGCACCGCCGCCTCGCCCCTCCACGTCTCCGTCCTGATGAACGCCGTCGACGCCGTTGTGCCCCCGCCCGTGAGGTCCGATCCTCACCGGACCTTCGCCCGCGCCGTCCTCCGCAGAAGCCGCCGTGCGAAGCGGAGGCCGCGGCGGTCCGCCGGCGGTTCCGGAGAGGGAGACGGCGGCGCGCTCGATGGCGACGGCGTCGGGGACGGCCCGTTCGGCGGCGGGTTCGGCTTCAGCGGCGGCGGGAGCGGGGGTGGAGGTGGTGGTCAGGGGTGGAATTTCGACGGGTTCGGGGGCCAAAGCTGGGACGACTCGCAGCGGCGGCCTCCCTGGGGATCCGGTTTCGCGCTCGATTTCATCTACGAGGTGATTCATTGGATCGCTCTCTCAAAGTGCATCCACTTCGCGTTCAAGAGGGTGGCGAGGATAGCGGCAGAGTCGATGATCGGAGATGCGCAGCGGCGAGTGAAGGCTCCGGCGAGATTGACGGCCGTGTGCTAAATTGGTAATAATATGCGCTACCTCGGCAACACAATGTTACTCATGCTGATTGGTGGAAGGCTAGTTGATGTCTGGTGTTTTCTTCACCATTCCTGTGTAAATAGCGTACATAGTAGACAGCAATTGAATTTATATGTCGTACATACAATTAGACAGCAATTGAAGGGTCGATTCTTTCCGATTCGAGCATGCGATAAATTCTTTTCCAACGGCTGTTGATATGAGCGGATCTTGTGGGGCCCGCATATCGTGATCTGGGAAAATCCATATTGTAGTGTGGGATATGCAAGATTGTTTGTTACGTATGTTTGGTCTTCTTGTGTTCAGAAAGATTGTTCCTAGCTTACGACTATGTTCCCGGAAGCTTGAGTATGATTGCTTGAATTGAATTTGGTGGAAATAGTTAAAAGAATTGAAAGCTTCTTGTTTTAAGATATTCCCTCCATTGATACTGGAAATATGTATACGTAGCTTGTTTATGTGTGTGTCTAATGATGGGTCGAAAGTTATGAGGTACAAAGTGACCTTTGTGGCATGGAAAGTGTGCCTAGATATTCCTTGCGAAAATTTTGTAAATTTCTCCTCTCTGAGTTTTGCAAATAGCCAGGTTAACTCTTGTTGACGCTGAAGAAGTTAACAGTCATGATTTGCGATCACAAGAGAAGTTCTATATATGATATTTACGAGATCTTGAAGGGTTTAACATTGAATATCCGGTCTTCAATTTTGGTTATTCTTGTTGTGGTGCATGTTTTTGTCTGGGTTATTTGCTGATGTGGCCTGATGGAGTGGCAAGGCCACTCTTGCCGGACAACATAATTGAACTGATGGATCATCAAGAGAAGTTTTTTTGGTCTAATAAGAAACAACATTGATGGTATAGAACCAGTTCTTGTTTCTGATTGGCAGGGTTCATGAACCTATTGTGCCAAGGCTGTCTTTAAGACAACAGTCTATGGGGTTGACTAACTGACTGATTCTTGTTTGTGTTGTGTTTTGTTGCTAGATTAGCTTTACTTGGGCAGTACCATGCTCAGTTAGCTTGTTTGGACGGTTCCATGGCGCTTATTTGCTCTTTTGAGAAAAACTTTTGCATCTATTCCTTTCGATATTCAGCCTCCAGTTTTAGATGTCATATGAAAACAAGCAAGAAAAGTCTTTTCTTAGTGATTGGCGATATGCTGGACTTTTTAGAGTTTCCACACTTTTGCTTTGTGATTTAGTCTAGCACTTTTGGAAATTAACGTTATTGGCCATGGATGAGCACATGCCTCGACTAGATGAGAATCAATCGAGCATTAGGCATGCATGCAATGTACATGGTTTTTTCTGCTAGATGCCTTGCCTGCAAAGCTCGGGCCAATCCTATTTGTGGTGTTCCTGATATTCTGGACTCTTTCTGTGTTGACTCAAAAAGTACAAGAATGTGTGCTGGTTCAATGGACTCTAGAACAGTAGAACTCATAGAACTTCTTGTATTGCATTGTGGTTCCTAATTGAGGGAAACCCTGATGCACTTCGGTTGGAAGAGCGAAGAGTGAATGTTCGCTAACTGAAATGTTTGCAATAGCCCCCGAGGGTCCGGCACTCAAAACAATCTAGTGATGTTATCGACCATGAGGGAAGCCATAGCCGTAGTTGATAGAAGGGTATTGTGGTAGCGAAAAGGAATGGTGCCTCAGCTCCGGCCTAATTAAAACAGATTGCTGATTTTATTTTCTTGCTGCACTCTCTCTCTCTCTCTCTGGTTGCTGAAACATTTAAACAGATGATAATGATGGTGACTGAATTACCATGCCGAGAACATTGGTTAAGGTGAAGACTTTAATTGCTTTTAGGAATGGGACTTTTCTTGTTTGATGTCTGCGAGGCCATATTCTCTTCGCAGGTTTTACATGTCAATCTTGTGAGTGATGTAAAATTCAATAAAGTAAAAATAGTAAAGCACTTCAAATGGATATTATGTTGCGGCTGGATAGTCATTCTATGTTTGAGAAGTGGGAGAAAACGGAGCAACGAAAACAATGGTGTAAGCATTCCAAAAGGATTAGTATGTCGCTGCTGGAAGATGATCTTTAAGATGGATAGTCCCAGCCAAGTTGGAAGTGTTATGGTTCATTGCAAAAGAAAAGCACTTGTTGTTGTTATTGTTAAACAATTAAATAAAATAGGTTTACAGATTGTTATTTTTCATGTCATATATTGTAAGTAATTTGGAAATCAAAACATTTTTTTATTAAATATGTTTAATAAGACTCGTGATTACACTCATTAATAAGACCTTGATTAAGACCCTTTTATAGCAAAAAAAAATGTCCTTTCTAGCACTGCGAAAAGATCATTTCGATGGTCGAATCTAATTAGTGCAGAGGATACGAAGATGCCAAAAAAGGGGAGGGCAAAGGAGATCACGATGGCTTCGTGTATCTTCCGAGGGGAAGTATAACTATGCTTGGTTCATGCACCTTCACGTGTACTTTTTATTCTTACATGATTCATGGATCTAGAAAATAATTGCAAAATGAAAAATATTACTAATCAAGAAAATAATTGCAAAATGAAGAATATTAGGTAGTGTGATCCATGATCTTCAATTTGGACGGAATGGAATTGTGTATAGCTATTGGGACAAGGCATCGAGAAAGTTGAAGATATTTCTTCAAAATTTCAGCACATTCCAACCAAGAACAAATGTGTACTCACCCTTTTCGTGTGACTGCGCGTTGGGCTCCCCTGTTCAGATGGAGTAGTCCGACCAGTTCGATTTTTGCTTTTAAGGACTTACTTTCATATACTTTATCACCATATCCGACGAGCAAACTCGAGAATAGTGTCTTGCTATAATCTCCACAAAATTCTAGCACGATCCAACGATGAATCTTGCACACTCGTCGATTTCGTGAAGCTGTGTGTTGAAATGCCGCTCGGGTCAAATGAGTGTTTGTAAGTGTACGTGAGCCCTTGGCCGAATCGCCGTCCTAAATATCCTGTCTAGGCCATTAAGTTTCCCGTAAAAAAGAAAAAGTCATGAAAATCCCAACCCTAATCCAAATCAAAGTCCAAAGTAGTAATTTAGATGAGAACTCTCCATCAACTTTATCCAACAACCCTTTCAGAAAGTGCAGGCGCATTCGCGATACAAACGCGGCAAGTGCAATTGCGCAACAAGTGCACTGCATATCAAAATTTCATAGTACTTAAAAAACACAATCCACTTTGTCTAAATCATATCTAACTCCAACATCCTTAGGATTAGGACCAAGCTCCGGAATATTGGAATGGGATAAGTGCATTTGAAGTCTTAAAACTTGTCACAAAAGTGCAATCGAGTCCTAAAAATTTCAAAAGTGCAATCAAGTCTTAAAATTTATCAAATTGATCAAATGAAATCCTTCCGTTGATTATACTTTTTTAAAGTTTCAGAACTCAATTGCACTTTCGTGGCAAGTTTTAGGACTTGATTGCATTTTTTGAAAGTTTTAGGACTTCTCATGCACTTATCCCTATCGAAAAGATCAACTCCCACTATCTTGGAGTTAAGACCACTTCCATCTATCTTGGAGTTCAAACTAAATCTCGCAATATTGGATTTATGTCCAATCCTACAATCTTGGAGTTAAGCTATGCCCAGCAACCTTGGAGTTTGTGAATTCTTGCCCATGTCGCCTATCGGGCCATCTATTGGGCCAATCTAGATAAAATTTGTAGCTGAGCCCTCCACTTCACTTGATGCAGATATGCTTTGTTTGGAGACTTTATGCTTACACCTAAATGTTCTAATGCCTAAATGCAGATAAACACAAAATAAATAAATAAATAAATAAATAAAGACGTAAGCACTTATATTTCTTGGCTTCCCAACTTGATCGAGGCATGACTTGTATTAGGTCACACTAAACACTTTAGTCACATAAACCCTGTAGAGAAGCATAAAAAGGGATAATGACATAACTAGCTCTTGAACTTTGACTCAATATACAATGTGACTTATAAACTTTTAATTTATTCAATGTAGTCCTAAAACTTTATTACAATGTGCGATGTGATCCTTGAACCTTTTAATCGTTCAATATGGTCTCTAAACTTTTAGTACATTTTCAATTTAGTCTCCGAACTATATGAAAATATTCAATGTCATCCTTTGATCAATTTAAGTTAAGGGATAATATTGAACATTTTCATATGTTCCAGAGACTAAATTGAACATGTACCAAAAGTTCATAGACTATATTAAACAATTTAAAAGTTCGGGGACGATATTGCATATTGAGCTAAAGTTTAGGGATATTGAACAAGTTAAAAGTTCATTGACCATATTGTATATTAGGCTAAAGTTCAAGAATATTGAACAAATTAAAGTTCATTGACTATATTACACATTGAGCCTAAGTTCAGAGAGAATATTCTTATGATGCTTCCTTGCTGAAGAAGAGAAAGCATCAAACTCCTCTTGGAACATGTTCTAGAGCATTTCAAAGAGACTATTGAAGGCCGCAAACAGCGAACACCTTCTGTAACATTATGAATTTTCGATCCTTTTCCGGATTTATGAAATAAATATCTTGGCCAATGCACTTATAGTGAAATCTCACCCGAAATCGCGCATTCTTGGGATGCAAACCTTAGGGGTAAGGCCATTACGGGATTGAGTTCGCACGATCAAAGAACTCGACCTTGGTTTGACCTTCGACTATAAGGATTGACGAGGGAATGTTTTGGGCTAATAGAGAGCGATCTATTTGATTGATTATGTCTGAAGGAAATTAGTGATAGACCCTCGCAATTACATGACAACTGAGGTCGTCCTCGGTAGAGTAAACTTAAACGTGATTTGACTTATTTTCGATCACGGGTCGAGAGTGTATAATTTCAATGAGCCACCCGTTAGCCAGAGATAAGCTAAAGTCGTGATTGTTCGATTCTAGTCATTTCTTAGAATTCGGGCCCGGAAATCGATAATTTTGAAAGTGACAATTTTGAGTGGCTGATGACGATTTTGGCGTGGCCAATCTTGGGGCCACCCATTTTTGCAAAAAAATGAATTTCGATTCGGGACCGAAAAAATGACCATTTATCTCCGGGACTGCGAACGAATTTTGAGGACTGGATTAAGTCGGGGGACTGAAAATGGTCCTGTATGGCCGAAATTATAGGGATAAGAATGCCTCTCTCCCTTTTTGATCAATTACTCTTTTGCCCTTGACTTTTTGGATAAGGACGAATGTAGGCCATTGAATTATGGATAAGATCAAATATTGGCCATTGGATCGGAGGGGTAGATAGGGGGTATTTTGGTAATTTCCCGGAGTGCAATTATTGGGGGTAGCTTTTAAATATCATTTTCTCTCTCTTTCTCTCTCATTTTTCACTCTCTCTCCACACCCCCACCGAACCGGCTCTCTCTTTCTCTCCCTTCCTCGTGTGTGAGCCACCTTGGCCAACCACCAACTCGCCGCCGCCTGGTCGCTGCCCTCCCATCGGTCACTGCCGCCGCTTCTTCTCCTTCCTGGCTAAGCATCACCACTGCTTGTCCGCCTACCTCTCTCTCTGTTCCACTGTTCCGATCAACTCAGCTACCACTGAGCCACCCTTGGCCACCCTCCCCTGGTCTGTACAACCAGATCGCCGCCCCTAACCGCCCGATCGCCGCCCGCCAGCCACCCGTCCACGGCAGCTCAGCCATTCGCCCGCCTGGCCGCCGGCGCCGGTGCCGCCGCTGCTCCTGACCCGGCTATTCCGGCCACCATCTAGCCTTGTTGTCACTCCTTTCTAGGGTAAGTGACTTCCCCAAATGTTACCTAGGACCTCGGGTATTGCTAGGCTCATTTAGGACTCAATTTAGGCAATTTATGTGGCTGTTTTGGGACTCAGATCGGGGCTGGATGTTTGGTTATTGTGGGCTGATTTAGAGACTAAAAATATGTGGTTTAGGTAGGCTCGGATAGGGCTGAGGGTAATGTGGAATGATCGCGGCTGAATTGCGTGTTTGAATGGTAGTTTTATGGCTTGTATGGATTTGTTTGGAATGATTGTGCGACTGGTGGTGATTGACTAATTTTCCGAGTGATAGTGGAGTGAATGTGGCACGGTAGTATGGCCGTGTGTCTCGTGTGTGTGGTCGTGAGGTGTGGTGGTGGTGTGATCGTGCATTGGGATCGCATGTTAAATGTGTATGGTCGTGTGGTGTGCTCGTGTGACAAAATGTGTATTTGTGAAGTGTATGTGAGATGTGAAATTGTGTGTGACCGTGTGTACGTGTGGTACGTGTAGAGAATGTGGAGCGAAGGTACGAAAATGTAGGATTGGTCGGAAAAGTGGGTCCGTCCTTAGGCGTGTTCGTTTACGCGAGACAATGCCGTCCCTGACGAGGTGACAATGTCCGACCCGACGGGGTGACGATGCCCTAACGCATAAATCCTCAATTCAACCCTCACCATCATCATAGGTGGAAGGCCGTTGGCTTTAAACACCACGATCGTTTTCTGTGGTGCGGTAGTGGTGGAAAAGTTGAGAATGAGCTGGACTTGGCCTAACGTGTGAGGATTTCGAAAGTTGACACATGGTGTGAGTTCGTGTGCTAGTATATTTGTATCGCATGATGTAGTGCTCAATTATGGGGTAAAAACTGCTAGGCACGGTATGAGACATGTCCAAGTGAGTTTTGCCTTATAATTGAGGTACGCGCGCTGTTGTGATGCATTACTGTGGCATGTTGGCTGTATTATTATCTAACATGCAGGGATGTGCATGATGCGTTCCAGGTAGGGTCGTGTGTGATTGTTGGTATGGTTAATTGTTGTGTGTTATGCGTGTTCTGTCTGGCGGTACGTGAGAGCCTATGTGGGGTTTGGGATTGTGCACTTATTGAGATTCGTCTCATGGTTGTATAACCACCACTTTCAAACCCCCAGTCTTAAACCCAGGAGGTCCGTCTTCTCTTTTTAGAGTTCGAGGAGTCGACCATGGTGCCCCAGTGGAGTCGCAGACGATGTCTAAGTAATCTTCCAGGAGTACGAGCCAAAGGACGCTGAAGCAGAATGGAGGAGGATGACCGTTAAGTTTCCCTAGGGTATCTTAGGGGTTGCGTAGAATAGGTTCGACCCATCATCTTTTGAGAGTTAAGTTGACCTATAGTGAAGTTAAATTAACCAGACCCCTGATTCTTTGTTAAGTTGGTGGTTGTGAATGCTTATTTGTTAAATATGTCTGTAATATGGTATTTGTATGTCCAGTGCAATGGTGCTGTATAATGATGAATGTTGTTGTTGTTCTTTGAGTGTTCTGATGATCTACCCCGTCGTCATCTTTTTAGTCCGGGGTTTTTATATCCGCTTCCACATGTGTCTCTGATGTTTGGGTTGGGTCGGCAATGTTCCTGGGACGTCACAACAATTCGACCAGAGTGGGATGTCGCGAGCTCGATGGGGTTCGGGTGTAACACCTTTTTCTCGTAGACAAACAGTTTATTCGTTTCATTTCGCGTGTGTAGTGTTCAAGAGCCAGTGGTGTGTACTCTGTACTATCTTTGGTCATCTCGGAGATTATTCAAATCTTGATTTTGAACATTCATGTATTATTGGTGTGACATCCCGAATTTCGACCTACTTAAAATTAATGAAGTGAGTGATATCTTTAACGCACTTGTAGTTGTACATTGCCCAAAGCTGATCGCTCTTGGAATACTAACCTTTAGGGTAAGGCTAAATAGGGATTTAAGTTCGCGAGACTAAAAAATTCTATCATGGACTAACTTTCGACCATAAGGATTGTCGAGGTGATATTTTGGGCCAACATAGGTTGATCCAAGGATTGTCACGGATCGATTCGCCAATGTCATATGAATGGGTCGCGGGTGATTCCGCTCGATCATGAGACGAATTGCAAACGATATTAAACCTATTCTGAACGATCACACCTCTCGGAACTAGTGATTAATCCTCGCAATTACATGATAACCGAAGTCGCCATGATTCGAATGATCTTAAACGTGGCTCAACTTAGTGTCGACCATGGATCAATTCGCGTATTGCCCAAGAGCCGCCCGTTAGTTTGAGATACGCTCAAGTCACGTTTATTTGGATTTAGCCATTAATTAGGGATCAAGTTTGAATATCGAAAATTTTGAAAGTCACGGCAGAATTGGACGACGTTATTATTAGCATGATCAGCCTCGGATTTGTCCGGATTTGTCAGAAAATTGAAATTTTGGCAGGAAGTGGAAAATGATTGTTTTGCCCCTGGGACTTTGTGAAGGCCAAGTATAAAATGAGAAGGGCATTTTGGACATTTCACCCCCACTTCAGAATTAAAAAATTTTGGACGATTTTGCCACTATCCTTTTTGCTCAATTCCTATTTTACCCTTGGATATTTTTTATGGGGATCGATATGGGCCGTTGATTTTTGGATAAGATTGAATCGTGGCCATCAGATGGAAAGTTGAGAGGAGGGTAGGATGGTAATTTTGGCTTGGGGCTAGGTGCACCAATTATTAGTGCCACCTATTTAATCCTTTTTTCTCTCTTTCTCTCTCTCCCTCTCATTTCTCACGCCTACACCATCATCTTTCATTGTTTCTTCCCCTTGGTCGAACCATCTCTCTCTCTCCCCCCTGGCCGTGTGATTGGCTGGAGCCGTGCTGATCGCCGTTCGCTCGCTCGCTCGTGGTCCGCCGTGCGTCCAATCACCACTTCCTTACTGCCCCCTTGCTAGGTTGTTTTTGCTTGGAATTTCCAAGTAAGTGACACCCTATTCCCTATTTATGATATTAGGTATTGACGGGCTCGTTTAAGCACGATTTAGTGTAGTTTTGTGGGCTGTTTTGGACGAGGGTTATTATGGACGAAATTATGGTGATTTGGTGAGTAATTAGAAGCTAAATGAGGGTTGAGTATGGTTGATTCAAGTGCTGCAAAATTCGATTTGGTGTGTAGGGTGTATAATTTGGTTCGGCTCTTAATTGTGTGAAATCGTGGTGTAGTGCTGTGCTTGTTGTGCCATTGTTTTTGTGATGAAAAATGCAATGTTATGTGATGGTTGTATGTATATTACATGGGCTGAATTGAGATGGTTGATTTGGGTGCATTTGAGTGCATTTAATTAATGTTTGAGTATGTGAACGTGTGAGACTTGAGGCATGTTATGTGCGTGTGATCACTAAAAAGCCCTGAGGCGTGTTTACGTAGGGTACAGATAAAATGTGGCGTGTTGGCATGTTTGCATGATCACTTAATCTCTAAGGCGTGTTTACGCGGGGAATTAAACCGGCCTGATGCATGTTTACGCGGGTCGTGATAGGAATGTGGAGCCTGAGGCGTGTTTATGCAGGCTATGGAAAGAGATTGAGAGTGAGATGTGTGATGTGGCAAGTGAAAATGAGATCGGACCTGAGGCGTGTTTATGCGGGTCGTGATAGGAATGTGGAGCCTAAGGCGTGTTTACTCGGGCTGTGAAAAGAGATTGAGAGTGAGATGTGTGATGTGGCAAGTGAAATTGAGATCGGACCTGAGGCGTGTTTACGCAGGTCGTTGGCAAGTTTAATGAAAATGGTATGATGGTGCATGAACGAGTGTGAAATGCGGAGTTCGGAAATGCCATATGTTCGACTTTTACTTTTGGGCATGAGATTAGTTTGGAAAGTGCATATGGTTAGAAATTGTAGAATTGAAACTAACGTGCAGATTGTGTGTACTGAGAGCCTAGGTAAGTGCATTTGTGTATATGTTATGTATTTATTGAGTGACATTGTGTTTGGACTTGTCTGGAAATACGTGATAGCCTAAGTGGGGTTTGGGCTGTCGACTTATTGAGACTTGTCTCATAATTATATAAATTAACATTTTTAGAACCCCGGCCTGGACCATGAATCCTTCATCGCCTCAGCATTTTGGCATACCTATGCACAACGATCATGCAGTAGTAGAGTACCCTATAGATGACAATATGGCTTGGATTAAGCACACCACAGTAATCTGAGTAGATATAAGACAACCCCTTTGGCAAGCCCATAGTTATACAGCCTGGTGCTTCCTAGGATCATATGGACGAGTTTGGTTCGGTTCATGGTTTTGATGTCCCTTTCAATGGAGTGGAAGATTGGGATCCATCAGCTATACCTCCTCCTAATGGTGAGATGACCAGCCTCGACACTAGCTTCGCACAGTTAGGTCCTTAGCTTGTACCTGCAGAACTCGAACTCATGGTGGCTGAGCCTGAACCGGAGCCCGAAGAGTCACAAGCAGGGATTGACCCGATGGACGTGGATTTAGGAGAAGAGCCTGAGGAGAAGCCCAAAGAAGAGCCAGAGGAAGAACTCGAGGAGGAATCAAAAGAATAGCCAGAGGAAGAATCCGAGGAGGAACCAGAAGAATAGCCAGAGGAAGAATCCGAGGAGAAACCAAAAGAAGAGCCAGAGGAAGAACTAGTCGAAGAGCCGCCGATTAATGTTCCAGATGATTCTGATGATGAGATGATCGAGATTAAGGCGGATTCTGAGTCTTCAGAGGAGCAGGTGGTTTAGGGAGAGTTAGATTCAAGTTCTGGGGAGATCGACTCAGAGTGGACACCGTCTAGAGGATGTGGGGATTAGTTAGGGGTAGAATAACCCTTTCTAAAGTGCCCCCTTTTTGGAGTTAGTATATATCCAGACTACTGATCCCTTTTGATGTTGGTGGTGTGAACTTTAGAAGCCTGGTATGCGTGTATAATATGTTTATTGTAATTAGTATGTAATGTTATAAGTTCGACTTGGTAATGAATGTGTGTTCTCCCTATTACCCCTTTCTAAATATTGTTTGGGTGTATATTTGCTTCTGCTAGTGCTTTATCTCTGTGTATATGGTGTATATTTGCTTCTGCTAGTGCTTTATCTCTGTGTATTTGGGGTTGGCGACCTCTTGGAACGTCGCGATATTCGACCGAAGAGAGATGTTACGAGCTTGATGGGGTTCAGGGCGTGATAATTGGCCAACTTATTCAAGCACAGGTATTTCCCTCGATGTCCTTTAGATTCACTAGAATATAGTTTGGAATAATGACATAATACTCTCGAACTCTGGGAAACTCTCCTTGTGAAAATACTTGGAAACATGATGCACTCTATCCAAATTACATCCAACTCCAACATCCTTAGGGTTAGGACCAAGCCCTGGAATATTGGAATTAAGACCAACTTCCAGCTATCTTGAAGTTTAGACCACTTCCAGCTATCTTGGAGTTCAGACTAAATCTCACAATGTTGGATTTATGTCCAATCCTACAATCTTGAAGTTAAGCTAAGCCCTGCAACCTTGGAGTTATGAATTCTAGCCCATCTTGCATATCGAGCCATCTATTAGGCCAATTTAGATCAAGTTTGTAACCGAGCCCTCCATTTCAATTGATGCAAATATGATCTGTTTGGACGCTTTATGCTTACACCTAAATGTTCTAGTGCCTAAATGCAGATAAATGCAAAAAAAAAAAAAAGCGTGAGCACTTATTTGGCATGACTTGTATCAGGTCACACTAAGCACTTTAGTCACATAAACCCTAAAGGAGAAGCATAGAGAAATGGATAATGACATAACTTGTCCATGAACTTTGACCCACTATGTAATATAATCAATGAAATTTTAATTTATTCAATATGATCTCTAAACTTTACCATAATATGCAATGTGGTCCTTGAACTTTTAATTTGTTCAATGTGATTCCTAAGCTTTTAGTATATGTTCGATTTAGTCCCCAAACTATATGAAAATATTCAGTGTTATCCTTCATTAATGAGTTTAGGGACAATATTGAACATTTTCATATGATCTAGGGACTAAATTTGTCACGCCCCGAGACAAGGCCGTGGCACTTGATCCCGGCTCGGCCATGATTCATGTGGGTTACGGGATTTATCTCAACGTCCGTTATTGTTTTCTTGATTAAGCACAAGCGGAAGTAATTAACAAACAATAATGAGAACACAAAGTGAGCCAAGCGACATATTATACAAAGATACTATATTTACATGATAATGGATTATTTATTTTACAAGCCCTTCTTACTTCGGGCCTATTACATTCACTAGATTACACCCGGATCACGTCCGATACTACCTGCTCACATACTCCGTATGGCTGGGTTAAGCTTAGCTTCACTAACATCCCTTCACAAAAAGAACAAAAAGATTAGTCTCCTTCCCAAGCTTTATCATCTCACTACGGTTCATCCACTCCAGCCCCGGGTGGTCCACTATACCCCTTAATGGGTCCGATGACATCTCCATCCATCAAAACGAACCATGCTAAGTATGGTAGGGGACCATCTCATTCGCATTCACTTGAACCCAAACGGTTGTGCTATACTTTTGATATGTGACACCGCCTTTTATGTCAACGATATTTACAACCTGAACATGCATTTCTATGGGACGACCAAAACAAACAGGAGGTGGCATGGCCATACCTACAAAGCTGAAAATAATATAAAGTAAGTCGACACTCAGTAAGTTAAATTCACTATGCTCCGACTAGAAAATAGTCTTGCATAGAATTAGAGAAATATACGTTACCATTGGCTTGTCGATGGTAGATCAATAGCAAATGCATCTTACTTTGCCTTTGTAGTAAACATGGCATGTTCAACAAATAAGAAAACATCAAACATGATTTTCAATATTGCATGCAAAGATCAACACACGGGATTCATCATCTCATGACCGAAATCCATTGATCCTTCCGGCTTACCACCGGGCATCCAAGTACTCCCTCGGGCATCGCCTCGAAATCCATCGAATAGCAGCATCGTCTCGAAATCCATTGAAGACAGCATCACCCTGAAATCTATCGGTGGCGGCAACGTTTTGAAATCCATCGGTGATGGCCATAGTCCCTCATGTGATCATGCAACAAACAACACATATTTCCGGTTCGTGTCTTGATCTTATTATTAACCCATGCAAAAATGCGGTGCTCATGTAATTCATGCTCTCTTGGACAATTTATCTAACATACGGGGCGCGGTTGAGGGCATGTGACTTGGTCCACCATGCTGAGTGCCGGCTTGGAACCGGACTTGGCCCCATTCTACACACCTCAATGTAAAACCCGCAGAAGTCGAGCTTGTCCCGAAACACCACAACATAAGTACGAGATCATACGACACCCCGTTTCGTGCCTCGGTTGTGCCATGACTCATGGCCACATGCAAAATAACAAAACAGGTACAAACTCCAAGCATCACAAACATAGTCACTCCTCGAGTCCAAACGCACAACACTGCGCCTTAACCAAAGTATAGGGAATTCACTTACTACTCGAGGGCTCTAGAGTATTTAGTGATGGTGTGGTGGTGAGAGTGAGTAACCGGAGAAGAGATGGCCGAGAATAAGAGAGATGGAGGCCGAGGGAGTGAGAGGCCGAGAGAGAGAGAGAGAGAGAGAGAGAGAGAGAGAGAGAGAGAGAGAGAGAGAGAGAGAGAGAGGCTTACTCAGTTTGGGGACAAGAAGAGTATGGCTTGGTGTCTCTTTATTTATAGGCCAAGACTTCAATAATTGCCATACCAAATGGTTCAATGAAATTCATTCAAATGGCACTTAATAATTAGAGGCAATTTTAGGAAATCTTAAGAAAATCTAAACCAAATCCTAGGTCTAATTATTTTATGGCCCAATTAAATACCAAGTATCCATCTAGGGCCATGATGCCCTATCTTAGGGTATATAAGCCATCCCAATGCATTAATGTCGTAGAGGACACCTAAGCTCTTGTATTAATTTCAAGGGGACACTTAAGCTTCTATTATTGGTCTCCTCATTAATGATCTTGTGTTGGCTCTCATTATTGCCCTACATCTAGAGATTTCAAGATCACATTCATTAATGAAGATATTATCTTATAAGATTCTTCTAATGATAGCCCTCCAATTATTGGATCAAACCTTGATTTAGTTAACTTTGGCTTCTTGCTTCCTATGCTTGGCTGAAATATGCATGTTCTTGTCCTTCTAGAACATCTAATTAATTGCTAAAGATAATCGGCTTATAATCCTTTAAAATCAATAAGTATACATAGCAAAATGCCTAAGAAATAGAGAAATTTCAGGGTTTAAAATGATTGATCATCCTATCTAAGTCGAGGTTTAGTGTAAAAATTCCTCCAAATATGATCTAACGTAACCAAACCTAAGTTCAAGTCCAATGGTTTAAGCTCAGGCGATCGGGTTGCCCAAGTGCTTGGCCTGTACAATTGGGCCTGACTAGGCACACCTGCTGGGCCACACAAGCACATGTCCAGGTACATGGCCAAGCGCATGGCCGAGTGCATGGGCGCGGTGCTGGGCTGCACAAGCAATGCGCCAAGCACGATGCCGATCTGCACAAACACAGGGTCGGTGTAACAGCCCGAATTTCGATGTAATTTCTGGGATTAATAAAATGAATATCATTTCTCATTTCATTTGAGTCGACTCGCCCCAGGTGATCACTCTTGGGATACTAACCATGGGGAATGGCTAACTAGGACGCTAAGACGTGGACGGGGGGACTTAGTCGTGACTCGAGAGCCGATTTGAGAAAGAATGAGGGAATATTGTGAACCCGGTGAGGGGCCGATCTTGGGAAAAGTGATGGAAATGGTATGGCCAAGGCCAACGATGCACAATTGGGATCGCGGTGATTACCCTTAACCAAAGCGTGCTCGTGGCTAACCAATCCGAACTCGAACCAAATGATCGTGACCCCGAGATTAGTAATAAACCCTCTTTCTCTCGATGATCGGAACCATTGAGACTCGGATAGTCCTAAGTCGATCTGGCGTATGCCTAAACAGCCGCTTTGTTAGTGAGAGTTTGAGAAAAATTGAAATTGAGAGAGAGTTGTTCACGGAATTGAACCCGGATCTCGGTGTGTTCGGTTTGGGGACCCGACGGACTAATTTTAAGATTTTGGCCTTGAGAAAATGTTGGCCACATACATATGGGGACGCATGGGTGCGAAAAATGGAATTTCGGTTCGGAAAGGAAAAAGGACGGAATTGCCCTTGGGCTATTTAAGCTTAATTCCGAATTTTGGGGAATTATATTGGTTTAACCAAGGTTGGTTAAGGTAACTAAGATGGTTAAGGGTTGGTTAGGGGCTAATGAAAAAAATGCCCCTCAATAATTGATTTGAATGAATGTAAACCATTGGATGAGGGGTAAATTGGTCTAATGGGCTAAGATCATGACACTTGGATTCCACTAAAGGGGGATTTGACTAGCTTTGACCACTTTTTGGTCATGTTTTCCCTCTCTCTCTCCTCCATTTCGCCCACTCCCTCTCCCTCACCGATCAGCCATCTTAAAGGCCGGAGCAAGCCCCACCGTCGCCGTCCTTGCTCGACCCCCTCGCCCGGGGACTCTTTGGTCACGACAAAGGACAGCCGTGGGGAGCTGAACCCGTCCCCGAGCCGCCGTCCTCAGCCACGCCTACTCCTCCCCCTTGGACGCCCCAATCAGCCACCCCAAAAGTTGGCCGTGAGGGGCGAGCCACCGCCGTGAGCCCTTGGTTGGCGAGCCGTGAGTGGGATGTACTTGTTCCTTCCGCAAATCGTCCACCCAAACGTGAGTTTAATGCCTAAACCTAGCTTAGCCTTGATTGTGTTTAGTTGGTTTAGTTTGGATTGATTAGTGGAGATTGAGTTAATTTATTGTTTTGTTAGTGATTATGTGGTTAATGGCTGAAATAATGATGTTGCTAAGGGTGGATTTAAGGTGGAATTATGGTTGATTTGTGATGGTTTGAGGGCTGTTCTTGGTAGGCCAAATTCGGAGTTCTTGAGAGTTTGTGTTAGAAATGGTGATTTTAGGTCCAATTAGGCTTGATTTGCTTAATTAAGCTAAGTATATGCCTTATATATTTGAGTGGGGCCTTGGCTGAGTTAATTGAGGCTAAATGGAGTGTTTTGAATGTGTTTTGGCCATGTTTGAAGTTGGGGTTTTGGTTTGGCCGAATTGCATGTGTTAGGATACAAATGCTAGAATATGTCCGTTGTTTGTAAATGTTGGTAATTGTTATGGCATTTGTATTCATTGGTATGAAAATGCGTGTCACGCACATTGTATGTCGAGATTGAGATTTGAGATGACATTATGTGATTGTGCGGGTGTGACATTGCATTGTGTGATCACGATAAACGCCCTGAAATGAGTGGATTGGGCTAAGATAAAATTGATATGTGTGATCACTTAAGGCCTTGGGTAATTACGGGTCGAGTTCCGTCCCCTCATGTCCGATGCCCGGTTAGACCGGAAGACGCACCATCCTCATGCACTTTGTAGCACATGTGTTGCGCCTTAGGCACTTTGTAGCAGGCTAGAAGACATCGGGACGGGGCGAGAATATACGCTGGCCATGAAGTGTTGCGGGCTTCTTGGTCGGGCCCTATTGTGGGTCGTGAGATTAAGAATGAACCGAACGTTGCATTATGTGAATTGTGAATCATGCATTATTGTGAAGAGATTGTGAGAATTGTTAGCACGTCATTTGCATGAGGCATTCGTGTGGGATGCGATGATTGAGTGATTTGAACCATTTAAAGAATATGAGCACGCGTGTGTGAAGTATGCCTGCCCGTATGTACACGTATGTGGGTGTATATATATATGTTGAATTGCACTAACTTGCAGGGGTTGAATCACGTTGAAACATATTGAGTTTTATGTTTGTTGGCTTGAATGCTTGATTTTGTTCCGTTAAGAGACACACTTTAGCCTAGCCTAGGTTTAGGTATTTGATTCACTGAGCTAGTCTCACGGTTGTAGTAAAACCGAACATTTCGTAACCTACCCCTAGGATGCCGGAGCCGCCTCCACTTTTTGGGATTCCTAGGCGAGATATTACAAAGTGAAGAGCATTTTCCAGCTGGAAATGGCGAGATGCATGTGAGGTTTAGGTCGGGTTCTCACGTTAATGTGGGTGAGGATGAGCATCGAGCGAGAGTACATCGCATGGTGTCGTGGGGGGGCGTGGGACGGGACCCTCATCGACCTATTCGTACCTTTGACATTCCA
This sequence comes from Syzygium grande, assembly GCA_024733475.1. Lineage (NCBI taxonomy): Eukaryota > Viridiplantae > Streptophyta > Magnoliopsida > Myrtales > Myrtaceae > Syzygium > Syzygium grande. The sequence goes on along the minus strand of JAMXDD010000007.1, from coordinate 15,433,149 downwards.
CGGTGTAAAGCGTTGATGGCAGTTGGGGCCCGGTGATTGGCTGATGGCGAGGTGGTCGATGCTTCAACCGACTCCGGGCCACATGCAAAAATAACCGAGGCAAACCCTTGGCCCCGAGTTTGGTATGATGAACTAAGAGCCGAGCTTATGGAAGAGGATATACGGAGATGATGGGGATGGTGAGGTCGATGAGGTAGGCGGGGCGTAGATATAGATGCCACGAGGATGCATAAGACACACGACTTTAAAAGACTTGGGGAGTTCAGGAGGTTCAATGGGCTGATCGGGAGGACCATATAAACAAAGAATCGGTGGGTCTTCTGACGATCTAGGGCCAACGATTCTAGCAATATAAGACTATGAGCCTTAGACCGGTTGGTTGACGATAGAGACATACCTTTTTGTTATAGTGATCCTTAAGTTGGCTCTCTACTCACCCTAGACCACCACACTTTTTGGATTAGTGGCCTTTTGACTACGATGCTAGCTTGACCTTGACCTAGACCTATAGTGGATATGGATCGTACATGTCTGCGTTCTCTATGTAAACAGTTTTATATATATATGAGAATGAGGTTTTTACGATGATGTTTGATTTGTGTGGCTTCCTTGCTCATTTTTATTTGTCGGGGTTGTAATATGCTTCCGCATGTGTTTTATACTCAACGATTGACAACCTCGCACTATGATCGACCGAAGTGGTAAGGGGATGCTCGCGTTCCGATGGGTAAGTTGGGTTCGGGGCGTGACAGTCGGTTCATGGGCTAAATACATGCATTAGTTCATGAATAGGCATAATGCATGGCTCATGGCTAAGTCTCTTGTGCAAGGAACTAAGTCAGAGTCGGATCTGACGGGCACATTACCTGGTACAAGGGTCAAGCATAATGATTGGCATACGGTTAGACACGTAATCGGTCCGTGGTCTAGTTGATGGGCACAATGGCCGATCATGACTGGTCACAAGGCCTGGCTGGCGTGGCTGGCACAATACCTGGCCCGTAACCAAGCCACTAAGCTCTTGGCCCGCCACATGGCTCGTCTATGACCTACCCAACTCAATGCAACAATCCATGGCTAATTCACGATCGGTCCACGTTCGAGTATCAATAACGCATGGTCAACCCTCGATTGTCATGTGGCCTTTTAGAATTTAGTATCATGGGATTAATCCATGGTCATCCGGGATCGATGCATGGCTATGCAAAATCACTCGTGACCGACACATGACGATATGGCACTGATCCATGGTCATCCCGGGCCTTTGCACTGTCACGCCCCAATCCCCACGAGCTCGTGATATCTCGCCTCAGTCATTCAGAATGTGACATCCAAGGACTTGTCGCCAACCCAAACAAACGAACTAAAAAGCAACACACGCGAAAGCAATACAAACTCTCCATCCAACATATAATTATATAGGGTAATAAAGAGACAACATAATCACATTAACGAAACACTTTTATAAACAAAGCATTACTTACAATAACACATCATATAAGCCTTACTAAAGGCCACTAAACGAGAACCACGCACAACAAAAAGGATCGATGGTTGATTAACCTAGCTTCTCTACCAAAAGGACTACTCAAAAGACGGGAAACTAGACCTATCATCAATCATCGCGGTACCTTGGCGGCGTCACTGGATCTTCCATGTCATCATAAGGGCTGGGGTTTTGAAATGCTTTGGGATACAACAATGAGAATAATCTCAATAAGTCACTATCTAAGTCTCGCTTAGGTTAATGCGTACCGCAGGACAGTTCAGAGCATGCAATTCTACCACTAAACGTGCCACATCAATCACAGGTGACCTTACCTTACCTTGGCACATACGCAAGCCTTGCACGTTAGTAAACCACCACAATATGACACCCATTCATCGCACATAACAACCCGAATCGGGGCAAGCACATGCATAGTATACTTAATAATCCGGACATGCCCAGCACCAATCTCAACATGGCATATCATAATGCATATCACATTCACAATGTCTAGATTATTAACGGCCCCTCGGCTCTCCGAGCCCACGTAAAACGCATCAGGTTATTAGGCTTCCTGAGTAATCGGGCATCGTCTTGCTACGTCGGCGACAGCATCATCCCGCATCACATGCATCAAGACGGCATTCCATGAAGAGCATCAATCCTGCCTCCACAACGATTGGCATCCGGGCCCCTGGACATCCGATAAATCGGGTATCGTCTCACATAAAACGCATCAAGACAAGTTACAACCCCGCCTAACATGCCTCAGGATATTATGTGATCATACGAACATTCAAGCACTCAAACCCATTTCTCATCTTTTCGATTAGCCAAATGCCACTTAGCTATACTCAGCTAGCAACTAACCGTGCCCCTCACAAGCAACAATGACATTGAATAGTTCTCGGGAGAGAGAAATCGAATTGAACAGAATCGGGGCAAAAATAGATAATTGTGCAGTAACCGAAATCCTTTCGAAATAAATATTAATTCAACTCCAAAAATTATGAATTTTGGATATGTCGTAAAAGACATCCTGATAAACATTTTTCATGAGAACACAAAACCCAGTTCCAACTATAAATACCTCGTTTTGTCACCCAAAGTCAAAATGAAATTTGCCCGCCAGGATAGACCGCTCGACCCTCAAAATCCGTTTAAATCGGTACTCAAATCTCGTTGGAAAATCTTGAAATTTTTATATGTCATAGAAACGAGTGTCCTTGATAACTTTCATGAATGAATTTTGTTGAAAAGAGGTCATAAAAATTTTATAAAAATTCAGAAAGACAAGCCGGTAAGGTGAACAGTAAATCCAGCAGAATTGAGACAGTCCGAAAATAGACTTCCGAATTCCCCCAAAAGGTCTCCAAAAATTCCAGATTTAATATATGATATAATTTAAGATATTAGGGTCAACTTTCATGAAGAACGCCACTTCAGACTCCACAGAAATAACAAAACAATAGGGCACAATAGTAACCAAATTCGAGAAACAACTCAACAACAACTAATCATCAATCAAGCTCAACCAGCCGCTAAACCAACTCTAATCAACCCCTAATTAGCCCCTAAACATACCATTGGTAACCCATTGTCCTAATCAAGGCTTAGGAAGTACTTATAAGAAGTCCTAAGTTAAGACAAGCAAAACTAGCCAAGCAAAGTCAAGCCCAGCAGCTGATGTTCTGGCGGTCGGATGGGAAGATAGGCGACGGCTCCAGTCATGGCGGTCCACAGCTGGGGCAAACACAGGCAGGTGGTCACGGTGAGGGGTGGTGTCGATCTCGGTGGTGGCCAGTGGTGTCTGAAAATGATGAGTAAAGGGAGGGAAAGAGAGGGATGTGGCGGTGGCGAGCAACGGCGGCGTCAACGGCTATTCCGGCGAGTCTCCAATGGCATCACAGGGGTTGGACAGAGGCTGGGATGGGCTGAGCTGATCGGCAAGGTGAGGGGGAAGATGGTTCGGCCAAATGAGGGAGGACAAGGGAGGAGAGAGAGAGTGAGGAAGAGAGAATGAAGGAGCGAGAGGGAGACATCATCTTGATCTCACTAACCCTATTCACACAAAAACCCCACTACCAAACCCTACTCACATCCAATGGCCAAGAATCCAACCCCTTTTCCAAGCCAAGATCCAAAGGTCCACAAAATTCCTCTCGCTAATTTCCCAAAATTCACAAATGGCAAACAAAATAATAAAGCAAGATGAGGAGGGGCATAAAGGTCCACAATTTTCGGCCAAGGAGGGAAATCTCAATGTCCAAATTGCCCTTCAACCTTTCAAATGAATTCAAATATCCTCAGGAGTAAAATGGTCTTTTTTCCATGCCCGGTCCAAATTACATTGTTCCGATAATTCTAAGTGATCTAATAGTTGGCCACGCTTAATGAGATGATGTCCGATAAATTTTCGTGAAATGTCGGAAGTTCAACATCCCATTTTGGATTTTAATTCATGGTTAAAACCAATCAATCGCGACTTTAGTATATCTCAAACTAACGGGCGGTTTTTAGGAATTACGCGTATCAACTCTTGGCCAATTCGATATTGAACCACATCTAAGCTTACTCAAGCCATGGCGACCTCAATTGTCATGTAATTGTGAGGGTCAATCACTAGTTCTAATTGACGCAATCGTTCGGATTAGGTTTAGGATAGTTCGAAATTCATACAATGACCAAGTGGAATCACCCACAATTCAATTATACGACATTTGCAAATCGTTCCATAACCATCCTTGGATTGGCCTATAATGGCCCAAAATATCTCCTCGTCAATCCTTATGGTCGAAGTGTCGATCCACGGCCAAGTTCTTAGGTCCACGTAATTGATTCCTACCTAGCCATTGTCACATCCCGATTTTTGGGCCTGGGAAGCCGCAGGTACATTGTAATATCCTCAATTTCAGTCCCTGAGAAATGGCTATGTTTTAAGTTTGGCGGTTTTCCAATCAAAACCAAATTGTTTTATCTTGTTTTGGAAAACCTAGTTTTGGATCCTTTGTACCCTTTCATTTTGTTATTTTTGGGGAGATTTTTGTGATCCTAATTTCCAAATGCTTTCTTCTGGAAAGTTGTTCCAAACATCATGAAGTTTTACATAACTTAATTTTAGAATTTTTGGAGTTGATATGAGTGGTATAATGGCCTAATTTTTGGACTATGTGAAACTGCCCAGAATGGGTATTTCGGTGATGTTTACACCGTCTTTATTTTTTACAAGCTTTTCTGGGCCGAGTTTGGAAAATTTTACTTCACGAAAGTTGTTGAGAACTTCCTTTTCTATAAAGTATGTAAATTTGGGAATTTTCTGAGATAATTTGGATTCTGGACAGAGCTTATTTTGAAAGGCAAATATTATGTTCTAGCGAACTATTTTTAGTCTGTCTTTGAATGACTGAAAATGGTATTTACAGAGAGATTTAGATTTTGTGTTCTCACGAAAAATGTTTATTAAGGTCTTGTTTATGACATATCCGAATTTTAGAATTTTCGGAGTTCATTTACTATGATTTCAAGTCCGATTTCATCAACAGTGCAAAACTGTTCGGTTTTTCCAGATTTCAAAGATTTAGCATTTTCTATATGAGAAAGTTGGAATTTGGACTTGGTGTCTTCTAGTGATTTAAAGTACACGTTCCAACCTTTCAAATGAGATATTTTATGCCTTGATCGGAGGTCGGACCAGGGGGAAAACGAAATTTAGAAATAAATGGCCAAGAATGAAGCTTGTTCAAGAAGCCTAATTAATGCTTGGTCTTCTTTTCCACAAGCATTTATGAAGCCATTAATGGAAGTTGGACTTTGGAGGCCATCCTCATCATGACTTGTATTAATTGCTTAGACTTTGATGGCCCTTCATGATGACTTGTAAGGTAAGCGATGGCCTCATCGCCTCGATGACACGCGCGCTTACATCATCCTTTTCTTTGGCCCCAAGTTTCGCCTCTCTATAAATAGAAACAAGGCCATTCGGCCAAGGAGAGAGAGAAATAGAGAGAGAAAGAGAAAGAAAGAGAGAAAGAAAGAAAAAGCTTACCGGCGAGGCCGTCTCTCTTTTTGTTTATTCGAGTAAGGAAGCCACATCCAAGGCCCGAGTGTTCATGTTCAAGCTCGAAATTTTCCCGAGCTCACCCGTCTCGACCCCCGTTCTCTAAGTTTTGTTTGACGTTGTGTAAGTAAACTTCCTAATATCGAGAAAGGAAGTTGTGATGCGTTGTGATGCGGTTTGCTTGGACCGTTTCTCGGTCATTTGGTTGGTTATGGTTGGTTCATTTCTCGATTTACTCATGTTTCGTGTTTGAAGTTTGTTTCAGAGGTAGAATTGAGATTTGATTGATAAAGTGCATATGTTATAGCCATGTTTGATGTTCTCTTGAATGAACTTTGCTATTGATCTGCCATTGATGCGAGTGTGGTAAGGGCCGACTTGTGCTAACGGCGATCCCTTCGTCCTCGCTTGGTATTAGTAGGTTTACTTGTTGAGTCTCCCCGACTCACCCCCCAAATTTTCCCACCCTTAGGTTCATAGGATGGTCGAACGGACGGCGGCGTCAGGAGGAGTTCGAGCCATGTTGAAGTTCGGGGAAAGCGAGCAGCGAGAAGTCATAGTGGGGATAGGAAAACCCAAGCCATGGCGCCCTGTAATTAGAAAAGCTTTTGGAGTAGGCTTGTAGATTATATGTGTTGTTTGCTATGACCCAAGAGAAGGGCTTGTTTAAATATGTTTGCATGTTCTGTAATCATAAGGTTTGCTCATGATGTTTGTCTTAATCCCACTATTGATTTGTTTTTAATGTGATTGTCCCGAGATATGCTTCCGCGTGTGTATAACGAAAGATAATAATGAACGGGACGTCACGTTTATGATCCCGAGGTAAGGGGCGTCACAGCCATTCCCTAATGGTTAGTCCTCTCGAAAGTAATCAATTCCGAGTGGAATTTAACTAAAAGTGTATTGATGAGATAATCATTTCATAAATCCCAAAAATGGATCGAATTTCAGAATGTCACATCCATTAACGTCCCTTATAGTCGAAGGGTCAATCCACAGTTATATCACTCTAGTTGACTTACGTGATCGGGGAGTCATTTCACTATCAATTCCTAGGCTAATTCATGGACAATTCTTTCGATCGGACCATGACCAACCTTCAGTATACTCGTTCTGATCATGTTATCCATTCCATTACCGACCCTCGGCTTGACTGCTCGCCCATTCTATCACCATTTACCTTTGGCTATCTTGGTCCCAAATTTGAAGATGTCACAAAATATGAAAGCGTACCAAAAGTTCATAGACCGCATTGAACAAAGCTCAAAATGGCATTGCACATTAGACAAAATTCATGGACTAGACTGTATTGCACAGTGAGCCAAAAATTTGTGCTCTGATGGAGACAGTGAATGAGCCCTATTTGTTTTCAAATTAGGGCTAATTGAAGAAATAAGGAGAGAGAGAGAGTTATGGATTTCCATGTGAAATTACCACATTGCTTGAGTTTTTTCCGTGTGTCATTTAGCTCAGTAATGTCACAGTAAAATTTGATGGAGATTATATATTATGCGTGTACCTACTTGGGGTTTTTTCTGATCAAAAATTAATTTAAGGTAAATTTGTTACAAGTATATTTGGGATTTAGTGATCCAAAAATTAGTTTTGGGAAAATTTGTTATATGTTTATTAGTTTGAGGTTTTTTAGTGATATGAAGTCAACTATAAATGCTTCAAGTTGTAACGCATATAATATGAATTTACAGTAGGTGGTTGAATGGTCTTTTTTCCCGTTTCTTTGGCATTGAAAGAATGGCACCCTTGATGAGCCAAAAGAAAAGAAAAACAAAACTGCACCACCAGTGCCTCTTCCTGCCAAAATATTGAATTATCATATTCTACTGAAATCTTTTATATTTCACTTTTTTCGGTGACTCTAAAAATCTCAAAACTTACACATATGTCAAACATTTACTTTTTGTCAAGATTCCGTTAATGATTACTGTTAAAAATTTGCATACATAGATGTTAGAAAGCTAATGATATTAACATTGCACTCATATGGCTTAAGTAAATATGTCACAAGTATTAAGTTTGAGATTTTTTATGTCATAAGAAAGTTCCGAGTAAATATGTTACAGCAGGTATAGTTTTGGGTTTTTGATAGTTTTTTCACTTTTTTACATATTAAAACAAAATAATCAATTGAAAAAAAAACAATAAAAATTGAGAAGGGCAAAAAAAAAATACAGTAGAAAAGTAAAGTTCAGTTGCTCTTGAATGTATAACTTTGCTTCATACAAAAAAAAACATATAATTCGTGCGTCAATTTTGAGAAAGTTTATACATTCGCCTAAATTGAGAAATTGAGGAATCAAATTGACCCCATATGAAAATGATTTAACTAAAAAGAAATGCGAACCAAAAGTAAAACCCCTTAAATCCACATAAGATGATTTCAAAACAAACCTCAAAGAAAATACTAATATTAAATGAAATTAATATAGCAAACATTTATTGCTCAAATTAAGTCCACTTCACAATAGTCAATTCTTTCGTGTCAATACTTATTTTTTTTTTGTCCGTCCTATCTCTAACTTTTATCACTCTATGACTTTTGCTTGTCTATTGCAGATTGTAAGAGTCGAATTCCGCACCTATGATACTACCGTCCCCACTTTCCTAATCTCTTTACCAGTAGAACCGCATGCCTATCGACTGCTAGTACTCATTTACCACATGAAAATATGCTAATGTGTAGCAATTTTTTTTTGTTTGAAAAATGAGTAGCAGTTACCTTAACACTGCATCGATGTTTTTTTTTTCCTACACCCAGCCCCTTTCCATAGGCCTATTGGACAATCTTATTATGAAGGGCCATGGCCTATCGGACTGGGCTGTGGTGAACCAAGAAGTCGGCTCAAGAAGCTCCTCTTGGATTTGGACTTTTAAATCGTTGGACCTCAGCAAGTCAGCGCATGAAATGCAAAATTAGAAGCCCGAAGCTTCGATTGCAAACCTCACCGTACTTAAATAGACAAGCTTCATTAGAGTTGGAAAGGGGAGCAAGTTTGTCATTAAAAAATTTTACTCCCCTAGCAAACTTCCATTTCCTTCTTTCGTTTTTTGGTTTTATTTTCATTTTTTTTGGTGGGGGGGGGGGGGGGGGGGTTGGTGTTGGTGTTGGGCAGCACTTTACCCTTTCGTTAAGGAGGTTGGGGAGAGATCATGGAGATCATGCAAATCGACATTAAGATGGATTGCACCCAAGCCCATATTCTAACATGTTCTTTCTTTTCCTTTTTAATTTCTCTCTTTCAATATGTGCGTGTACAATAAGTCATGTTTTTGGATCTGACAATCTAAAAACAGACTTTAGGAAGGCAGGTCCATATCTCAAAGCATATACAACGGGGCTAATAAGAGACAATGGGTAATAGTAAGTTTAACATTCCTCCTGCTCACACAATTGATAAGTACATTGGGTAATAGCAAGTTTGACATTCCTCCTGCTCACACAATGAAAGCCCATATAACATGTCTATAATATGATGAACCATACCGATCAAAAGTTTCCAAGGCCTACTCAAGCACTGCATAGAGATCTAGAACGAGAGGGAATTTACAAATTAGCCTTCTACCCTCCGTGACCAGAAAGAAATCCAAAAAAATCAAAGCCCTAGCTTGCTCCTTAGTAAGTTGCTCTCTTTGTTCTCATGCAAAAGGGTCTCATGTTCATGGTGATTTGTGATCCATCTAAGAGAAGGTTATTTATCTAAATTTAGACCTACTTTGTCATCTATCATAAACCTGAATGAATACAAAATCCGTAAAGAACTCAAAAAACAAGCACCCATCAAAGTTCTCTGCAAAGATTATGGTCTGTCTAGGGTGATGCTTGCCAAGCAAACTATCCATTATTTTGTCAGAGAAGCAGAAGACGACCTCTGCTTGAGGAAATCTCCAACTGGGTATAGGCCATACCCAACATTTTCTTTTGGTCAGACTGTACCCAACTCGCTAGCATACCTCGCTATCGTACCCAACTCGCTAGCATCCCCAGCTCGTTGACGCAGCTCAGTGACGTTTCTAGGATATCGACGAATTCGAAAAGATGTAACATTGCTGTCTATCCACCACCCTTGCAGCTAGGCCCTCCTTCGGTACGTTCATGCAGCATTTAGATCAATCAGTTTCCACAAAGAAAACCAGAGAGAGAGTATAAACAAATTTGCTTCTCCTCTACCCGACACTTAGTAGATTTTTTCTTCCATGGGCTGTGCCATCAATCGATAGGCAAAAACCGGCTTTGTTTGGCTCTATCTGCAGGTTCAAAATAACGGATGAGTAAAACATTACATGATTAGAGAATATACAGTGATAAGACATGAATATGCACCTCCAAGCTTGATATATGGCCTGAAGATCGTATGTAGGATTCCATGAACCATCACCAACCCAGAGATTCTGCTCTTGTTGAAATCAGAGTACATTTCACCATTCTATTCTGGGGTTCATTAAACCTCTCCCCCAACTTTGGCCTGTCAAAGCTCCTCTCTATTCTTCCGTCAAGCCTGTTGGAAAAATAAAACCAGTGCTCTCGGCTGTCATAATAATCCCATGCAAGCGTTGATTATTTTGCAATCCTAGCCAGAATAAAATCGGATAACTTAATCAAAGCGAAACTCTAGCAATTCCATTCCAACAACTGTCATATTCTACTTAATGTATCTGGCTAACAAATAAAAAAAGGACACCAAATATGATCTATATAACAATGAACTTGGGGTGGAGGTAGTGCGCGAGGAAAGGAAAAAATGCCAGATTGGCCAAAATTACTGGTATTTTTGTCCTCCCCAAGCCAACGTGTTAGACGGTTTTATACACTAACATCTTCCAAAAGAACCACATTTTCATAGCTCTGCTGCCTCAGTTGGTAACATGATTTTGCATGCGTGTGACGCTAAAGGCCACTCAAAATAAAAGAGGTTTTTGGCCACCATTTGTCCTATAAAAAGACAAGGAAAACTTCCATAAAATGAAAACACGTACATTAGTTCCTCATGTACAATGATCAAGTAAAAAGTTCATTCCAACAAACCCTCCACGGTAACTTTGAAAGATAGAATTCGAATCATAATTAGAATGTCGAGCAGCAGATCCATTTTGGCACTATAACCACGCTCTTCAAAATCATTTTCACGAAGATCATTCCACCAGTCCTGCAAAGATATAATGACAACAAGACATGCAAATAAACATCTCACATACTAGTAATAGATTAGTAAAAACTGAAAATATGATAAAGAGCCACTAAAAATGTCAAACCCCATGAGAATGTGTATTGGAATCATCCAGGTACATTGCAACTTACACATGTTCATGGTCTTCTTTCTTCAGTTGCAATAAACCTGTATAAACATTAAGTGGAACCATCCGGGTACATTGCAACTGAAGAAAGCACATCATCAAAACATGAAGTTCAGGGGGATTTTCCGTCAGTTTCAGGGGTGTTGTAAAACCTTGCTGCCATGGTAAGGTTGCTCAATTTCAACCTAGCCACCAAAACAGCCCCAGCAATATAGGATGAGATGCAAAATTACCTCTCCCACCCACAAAACAAAAGGATTTTGCACGAGGGGGGTAGACTCTCAACGTTGGGTACCGGAGCGACAGTGTTTAGCGAAACAACAAAATTCTTTTGCAGGTTACCAGGCGCTAGCTCAGGTGCCTTATTTATTTAAGGATTTTGTTTCCTTAGATAAGTAACATGAGCTAGGACTTGGTATCCAGCAACAAAAGCTTCTCTTTGGCATCTTTTCATCATAGAGCTTGCCATTCGTAAAGCCAAGTACATCCAAAAAAACTTCTGTATAACTTCTGATGAAAATGACGAAAACACTTTTTTTTTTTTGGATTATGTCGCAGGTCATTTTTTTTGTGGTTTATTACATGCCTATTATCCTAAAACTTGGGGTTTGCACTTCCAGCAAAGGGTAATTATTGTATTTTTCTGCCAGTGATTGCATTATGTAATTGTTTGCAGTTTTGGAGACTGCGTGAAGTAGGAGGTTCTACCAGTTTTAGTAATGTTGAACTGATGCAGGATGTGGTAGACGTGTATTTGGTGGTGGCTAAATAAAGTGATCATAGATGGAGACTGGATCAGCAAGTATGTCATGAAAGTTGTATAGCAACATGTAGGAATGGATAGTTTTTCGACACTAGTGAAGAAAAAAATCAACTTGTCGTGCCTTCCATTCCATAACCTCTATCGAGTAATGCTTTCGGCGGTCCTTTCCACAAAGATAAATCAACATGTAGGAATGAATAATTTCAGTGATCGAGTAAAGATTCGGATTAGGATCAATGAACCCCTCCAAACTGCGGTCAATGGTGTCCGGAATTGGCATATTTGCTCCTGGAAGGTGTGAATGTTCAGATACTGGACCATACTTGGTTGCGCACCACCAGCTCTTGGCACATGCTGCTGCTGTTTCAGTGTCTAAGGAAGAAATACAAGGTAGACCCATGAATATTTCAGTTAGTCTTAAATGGCAAGAAGAAAAGAAAAGCATTGGGGCCAAAATATACTAGAGCAGATTAGCGATTAGATTTTGAACTGGGAATGCGCCAACTTTGAATCACCCGTTAAACTTAGATAAGCAAATATCAAGAACTGGTTTACCGTTGATGCCGCGCTTTCTTGGTAATTGTCGGTACTTCATCACCTTGCCTGTGGATTTAGAGTTTGAAAGGGAAGGTAACAACTGGACTTTACTTCGACAAATCATCAAAACAGGGGACAAGAGAGATGCCATCGACTACCTAAATCACTTGAAGAGAGTTTTGTCCTGCAATTCCTCTCTGCATGGGCAGAGGCTTGGTCGCAAAAGACCGAAGACAACGACGCTGCAGGAAGGCATCTTGATTTTTCAGCTTGGCTGGTGATTCTTCCCGCATACAATTTTTATCCCTTGACCATGGTGCCCGGCTTAATTTACGAAACTTTATCTACAAATTGACATCTTATTGCTGTAGCCTTTTGATCTTCGGCTTGATTGTAGTAGGCGTTGCGCAATTCAGTAATATGGCTTTCCACTTTTCAGTTTTTAACTTATATTTCACAAACTCGAAAGAAAAAGAAAGATGAGTCTAGTTGGTGAACATCTTTTGGCTTTTGGACCACCATCCGGCATATTCACCACCAGGAACATTAAGGCAATTTCAAACACGCGTTGCATTTGTGTGTATGTCCCACGAGAAACCATCACCACTTTATCTAAAAGCATGAATTGGCTTAATAGAAATTTGGCTCCATATCCCCCGATTATTACGTGAATTGGTTTACTCCCATTAGGTCGAAATTGAATAGTAAAGGAAAGACATTGAGGTAACATGGATAACCCCCCCTTCTCTTTCACCCTAGTATGCTTGAATGGTGGTAATCTTCGCTTCTTCCCAGAATAATAATCACTTTTGGCGTTCTTATCCCTCCCGTTTAGCACAAGGAAAAAGTTCTTGTACACGGGAGGAATTTCGAAAAAAAAATTGAAGGAGAAAACATTTCTTGCCCGAAGGAGGACAAGGACATCATGGAAAACTAGTACCTCTCAAGCTATGAAATCTGGGAACTAAAAACCCTTCCGTTGCTTCTTCTCCAAAGGTGGCAAAGTCCCTAATCGAAAAGACTGCAATTCTATCCATCTCTATCTGTTGAGCTTTTGCAGAAAATCACTTTCCTTCAGGATTTTCACTTACAGAAGCTATTTGACCACCAACAAAGTCCCACACGAGTTTCTAAGCAAAACTCCATCTCTTCCTCTGAAAATTCAGGATCCCATCTCCAAGTTCTTTTAGGCGCATGACTGTAGGATAGTCTCCATGACATCTAGGATCAAGGTACCGGTGCAAGAACTTTTTCTCTTATATGCTAAACCTGAGTACAAGAACCCCCAAAGTGATTCTGGAAGAAGCAACACAAAATTATCCCAAAGGCCATCATCGGTGTCTGGGTGATGATAGCTCCTCCACTGAGGCAGAGAAAGCATACAAATGCAAGGGAATGCGATTCGAATTCCAAGTACATTTCCAGCTGAAAAATTCAATGCTCAGGAAGATGTTAATGTCGCTGGCATCAGTCTTGCAGATATCTTAATGAAAGGGCTTACTGCGACATGAGCGCATCGGAAGATAACAATTCAGTAACACAGCTATGCAGTTGATTCGAGAAGCGCTGTGAGAACACGATTCATGACTAATAAGACCGCAGTTACTCCACAATGCAGCAACCTAAATCTCTTCAAAGTTTCATCAACCCAACCAAATGGGAAAAGCTAAAACCTATCCACACCCAGATCCTACCTTAGCCTAAACATCCCTTAGTCTCCTATTTCTTTGCTTCCTGGGCCTGCTCATAAGCCTCGAGGAAGATCCTGCCTGTCTTACCCTCAACGTCGCTTCGCGCGAGCGCAGATCCTGCTCGCGCAAGAACAGATCGAGCTTGCGCGAGCGCAGATCTTGCCACGCCGCCTTCAGTTCCTCCAGCACTTTGGGATCGACCGTCGCCAAGCCAATCTCTACGACCTCCTCACCCAGCTTCATTTCGTCGAGCCGCATCAGAGCGGACGTGCCGCCCCAGCCCCTCGGCTCCGTCGGCTTCAGCGGAGCGGCGGTGCTCCGGCTGGGAGAGGAGGAAGAGGAGGACGGAGGACGAGGGCGTCGGCGTCTTGGGGCCATGAGAGGTGAGGGAGGGTGGAGCGGGCGAGAGAGACGGCAAAGCAAAACCCCAATATATTACCATGGCGAAGAAGTTGCGTTTAGTAAGAAGAGAAGCCGAAATTTTACCAATTTTACTCATTAGAAGAGATGAGCATTTCGTTCGTAAGGTTACGTACAATCTCTAAGGAAATAAAAACGAGTTGAGGAAATTATAGCAAAAATCGTTGATAAAATTAATTGATTTGTCCGTGTTCGATACACTCCGAACAAATTAATCAAAAGGCGTTTTTCAAGTGCTGTCTAAACAGCTCACGGAATAAGTTCAACAAAAAGTTTTAATTTTTGTAATACATGAGATGAAGATCCCTGAACTTACTTGCATTGAATGGACAATTTCAATTAATTTTAGATGGGACAGAGATGCAGGGTACTATTAAGAGAAGAGATTCAAACTTTCAGACAATCAACTAATCATTGTGTGCAGCAAAATCTTTTCCGCAGAGAGAGGAAGACAAATCGCCGAGACGATTTCAATTAAGGCGCTAACCGAAAGAAGGAAACGACAAAAGTTAAAAATGACCTGGACATTTTTCGGGTGCTAGCTAAGAAATTCAGAGATTAAGTTAAATAAAAAGTTTCAATTTCGATAATGCATGAACTAGATTCCACCAATTAATTACGCTGAATTTAAATGAAATATAGAGTGCTTTAAATAATTTTAGATCCAGTAAACCGCTAATCGATCACGTTTTTTTGGTGAATTCATTCGTATCACATATATTCCATCTGAAATAATTGTTCCGATAAGTCAAGCTCTTTCTTAGCATTTTTCTCCATTCGACTCATGAAATTTGTTGTCATTCAAAAGCAAGAGTTCATAATTTGATAACATTAGCAAGTGCTCAAGTGATTTTTTTCAAGAGCGTGTAATTAGAAATCTTTGACAAATTTTCACCACGAGACAAAACGATAATGTAGATAGGCCAAATTTGAATCTTGTATAATATGTGCAAAGAACATATAAACCCCCCTCCCCAAAAAAAAGCTAAAAAAAAAAGAAAAAAGAGGAGTGGAGAAAGAGAGAACCACTTGATATATAAGTGTTGACACCCAAAATTATCCCTAGTGGGAGTGGGCCGTTCATAAGCTATGGAAGATATAAAGTACAGCCCACACGACAAAAATCCGAAAAAGGCCACAAGTGAGGCCTAAAAGCATTAATAAGACCTAAGGTAATTATGGACACGTCATAAAGGTCGACAAGTTTAAGATCACAAGTCTTGCACGTGACATCAATGAGTTTAAGATCACGAGCTTTGCACGTGACGTCAACAAAGTTCAAAATCACGAGTTTTGCACGGAATCATGGTAATATGTGGCAAAAAAAAAAATTCATTAACACGTGTCGAAAGGTAAAGATATGACTGTGAGGGTGAAAATCAAAGAAGGTAAAGAATGACAAGAAAGACACATGGAAGAAAATCAGCTATTACGTGATGCCCAAGAAGCATAAGCAATATCGACAAGTTAGGAAATGGTTAAAGCACGAAACGTAAGAAAGTGGAAAACGACTTTAGGATAAGTGTTCGATCGACAGTTATCAAGCTGCTCTATAAATACTTAAGGATTTCCAACGTAAAAGAGACCTCTCGAAGAACAACACAACACATCTTTTATCTAGCTTTTATTCTTAGCATATTAGGAGTAGTTTTAGTTGCAACTTTCATATTCTTTGTCGAGATTCAATTCCGACATGGGTCTTTATCAAGTTTGGCATTATTGATTAAATTCCAATGTTGTGCCACTAATTCAGCATCGTCGATTAAATTTCGGCGTTGTGCTAGGAGTATAGCTGTTGATTAAGTTCCAGTCATATTCTCTCAAGTTACGTCATTGATTAAATTATGGCGTACCTTGAGGTTGTGTCGTTGATTAGATTCCGATATAGCTTAATTCCAACATTTGCACGTTGTCGTTTCATTATTAGTATTGTCGAGTTTGGTATCATATCAAGTCAGGGTGTAAGATTTAAATTGGGATTAATAAACGCATTTGACATTCTCCATCCAAGCTTGACTCAGGACCCTGGTCTCCCTTAATAAAATCCGAAACACAGCATTCGGTGAAAAATTTTCGATGGAGTAAAACATCGGCAAAATCTCTTTTTGGCACGCCCGGTGGGACCGTTATTGAGTTAAGTAGAGAGAGTGCTATGCCATGCACCCGGAGTAGAACCAACTCGAATAATACTACTAACGAACAGGCTGCATCGATGGCGGAAGATAATACCCGTGTTGAGACATCATCCGCTCAACTTCTTCATACCGAGATTGCTAACCAATCTCGAGAGGAGGTCACAGACATGTTGAGGCAGCGTGTTGAAGATAGAAGGCCAATTGAGCTCACACCGGTTGTACTTTCTACCATGAGGCGGACTAATGAAGAAACTCAAAACGAGTTTGTTGATTATGTGGTAAGGCATATGACTGAAGTGGTTAGGCCTTTGATCATTAACACTTATCATGAATGCACACAAGGTCAACATGGAGGGTCCAACCCACCAACACAACTGAGAACAGGGTACCCATCAGCATTAGAGGGTCCTGCATTACAATTTGGAACAATGATACAAACTACATCTACGATCCCACCCATTCGAAAATTACCGAGGGGCGAAATCTTGCCAATAGCACCTAATGAAGGATTACCGAACGCTAGCTTGGAATCAAATAGAGGAATTGCTCGATAGTCGGCGATCGATGAAAACCTCCAAAGAGGACATCAGATTACTCAGGTGCATGGCCCCCCTATGATCCAGGTAAATCCTTCACCTATAGTCCTAGATGTTCCAAATCTTGCAACACCCTTGCCTAGGGGGCAAGAACAGATCCCACAGATGAACATTCAATCACAACGTCAAGCACCCCAGCCTGTAGTGCCTAACGTAAATCAACCTTTTCAACCCCCCCATAGGTCTAAATGTAATTCAGCAACCATTGCCAACACAGTTAAACCCACCGGTCAACCCATATATGATTGCTCACAACATACCACAGCTAATGCACCCACCACCTCAACAATAGCCATAGTTACCACAGCAGCCATTCTACCAATTGCCTCATCAAAATTTGAATAAGCCATTACCACCTAATTATGTTATAGCTCCTGCGCCTGTCGTGAGTCAAGTGCAAAATCAGTTAGTAGTGGACCTTATAATGAGGGGATATGGCCATGATATGGGATACCTCCTAAATGTTTATAGAAAACTATATCCTGATTGGATGGATACTATACTATATCCAATGGGTTTTAAAATACCAGAATTTACACTGTTTACTAGAGAGGAAGATCAGTCCACTTTTGAACATGTTAATCATTTTCTAGCTTAATGTGGTAATGTAGCTCATGTTGATTATTAGAAGTTGAGGTTATTTCACTTATCCTTGTCAAAAACTCCGTTTACATGGTATACTACCTTACCTGCAAACTCGGTTACATCATGGGAACAAATGGAAAGGTTATTTCATTGCCAATTTCAAAGAGCTGTGCTAGATTTGTCGGTAGAGTAGCATCCATCGACCATGAGACAATTAGCTAATGAATCTATCAATCAGTTCGTTTCCAAATTTAAAAGGGTAAGGAATAAGTGTTTAGTCCCTTTACTTGAAAAGACTTTTGCGGACCTTGCTTTTAATGGACTGAAGTTTGAAATCCGAGAAAGAATGGTTGGACAACCATATTCAGATCTGTTCCAATTATCAACCATAGCTACTAAGCATGAAAGTCTCATTCAGGAAAAAGACAAAAGGTATGATCGACGGGGTGAAGTTCGTTGGGCTGATGCGGACGAGAGCGACGATGAAATTGAATCAGTAGATATAGCAGATGTGTCTCTCGCTAAAATGGTGATTGATAAGCCATACATTTGCAAGGCTCTAAAGCCATACATTTGCAAGGCTTAAAAAAAAATCCAACCTCATGTCCAAGACTAAGGAACCCATTTTTTATTCTTTCGATATCAATAAGACAGAGGAAATATTTGACTTATTATTAACTAACGGACATATCAGACTCACGGGAGGGCCAGGTTATACCTACCAAAGAAGAATTAGCGGGAAAGAAGTACCGTAAATGGCATCATTCATGGAGCCATGCCACAAATGACTGTCTAGTATTTAAAAGGAACGTCTAGAAAGCTATTAAGCAAGGGAAGATAAAGTTCTATGAAGACAAAGGTAAGTCCCCGATGAAAGTTGATGTCGATCCTTTTCCTGTAATGGCGGGAATAGTGTCATTAAGGACAAAGACCAAGGGGCATCAGCCGTATTATTTTTGTGAAAAGTGTAGATGACTATTGGAAGACAACCATTACTCCAACAGACGAAGACGTCCGCCTAGTGAAGTTGTTGACGGATTCCGCGGCTTGGTCCTCACTGATTCATATGATGAACAAACTCTTCCTAGGGGTGTTAATCATCATAGAGGCCGTCGAAGCCGTAATAAGACTAAAAAGTCATTCAAGCAAATGTATGAAGAAGGTGATCTGACTATTGGTACTTTAGGTGAGCCTAGTGGTAAATATGATTATTATGTCAGTTATGCTCCACCATCTTCGTACAATGGGAAAATTGAGCCAAGTGGATGGGGTTCTAACTTCCCTGATCAAAAGAATCTTTATACGGACCCTCATCCACCACGTCGACAAACTCTTAAAGTGCCAAGAGACCCACTTGTAGGTCAATGGTATGAAGTTCACCGAACTCAAAATCGCAATTCAAATCTAACACGGACTCAAAAAAGGAGAATGCTGAGGAAAAGAAAGGAGTATCAGCTCCAACATCAAGCAAATCATGTTCACATCAAGCAGGTTAGACCAACCTTAATCGCAGAACAAAAGGTTAAGCCAAAGTACCCTAAACGTGAAAACTTAGTCCGGAAAAAAAATCAGAAATTTAAGTGTCGACATCTGGTTGACCTCAGCAATCTTCACCAAAGCAAGACATTGAGCATGTACGGTGTGAACCACAACAATTGTCAAGATCAATCTCGTCATTAAGTTCTTGCATGGTTCGAGTATGTCTTCCATCTAACCTTCAAGTTATGACGGTGGAGCCAGGTCAAACGGTAGAAATTAGATGGAAGAGAAAGAAAAAGCAGAATTTCACTTTGATATAGAGGAGGTGGTTGAATTCGAGAAACCTCCACCCAAGGATTCAAACCATTTAAGGGCTCTAAATATCAACGTAAAAGTTAATGGCCAACCAGTGTCTCGAATGTTAGTGGATGGGGAATCTATACTGAATCTCATCCCATATTGTTTTTATAAAAAAATTGGGAAGGCGTGATGATAAAATTATTCCGTCAAACGTCCAATTGTCCGACTTTACTGGAGAAATCTCCGAAGTTAAAGGAATTTTCATTGCTGACTTGATCGTTGGCACCAAAACTTCCAAGACGTCCTTTTTGTGTAGTTAATGCAGATGGATCTTACAATTTGCTATTGGGCCTAGACTGGATCCATGATAATCAATGCATACCATCAATTCTTCATCAGATGCTAGCATTTTGGAATGGAGATAAGGTAAAATACATCAAAGTAAACACCAAGTCACAGACAACCTATACACATGCATTGGCGTTGGAAAACAGTATATCTATCAGTAAGCCACCTCTCGTTGACTTCAATAGTATTGCATTCTGCAGTTTTGATAAAGGGATCGTTGAGTGAATCCCGAAGAATCAACTGGCAGCACAATTAAATGACGTTGTCCATAGAGAACCTTATATTGTCAAAAGACCTCATTGAGAGGTACTAGGCCTATCAAGCCGAGCTCGCAAAACAATCTACAGAAGCTGTCGATGGAATCCTTGAGTTTGACGAGTCACTTATAAAAGAAATTAAAAAATCAATTGAAGCTCAAGACCCATTACAAGAGGTCAATCTTGGGCTAGGTAATGAACATTGACCTATTTATATAAGTTCATTGATCGATGATGACTTCAAAGCTCAGTTGATAAGACTTCTGAAGAAGTATAGGGATTGTTTTGCCTGGGACTATAAAGAAATGCCATGATTAAGTAGAAATGTCATCGAACACCGACTACCCATAAAAAAGGGGTTCAGGCCTCATAAACAGCCGCCCAGACGATTCGCCTTGGAGGTTATCCTTAAAGTAAAAGAAGAAGTTGAGCGATTGTTAGCAGCAGCTTTTATTAGAACGGCATGGTACATCGAATGGTTGTCCAACATAGTCCCGGTAAAAAAAAGAATGGGAAGTTACGTGTCTGCATTGATTTTCGAGACTTAAATGTAGCCACGCCCAAGGATGAGTACCAGATGCCAATGGCGGATATGTTAGTTGATTTGACTTCTGGAAATGAAATTATGTCATTAATGGATGGTCATTCAGGCTACAATCAAATATTCATTGCTAAAGATGACGTCCATAAAACTACATTCAGGTGTCCTAGGGCCATTGGCACTTTTGAATGACTTATCATGCCATTTGGATTAAAGAATGCAGGCGCAACTTACCAAAGAGCTATAAACTTTGTTTTTTATGACATGATTGGAGAATTTATGGAAGTCTACATCGATAACATTATTGTCAAGTCAGACCAGGTATGTCATTTAAATTATTTAGAACAAGCTTTTATTAATATACAAAAATTTGACCTGAAAATGAATCCATTGAAATGTGCTTTTGAAGTAAGAGCTGGTAACTTCTTAGGGTTCCTGGTTAATCAAAGAGGAATTAAAATTGATAAAAATAAAGCTAAGGCTATCTTAGAATTGCTGCCTCCCACAACCAAAAAGTAACTTCAGATGATCTTAGAAAAGATAAATTTTTTGCGTCAATTTATCGCTAACTTGTTAGAAAAAATTGAGGTGTTTTCCCCATTATTGAAGTTGAAAAGTTAAGAAGAGTTTGTATGGGAAGACAAACATTAACATGCTTTTGACCAAGTCAAGAGGTACTTGGTTAATCCGCTAGTATTAATGTCGCCAAAAGCGGGTCAACCATTGAAATTGTACCTAGCCACTACCGATACTACCATCGGATGTATGCTGGCGTAAGAGAATGGTGAAGGCAAAGAACAAGTAGTATATTATTTGAGTTGGATGTTGAATAATCCTGAAACAAGATATACTGCGATTGAGAAGCTATGCTTGTCATTGTTTTATCTATGTATAAAATTACGTCATTACATATTGCTAACTACGGTACATATGATATGTAAAACAGACATGATTAAGTATATGTTAACTCGGCCTATTGTTAAAGGCCGAATTGCCAAGTGGGCATTTGCTTTGACCGAAATAAATCTGGTGTATGTACCACTTAAAGCAATAAAAAGACAAGCCATAGCAGATTTTATTACGGAATATTCTGGAGCACGAGATGAGAGTTGTGAGGGATACATTCACATGGTCCCATGACAGCTTTACTTCGATGGATCCAGTACGCCTGGGTCTGCTGGGGCTACGATCATGATAATATCCCTTTATAAACAGAAAACGAAACTTATGTTCAAAATGAATTTTGAATGTTCCAATAATCAGGCTGAATATGAGGCCTTAATTATTGACTTAAACATCTTGGCCGTCATGAAAATACGTTTCATCAAAGTTATAGGGGATTCTCAATTGATGATAAAGCAATTATCTGGGGAGTACCAGTGTCTTAATAAGAATATTATATCTTATTATTCACTGGCCAAAGAACTCCTAGATCACTTTGATGACTTTGAGTTGATCCATATTAAAAGAGAACATAACGTAGACGCTAATGATTTGGCACAAATGGCTTCCGGTTATAAAATATCAAAAGAGCTTGTTGACCATATGATTACTCAACCAAGGTTCTACCGTCGATGGGCAATAGAGTTATGTTTACACAATCGATAGGAACACTTGTTGACAACACGACTATTGTCGAAGAAGTAACTCAAGATTGGAGAACTCCATTTATAGAGTATCTCAACAACCCAGTCTCTACTGATAAAAATTTTAAAAGAAAAGCATTTAATTATTTGATGATTGGAGATATATTATATCGTAAGACTGTAGATGGGCTACTACTCAAATGTTTGGGACAACAAGAATCTGTGATAGCAATGACCGAGGTTCATGAAGGCATACATGGAGCCCATCAATCAGGGATAAAAATGAAGTGGTTGCTCTGTCGACATTGTTACTTTTGACCAACTATTACTCAAGACTGCATCAGTTGTACCAAGGAATGTGAAGCTTGTCAAAGGTACGGTTCCATTCAACATGTTCCTGCAACCGTAACGAAATCTATTATCAAACCTTGACCATTTAGGGGCTGGGCTATGGATATAATAGGAAAAACCTATCCCCCTTTGTCAAGAAAGCATAGCTTCAATCTAGTTGCTACCGACTATTTTACCAAATGGATTGAAGCAGTTTCGTATAAGAATATAATACAAAAGACAGTGAAAGAGTTCATTGAGGAGCGTATTATCCATCGATTTGGCATTCCAGAATCTATAACTACGGACCAAGTTACAGTTTTACTGGACAAGAGGTGATTAGTTTCGCCAAGGCTAGAGGCATTAAAATGATTCATTCAACTCCTTATTATGCCCAAGCCAATGGTCAAGCTGAAGCTTCTAATAAAGCCATCATCGCACTAATTAAACGATACCTGGAAGATAATCCTAGAGAGTGAGATGTGTTGTTGTCGACTGTATTATGGGCTTATAGAACATCTAAAAAGAATGCTACCAGAACTAGTCCATATATGCTTACTTATGGACAAGAGGCAATTCTCCCTATCGAGGTTACGATTCAATCCCTATGAGTCAAACTTCAAAATAACTTGACCAAGGAGAAATATGACGAGTTAATATTCGCCAACGTCGATGAATTGGGAGAGAATAGAGCGATTGCCCTGGAAAAGCTAATCCTCCAGAAAGATAGAGTTGTCAAAGCATATAATAAACATGTGAAGCATGAACAATTTGAAATTAGTGACTTAGTATGGAAGACCATTTTGCCAATGAGTTTGGACAGTGAAAAGTTTGGTAAATGGTCACCAACCTAGGAAGGACTATTTATGGTAACCGAAATATTTGTCGGAAATGCTTATCGACTAATGCACATTGACGGAAAGGAATTTTTCCGTACTATCAATGGCAAATATTTGAAAAAGTACTATCCTACTATGTGGGAGATGCGAGACATGGAGGAAGAAGAGACTGAAAATTCTGAGTAAATCCAGTTTCATTCACAGTCAAACGAGACAAAAAAAGAATCTCTTCTTCGTTCCTATTTTTCTTCTCCTCCTTCTCCTTCTCCTTCTCCTTCTTTTTCTTCTTCTTCTTTCCTTCCTTCCGAATCCAGACCTACTAGCCATCTTTACTCTCCCAGGCCGAGGCCAATGTGTTCTCTAAAGCGGGCCACGAAGTGCTACATCCGCTCCTTTAGACACTGATTTGCCACTTCAACTGTTCTTTGACCTCTTCGAGTTTGGGGAGTATCTCATCAGGTTCGATAGCCATTTGTTAAGCTCTCGGGTTCAAAGTGGGACTCCACTAGTTTATTTGACTTCTCGACCATTCTACCCAAGGATGTGGAAGTGGAGTTGACAAAGACTTCACAATGGGAATCCATCGAGAGGTCCATCTCGATTTCATCCTTCTTGGGGCAAGGAACTCCTCGCCTCAGTTTCTTCTTCGCTCCCCAAATTCGCTCAACAATTGGCTCCCGATATTTGTTAAGATGCTCTCGGGAAAAGTGGAGTTGGCCCTGCACGTCAGAGAATGCGTTGTACACCACATCAGTATGCTCAATCTCCTCGTTGATACTCTCGGACAAGCGCTCCATAACGGAGCACGCATGGATGGCCTTCCCATTGTCCTGGAAATGGAACACCCCATGCTCGAAGACGGTCACGAACTCTTCAAAGTTAGCAAGAAAGGGATGATCAGAAGGTAGGTCATTGGGTCTCCCCTTGCGAATCAGCTTCTCGACCCTGGACACTGCTTGGGGCTTAACAACCAGGACGACGTAGGTCAGGCTCAGGTAGGAGATAATCTCCTTCCATTAGGCCTTGAACTTGCGAGCACTCAGGGATGGTGACGAGGCACTGGACTCCATTGACAATCGACACAATAAAAGTAAGGAGATTTCTCTAAAAGATGAGGAGTTAAAATTCAAAGTTGAGTGATAAAGTCTTGATCACAATAGGCCCACTATTTATAGCCCGCGACTGGAGTCCCGAATTATCATGAATCGGTACGAGAAGATTAACTGACGTGACGAATATCTCGGTGGGCACGATCGTATCCGATTGATCAGCCCAAGAAACAAGGATTGGAACGTTGTGAGTAATGGATATTTATTCCTTGAAGGTCACGAAGCAAGATTTAGGGAAAAACTTGCCGATAATTACTCTTAGCCACTCAATGATTCACACTTGTACCAATGGGATTCAACTATTACTCAGACGGATGTTCATACGACGG
Source organism: Syzygium grande (assembly GCA_024733475.1). Taxonomy (NCBI): domain Eukaryota; kingdom Viridiplantae; phylum Streptophyta; class Magnoliopsida; order Myrtales; family Myrtaceae; genus Syzygium; species Syzygium grande. The sequence goes on along the minus strand of JAMXDD010000007.1, from coordinate 15,408,445 downwards.
CAGACGTAAAATCTAACCGGTATAAAGTGATTACGCACCGTATTGATTCATTAAATGCAAGTATAGAAGATTGTACATAGACGTCTTTTCAAGAGCTTAGAGAGAGGGTAGTGCTGTCAATAATGCCATCAAAGCAGGGGCAGATTATGATTATTCGGATAAAAGGCAAAGCCGAGCAATAAAGATATTTACATCAGTGCTATTCTCTGCATTAATGACATGAAAAGGAAAGAAAAGAAATTGCAAATCAAACGAAATGTTGTTTAAGGTCCAGAACGAAGCCATGAAGTTGGACTTCTCGATCATAGTTTAATTCCAGAATTTTGCTCTTTCTGGCCTGGCTGTCCTCCACCTCAGTGCTTAGTTGCTTCATAATTGCTTCGAGGTTCGATATAGCCTTGCTTTGATCGAAGAGCGTCGATAGAGAAATGTTTTCATCGACACAGAATGCCTCAAAGACCTTACGGGCCTCGACTAGTTCTTCTTCTTTAGAACTCAAGGTCTTCTCTTTGCCCTCGATGTTATTAACATATTCAAGCCATGCCTTGAAAGCCTTCATAGTTACGTCGAATGAATTAGAAAATTCATGGAGAGCAAAGTCTAGAGCTCGACAAGATAAAGGGTAAGGTAAAGTAGTTAGATCGTCAAGCAAGGACCTGACTTTGCTTTCGATCTCTGGGACGTCGCAAATGACGTCGCACCCTTCCTTTAGGAGTTCACAAAGTTGAGCTCCCTTCGAACGAACTTCTTCATGATTAGCATAGGAAAAAAAGTTGCTTACCGAAGGATGTTTACCCCCAATGACTCGAATGTTGTTAACCTAAGGAGTTTTAAGGGAAGAATGATCTATAGTAGAGCTCACTTCATCCATCGAGTCACTTAGAAATTCATCCACGTCGGAAAACGATAATTATGACGTGTTCGGAGATAAGGGCATATCTGACATAGGAAACCTCCTGAAAGGATGTAGCAACCCCATTAGGAGCAGGATTATTCTCGACAAGGGAGACTCTGGGTTTTCAGGAAAAATCAAGACCTTATATTCATCCCACCATTAGTTAAATGACATCGAACCATACATATGTTGACACCTAATTTTTAGCCCATTTTTGTCATATTTTCATAAATTTCAAAATTAGGTCTAGGGATCTTGGCCAAGCCTAGAAACCTATTTTGAAACCAAAAAATAATTTTTTATCATTTTTCTGTATTTTTCCTGAATTTCTTTTAGTCAAAATAAGCAAGAAAATCAAGAAAAATAGTAAATGGAATCAAAAAATTTCATAAAAATAGTCAGTAATTTTCTTTTAAATCCAATTTCATAAATACACTATCAATTTTATAAAATTTCAATCGGGTATATGTTTCCCAAAATTGGGCAAAATTAAACTCGAATTGAACCAAAAATAAAATAAAATTTTTTCTAGACATTTTTAGGTCATAGTGTCTTCACAACAATTGATCCTGGGACCTTTAATTGCATAATGGTCAGTTCAATTGCACAATTTGATCCAAAAATAAAAATTCCCAAAAATTGATTAAAAATTGAGAATTTTGAACCTAAATTGGGAATCGTGCCCAAAATGAAATTACCGAAATATGGGAATATCATTTCTAAGCTTAATCAGGGGTGGGCAATGCAATTTTGGCATCAATTTTGCCTAATTAGGTCATTAAGACCTTGAATTGAACAAAATCCTATTAACCCGAATATTAAATTGAGGAAATTTTGAGCACAATTATAATAAAAATTGAGGCAAATTGTATGTTTGGGTTCAAAACATGCTAGGAAATACAAATTTGAGGTTTAATTTGAAAATTTTGGGCAAAGTAAAGCTCAATTTGCAATTTTATGCAAAACCAGAGCTTCTGGGTCGGGCGGGTCGACCCGACCCGCACCGTGTCGTCTTCCTCACCTGGCGAGGACCCGCGCGAAAACCATAAATAGAAATGGTTGAGCCCACGAGTTTGTTGACGAATTCCTATTAATAGACACGTTTTTAATTATATTTTCCAGCTGAAAAATGACCAGTTGGCATCATTCAACGACTCTAACGTATTAACATTCGGTTCTAACCGAAGTTTGGGGCGGGAATTGAAGAAACAAAAATGAGAAAAAACGGAGAGGATGAGCAGAAGGTGTTCAACGATTTTCCCAAGAGAGAGAAGAGAGAAAAAGCGTGCAAATTGTGCAGAAACTTTGAGAGAGAGAGGGTCAGAGGTTCCCCCGTGAGTGACCGGCGCCGCCCTAGATGGCGGGGCTCTGGCGAATCACGAGTTGGCCGTGACTTCCCCTCGCCGTACAAGCCAAGAATCCTGATCGGGAACGTCTGAAAGTGGACATCGTCCAATTGATTTGGACCTGATCTAGCTAATCCAAAAGCATCAGAAGGAAGAGCAAGTGTTAGGGAACAATCTCTGGAGCTCAGATCACTTCGGAAATTTCATTAAGATGATGAATGAAGCAGGTAAATCTCATTCACGGTCACGAATTCCCAAAATTTTGGAATGTGTTTTGATTCAAAATTATGCATTTCTTTGGTACTTTGCGATGATTGATGTTCAAAACATGTCTTGACTTCATCTTAGATGTTTGTTTGCATTTTGAATTATATAACTTGCATAAACTGAGTCAGTAATGCACGGAAACCACCTCGCCGGAGTTCGGAGGTTTTCGCTAGAGCTTCATCGTGGCCATAGGCCAGTCAAGTTAGCATCCCCTTACCTTGTGTGATGATTCGATTTTTGTTTTGACCGGTTTAGACAACTAGGGCGGCTAATTTTTTAGGATATGAATTCTGAAAAATGGAAGTTAAACAGTGTGAGTAGTTTTTTTTTAGACCGGTTTTTCATCGGCCGGCGAAGGCCTGACGGTGACCAAGATAGGCTAGATTGAAACTACAATATGTGGGCTTCATAATGGTGTAAGTGGAATGTCAAAATAATCACCGAAAGGTCACCGACGGTGAGCTCAAATCGGGGGTCTCGAGAAGTCTAAACCAAAAATTGTGCACACCAGGTGTTTGAGAAAATGCCTAAATGAAAATGTCTAAACGGCGTCGTTTTGGTCCCGTGTTCGCCGAAGAAGGTGATCGACGCCGGCAACGGCCGGTTCAATTTCGACCGAACCGGTCTGAACCGGTCCGATTCAGTTCAATCCCCAGCAGGAAAATTCAAATAAAAAATAAAAAAATTAGAAAAATTCTTAAAAAATAGAAGAATTAGAAAAATTATAAAAATCAGATTTTTTTAGAAAATTTGGAAATTTTGCAGAAAATTCATAAAAATTAGAAAAATTCAAAAAAAATTCAAAAATTTCAAAAATTTCGAAAATTCACAAAATACAAATAAAATTTGGAAATTTCGGAAAATCAATAAAAAAATTGAAAAATGGAAAAATTCACAAAAATTTCCAGAAAATCATAAAAAAATCAATTTTCGGTTTTAAATTTTTTTAAAAAATATATAATTTCAAAAATTCATAGAAAGGTCCAAAATCATCATGGCTAGTCATAAAAAGTAAAATTTTATTTTTCGAAAATCAAAAAAAATCAAAAAAATTAAAAATTTTGAAAATCCATAGAATGATTAGAAATCATTATGGCCAGTCATTAAAAGTGAAATTTGGATTTTCCAAAATGCCCAAGTGGCATAATTTGGAAAATTTCAAATTTATGGCCAAAACCCTAAAAATAAAATGAACAAGCTATTAGAGCTTTGTTAGGGTTTTGGGTAGGTTTTCATTTCTAGTGACCAAATTAGGATTGATGTGATTGATTTGCCATTGGATGTGCAATTGATTTTTGGACGCTTAATTATTTGTCCATGATTAGTGAATTGAACTTAGGGATCCATGTGACGCATTAGACATGTTATAATCGTTCTTAGGTATCAGAAGGGCATTAATGGTTTCAATTTGGGATTGTTAATGTAACCAAGTCCCTTACTTAGAATCTTTGATTCGTAGGATTCCAGGTACTTTTCACGTACCACAATGAGGTTTTTAGTCGACCTACCGTAAATGACTAGTGGCGACTCCAAGTTTAAATTTAGATTAAATAAATCTCACTGTCACGCGAAGTATGGCCTGGGAGAGGCCCATATAGAAAAATACTTCCATCAGAAAAGCACGCGAGCGTGTAGCACGACAGGCTTGGCTACTCTGCTGGGGAAGAATTAAATTTCTAAGCGGACTTAGGCCTAGGTAGAACGATATGCATGTGTTTGTGCTCGCAAGGATCCCAAGGACGTCCCATTAATAAAGTGTTAAATGGTGATGCAGGTGGGAGGTATAAAGGCGTAGTCTATGCTTACCTTTGTTTTGCAGGATGGTGTTGGGATTGAATGTGATGTTGACCAACTTTTAGAATTGTTGTTTGGTTATAAATTGTAGTGCTTGCCTTTAAATTGTTTTAGCACTACACTTCTCGCACACACTACCCGTGGCCCAACCCTGGCTACATTTAGGATCACCCTTAGGAGGTATGTGTTTAAGCGAAACTATAAGTTAATTGCTCATGGGATCGTTTAAATACAATACCGACCACCAAGATGGAATAATATTCCATTACTTTAGGTCGATTGCCTATTGGAATAGAATCCCTTGTCCATTAAGGTGGTGACTTTGAGCCTTTAGTGTATCCTCACCTTTTTAGGTGTCAAAACCTCACTTGTTGCATATGTTTGTCTTTGTGGTTAGTATACCTAAAACCAAAAAAAAAGAAGGCGTCGGTAAGTAAGTGTTGTTCCATTTCTCTCATCTTTTCAATTATGCAAAGTTAATTGACACAATTTTGTTGAAAAATGCCCAAATGACAATCAATGTTTGGACAAAATGCCTTTTCGTACTATAATGAATGAATAGGGCGACATGCCCCTCTTGGTCACATTTTTCGTTTTTAGATGGAATGTATAGGTCCATGATGATTTTCCATGTAATTTAAATAGATTTGATGCTCAAAATGTGACATGTACAAATCCCATTTGCCAAAAGTCAATTTTCGATGTATTTGAAGTTGTAAATCATAGGGTAGTGCTTTATGGTCAAAATGGAGCATGTCAAAAGGCATTTGCATTAAACATTGATTTCATTCACATTTTCAAGTATATGCTCTTTTAAGGCATAAATGGATTAGAAGTGGCATTTGTGTTGTTTCATAAGAATGCAAATGTCCTTTCCTCCATTTTGTTCATGAAAGGATATATAATTAAAATGGGGGCATTTAAAATTAATCCATGGTTACTAATAATGAACTTTTTGCATAACTAGATCGAAATGGGGAAACTAGACATACAAGTTATTGCGGTTCCAAGAAAAGAGCTTTTGGCATGGTGGGTGAACATGACTAAGGACAACAAAGCCTACATGAGGGAAAGATTGGGATATTTGTTCAAGCTCATCAATCTAGAGTATCAAGTAAGTTTGATTCAAGCATTATCCCATTTTTGGGAAGTTACCACCGCCACATTCCAATTGAGCGAGCATGAGATGGTACCTACATTGGAAGAGTATAAAGCAACCATTGGGGTTAATTTCGGATCAAAAATCATTGAGCCCCCAATTGGACTGAAACCCACGAGTGTCATAGCCGAATTTTTGAATTTGAAGACTTCTCAAGTGGAAAAGTTGATCAAGTCAAATACTGGGAATTTTTCTTTATCCTACTTGGTAGCTAATTACTCCAAATTGCCAAAGGAAACTGGAAATACTTCCTCAAGAGTTTTCATTATTGCTTTCTTCGGGTTTGTCTTATTCCCTACATCAATGACCAGATTGAATCCTCTTGTTGCGGTGATTGCTAGGCAAGCTTGCTTAAAGTGGGATTTCTCTAACATGCTTTTAGCAAACACCATCATCTCTTTGAACAAATACCAACATCACCAAAAGGGTGTACTTCAAGCCTCCGCCGGGTTACTTTTTGTATGGTTCATTTCCCATATCTGACCTTGGGAACGTCATATGCGCTTTAAGGAGATCAACTCATCTACCAACCCTGTTAAGAAGTATTTGAAACTCCAAGATAAATTGCCAAAATACTCTTTTCATGAGTGAGCAAGTTTCATTACGGCATTGACTCCTAACCAATTCCAATGGAGAATTCAATGGTCAAAGATAATGACAGCTCAAATTACTTGTCAAGAAGGCAATTTAGTACCGTTGCTTGGATTGAGTGGTGGAGCTGCTTATTGCCCATTAAGAGTGGTACGACAGTTTGGAATGATTCAACAAGTTCCACCTAGTTGGCATCCTGAGGAGTTCACATTTGATATACCACAAAAACCCCAATCGGAAAAAGAAAATAAGGAGTTGCAAATAAAGATTCAGAAGAATATGTATTCCTTGAAGAAATCAACCAAGCAAATAGTGCAATGGCCTGAGGATTTACAAGGAGAAATGAAGCTCTTCTTAGCTTCCAAAGAGTATATAGAATGGTTGAGGCCAAAAGACCGATCGACGTCGAACCATATGTACCTTTGAGTATTATTACTCATGTTGATGAGCCATACATTCCAAAGTACATTGTGCCGACCATGTCTGATGTTGAGCCATACGTTCCCGAGGAGGTTACGATTAATGTGGAAGAATGGGAGATACGAGTCAAGGAATATAAAGAGGCTGAAGCTACCTCAGCTAGCAAGAAGCCTAGACTTGTTTAAGTTAGTGTTCCCCATTTTGATGTAAAGCATTGTAATATGAATCTTCAAAATCAAAACAATTACTTGATGCATGGTTGTTTGATGAATAAAGCACATTTCGCATAAAAGAAACAATCACCATGGATTATAATTCTTTGAATGGTATGATTTCTTGAAAAAATATTGATGAAAAGACTTATGCAAGGTTAAGGCTTGTGTAAAAATTCTTATCCTTGTTATTTACAAGAAAACATACAATTGAAAGAATATAAGTCTTCATATCTACTTCATCAATTCTAATATCTCGATAATTTTCATGAAACCAGGTTATTTAGCAACGGAAGGTAGAAGATCTCGAACTCGTTTGCAAATAAAAATGGCCGAGGAAGACACTCGCACTCGGCTAGCTAAAGTAGAAAACTAATTGACACAAATGGCTGCCATAATGGCAGAAATGAAGACCTTTATTATAGCTGCGAAAGGATCTTCTCCTACAGTTGCAAATTCGGGGACTGCAAATACCGCTGAGGTACCTGTTGAATATACCATGAGAAGTAAAGAACCAATTTAGGAGAATCCTTCAAAATCTGCACCGGAAATAGTGAATCTAGAAGATGTTTGGGTTACAAAGACATCCGAGGATGAAGAATGGGCCAAACGATTGGGCAAAATTGAAAAATGCTTAGCAAGCCAAAGGTTCGACAAGTTCTCACCATACATGAAAGTAGTTGTGCAGAGAACTACAAAGAACCAGAGTTTGTGAGCAAGTATGATGGCACCAGCTGTCCTAAAAGCCATTTGAAATATTATCTCTACAAAATGGCGAGAATTTTGGCATGGTATCTTATCAGTACATTTCAAGATAGCTTGAAGGGAGCAGCTTTGGCATGGTATACCGCTCTTGATATAGAGGATTTTACCGAATGGGACCATTTGGCAGGAGAATTCCTTCGCCAATACAAATTCAATGTTGAAGTATTGCCAACTTGGGAAGATCTAGTCTGAATAGAGAAACAAAGAAATGAAGGATTCAGAGCTTACGCTCAAAGATGGAAAGCTATAGCCTCACAAGTCAAACCGGCGATAAGTGAGGACGAGCTTATTGAACTCTTCTTAAAGTCGTTACCAACTGAGTATTATGACAAGTTGCATATCTCAAGTTGCCAAACATTTACCATGCTGGTGAAGGCTGGCGAAAGGATCGAATGGACGTTGAAGGAGAAGAAGTCTCAAGAGGCGACGGTACGGAGACTGTATCTCGGAAGAAAGGATAAGGAGCCTATAAGCGATGTGGCTATGGTATCCAACCCTAACGTTAATCAAGCTCCATTCCAAAAGCAATCTAATGTTCCTTGGAAAAATCCAAAACCATTTAAGCCAAAGAAAGGACCCGTAAGGCAATTCACCCCGTTGCCACAGTCCTTGTCGAAATTACTACCGATACTGTTAGAAAGGCATTTGGTCGCTAAAAAAGTGTCAAGAGATAATCCTACAAGGTTTCCTTGGTATGATGAGTCGAAGACTTGTACATACCATATGGAAGAAAGAGGACATGATGTAGACAACTGTACGGTTTTGAAATATAAAGTCCAGCAACTCATAGATAAGAAGATACTGAGCTTTCAAGAGCTAGAGCTAAATGTGCATCAAAACCTTCTTCCCGAGCACAATGTAGTAAATATGGTCCTATGAGGCCAAATTAAAGTCAGCCCATCAGGGAGATGCTCGCTTTCGCTGTGAAGCACTCTTAAAAGGAGAAATCATAGACAACTTGGGAGAAGATTCTAGCAAATATAACTTCCAAGTAAAATATACTCCACCACCGTGGGCTTTTAAAAGTGAAGTAATTATGCTCGATGGTTGGGATGGTATGGACGACGAGCTCGTCGAACAAGAAGAGGCTCCTTCCTGTGACGAGGAGGATCAATTTGAAGAACAAAAAGAAAGAATTCGACAGGGTGAAAGGCGATTTACCTAAACTTCATTTGAGCAAGGTGACACTGTGGACTTCCTTGGTCAAGACAGTGGAAAATACAACTTCCGTGTTAAGTACACACCCCCACCTTGGGCTTTCAAAAACGAAACTATTATGCCCGATGGATGGGGAGGCATGGATGAAGTCCCAGTCAACAAATTAAGTCTTGAGGAGAAAGAAGATCAAGACAAGAAGATAAAGGAAAAGATTCGTCGAGGAGATAAAAGATTTATTCGCAAAGTATGAAAACAAGGCGAAATGGTGGATTATCGGGGTCAGGACAGTGGCCGTTATAACTACTGTGTCAAATACACACCACCCTCATGGGTATCCAAAAAAGAAAATATCGTGCCCTGACGGTTGGGGTGGAATGGATATTATTGAAGCCAACAAAAGCATGGTGTCCATGATTACACCACTATTGATCAATATTGATGAAGTAGATAAACTTGAAGAAGAAAAGCATCATATTAAACAAATTATTATTGAGCTTCCAATTGGTCAATTAAAAATCGAAGACAAGGAGATGCAGCCTGTGATTATCACTTTGCCTCCAAAGGAGAAATTTGACACCAAATGTGTGCCATGGGATTACGCACCTAAAGAGGTTGACGCAATAACCAGATCGGGAAGATGTTATGTTCCAAAAGAAGGTGAGCACGAAAAGAAGGGAGTGACTAAGGAAAATGTCAAGAAGTTACTATTAATCATGAGGATAAGTGAATAGGAAGTGATCGAGCAATTGAGGAAGATGCCGGCACAGATTTCTTTAATGGATCTTTTCAAGACTTCAGAAAGCCACAAAATGGTACTTATGGAAGCTTCTTAATGAGGTGCATGTCCCCGAAACTATTAATGAGGTACAACTGGAGGACTTTGTTGGTGCTATTCTTCTAAAAGATCAGATTGCTTTCTCTGATGAAGATTTCCCAATTGATGGACGATCCCACAATAAATTCCCGTACGTTGCCGTCAAATGCCGAGGGAAGGAAGTATCACGGGTGCTCATCGATAATGGTTCCGCACTTAACTTGTGTCTTTAAGCACCGCTTGGGGATTAGTGAAGAACTTATCAAACCTTCGAAGGTGACCATACGTTCATTCGACAAAATGAAAAAAGATGTTATCGGTGACATCGAGCTAGAAGTAAACATAGGCCCCTGTGCTTTTTCTGATTGATTTCCAAGTGGTAGACATTCCAAGGACCTTCAACCTACTGCTAGGGAGGCCTTGGATTCATATGGCCAGTGCCATTTCTTCTAGTCTTCATCAAAAAGGTTCGGTTTATTATTAACGGTAAAATGATTACCATACATGAAGAGACAGACTTTGCCAATTACAAGGAAAGTGCCATACCTTATGTCGAGCCAGAGATAAAAGAAGAGCCCAGTTATTGGCACGCCCCGTACCCCACAGCACGCAACATCCCTGCCTCGGTCGATTTGTGTGCGACGTCCTAGGAAGCGTCGTCGACCCAACACAATCAGAGTTATGGCACATACGGAAACAACGTATATAAATATAGATACACATCCGTACAAAATAAACACATGAGACCAAGGTAGAACAACCATCAACACAAGAATATACATTTTCATTACCGACTAAAAACCTTTTTACAACGTACTTTATACAGGTCAAAAGATTTAAACGAAGATAACAACTTCTAGCAGCCACCAAATCAAGAAGGTACTATGGCTGGGGAAAGGTGGGGTCAACTACAGGGAAGGTCACTGTAAAAAAGGTATTAGCTTCCCTATGCAGAATTAGAACCTATGCTAGGGCTCCCAATCCGGATTAGAAGACTCCGAAGATTCTTCTGCCGAACTCTCTTAAGGCTCTGACTCTTCAGAATCCATATCCTGAGCTTCAATCCACTCATCTTTAGAATTCGGTTCCAGCTTCGGATCAAGGTAAAGTCCTAACTCATCATCGAGTCCGATTTCTGCATCTGATCCTACTTCTACCACTTCCCCATGGTCTTCATCGGAATCCAAGTCCATGTCTTCTAGTTCACCTTCTTCCTCTGCGAATTGGTCTGGGTCTTCGACTATTACCTGTGACTCCTGTAGCTCCCCATCCATAGGCTCATCTACGCTATCTACATCATAGATATCCTAAGGATTGATCACCTCACCATCCGCATATATGGGTTCCATCAATCCATTCTAGTCTAGCGGGGCATCGAAAGTCTTGAGGGGCCGACCTATGTTTCCGTCAGCGTCCCAAAGACACTAAGCCACGTATTCTTGGGTATGGTAGAAATACTCACCCGTGTCCACAAAAACTACCGATCTATATCTTACGTAAGCTTTCCTATTACCAGACTAATACACTGGTCGACTGTTGGATCTATGTCCGGGATCCCAAAAAGTGTATATATCTTAGGCATGCTCAGGGACAAGGGTCTAAAATGTTGGGTTATTAAACCATGAGACGAATCTCAATGAGTATAACCCCTAAACCTAGGTTAGGTTAACATGCCATCTCCTGACAGATAAAACAACACAATATACAAACAATGACCTAGGCCTGTGGGCCCAAATTGCTCATTAGGTGACCCTGCAGGTTAGGCACTCCAATATTAATATCAAGTCAAGGGCGTGAACACAATACTCACACGTACGCCACATGCATGCTCATACCCAAATAGTGTTCATTTCGCAAGTCATTTACCGAGTCTCACATACTCGCACACTGACCCATGCATTTTTGTGCATGCAATGTCATCATCATGCCATGCTTTATTCTAGCTCACACTACACACCGATTCAATGCTGAATTTCAATTTATTACGACTCGCGTAAAACGCATCAAGTATATTTCCTCAATTCACAACACTCCGCGGCCCGCATAGAACGTATTTCCGGCCCAGTGTCTCTAACCCGCGTCAAAATGCATCAGGCACAACATCGACCTCCTTACAAACCAAAGCCCGCATAAAACGCATTAGGTTGGTTGTCTTCGAAGACGTACCGGGTATCGTCCTGCTACAAAGTGCATGAGGATGGCATACCCCGCGTAACACGCATCAGGGCGAAATTGTGATCACACATTCACATAGCCAATTTTTATCTGAATTCCCGCGTAAAATGCATCAGTACATAATTAGGTGATCACATGCTCGTTAGGCACGTATTCTCACAAATTTCATCACACGCTTCACACTGGGCACACTCAATGTGTAACCATGCAATGCATCACAATGCACCACGAGCATCAAATATAATATAGGCACTTAGTTAAATCACATCACCACGCAGTGCCCAAATCACAAACAGCATGCTCACTTGGCCAATTAATACCGTACGGCCCAATTTCCAATACACAATTTCATACTCAATTCAAGCCATCAATTGGCCAATCACACTCCGCACGATTCAGCCACACGAGCACACAACATGGCATTTCACAATTAAACACAATTAATCACCAATCAATCAATAGCCAATCACTCTGGTTAATCCCAGTCATTCAGCTAACAATTCTTAATGTCCGTTATAATCCAGTACATCCTTCAAAATATGGACAGCCACTATTCCATCAATCCGAGCCCAATAATTATCTATAATAATCCCACTAAATTCCTCGAATTTTATTTCCACCCATCGGTCCTCAATCCTATCCTGAATATACACCGATAATGCCTAAGCCAGTTCAGAGAACGCACTATTAGTCCTAATCCGGGTTTGGGAGGTATACTTACTTAATTCAACTCTACGACAACGAGGAATGGCGGTTGATCACCGGTGAACGGTGGGACCGGCGGCGGCGTTCCGGCGGCGACATACGGACGGACGACGGCATACGGACAGGCGTACGGACGTGTACGGATGCCATATGAACATGTAGGGATGGCGACGTACGGGTGACTGAAGGGTCACGGCGGCAGCAGCTCAGCTGTTCCAGCTCCGATGCGGCAACAGCACGTCGGTAGATGGTGGCCGGCGAGCTTCGGCCAAGAGGGAGAAACTGAGAGAGAGAGATTTCGGAGGGGAGGAGAGAGAATGGGCCGGTCAAAAATGAGAGGGGAGAGAGACAATGGGTCAAATATAATGGGTTAAAGGTGGACAAGTGTCGGCGATCCGTGATTTTTCCCAAAATACCATTGATTCAATGGTCCTCGTTTATCCTTATCCAATAATTGAAGGGCAAAAGTGTCTAAGGCCCAATAATTGAGTTGATATTTTAGACCTGATTATTCCAAAAATATCCTAAAATTCGGAACCCAAAAATAGCCCAAGGGCAAAATGGTCATTTTTCCGGTTCCGGGGCGAAATTCCAATTTTGGTCTATACTAACCCCAAATGGGTGTGGCCAACATAATATGGCATCGGAATCGCGAAAATGGCCTCTTAACCCCTCGAAAATCAACTGCAAAGTCCTGAGGAATAAAATAATATTATTTTTCACTTCCGAGCCAAAATTTCAATTTTTGACCGTAACAACTCTAAATATGCGTAGCCACCCTAAAATGACATCGTCCGTGAAAAATAATCTCATACGGCCTCAAAATCGACCTCAGTGACCAGATGGGTAAAATCGTAATTTTTTTTGACTTCTGGGTCGAAATTCCATTTTTCAATCATACTATCCCCAAACGTGTATGGCCAGCATAATGTGATGTCAGAATCGTGAAAATAGCTTCCAGGCCGAAGATCGACATCGAAATTTGGGTCCAATTTCGTGACCAAAACTCGTTAATTTTCAAATTTCAGGGTCTCTTGCTAATGGGCGCCTGTTTAAGATATATGCATATCAACCTAGGGTTATCCGAGTCACGATGGTCCCATTCATTGAGAGAATGAGAAATTATCACTAGTCCCAGAAGTTACAATCGTTCGGTTTAAGTTCAGGACTGGTTGGCCACGTGCACTTTCGGTCTTGCAGAATCACCTGCGATCCAATTGTACATCGTTGGCCTTGGCCAAAACCCAATCCATCGCTTTTCCTAAGATCGGCCCACGTCGGTCCAAAATATTCTCTCATCATTTCTCATGATCGGTATCCGACTCGCAATCGGGTCCCTAATCCACGTACCGTTTTCTAATTAGCCATACCCTATTGGTTAGTATCTCGATAGTGATCAGCTCTAGGCGAGACTTACTAAAATGAAATGCTGAATAATGTCAATTTTATTAATCCCGGAATTACATCGAAATTCGGGCTGTTACAATTATCATTCCTTTGAGATGATTTCCATAATACAAATTCCTGCTGGTAGTGTCATGAAGACTCCAGAATTTTCAACATCGTCTCTTATGACTGGAATAGTGTTATGCCAATATGGATTTACCATAATGGTGGGCTTGAAACGAAGGCTCAAGGGATTAAAGAACTTATTATCTCATTTGGTACCAATAAAAAGTATGGAGTGGGATATGAAGCCATCAATAATCACCATGGAGGCCGAGGCCAGGGTCAAGAGAATCAAAAAGGCCGTGGACGCCAAGGTGATTGAATCATTAACCCGTCAATATGGAAGGGTAAGACCAAAGAGTTACCCTATCATCAGATTCATATCAGAGAAAACTTCCCTGGGCCTCCCAAACTGCTCTCAGAAGAAAATTTACATGCAAAGACTTAGTCTAACACGCTGGGTTTATTTGAAGAAGACATTATCAACATCATTATAATCGAAGATGAAGATACCTACGTACTAGAGTAGGAAGATTCTTTTGAATCCTTTCCTCATTGTTGCTTTTACAATTTGCCTGCTTCATGTTGATATTGTTTCAATTCAGCTGCAATTTACATTTCTTTCAATATAGATGTAATTGCATTTTTCAAATTCAATAAAGTGTTCAAAATTTTGTTAAGGACATATGGAAACGAAACCAAACCTATGATGAATATCGCTTTCACATGTGAGGCTTGAGGCTTTGGGTTTTCGTATGATTCCTCATTGCAAAAACAGTTTTAAGAGCAAGGATATCTAAGGATTCGAGGATTAGCTCTATTCTCTTGATTTTTTCAAAACAAGATTTCAAAATAGTTTTTCAAAATGGTTTTTCATTAAGTCTCATGCATCAGTTCATTTCATGAAATTACTAATCATGTTTATTGCATGTCAGGCATGAGCATTCACACACCCATAATAGCTTCATAGGTGATTCAAACCTCTCCAGAAGATCACCTATGATATTGAGGAGGATAATGAAGATGCAGAGTGGATCGAAACAGAATAGATCCGTCATGAAGAATCAAAGCCACTCACATTAGAGAAAACAGTTACTGTTAATCTAGGTGATAAGGAGAATCCTAAAGAAGTTAAGATAGGAGAAAGTCTACCCTCAGCAGAATCAGAAAGAATAACGGATCTGCTCAAAGAATATCAAGACATATTCGCATGGTCTTATGCTGACATGCCAGGCCTTGATCCAAATATAGTTGAACACACTTTGCCAATTGATACAAGTATTCCACCAAAGAAGCAAAAATTAAGGCGAATAAAGCCAGAATTGACAAAGAAAATAGAAGAAGAAGTGATGAAATTACTCAAGGTCGGTTTCATCGAAGTAGTGCCATATCCAGAATGGGTTGCCAACATAGTACCCGTAATGAAAAAAGATGGTCGGGTGCGTGTATGTGTTGATTACCGCGACCTAAACAAAGCAAGCCCAAAGGATGACTTCCCGCTTCCACATATTGATGTATTAGTGGATAGCACTGCTGGATTCGAAACATTCTCATTTATGGATGGCTTCTCAAGGTATAATCAAATCCTCATGAAGAAGGAAGATAAGGCAAAAACGTCCTTTATAACACCATGGGGCACATTTTGTTATAAGGTGATGTCTTTCGATATGAAAAATGACGGCGCCACAAATCAAAGGGCAATAGTAACTCTGTTCCATGATATGATGCACAAAGAAATCGAGGTATATGTGGATGACATGATTGCAAAATCCAAACAAGGAGAAGACTATGTTGAGGTGCTTCGCAAATTGTTCAAAAGACTCGAAAGTACAAGTTGCGGCTGAATAATAAGTGTGTATTTAGGGCAAAATCTGGCAAATTGCTAGGGTTTGTGGTCAGCAACGGGGGAATCGAAATTGATCCTTCCAAAATTAAAGCAATACATGACTTGAAGACTCCTTCTACGGTAAAAGAGGTGAGAAGCTTGTTGGGGTGATTAAATTACATTGCTCGTTTCATTTACTAGCTTTCTGAGACTGCGAAACCATTTTTTAAACTGTTGAAGAAGAATGCCAAGGTAAAGTGGGATAAAGAATGTTAACAAGCCTTTGATAAAATCAAAGAATACATGGTATGCCTGCTAGTATTGATACCACCAATTCCCGAAGTCTCTCTGATCCTATATTTGACGATTCACCATGAATCATTAGGAGCAGTGCTGTTACAAAGAAGACCGGATGACGATAAAGAGCAAGCCGTTTATTATTTGAGCAAGAAATTCACAACATCATAAATGAATTATCCAGAAATCGAGAAGATATGCGTCGCATTAATTTGGGTGCTACACAGATTAAGACAGTATACCCTTCATCACCAAATTTTGCTAGTGATTGAGAATGATCCGATCAAGTATCTTCTTGAGAAATCCTCCTTGATCAGGAAATTAGCCAAATGACAAGTTCTGTTGTCCGAGTTTGACATCAGGAGTTCATCACAAAAGTCAGTCAAAAGGCGAGCGATAGCAAACATGCTAGCAGAGAATTTGCAAAATATTGCCAATTCTGAAGAACAACTTGATTACCACATATTTACATTGGTCAATGATAAATGGACCATGTATTTTGATGGCGCAACCAACTTATTTGGATCAGGTACGGGGGCAGTATTGATCTCCCCAGAAGGCCAACACTATCCAGTATCTGCAAAACTGGTATTCCCATGCACCAATAACATCGTTGAGTATAAGGCGTGTATTCTTGGCTTGCATCTAGCCCTTTCAATGAGGGTGAAAAGGCTGCAAGTATATGAAGATTCTATGCTCATTATATTGTAGACTACTAGAGAATGACAAATTCGGGATGCAAAGCTAATTCCTTATCACAAATACTTAGAAGGAATGATTGAGGAATTCGAAGAAATAACATTTGATTATTTTTCAAGAGTTCATAATCATTTCGCAGATGCTCTTGCAACCTTATCATCCCTACTCCAAGCTGAGGATGGTATGGACATAAAGCCATTGAGAATCAATATTCTCGAACAATCAGCACATTACATGGTAGTTCAAGCAGAATTTGACAATGAACCATGGTTTCATAATATCAAGAAATACTTACAAGAAGGAGAATTTTCTTAAGGAAGCCAGTCAAGTAACAGAAAATTTATCAAAAAGATAGCCAACAAATTCTTCCTCAGCGGACAGGTTCTCTATAAGAAATCGTTCGATTCAATCCTGTTAAGAAACGTTGATAGTAAAGAAGCTGAACAAATCATGAGAGAAATTTATGAAGGCGAATGTGGTCCGCATATGAATGGCCATCTCTTAGCCCGCAAAATCATGAGATTGGGATATTATCGGATGACGATGGAAACAGATTGCATTCAACATGTGAGGCGTTGTCGCCAATGTCAAGTCTATGGAGACAGAATTAATGCACCGCCTAATGAGCTGCATCAAATATCGGAACCATGGCCATTTTTAATGTGGGGAATTGACATGATCGGCCCAATTAATCCAAAGGCCTCAAATGGACATCGCTTCATCTTGGTGGCAATTGATTACTTCACCAAGTGGATTGAAGCAAATTCATATACAAATGTCACCGCCAAGAATGTAGCAAAGTTTATTAGGCGGGACATCGTTGCTAGGCACGGAGTTCCAGAAACAATCATTATTGACAATGATTCAAATTTGAGCAATAAAATCGTAAATGATCTGCTTGAACGCTTCCACATTCGACACTTGAATTCATCTCCATATTGCCCACAAATGAATGGAGCGGTGGAAGCGGCAAACAAGAATATCAAGAAGATGTTATCCAAGATAGCTGAGAACTATCGTGATTGGCATGAAAGATTGCCTTATGCTCTGATGGCATATCGAACTTCAATTCGAACATCAACTAGGGCAACTCCATTTTCCTTGATTTATGGGATGGAAGCAGTATTACCCATTGAGGTAGAAATTCCTTCATTATGGATATTATCCCAAATAAAGCTCTCAGAAGCCGAATGAAGTCAACAAAGATATGAACAGCTCAACATGATTGATGAGAGAAGATTACATGCCATATGTCATGGACAAGCCTACCAGAAAAGAGTCGCTAAATCTTTCAACAGAAAGGTGAAACCAAGACGTTTTGAAACGGATGACCTAGTTGTGAAGAAGGTCATTCCCAATAATTCGAATCCACGTGGGAAATTCACTTCGAATTACGAGGGTCCATACATTGTCAAGAAGGTTCTTCCCGGGGGAGCACTAATTCTTGTAGATACGCCAGGGAACAGAACTAGCCTATCCTGTAAATGCAGATGCTATCAAGATTTTCTACCCATGAAATGAAGACGGACATTCAAGAAAATTGGCACTAGTTATAACATGGGCATATCATGCATATCATGCATTTCATAGAACATGTTTTTTCATTTTGCAGGATATGACAAAAGGAAATCTGAGATGATTCATGACTTCTAAAATCTTTCAAAGAAGTTGGAAAACAAAAAGGGTCTCATCAAGTCAATCAGGTAAGTATCCTTAACTTGTAAATTTAAGTCTCGAAGAAGTTAAGTTTCTGGAAAATGAAACTTCTTTTCCCCAAGCGGATTAACATGAAAAGATTATTTCAAAAAGGTTTTGAAATACACATTCTTTAAACATGCATTATGCATCAGAATTCCTTAAAAAGGAAGTTTTGATGAAAGTCATGAAAAATTTCAAAGAAAAGTTTGGATCAAATCAAATGGAAAGACCTTCAAACGTTTAAAGGTGAGCCATATCCAAACACGTCCCCTATACACTCGAATGAATGGAAGGATGAATATTAGAATGAGAGAAGACCTCATCTGTGGGAAATAAGGGATATTCGCAATATTTACACGAATTGAAATGATGAAAATCATATCATTTTGCTACCCTAAACACATGATTATCCCTTGCAAACCAAATTTGAGCCTAAACAATGGAGAAATTTCCCAAAAACAACCCTATTGAGAACCACCCTATACTGGGGCAAATTAAGAGGTTCACGGTTGACATTTATGGAGAATAGGATCAAGAAAGATTTTATTGCATACACTTGCATCAATCTTTCTGTGATAACCTCAGATGAATTCATATGGAAGCTCACAACATCCCAAAAGAAAGCAGAGCATTTTGTTTCCATATCCCAAACACATTTACCTTTGGCAAAGCCCAATTGAGCCTGAATATTCATTTCAAAACCTCAAGTTAGTAATCATCTCTTCGCACTAGAGCATGAGCATATGATCCACCCTGATAAATAGAAAGCAAAAGGGGCAAAATACAGAGTCCTTAGAATGCAAAAAGATCAAAGACAAAAGAGTCTGAGGCATGAAAAAATAGTGTATCTGGTAAAAGCAAGGCCAATGCTCAGAAAAATGAGCAAAAAAAAAAAAGAAAAGAAGAGCATTCAAAAGAAAGAATGGCAAAAGTCAAGTAAAAAAGAAAAGCAAAAGTAGTGAAAAATCAAAAGTCACAACAAATTAGCGATTAAAAGTGTCAATGGAAATCTAGGGGACTCTTGTGCTCATGCTAAAAAAGATCCGTAGTGGACAAGAAAAGGGATGGTGATGCCAAGAAGATCACCAATTTTATGAAAAACCTAAATTCAAAACAAAATGGTTGAGTCTTTGGAGCCTACCCAATACCAACATTACAACCTCTCCCCAAAAACTCTTCAGATTGAGATGTTGAGAGTGAAAAATGATTTCATGACAAAAGGTCATCGCTCAAAGAAGTGTATGCAGCACTATCTTGTCTTATCCTCGCGGTTCTTGACTCGTAGACCCGAAGTCAGACATGATGAAAATCTTTTCTCGGACCTCAGAATACCTATCCTTTGAATAGCCATTGACCAAGCTAATATTACAACCTTTTGAAAGACCTTATCGGATCAATTAGATTGTATACATTGCGAATATCTCCGAACACCTAAGGATTGGTTAGGAGAAATAAAATTGAGGGATATCATATCAGTCCCCTTTCAATTAAATGAAAGAAAGACCAAATTCATAGATCGAGATAAATCCTTTCTAATGAAGGTCTTCTAGATGATCATTCAAAACATTTTTCGAAAGATTTCGAGTCATTTGCTCAAATACTTCCTTTAAAAGGAAATTTGATTGTCAAAATGCATTAACATGAAGAATGTTGTTTTTCCAAATAACACATTTCAAAATAGTTTTTGGTTAACTAAAAACCATACAAAAGTTTCATTTTGTTAAAATAAGTATTTCAAGGCAAATCGCAACTTCGTAGCCTCTGAATGATGATGATTGTGATTTTGCAGCTTTGATATGGTGATTTTTACAATTTTCTCAAGTGTTCGCAGGATCGTAGCTTCGGAGCTATCACCCTCCAAGTGTTCGCAACCTGTAGCCTTGGATAACTCTTTTTGGCCTGAAGAATGGCTTATTCATAGTGATTTTTATGGTCTTACCAAGTGTTCGCAGGTTTGTAGCTTCGAAGCCATCACCCTTCGAGTGTTCGCAGCCTGTAGTTTTGGATGACCTTTTAGGCTTAAAACATGGCCTTGTTATAGTTCTCCTGATCGATTGCGGATTTGTAACCTCAGAGAATTGACCCTCTATAAGTGATCACGAACCGTAGCTTCAAAAAACTATTACGCAAGTCTAATTCCTACTGGTGAGGAACCACTAGGTAAATCTCAAATCTTACAAGCGAGGAGCCCCTAGGCAAAAATTAACTCCTACTGGTGAGGAACCAATAGGTAAAACTCAAATTCTACAGGCGAGGAGCTCCTAAGCAAAATTCAATTCCTACTAGTAAGGAACCACTAGGTAAATCTCAAATCCTACAAGCGAGGAGCCCCTAGGCAAAAATTAACTCCTACTGGTGAGGAACTACTAGGTAAAACCCAAATTCTACAGGCAAGGAGCTCCTAAGAAAAATTCAATTCCTACTCGCGAAGAGCCACTAGGTAAAATCCAAATCCTACAGGCGAGGAGCCTCTAGGCAAAAATTAACTCCTACTGGTAAGGAACCACTAGGTAAAACCCCAAAATCCTATAGGCGAGGAGCCCCTAGGCAAATTCAATTCCTACAGGCAAGGAACCATCAGACAAATATCCAAAGTCTTAATGGTGAGGAACCACTAAGCAAACTTAAGTCCTAAGGCGAGGAGCCGCAGACATTCAAGATTCGTGAATTCATTCTCAAACCAAGCAATCAGAACAATCATCATAATCATCATTCATTCATACCCTTGGAGGACGATAAAGACACTCTCACAAACATATAAGTTTCTCGCTCTCAAATCATTAAAAACCCTTTCAAAATGTGTTCAAAATAAAAGAAGAAGAACCTTTGGATTAGATCACGAATCTCAAAAGCAAAGGCCCTAATCAGTTATTGTGAAATTTTCATTTCCATTTTGTTTAGTGAATCGATTAAAAATTTAAGGTGCCACCTTGTCTTTAAGATTAACCTCTAATGAATTCAATCTCAAAGAGGGGTAGCTGTTGACACCTAATTTTTAGCCCATTTTTGTCATATTTTCAAAAATTTCAAAATTAGATCTAGGGATCTTGGCCAAGCCTAGAAACCTATTTTGAAACCAAAAAATAATTTTTTAGCATTTTTCTGTATTTTTCCTGAATTTCTTTTAGTCAAAATAAGCAAGAAAATCAAGAAAAATAGTAAATGGAATCAGAAAATTCCATAAAAATAGTCAATAATTTTATTTTAAATCCAATTTCATGAATACACTTTCAATTTTAGAAAATTTCAATCGGGTCTATGTTTTTCCCAAAATTGGCAAAATTAAACTCGAATTGAACCAAAAATGAAATTAAATTTTTTTCTAGACATTTTTAGGTCATAGTGTCTTCACAACAATTGATCCTGGGACCTTTAATTGCATAATGGTCAGTCTAATTGCACAATTTGATGCAAAAATTAAAAATTCCCAAAAATAGATTAAAATTAAGAATTTCGAACCTAAATTGGGAATCGTGCCCAAAATGAAATTACCGAAATATGGGAATATCATTTCTAAGGTTAATCAGGGGTGGTCAATGCAATTTTGGCATCAATTTTTCCTAATCAGGTCATTAAGACCTTGAATTAAACAAAATCCTATTAACCCGAATATAAAATTGAGGAAATTTTGGGCACAATTATAATAAAAATTGAGAAAAATTATATGTTTGGGTTCGGAACATGCTGGGAAATACATTTTTGAGGTTTGATTTGAAAAATTTGAGCAAATTAAGGCTCAATTTGCAATTTTATGCAAAACCGTGCTTTCGGGTCGAGCGGGTCAACCCGACCCGACCCGCACAGTGTCGTCTTCCTCACCCGGCCAAGACCTGCGCGAAAACTAGAAATAGAAACGGTTGAGCCCACAAGTTTGTTGACGAATTCCAGTTAATATACACGTTTTTAATTAGATTTTCCAACTGAAAAATGACCAGGCTGGCATCATTCAACGACTCTAACGGATTAACATTCGGTTCTAACCAAATTTTGGGGCAGGAATTGAAGAAACAAAAATGAGAAAAAACGGAGAGGATGAACAGAAGGTGTTCAACGATTTTCCCGAGAGAGAGAAGAGAGAGAAAGTGAGCAAATTGTGCAAAAACTTAGAGAGAGAGAGAGAGGGTCAGAGGTTCCCCCGTGAGTGACCGGCGCCACCCTAGACGGCGGGGCGCCAGCGAATCACGAGGTGGCCGTGACCTCCCCCACCGTACAAGCCGAGAATCCTGATCGAGAACGTCTGAAGTGGGCATCGTCCGGTTGATTTGGACCTGATCTAGCTAATCCAGAAGCATCAGAAGGAAGAGCAAGTGTTAGGGAACAATCTCCGGAGCTCAGATCACTTCGAAAATTTCATTAAGACGACGAACGAAGCAGGTAAATCTCATTCGGGTCACGAATTCCCAAAATTTCCAGAACGTGTTTTGACTCAAAATTGTGCATTTCTTTGGTATTTTGCAATGATTGATGTTCAAAACATGTCCTGACTTCATCTTAAATGTTTGTTTGCATTTTGAATGATATAACTTGCATAAATCGAGTCGGTAATGCATGGAAACCACCTCGTCGGAGTTCGGAGGTTTTCGCCGGAGCTTTATCGTGGCCATAGGCCAGTCAAGTTAGCATCCCCTTACCTTGTGTGATGATTCGATTTTTGTTTTGATCGGTTTAGACGGCTAGGGCGGCTAATTTTTTAGCATATGAATTCTGAAAATGGAAGTTAAACAGTGTGAGTAGTTTTTTTTTTTAGACCGGTTTTTCACCGGCCGGCAAAGGTCCGACGGTGACCGAGATAGGCTACATTGAAACTACAATATGTGATCTTCATAATGGTGCAAGTGGAATGTCAAAACAATCACCGGAAGGTCACCGACGGTGAGCTCGAACCGGCGGTCTTGAGAAGTCTAAACCAAAAATTGTGCACATCAGGTGTTTGAGAACATGCCTAAATGAAAATGTCTAAACGGCATCATTTTGGTCCCGTGTTCGCCGGAGAAGGTGATCGACATCGGTTCTGGCGTCGGCGACGGCCGGTTCGGTTTCGGCCAAACTGGTCTGAACCGATCCAGTCCAGTTCAATCCCCGGCGGGAAAATTCAAATAAAAAATAAAAAATTAGAAAAATTATAAAAAATAGAAGAATTACAAAAATTATAAAAATCATATTTTTTTAGAAAATTCGAAAATTTTGTAGAAAATTCATAAAAATTAGAAAAATTACAGAAAATTTAGAAAAATTCAAAAATTTTCAAAAAAAATCCATAAAAATTTCGAAAATTCAGAAAATACTAATAAAAATTTGGAAATTCCCGAAAATCAATAAAAAATTGGAAAATGGAAAAATTCATATAAATTTCCAAAAAATCATAAAAAATCAATTTTCGATTTTAAATTTTTTTCGAAAAAAAAATATATTTTCGAAATTCATAGAAAGGTCCAAAATCATCATGGCCAGTCATAAAAAGTGAAATTTGATTTTTCGAAAATAAAAAAAAATCAAAAATTTTGAAAATCCACAGAATAATTAGAAATCATTGTGGCCAGTCATTAAAAGTGAAATTTGGATTTTCCAAAATGCCCAAGTGGCATAATTTGGAAAATTCCAAAATTTTGACCAAAACCCCTAAAAAAAACTCTAAAAATGAAATGAACAAGCTATTAGAGCTTTGTTAAGGTTTTGGATAGGTTTTCATTTCTAGTGACCAAATTAGGATTGTCGTGATTGATTTGCCATTGGATGTGCAATTGATTTTTGGATGCTTAATTGTTTGTCCATGATTAGTGAATTGAACTCAAGGATCCGTGTGACGCATTAGACATGTTATAATCATTCTTAGGTATCGAAAGGGTATTAATGGTTTCAATTTAGGATCATTAATGTAACCAAATCCCTTACCTAGAATCTTTGATTCGTAGGATTGCGGTACTTCTCCCATACCACAATTAGGTTTCTAGTCGACCTACTGTAAATGACTAGTGGCGACTTCAAGTTTAAATTTCGATCAAATAAATCCTGCTGTCACGCGAAGTATGGCCTGGGAGAGACCCATATAGAAAAATACTTCCATCAGAAAAGCACGCGAGCGCATAGTGCGACAACAGAGTGCTGAAATTATCAACAAGCTTGAATTGTCCCAGGATATATTTGGTAACCTCATTGTAGCATGATAGGGCATCATTCCATGGAGACAAAGAATAAGGGAAGTTCATCGAGTAGACAATTAGCATAGGAATATCTTGCACCAATCCAAATTGATGGGCTAGTGGAAGAGAATGAGGATTGTATGTTTCAAAGCCAATGATGAAAATAAAGTTTTTCAAACCTCCAAAAGGGAATTCCAAAGAATAAGTAGGAAGATCCAATTGGTCGGAATGAGGATGCTTGCCCAAAATATTAAGCTGTCGTGTTGAACAGTCGATGAATCACACATAAAGTTTATGCCAAACCTATGAAAAGTGAAGTCCTTCAGAATAAGTAGAATACCCAGGAAGTATTCCAATACCGAAAGCCCTCTAATGGGCCGGAGGAAAACGCTACAAAACTTCCATGGCCCAAAAACAGTCTATATGAGTTGCTTATGTGCATCATACCGGTCGACAGGTGTAGAACCGTAAGACGTGAACAGATGAGGGAAATATAATCGAACCAAACCATGTAATATCCACAATGGACCAATGAAAGGGTCAGGATGCACACTAAACAATGAAGATTGTGCATTGGTCAGGCTTCTATACAAGGCAGACAAGGCCATTTGACCTAACCCTACATCAACACCCTAAGTAAGGGCGTACGTGATGTCCACAAACCGATATGATATAGAGGTGGTACAAAAGATATATCGATAGAGCCAACAAAGCAAGAATGCAACTTGTTCTTGAGGAGTTATTGGTCCGTCTAGCTTGCTAAATTCTTGATGAAGTTAAGAAATGAGAGATCAACGAAAGAGACACCACAAAAATTTGGACATAACCACGACTTCTTATTATAAAATCCCACAAAATGTGATAGGCCGGTCAGTGACCACATATCGAGCAAAGTAATGGGTATCGAACTAGGGGGTAGGAAAAAGCAATTAGTTGACGCTGACAAGAGACAGCAAAGAGCTGCGATAAGCCCATATTCCACAGGATCAATGGAAAGATAGCTTAGTGATAAGGCTTCTTCTATCTTTGCCGTTTTCCAAATGCTAGACATCTCTGGTCTCATCCTTTGGTACCATCGAGAGAATTGTTCGTCATAGCACGGATATGAGTTGAAGCGAGAATTTGGTGATGCCTAAGTGGAGATACTAAGTTGAGATCGACTAATGGGAAGAACCTCCTTATAATGACGTGGAAAATGCTCAGTAAAGATGGATGGTGGAGGCATTGATTTGAGATACGGACCTAAGATCACGTGACGAGCTTTTGCATCATAATCCATAAAAGATAGGGAAAGGCGCCTTGTCGTTCGAAACTTCGAAGGTTCTCAAAACAATTTAGGTGAAGGAGAGCTTGAGCATTGGTTGGGGAAGAAAAAAAGTTAGCCATTGTGATGGACCAAGTAATGAAGCTTGTTAACAGCTATTAGGTATTTATACTAGTCTATTTGGCCGATGAGTTAGGCCCACTAACTGGTGACATGCACATAAACGAAAGCGCAAGGTTCGGGATCCATTATAAAATTGGTTATGAATGATCGTGGCACATGTAGAACACTCAATGAAAATAAGGGTATCTTATTAAGGAAAAGAATGTTTATCCGACAAAAAGTCGTGAATCCCTTGTTGGAGTAAAAATAATGAGATTCTAGTCTACTTATCTCCGAAATACATGCATTTCTATTTTGACGATGTTCCATTGCGGAGTTCAACACTTGCATGTGCTCTTGTTGCTTCAAGTTCTTCAAAACACCGACATGATGACGCAGTTCTTGCTCAATTTCTGCCTGTTGACAAAGCTTTATCTCTCATCGTCAACGAGTCTCTTCGAAGGCTGCCATAAAATGCCTTTCCTTCTCGACAAGGACATTTACTTCGTCCGTAATAACCCGAAGGGATTCGCAACGAGTGTTTATTGTCTCACTAGCCTCCTTCATAATGTCAGCCGGTTCTTCATGAATTTCTGTAGGAATGGCCATCTCTCGTACGTGACCCAAAAGTTGTTGGTACTTATCGAATATAGTTTGAAACTCTTGGGAGAAAACCTTGAGTTGTTCCCTGAGTGCCGAAGGAAGAATAAATCCAATCCCAGCATTGTCATTCTCGAGACGCTCAATGAGGAGTTTGAATTGCTCTAAGGCAGCAACATCATACGACATCCTCACAAATCCTTCTACAGAAAAGTCTAGAAAGTGCGTCAATTCCATCTTCTTCTTGACAATGGCCAGTTTTGATTGACCAGAATGAGGCAACAAGTCATATGGATTAAATGCCAATATAAATTCAACTTCGTTTATAGTATGCATTGCCTTGCCCATGTAAGCGGTAGTCGATTGATGGTCTAGAGTTGATGAGACAAGCGTCGATGAGACAGGCGATGATGATAAAGCCTCAGTAGAGTTAGTCATGAGAGCCGAAGCTACGAACACTGCAGTGGACGTCGACGATGAGATTGTAGAAGGATTGACCACAGTGGCTGGAATAGTGATCCGTTGAATCATAGTACTTATCAATGGACCACATGCTGTAAAACCAGAATGATATATCAGTATCAGGATTAGAATTAGAGACAACATAATGTTTGAAGGACATGTACCTATCTTAGGCACAGTTGTCTCACGTCCAACCACATTAAGAGCGACCGTGGTCCCTACAATGGAATCAAGAGTCGGAGCAATTTAGACAAATGAAAAAATAGGAACAATTACTGGTATAACTGGAAAGAGAAGAACAATAATTAAATCCAGCAAACAAGACAAGCAGAATACACCATACAACAACAAAAGTTTACCAGGAGTCACAATAGTGGATGAATCAGGCTGAGTGAAGAGCTGTATTCGGGATGCCATCTAGTTGGTAACAGAGGCACTGGAAGATATCAAAGGTAATTGCGGTCGGTGTGGTGCTAGAAATACTAGTCAATGGAATTGAGATGTTGCTAAGCCGCTCGATAGAAGGAAGACTAGTAGATGCCAAAGAAGCAATGGGTTCTAAAGGAACCACATTATGTGCAACTGGTTCAGCAGATGATTCGATAGATAAAGTATTGGACTTCTTTCTTGGAGAAGAAGGAGAAGATCTTTTTCTTTTCCTTTTTAGCAATGATACCATCTCTTCGAACGTTTTCTCTTCATTTATTCCATAGACAATTTAAAAGGGAGAAAAACTTTGTAAGTAGCAGACTAAAGGATAAAGTGAGCCGATACAGAGAAAAAAAAAAGACAGAGGCTTACCATCAGTAGGATTTTCTGTAGCATCGACACTCTCTGCGTCAGAATCTTCTTCTATTCCTGAGTTAAGAAATGAAGAGTTAGAAGATGCACCAAATTAGAACAGAACAGGGGAGTAGAGTGGTGATGTTTATAACTTGGGTAATCGGTTTCTTGGAACCACTCCGCTTCACACGATCAATTGCAGACCGGAGGGCCTCTTCGTATGTACTTTCAAATGCAAAGAAATACCACTAAGTTTGCCATTCAGCAAGGTGTCTTGGACGGGCCCTGAAATGATTAAGGAGGTCTGCACTATAATGGGTGCGCATTGTGTTGGTAATTTCAATACAACAGAGAAATAGATTTTGATTCTTGAAAGAATATTCTTTCTTCTTGGTTCCTTCCGAGAAGCCCATTGAATAAGGAATTGACATGGGAATTGCTTGCCAAAGTCCAAATTGCCTAGCACAATATTGTGGAAAATACACTTCAAACCCAGGATAGAATCAACCTTTCAATGAAGTCCATATTGGAAGATTTACTGTAGATAAAGCACAAGTCAAGAAAGGCCTGTAGAGGTTGAATCGAGCTGGATCAAACAAATAATCAAACTCTCCATGGCCATATTTAAAGAAAATGACTTGGTCGTGATTCAGTTTAAGAAAAGCTCGGAGATAGAAAATAAAAGGAGGTGCTTGAGAAGCAATATGTCGAAGGGAACAATTCAGCAATCGACAACCCAGAGGTAGAGGTACAGGTCTTCTATACCATTGCAGAGATCAATGGGAAAGGTGGCGAACACTTTTACCGAAAAGGGAGGGAAATACAAAGCCATTTATGCTTGACGTATCCAAAAAGCACCCGAGACGATTCCAGATTCTTCGAATTTCATTGCCTGAGAGGCGTGAGTAAAACCTCTATATAAAACTGCAAGAACAAGGGGGGCCAATGCAAGGCGTCGTCCCGTGGCTAGGGCTGCAGCAATTTGCAAATAGTCCTTGCAAACTTTAAGGGTGGGACTAAAAAATCCATATTTTGATAGCCAAAAGAGTAAGAAAAAGAGACGCTCATCTTAGGTAACAGGACCTGAAGCTCGATGAAGTCGAGACAAGAAATTGTTGTATGCTAGAGCATCTTCAGAGATAAAAGAAGTGGACAGTACAGGCAAATCCTCGACGGCATGACCAACCAATTCAAAACTCGTTATGGCAAACACATCGAGCATAGTGATGGACATATGTCCCCAAGGGAAAAAGAAACGGTTGCTGGAAGAGGACCAGAAAGTGATGGCGAAGCCCAATAACCCACGTTCCAAGTCATAAGATGACATACTGATCTCGAGAGCGATGTCGATTCTGACAGCTGTCCATAAAAATCGAGTTTCTTAGTCAGCCTTCAACCGAATAAACCATTTGTGAAAATCCTCTTCGTAAGAAGGGAAACTTCAAAATCGAGAAGACCCGGTGAACCACACATCCGTAATAGAGGAATGTTGTAGTGCCAAAGTCTCATTGTGCTTATACGAGATATGGAATTGAAGATTCACAGGTATATTGAGATAGGCCATGAAACTGGGGCCCAGAGAGAAATAGTTGCATTCATCCTCAATAGCTTTCAGTAAATGAAAAAAGTAATTACCAGCGCGCGAATCGTCTTTAAACTTATCAAAAGCTGTGATGTAATGTCTGGCTAAATATTCAGACTTTTTGGACGCAATAAGAAACGATGTATCAAGATCGAAAAAGGGTTCAAGAAAGGATTTTTCGGATTAGAGAAGAAGACGCGACGGTGAAATAAGGATTTTACAAGAATAAAGGATGAAGAAGACAATTTGAAAAGTCACAACTGTTCAAAGAAAATACGAGGTGATGTGTCCAAGGGGTATTGGATGAAGAATTCGTAGAGACTGCTCGAAGGACATCAAAGGACAGAAAAGCATGATCATTGCCTAGGGATTCGTATACAGACAAGGTATACCTTTAAAAGAAATAAATTCAAATTTATTCCTTTTAAAAGAGGGCATATGTTGACACCCAAAATTACTCTTGGTGGGAGTGGGCAGTTCATAAGTTACGAAAGATATAAAGTACAGCTCACAGGGCGAAAATCTGAAAAAGGCTGCAAGTAAGGTCTAGAAGCATTAAGAAGACCTAAGATAATTATCGACAGGACACATCATAGAGGCGTCGACAAGTTTAAGATCACGAGCCTTGCACGTGACATGGACGAGTTTAAGATCACGAGCTTTGCACGTGACGTCGATGAATCCAAGATCATGAGCTTTGCACGTGACGTCGACAAAATTCAAAATCACGAGTTTTGCATGGAATCATGGTAATACGTGGCAAAAAAATTTCATTTACATGTGTTGAAAGGTAAAGATATGATCGTGAGCGTGAAGATCAAAGAAGGTAAAGAATGACAAGAAAGACACATGGAAGAAAATTCGCTATTACGTAATGCCCAATGAGCGTAAGCAATATCGACAAGTCAGGAAACGGTTGAAGCGCGAAACGTAAGGAAGTGGAAAATGACTTTCAAGGGTAAGTGTTCGGTCGACAGTTATCAAGCTGCTCTATAAATACTCAAAGATTTCCAACGTAAAAGAGACCTCTCGAAGAACAACACAACACATCTTTTATCTAGCTTTTATTCTTAGCGTATTAGAAGTAGTTTTAATTGCAACTTCCAGATTCCTTGTTGTAGATTCAATTTCGACATGGGTCTTTATCAAGTTCGGCATTGTTGATTAAATTCCAATGTTGTGCCACTAATTCAGCGTCACCGATTAAATTCTGGCGTTGTGCTTGGAGTATAACTGTTGATTAGGTTCAGTCATATTCTCTCAAGTTACATTATTAATTAAATTCTGGCGTACCTTGAAGTTGTGTCGTTGATTAGATTCCGACATAACTTAATTTCAACATTTGCACGCTGTCGTTTCATTGTTCGTATTGTCGAGTTTGGTATCATATTGAGTCAAAGTGTAAGATCTAAATTGAGATTAATAAACGCATTTGACATTCTCTATCCAAGCTTGACTTAGGACCCTGATCTCCCTTAATAAAATCCAAAACACAGCATTCGGTGAAAGATTTTCGACGGAGTAAAATACCGACGAAACAATAAGTGAATTATAAAAAAAATTCTAATTACCTTGGCTAATTAGATATCATTTGGGTTCGCTAATTATAACATGTAAATTCATGTAATATTCACATTTGTTGGCTTAATGGTCATTTTCCCATTTATTTGGCTTTCAATGAATGGCACACTCGATGACCTAAAAAATGGTTTAAGCAAAAAGAAGCGGAACCAAAACTAAAATCCCTTAGAACCCATATAATACGATTTCAAAACGAACCTAGAAGAAATTATTAAATACAAAACAAAAAAATATTTTAGAAAACACTTATTGCTCAAAATACGTTGACTTTGCAAAACATTAATCCTTCCCATCATGTAGTTCAGTAAATGACAACAAAAAAAGGAACTTTGGAGCTCACTTTACGACATTGGTCAAGCTACAATTGTCTTTATTTACTTATATCATCTTTTTCCCTGTTGTTTTGACCTCGCTGTAAGTCCTCAGTTATAGCGGGAGTGTTGTCCTATCAGCGATAGCCGAGGGCTTCACTTCGTATGTACGGGGAGATCTCCGTCTCCCGAGAGATATGGGAGATGGAGGATCCGTTGCGATGGATGCTTGGAGACGCAACCCACCATTTTCGTACGGAGGGAAAAGAGAGAGTGTGCACGTGACACGAGAGAGAGACGAAGACAGGGCATCCTATGTCGTCGCAGCCTGTGCATAATCTTTATGCTAGGGTTCGGGGGTTTCGTGCATGGTCTGATCAAAGAAGAAGAAGAGCAGAGCAGAGAGAGTTTTGCGGTGATAGCTGAAGTGGATCACTGCGGCACGCGAACGAGACCGTAAGCCATCTCATCGTTCGTCGTCATTCATCATCCCTACTGTACTGTTCTGCGCGATACTGCTTTGAGTGGGGCCCATGACATGACCCCTGCCAAGACCTACCAAAAAGCTTGCACTTCAGCATTTTCTTTCCTTCCCTGCGATTCCGAAAAGCTTCGAGACTTGCGCTCTTAATCAACACAAGGGCGATTTTAAAAACCAAAAAATTAATATAACAAAAAACCTTAAATTTTTATACTTTAAAGTCAACTGTTACATATAATTTAATTCAGTAATTTAATAATAAAATTTAATAGAAATTAATAAAAGATAAATTTATCACAGGTATATTAGTTTGTGACTTTTTTTGTATTAATCCAATTTAACGGGGGATAAATTATCACAAATGTACCAGTTATGGGTTTTTATAGTTAAAAAATTAGTTTTGAGTAAATTTATTACAACTGTATCAGTTTAGAGTTTTTTGTGATTCAAAAATTAAATTTGGATAAATTTATCATATGTATACTAATTTGAGATTTTTCGTGGTATCAACTTAAAAGCAAAAGGTGAGACAAATTTTTTAGTTTGTTTTGGATTAAAAATGTCGATATTTAGATCTCATAAAGGTTTGCCTCTATATGGTCTGTGTGTTATAAATCGTCAATGCAAGAACTACGAGTCCACATTTGTTTTCCCTTTGCCCTATATGCATGGAGAGATGATATTGACGTGAATTTTCGCAAGAAGAATAATATGCAGAAAATTATAGCAACGTAGCTATTCATGCCAATCAAATTTTTCGCTAGAGTTTACATGTAGTGTTGTTCAAAGGGAATCCCTATCGTGCAAGTTTATCCTCCTATTGAAATAAAACATAAAACATAGATTTGCTATATGTATCGAATTATTATAGAAGTATACATTATATTTCCAGCATGCAAAATAACACAAAACGGACTATTTCTCGGAATCTATACTTTTGTGCCGTCAATTTGATGTGGCAATGGATTAGCAAGTTAATTCATATTGACTCTTTCTTACAGTATAACGATCTCTTTTCTACGCACCATTTGAAGAATAAGAAATGATTTCTTCGAGATCATATTTTAATTTACTCTTTTATGGAATTAATTTTTTTAACCCTTTGATGTCTACATCAATTTGCATTTTTAAAGGAAGTTAGGCAATGACTTACTTGAGTACCTATGCGTTGCCTAGTGATCGATCCACTTTAGCTTTCCCTCCCATTTTAACTCTCGTTTGTCTCACTCTCACAAAGTTGGGGTCACGTTCCCTTCTTCTCATTAAAGATTATTATCGATTGTGAAATTTGCACTTTCCAAAATAGTTTAGTCACCGGCTCTCACTCAAACCTAATCGAGGGTCGTCAGTGGCGGCCAACTCTCACCAGATCTAGAGGAGGGCCGCCACTAGCGAGGGTCAACCGCCACTGGCGACCCTTGGTCAAACTGGACGAGGGCCGGGGACCCTCGCCCGATCTGGGGGGGCGAGGACCCTCGCCCGATCTGGGGGAGGTCCGCGAACCCCTCGCTCGGATTTGGGCGAGGGCCCGCAGGCCCTCGCCTTCCGTCGGCGAGCGTCGTTGGCCCCTGCCCGGTGACCCTCGCCTGTTGTCCCCCACCCTCACCAGCCCCTCTTGGTGATGGTGAAGCGGCCGCGGTGGCGGGAAGGGCAAGCCCTCCCTCCCCGCCTATCCTCCTCCTTTTTTTCTTTTTTGTAAAGTAGTATTAAAAATTAAATTTTGGCCAAAACGGCATCGTTTTAGCTACGTAGGAGAGAGAAAATATTAAAATAAGACATGTCAATATTTTTTGTTAATAAATTTGACATTGTTAATTTTAAGATTTATTTGAATCAATTTGATAAGTTATGAGAGGAGACTGAGTTCTAGATCTAATTCTTGATAGGAGTAATCTAAGCATAAATAAGGAACTTGATTTTCACAGAAGATTTAAGACGAATCCATCCAATTGCTGGTGGCGTCCAAACTTTACAAAGATCTGAGCAACTACAGCTAAAGAAATTGAAAGTGTGAAACTGGAGAATAAAGACTATAACTATGAAAGTTGAAAGTGTGAAACTGGGAAGTAAAGATAAAAGACAACATTTGTTTTGTTCATGTGTGCCGGGGGGTCCTCTATTGATAATTGGATGCTATTTATAATGTAGACTTGGTAACCGTTCTTGATATTTTATCCAGCCTCTACCGTTGATTTCATCTTTACCGTTCATGTAATGACACATGTTCATCAACTGTTATTGATCTTATCTTTTGTATGAAATGATAACCGCTTTTTAGGCCCATTTAGTCTCTGAAAACAACAACCGTCATTGAGCCCATTGGTTCTCTAAGGCAACAACCGTCATCGAACTTTTCTCCACTTAACACTTGTCATGGGATGATAAGTGTCATCGAACCTCTCTTCCGCTTGACATCTGTCTCTTGGGATGATAATCATCATCGAATTTTTCCTTCGCTTAACACCTATCTTTCGGGATGATAACCGTCATCGAACCTTTCTTCCGTTTGACACTTGTCTTTCGGGATTATAACCGCCATCGAACCTTTCCTCCGTTTGACACCTGTCTTTTGGGATGATAACCGTGATCGAGTCTTTCCTCCACTTGACACCTATCTTTCGGGATAATAACCGTTATCAAACCTTTCCTCCGTTTGACACTTGTCTTTCGGGATGATAACCATTATCGAACCTTTCCTCCATTTGACACTTGTCTTTCGAGATGATAATCGTGATCGAGTCTTTCCTCTACTTGACACCTGTCTTTCGGGATAATAACCGTTATTGAGTCTTTCCTCCGCTTGACACCTATCCATTGGAAATGAGGACCTTCATCGAGGCTTTCTGACTTAACATCCATCACCCTTTTCATCGATTTAATCAATGAGAAGCACTTTTAGCACTTGGACATCTGTCTTTTCTGGAGCAAAGGCTTTCATCAAATCTTTTATAGCTTTTCTCCGTCTAGCATTTATTCAGCAGAGATAAGGACCTTCATCGAGCTTTTCTGACTTAACATCCATCACCCCTTTTCATCGATTTCATCAATGAGAAGCACTTTTTAGCACTTGGAAGTCTTGTACAGGCCTTCATCCAATCTTCGATTGGAAAATCTTGCAAAGGCCTTCATAGCTTGGTATTCCTTCTCTTGTCGATATCCTCGATGAAACTACCTTCAGCATTTTTTATTCTCCTCTATCTGAATTTCAAATTTCCCGCTTATGACTGTTCATACCTATCAGCTATCATTTTGGTATAGGTGACGTCATTTTATATATCCTCACAACGAAATCCCTAATTAATTTTGGGTGTCAACAGGAGTCAATAGCATCTCTCTTGTCCCCTGTTCTAATGATTTGTCGAAGCAAAGTCCGATTGTTACCTTCCCTTCCAAACTCTAAATCTACAGGCAAGGTGATGAAGTATCGACAATTACCAAAGACAGCTTGGCATCAACGGGAAACCGATTATTGACAAGGGTGATCGGTTCCCAGTCCGATTCCCAAATTTGGAAACCGGCGGGACTTGACCGGTTGGTCCTAGAATCGGATCAGACCACCGATACAATGGAACCGGTCACTTAAGATTTTGTTTACATTTTATTAATTTTTGTCAGTGAAGTTTATTTAGGATTTTATTCACAATTGACTAATTTTTTTGAAGAAATAAAAATATATATGTAGTCGGTCCGGTTTCCTCTTAGAACCGGGAACCGAATTGCCGGGACACTGTTCCACTTTTAGGAACTGGAAACTAGACCGACATTCTCGGGAACCGGACCAAATCGGCCAATTTAATCTGGTCCAAGCAGTTCTCAATTTGAGAGGTCCGTTTTGCACACCCCTAGTTTTTTATATTTGCTTGTCTAATTTTTACACCATTCAAAGTTGGCGCATTCCTGGTTCAAAATCTAATCGCGAATCTGCTCCAGTATATTTTGGCCCCAATGCTTTTCTTTTCTTTAACTGAAATATTAAAGAGTCTACCTTGTATTTCTTCCTTATACTCTGAAACAGCAGCAGCATGTGCCAAGAGCTAACGGTGCGCGACCAAGCATGGTCCAGTAACTGAACATTCACACCATTGACCGCAGTTTGGACGGGTTCACTGATCCTAATCCCGATCTTTTACTCGATCACTAAAATTATTCATTCCTACATGTTGATTTATCTTCACAGAAAGGTCCTCTGAAAGCATTACTCGATCGAGGTCATGGCATGGAAGTCGCCTCAAGTTTGATTTATCTTCTCGAGCGCCAAAAAAGTATTCATTCCTACATGTTGCCATGCAACTTTCTTGACATACTTACTGATCCAGTCTCCATCTATGGTCACTTTATTTAACCACCGCCAAATCAAGACACGTCTACCACATCTTGCATTAGTTCAACATTACTAAAACTGCCAGAACCTCCTACTTCAGACAATCTCAAAAACTGCAAACGATTACATAAGGCAATGATTGGCAGAAAAATACAATAACTACCCTTTGCTGGATGTGCAAACCCCAAGTTTTAGGATAATAGGCATATAATAAACCATAAAAAAAATGACCCGTGACATAATCCCGAAAAAAAAAAGCGTTTTGCGAATGATTTAAACGAATATCGCTCCGACTTTCCCAGAATTACATGCATATATAAAAAAACAAGTTGAGGAATTCTAACGATAATCTTTGATGTGCAATAGACAATGAACTTCTAGTTCTACCTCCATTTACTTCTATCTCACGTACTTTTAACTTTCATGGAAAGTGACGCCCATTTGTACTCCACACCCTCCTCTCCCGTCTATTAAATTGAAGTAGTAGATTCAGTTATTTATACATTTACTTATGATTAGTATTTTATAAGTCAGTGAAAAATAAATATAGTTAGGACCTTGAATTGGATCGAACAGCCTTGAATTGAATTACAGGATATGAACCGAAAGTCTATTGATATTGTGAAAAATCTATTATTTTAGAAACACAAAAAAGAAATTTGCTTTTCATAGTGCAACAGTGATTTTGCTTATCTTTAACTCCAAATTAGTAGCGAAAAT
Organism: Syzygium grande; assembly: GCA_024733475.1. Taxonomy (NCBI): domain Eukaryota; kingdom Viridiplantae; phylum Streptophyta; class Magnoliopsida; order Myrtales; family Myrtaceae; genus Syzygium; species Syzygium grande. The sequence continues at coordinate 15,371,829 of JAMXDD010000007.1, read as the reverse complement.
GTTGAAGTTATATCAACTTTTGAAGCGACTCTCCCTTTATTGATTACTTGAGAATGTCAATCAACGTATATATAATAATTTTTAATACAAAAGACACTACATCATATGGTTCGTAGGTAAATTACAAAATTACAAAAGACTGTGAATCACTAAAATCAATAGGTTCATACTAAAGCAATATGTTCAATTATTAATAGTTTCATTTGCATTTCATTATGTCATAAATTCATGATATACACAAACAGTTTATATCTTTACGTTGATCAAATCTAGCTTAAATTGCAAATAGTGAACCAATCCATATTGATAAATGTTTTCTTTATTATGGTCCTGCTTCATTTTTTTTGGGAAAATGACACTAAAATTGCCATTCCTTTTGTACAGTCATTATTGTAGTGCCAAAAAAATTTCGAGCTATCACTTGAGTGCCGCATCAGGAAAAAACAATCACTTAAGTGTCTCCGAAGATAAATTTCGACAATTCTTCCTACATGGCTTTTTCAATATAATTTAATTTCTTACGTGGCTTTCTTAAAAAAAATGGATATGCTCACTAGAAGTCTTAAAACTTGTCACATAAGTGCAATCGAGTTTTAAAATTTGTAAAACATGCAATCAAGTTACGGTTTATTTGTAAAAAGAAAACTGAGTAATCAAAACGTTTCAATGTAAAAGTTGGTTTTTGAAATTGCACCAGTTGTCCGGGTTCTCATAAGCTAATAGGCCGCTTAGAATGATTTCCTCGTGGTCTCAGCATGTTTCATATCAATTGCATTGTCGAAGACTAAGTTGATATGTAATCATTCGTGAACCCGTTAGTTGGCGACAAGTGACGGTTTCGAAGGTGGTTGTTACTACTTCGACTCAGTAAGGGTAGATACATCGATTTTACTAATAAAATTTTAAAAAATTCACGGGTATGATCTTTGTTTTTGGGTAGAAAAGGAAGGAAAATTACAAGATTTAGAAATATTAAATCCCTTTGGTCGTTGCACCTTGGATTTAGGAAAAATTTGCTATCGAAATTTTTATTGTTTTATTATTTTCCTTTTTGGTAAAGTCAAAATATAAAATATTGGTAATTGAAAGATGCGGGGGATTAGATAAGTTCTTAGAAAATGCAAAGAGTCTTAATGAGAAGAGATTTTGAACAAAAAAGAAATGAGAAGATGCGAAATTGCTTGGTCTTTGGACGGCAAAAACATTGGGCCGAAAATTCAAATTTTGGTTCGTTGGCTTTTCAAATTTTATTTATTCGTTTGGGGAATACAAACACCTTTAGGTAAAAAGTTGAAATCGTTTGGGAAAATGCAAGTGGTGTTTTTCCAAAAAAAAAAATTTGTAAAGCTACTTTGGCCTAAATAGTGTTCCTAAAATAAATTTTTTTTTTTGAAAAGGGCTTTCCAACGAAATTTTTTTTATTTTTAATATTCTAGTTTTGCGGAAATTTCCGAATTTTACTTTTAGATTTGGAAAATTTGTCGCCAAATTTAATCTTTTTCGTTGGAAAATTTTTGTGGCAAAAATTCAGTTTTTTTGTAGTGTAATAGGCCGCTTAGAATGATTTCCTCGTGGTCTCAGCATGTTTCATATCAATTGCATTGTCGAAGACTAAGTTGATATGTAATCATTCGTGAACCCGTTAGTTGGCGACAAGTGACGGTTTCGAAGGTGGTTGTTACTACTTCGACTCAGTAAGGGTAGATACATCGATTTTACTAATAAAATTTTAAAAAATTCACGGGTATGATCTTTGTTTTTGGGTAGAAAAGGAAGGAAAATTACAAGATTTAGAAATATTAAATCCCTTTGGTCGTTGCACCTTGGATTTAGGAAAAATTTGCTATCGAAATTTTTATTGTTTTATTATTTCCTTTTTGGTAAAGTCAAAATATAAGATATTGGTAATTGAAAGATGCGGGGGATTAGATAAGTTCTTAGAAAATGCAAAGAGTCTTAATGAGAAGAGATTTTGAACAAAAAAGAAATGAGAAGATGCGAAATTGCTTGGTCTTTGGACGGCAAAAACATTGGGCCCGTTTGGTTTGGCTTTTCAAATGCTATTTAGGGGAATACAAATACCTTTAGATAAAAGTTACCTGGGAAAATGCAAGTGGTGTTTGATAAAAAAAATTTGTAAAGCTACTTTGGCCTAAATAGTATTTGATAAATTTTTTTTTGCAAAGGGCTTTGGCAATTTTTATTTTTAATATTCCAGTTTTGCCCCTATTACTGTTAATCTTTTTCACGGCGAGGGTGGCCGGCAAAGGGCCTGCGAGGGCAAATTTGGTTGGCGAAGAAACGTGGTCGCTCGACCCAATGACGGCTGCGCGGGTCGGCGACTACCAGGCGGCGAGTCGCCTAGGTCACCTGCCAAACAACTGGCCTTTGGAGTCACGACCTTAAGCGAGCGGTCACCTCCCTGGGTCCATGACCAGGCGTTGGCACGGGTCAACCTATGTTTTAGCTCTTGAAAATTCTTCTCACACTTATCGTCCCATTCAAACTTCGTTTCTTTCTTGAGCATTCGTGTTAACGGCGTAGCTATTGACGAGAATTCTTCTACAAAACACTTGTAATACAGCAACCCAAGAACTCTGAGATCCTACACGCTATTAACGTCGGTCTTGGCCACACCGTCCCCTTGCCTCAATCTTAGTCATTACATTGATTCCATCTCCGAAACTACATGTCAAAAGCATACTCGATTGACCCAGAACTCACACTTACTGAACTTAGCGTAGAGTGCATATTCTCTTAAGGTACGTAGTACCTCAGTCAGATGCACCTCATGATGTTCCGGGCTCTCCGAGTATATCAATATATCATCGATGAAGACTATAACAAACTAATCCAATAACTCCTTAAATACCCGATTCATTAAATTCATAAAAGCAGCAGGGGCATTAGTCATACCAAAAGGTATAACCGTGAATTCGTAATGCCCATATCTCGTTCGAAAGGCCGTCTTAGATATATCCTCCTTTCTAATCCTTAACTAATGATATCTCATCCGTATATCGATCTTAGAAAATACTGAAGCTCCCTGTAACTGATCGAACATGTCATCAATCCTCGACAATGGGTACTTATTCTTGACGGTCACCTGGTTCAACTGCCCGTAGTCTATATACAACCTCAATGTCTCATCCTTCTTCCTTACAAATAACATCGGTGCTCCTCATGGAGACGCATTTGAATGGAGAAAACCCTTATCTAATAACTCTTGTATCTGAACCTTTAACTCCTTCAGTTCTGATAGTGACATCCGGTACGGCGTCTTCGAGATCGGCTTAGTTCTTGGGGCCAACTCGATTATCAATTCCATTTCTCTTTCTAGTGGCAAACCCGGCAATTCTTAAGGGAAGATTTCGGGAAAATTGCACACCACGGGTATGTTCTCTAATCTTGGCTCCACAACCGTCGGATCGACTACGTTTACCAAATACCCTTCACACCTGTCATCTAACAACTTGGTTACCTCAAGTGAAGAAATCCAAAGGATCAAGGTTCCTCCTCGGTTTCCCATAAATTCGAATCTAGGATGTCCAATCAGTTTGAATTGGATCACCTGTTACTACATTCCATCAGCCTTCTGCTTGACTAAACAATCCATCCCAACAATCACGTCAAAATTGAACATAGTCAATACCGCCAAGTCTATCCTTTCCTCTCTACCCCCAATTACTATCTTACAGTTAAGACACCCTAACGAGACTAACACTTTATCATTTAGCGGAGTCGTCACACAAAGCATAACTTTAAGCAAAGTTGGTTCAATTCCAGCCAATCTAACAAACTATTCTGATATAAACGAGTGTGAAGCCCCCGGATCAAATAAGGCATACGCAACACAATCACAGAGAGAGACCGTACCTGTCATCACGCCTAACGTGTCTTCAGCCTCCTTTCTCGCCATCACATACACCCTTTCTTGAGATGGCAGTCTACTCTGAATAGTCGACGGGGGATTTCCAATCTGATTTACCATCCGAGGCAGCTGAGATTGCATGGGCGGTCCTACTGGACGTTGAGGGCAATGTCTTATCTGATGGTTCAAGCTTCCACACCTGAAACATGCCCCAAACCGATTTTGAGAATGGTCCGGCTTCCCGATGTTCTTATTGACAGGAGGGACAAAACGTCTATTTCCCGCTATCGGCCTCTTTCCAAAGCGACGATTCTCCTTAGTCGAGGCAAACCACGATCCAGAAGCGGCGGCTCTATCCATTTGATCTCGTTCTATCGCCTGAGCTCGCTCATATATTTCTCTATAGTCCCGGATATTCAACGAGATCATCTAGCTACGAAAGTCCGGCTTCATCCCATCCCGGAACCTTCGAACCTTATCTAGTGGGTCCTCAACCATCCTTGGCGCAAATTTCGATAGCCTTGCAAATTCCACCTCGTACTGATCTATCGTCATCAGTCCTTGGCGAAGTCTCATGAACTCCGTAATTTCCTTTCCCTAGCACTCTCAGACAAGTATTTCCCGTAGAAATTCTTAGTGAACACAGCCCAAGTCTGGGCAGTATCCTTAGGGAACACTCTCCCCCTGGTGGCCTTCCATCAGTCACTAGCGTTCTCTTGCAACTGGTATACAACCAAAGTCACCTTCTCGACCTCGGTGCACCCTAGGACTTCAAAGGCCTTTTCCAGTTCTTCCACCCAATGTGGCGTGGCCTCGAGGTCACCTTTTCCATCGAACTTCAGCAGCTTTAACTTCAAGAATTGCTCCCCCAACTGGTACATCTCTCTATTCATAACCACTGGAGCCTGCCCCTGATTGGATTGATTTCCATTAACACAGCAGATGTAGCGACCTCGGCAGCTTGGGCAATATTAGCAGCCCTCTCTTGAGCCTACCTTCCCATTAACTTTCCTATCTCCTGCAGTGCCTGTATGACCCCATCAATCCTTGGGTCTCCCATTTCTTGGCCCCTTGTGCTCGGTTGCCGTTGTGTCCCTATTCCTCTACTCATTCTCATGAGTTTCTTACTATCCACCTACCTGCTATAATTCCATTCAGGAATTAGAGACCTAGGCCAAGCTATACTAACCTAAAGTCCTAGGCAATAAATCACAACAATCATTCACATAGCAGGCGGTCAATCACAAGCAGTATGAGGTCTCAATCAAAGAGATACGTGTACTTACCTCGAATCCTGCCACACCTGCACTTTACAGGTCATTTCCAATAATCATTCAATCATGAAAATCAAACAGTCTAGAGGTATACGTAACACACAAGCCCCCCTATTTAGCTATCCAAAGCCATCGCTCCTTATCACTCTAGACTTCAACCGAGTTGGATCGAACTAACCTTGCTCTAATACCAAATCAACGAGGGATGTCACGCCCCGAACCTTATGGCGCGCGCGACTTTCCTCTTCGGTTGTATCAAACGCAACGTCCCAAGACTCGTCGCTGACCCAAAACCCCAAATCAGAGAATAACCACATGCGGAAACGATCAAACTCCCATACATAAATAGACATGACCAGGGTAGCAATGCAAGACAAACATGACAAGCACAGCAACAAACTTCATAAATACATACTTACATTAATCAAGAGAATTTACAACATCCATTACAAACATAGGTATACAAAGGCTAAAATGGGTCAGCAAACCACTATCATCAAAGAGGAATTCGTGGCTTGGGGCGGTTAGGTACTATATCTAAAAGGGCTCTCTTCAAAAAGTATCGGCCGTAAATGCTAGTTATGCTCTAGGCTAAACCCTAGGTGGTATCCAATTCAAGTCAGATCCAGAAGACTCAGATGAATCATTGGATGACTCGAACTCGGAATCCATAGACTCAAGCTCAGACTCGACCTCCAACGGTTCCTCCTCGAGCTTGACATCTCATCTGGGTCCTCCTCATGGTCTGACTCCAACTGCATCGACTCCGGATCGGAATCGAACTCCTACTCCATTTGATCGTGCTCCTCCTCCTCATGCTCAAAATCCATGTCGGACTCTATGATGACAGGCTAGGGGTCAAAATCCGCCTCGGACACGAAATCGAGGCTCACTACCTCCCCATCAGCTGCATGCGAGTCCCATCGACGTAACCCGTCAAACAAAACATCAAAAGTCCTAAGGGGTCCATGAAAGCCGGACTGGTCCCAGTAACACCAACTAAGGTAAGGATGGGCCTTGAGCTGTGGCCTGCCCTTGTTGACCTATACGATAGTTTAGAATATAAAATAAGCCTCCCGTTCCAATCAGGGTACTCGATCACCGAACGCTCTATATAGTCCGTGATCCCAAAACGTAATGGTACACTGGCCATCCTCAAGGTTGGGGGTCTAAAATATTGGGGATTACAACAGTGAGAATGACTCTCAGTAAGTAAGCCCCCTAAATCTAAATTAGGCTAACATGCACCTCCAGACAAGTAACTATTCAAACATAAAATCAAGTAATCAAACGACTTAGGCCCTCGGACCCAAATCAAGCGTATAATCTACCCTGAGGTTAGACACATAATAATCTTACAAAAGCCAATCATGGTACATACGCATTATCACTTGGCCACGCACACTTGCCAATCATATGCTTACACACATTAATGCACAATTCGCACATGTGCCAATTTCCAATTAATCTCCGACTCACGTTAAACACATCAAGTCCATCACTGCTCGAGACTCGCGTAACACGCCTCAAGTCCATGACACAACCCGCATGAACGATGTAACATCCTGAATTTTGACTCATTTCCGGGATCAATAATATTGATATTATTCCTCACTTAATTTTAGTAAGTCTCACTCGAAATTGAGCTTTCTTAGGATACTAACCGATAGGAGATGGCTAACTAGGAAAACGATACGTGGACCAGGGACCCGATCGCGAATCAGGCACCGATTCCAAGAAATGACAGGGAAGTACTTTAGGCCAACGTGGGCCGATCTTAGGAATATGACGGATCTAGTTTGGCCACTGACATATGATCAGATCGTGAGTGATTCAGCACGACCGAGAGCACGCGTAGCGAACAAATTCCGAACTTAAACTGAACGATCGCGACCTCCGAAACTAGAGATAATTCCTCACGTTCTTCCGGTAATCGAGACCGTCACGACTCGAGAAACCCTAGGTCGATATGTGTAACCCTTAAATAGCCGCCCATTAGTGAGAGACTCTAAAATTTTAAATTGAGCGATTTTGATCGTGGAATTTGGTCCGGACTTGGATATCAAGATTTAAGGATTGTGAGCGACTATTTTGCAAGGAGGATGTAATTTTAGTATGGCCACATGTATTTGGGACTAGTATGATCGAAAATTGGAAATTCAGCCCGAAATCGGAAAATGACCATTTTGCTACTAGATTAATTATGGGGTATTCCGAATTTTTGGATGAAATTAAGGATTAATTTATGATTAAGTCAACCCAATAATGCAATTTTAGTTAGACCACATCAACTCTAGTCATTTGGATGAGGATTAATGTAGACCAAGTATTAAGGGGCAAAATTGGGATTATGGAAATTGTGGTCAAAACCCATTGGACCAAATTAATTGGCCTTGTCCCTCTCTCATCAATCTCCACGATCACTTCTCTTTCCCTTCCTCTATCCCGAAGCTCTCTCTCTCCTTCTCTTCCGCCGTGGGTGATCGTTGACCGCCGGAGCATGCTGCGCCGCCGCACACCATCCGACCGCCACCGTTCGCCACCACCCGCCACCACCACCGTCCCATCACTCTCTCTCGTCTCTCTTCCTTATCCGACCAAGGACACGTTGGACCAACCTAAACCGTGGGCGCCGGCGTGAAGGAGCCGCCAAGCCGCTAGAGCGCCAAGCCGGCCGCCGTCTCGCCGTCCATCGCACCACCACCATCCGACCGCCTCCTTTACCCCTACCTCACCGTGAACCACCACTGACCAGTAGCCCCTTGCCATGAGGAAGCCAGGCCGGTTAGCCACGCCTTGAGCCGCCGCAGAAACACCGGGATGCCGCCGTCGATTCCGCCGCACGTCAACGAATGGCCGCTCGTTCCCCGCCGGTTTAGTTCTATTGAGAGCTTGGATTAGGTGAGTAATTATCTCTTAAACCTTAATTAGGACTAATGTGGCATTTCTAGATAAATTATGTGGTTTTAGAGGTTAGTTATGTTAGAATTGAACTTGGTTAAGATCCAATGACTAGTGGTTGATTATGTGGTATATTTGGGAGAAAATAAGCTAATTGGGATGTGTATTAATGCCCCAATATGGGCTGTTTTGTGGCTGCCCTCCATAGAACCGAATTCAACTAAATTTGCCTAAGTTGAGATTTAATTGGATTATTGCCATAATTGTCCAAATTAAATGATTCAATGGCTAAATTAGTACTTGATTGAGTTCAATTATGTGATGGCATGTGTGTATATTTATTGGCCAAGATTGATTTGATATTAATGGGCCTTGACTGTGCAAGATCGTGTGCACTAAATGCGTGAAGGAGGTGCCGTGCCAAATTGTGTTCATTTGAGAATTGGACATGCTATTGAAATGTCGATTGGCCATATTATGGTACAAATAGAGCATGTTGTGGTCTATTTGAATTTTATGCTTGTGATTGAAATTGAGTGCCCATTATGCATAGTTATGCATTTTGTGCATTGAATTGGGCTTGAATCATGAGTTTTGAGGATGCATGTGCCTGATATGAACATTTGATCGCCTAATTGCCCTGATGTATTTTACGCGGGGTTCTAGATAAAAATTTGCTGTGTGCACATGTGACCATAATGAGTCCTGATGCGTTTTACGCGGGACGGTACCCGGTTCTACCGGAAGACGGCCAACCTGATGCGTTTTACGCGGGTTTTGGTCCGTAAGGAGATCGATGTTGCCCCTAATGCGTTTCGGCGCGGGCTAGAGCCACTGGGCCTGATCGTGTTAAGCGGGCCATGGAGTGTTGTAGGCCTTCGGGTGGGGTTTATAACTAAAAATGAGCCGTATATTAGAGTGTATTAAGTGAACCACATCATAAGCATGGCAAATGTGTGTGCCAAAGAGTGTTGGCCATGGTGCGTACTCGATGAATCGTATGCGAGACAGGCATTAATGAGCATGAGCATGCGTATGGCATACATGTGACCAATGTGTTCACGTATATGTCGTAATTATTATTATGAAATGCCTAACCTGGAGAGTCGATTGTATGCTCGATCTAGGCCCGAGGGCCTAGGTCAATTGATTTGCATATGTTATGTGTTGTCTTATCTGTTCATCTGTCATGAGGTGCTTTTAGCCTAATTTCGGTTTAGGGGTTTTTACTCGCTGAGACTTGTCTCATTGTTGTATAAACCCACTATTTCATATCCCCGGCCCTGAAGATGGAGAGGCGCCAGTGCGTTTCGAGATTCCCCATTTTATCGAGAAGACGATGTCTATACATTCCGTGGGGAATGGGAATATGTATATTAGATACTATACCTTAGTATGGGTAGATGTCGGGGAGTTAGTATCTGAGACCCATAAGTATGTTGCATGGTGTTATAGAACCTTTAATGGGGAGGAGACCGGGCCCCTTCGGACTTTTGATATCCCGTTTAACGACAGGGCGAGGTAGACCCACAGTGTCCCAATGGAAATGTGGTGGACCCTGCCACTTCAGTTGGGGAGAGTGCGAGTTCGGATGGGGTACTCCTAGAGTATGAGGCTGATGAGCTCGATCCAATGGACATGGAGCCCGCAAATTGGGAGGCAGATCTAGCAATCGATGGATCCTAATGATGAGCCGGAGCCCATTGAGGACCCTGCACCAGAGGATGAGCATGAGGCTATGAATTCAGAGGAAGAGCCTTCAGAGGCTGAGTCCAAGCTGGACTCATTAGATCCAGAGAAGAAGCATCCTAATAGCTCTTCATCCTCCGAATCTTCTGGTTTCGACCCGGACTGGGTCCCCTAGGGTAATTTCCGCTTTAGATAGGACGGGCTGTACCTTTTTTATTAAGCCCAATCTTAGTTAGTTGTCTAACCCTCCCGATCCACTATCCCTTTTTGTTGTAGTGGCCGTTGACTCGTTTTTGGGTATGTTATTTGTACTCCCTACTAACGGATTTTGTATATATTTTTATAACAATGAAATGTATATGTTTTAATCATATCAATTTCCAGTGTTGTGCTATCCATGGTTGTCTTATGTATTGTACGGGTATATATATATCTATATACGTTGCTTCGCTTGTGTATTAATCTCTGAGTCTTGGGCGTTGGGTCGGCGTCGAGTCTTAGGACGTCGCAACAAATTCGACCTTTACGTGGGATGCTCACGCTTCATGGGATACGAGGCGTGACATCCCCATTTCATTTGGTATCAGAGCAAGGACAGCTCGGTCCAATCAGGTCGAACCCTGGAGTGATGAAGAGCGATGACCTTGGGTAGCCAGTTGGGTGACCTCGTGTGTTAAGTGTACCTCCTGACTATTTGTGTTTGGATTGATTGGTTATATAAATTGACCCGTAAAGTGCAAGTGTAGCAGGACCTAAGGTGAGTACGTGTACCTACTTATTTGAGGTCATGTGTTGTTTATGCTTAGACGCATGCTAAATGATCACTTGTTGTGTTAGCTACCTGCCTAGGACCTTAGACCGGTTTAGTTGGTTTAGGTCTCTAATTTCTGATGAAATAATAGCAGGTAGGTCTGTAGTGAGATCAGTACAATGAGGAGACGAGGAAAGGAACCCCAGGGACAATTGAATGCAGGAGGCCAAGAGGCCACGAACCCTAGAATGGAGGATGTGATTCAGACCCTGCACGAGATAGGGAACATTATGGGTAGGCAGGCTCAGAAAAAGGCTGCCACCATTGCCCAAGCTGCTGAGACTACAGCAGCTGCCGCAGTGAATAGAAATCAAGCCAATATTGGGCAGGCTCAAGCAACTGTGAATAGGCTAATGTATCAGCTAATAGAGCAGTTTTTAAAGTTAAAGCCACCCAAGTTTACTGAAAAAGGTGACCCCGAGGCTGCGCCAAGATGGGTAAAGGAACTGAAAAAGGCATTTGAGGTATTGGGGTGCACCGAGCAGGAGAAAGTAACTCTGGCGGTATACCAGTTACAGGAAAATGCAAATGACTAATGGAAGGCCAGCAGGGGTAGAATATTTCCGGAAGGTGTCGCCCAGACTTGGGCTGTGTTCACTGAAAATTTTTATGGAAAGTACTTCTCGGAAAGTGTTAGGGAAAGGAAAATAGCAAAGTTTATACGACTCTACCAAAGTCAGATGACTGTGGATCAGTACGAGGCGGAATTCACTAGACTGTCTAAGTTTGCACCGAGAATGATGGAGCATCCTGAGGATAAAGGGTGTGAAGGTTCCGGGAAGGGTTGAAACCTAACATTCGTACCCAGTTGATATCGGCCAATTTGAGAACCTATGAGGACATCTATGATAGAGCTTAGGCTCTTGAGCGAGACCAAGTAGATAGACAGCTGCATCTGGATTGCGGTTTGCCCAGAACAGAGACAACCGCCGTTTCGAAAAGAAGCCGATGATAGGGAATCGGCGCTTCGTCCCGCCAATTAGGATGAACATTGGGAAGCCTAACCAGCAACCAAATCGATTTAGGGCTTGCTTTAAATGCGGAAGTTTAGAACACCAAATTCAAAACTGTCCCCAGCAGTGCCCCTCAGTACCCCCAGGGCAACCGCAGCAAAACTGAATAGGGATCAAGTCGAGAATCCCTCACCGGCTAACCAGGGCAAACCGTCAGCGAAGGACGAGTTTATGCCATGGCGCGTAGGGAGGTGGAAGACACGCCGGGCGTGGTCACAGGTATGATTTCTTTATATGATCATGATGTGTATGCATTATTTGACCTTGGGGCGACCCATTCATTTATTTCCCAACAGTTTATTAAGCTGATTGAAATTAAACCTGTTTTACTTGAAACCATGCTTTGTGTGACAACCCCATTAAATGATAAAGTGTTAGTGTCATTGGGGTGTCCTAGTTGTAAAATAGTGATTTGGGATAGAGAAGAAAGCATCGACTTGGCAATGTTGGCCATGTTCGATTTTGATGTCATAGTTGGAATGGATTGGTTGGTTAAGCAGAAAGCTATAGTGGATTACAGCAATAGGGTGATCTGGTTTAATCCGGTTGGACATTCTAGATTTGAATTTTAGGAAAACCGAGGAGGAAACTCGATCCCTTGGATTTCCTCGCTTGAAGTAACTAAGTTGTTGGGTGAAGGGTGCGAGGGATATTTAGTGAATGTGGTTGATCCGACGGTGGCAGAACCTAAGTTGGAAGAGATACCGGTAGTGTGCAAATTTCTTGAGGCATTTCCTCAGAAATTGCCAAGTTTGCCACTAGAGTGGGAAGTAGAATTTGTGATAAAGTTGGCACCGGTACAAAACCGATTTCAAAAGCGCCATACCGGATGTCATTGTCGGAATTGAAAGAACTGAAAGTTTAGATACAAGAATTGTTGGACAAAGGTTTCATTCATCCTAGTGTGTCTCCGTGGGGAGCACTAGTCCTATTTGTAAGGAAGAATGATGGGACATTGAGGTTGTGTATTGATTACCGGCTATTAAATCAGGTGACGATTAAAAATAAGTACCCACTACCGAGGATTGACGATTTATTTGACCAGTTGCAAGGAGTGTCCGTGTTTTCTAAGATTGATTTGCAGACTGGATATCATCAGTTAAGAATCCAGAAGGAGGAAATTCCTAAGAACGCTTTTAGGATGCAGTACGGGCACTACGAGTTTACAGTGATGTCCTTTGGATTAACCAATGCTCCTGCAACTTTCATAGATCTGATGAACAGGGTGTTCAATGAGTTTTTGGACAGATTTGTCAGTGTTTATCGACGACATATTGATATATTCGAAGAATCCTGATGAACATGAGGTACATTTAACTGAAGTGCTACAGATTTTGAGAGAACACGCACTCTTCGCCAAGTTCAGTAAGTGTGAGCTTTGACTAAGTAGAGTGGTGTTCCTTGGACACATAGTTTCGGGAGATGGAATTTCTGTGGACCCGACGAAAATTGAAGCAGTAATGAAGTGGCCAAGACCGATCTCAGTGATCGAAATCCAAGTTTCTTAGGACTGGCTAGTTATTATCGATGTTTTGTAGAAGGGTTCTCGTCGATAGTCATGCCGTTGACGCGATTATTGAAGGAGTCTAAGTTCGAATGGGATGATAAATGCGAGAAATGTTTCCAAGAGTTGAAGCATAGGCTTACAACTGCCCAGTGTTAACCATTCCATCTGGGCCAGGAGGATTTGAGGTTTACAGCGATGCGTCACTAAGTGGACTTGGTTGCGTTCTAATGCAATATGGAAAAGTAGTAGCATATGCGTCGCGCCAGTTGAGGTCGCATGAAATGAACTATCCGACGCATGATTTAGAGTTGGTAGCGATCGTCTTTGCCTTTAAGATCTGGAGATTCTATTTGTGAGGGGAAAAGTTCCAGATTTATACTAATCATCAAAGCCTCAAGTATCTGTTTTCTCGGAAGGAATTAAATATGAGGTAGCGCCGATGGATAGAACTCCTGAATGATTACGACTACGACATTTTGTATCATCCGGGGAAGGCAAATAGAGTAGCGGATGCGCTGAGTCGCAAGTCAAGTATGGCGCATATGATGATCAAAGAGTGGACTTTGCTAGAAGACTCAGAGATTCGAAGTTCAAATTTGAGGTGAGTCATATGTCTAGCCTAATAGCCGCATTGGGAATTGAACTCGAGATCCAGGCAAAGATTAAAGCACTCCAGTCTACGGATCAAGAAATACAAAGGATTGTCGGAATGGATGTCGCTACGAAGAAGCCAGACTTTCAAGTGAGTGAGGACAGAGTTTTAAAGTTTCGAGGACGATTATGTATGCCTGACGACTTGGAGCCTAAGGAAGAGATTTTAAGTGAGGCACACCGCAGTAATTATGGTACCCACCTAGGTAGTACAAAGATGTACCAGAATTTACGGTAACATTATTGATGGAACGGACTAGAGAAAGATGTGGCCAAGTATATAGCCAAGTGCTTGATGTGCCAACAAGTGAAGGCTCAGCACTGTAAGCCTGGAGGACTATTAAGACCGTTAGAGATCCCTGAATGGAAATGGGAGCACGTCACTATGGACTTTGTCTCAGGACTACCAAAAAGCCAACGAGGACATGATTATATTTGGGTGATAGTGGATCGACTAACAAAGTCAGCGCACTTTCTAGTAGTGCGAAAGGATTTCAAATTGGAAATTTACGCGGAATTGTATGTTCAACATATCGTCAGATTGCATGGAGTACCAGTATTGATCACGTCGGACCGAGATCCGAGATTTACGACCAACTTTTGGAGGAGTTTGCAATCGGCCTTAGGAACGAAGTTGTAGTTCAGTACTGCTTATCATCCACAGACGAATGGCCAGTCCGAAAGGACGATTCAGGCTTTGGAAGATATGTTGCATGCCTATATTTTGGACTTCCAAGGTGAATGGGAAGAACAACTGCACTGGTAGAATTCGCTTACAATAATAGTTACCAGTAAAGCATCGATGGCACCATTTGAGGCCTTATACGGCAGGGCGTGCAGAATGCTAGTATGCTAGGATGAAGTCGGTGAAAGGAGTATTACAAGCCCAGAATTAGTGCAGCAGTCGATCGAGGCAGTTGAGATTATCAGGGAAAGGCCAAAGACCGTGCAAAGTCGCTAGAAAAGTTATGCCGATCGAAGACGATAACCCTTGGAGTTCCAAGTGGGAGAACATGTGTTTCTCAAGGTGTTGTCTACGAAGGGATTATTTAGATTCGGCAAGAAAGGAAAGCTGAGTCTGAGGTTTATCGGACCGTTTGAAATTCTGGAGAAGGTTGGCGATATGACTTACCGACTTGCGTTACCGCCCAATTTATCTCAAGTACACAATGTATTCTACGTGTCGATATTGAGAAAGTATAAACCAAACCCGACCCACGTTCTAAGGTATGAGGAGAAAGACGTGGACGATAGGGTGTCGTATGTGGAAAGACCAATGAGGATCGAGGACAGAAAAGATCGAGTGCTTCGAAATAAGACGATCCCAATGGTCAAGGTTGTATGGGAGCACCACGGGACCGAAGATGTTACTTGGGAAAGCGAAGAGGCCATGCAACGTCAACACCCTCGTCTGTTTGAATAACTTAGTGTAGGTTGCAAATTTTGAGGACGAAATTTTTGTAAGGGGAAAAGAGTTGTAACATCCTGAATTTCGACTCATTTCCGGGATCAATGATATTGATATTATTCCTCACTTAATTTTAGTAAGTCTCACCCGAAATTAAGCTCTCTCGGGATACTAACCGATAGAGGATGGCTAACTAGGAAAACGGTGCGTGGACCAGGGACCCGATCGCGAATCAGGCTCCGATTCCGATAAACGACGGGGGAAGTACTTTGGGCCAATGTGGGCCGATCCTAGGAAGGTGACGGATCTAGTTTAGCTAGTGACGTACGATCGGATCGCGGATAATTCCGCACGACCGAGAGCACGCGTGGCGAGCAAATCCCGAACTTAAACCGAATGATCACGACCTCCGAAACTAGTAATAATTGTTTACGTTATCCCGGTAATCGAGATAGTCATGACTCGAGTAACCCTAGGCCGATACGCGTAACCCCTAAACAGCCGCCCATTAGTGAGAGACCCTAAAATTTTAAATTAAGCGATTTTGATAGTGGAATTTGGTTCGGACTTGGACGTCAGATTTCGGGATCGTGAGCGACTGTTTTGCAAGGACGACGTCATTTTAGTGTGGCCACATGTATGTGGAACTAGTACGATCGAAAATTGGAAATTCGCCCGAAATCGAAAATGACCATTTTGCCACTAGGCTAATTATGGGTATTCCGAATTTTTGGATGAATTTGGGGATTAAATTAAGGATTAATTTATGATTAAGTCAGCCCAATAATGCAATTTTAGTTAGACCACATTACCCCTACTCATTTGGATGAGGATTAATGTAGACCAAGTATTAAGGGGCAAAATTGGGATTATGGAAATTGTGGTCAAAACCCCTTGGACCAAATTAATTGGCTTTGTCCCTCTCTCATCAATCCCCACCGGTTACTTCTCTTTCCCTTCCTCTCTCTCGCAGCTCTCTCTCTCTCCTTCTCTTCCGCCGTGGGTGATTGCCGACCGCCGGAGCACGCCGTCCGACCACCACCGTTCGCCACCACCCGTCACCACCACCGTCCCGTCACTCTCTCTCTCTCTCTCATCTCTCTTCCTCGTCCGGCCAAGGACACGCCGGACCAGCCTAAACCGTGGGTGCCAGCTTGAAGGAGCCACCGAGCCGCTGGAGCACCAAGCTGGCCACCGTCTCGCCGTCTAACCGCACCACCACCATCTGACCGCCTCCCTTACCCCTACCTCACCGTGAACCACCGCTGACCAGCAACCCCTTGCCGTGAGAAAGCCGGGCCGATTAGCCCCGCCTTGAGCAGCCGCGGAAGCACTTGGGATGCCACCGCCGATTTCCGCCGACGTCGGCAATTAGCCGCTCGTTCCCCACCGGTTTAGTTCTACTGAGAGCTTGAATTAGGTGAGTAATTATCTCCTAAGCCTTAATTAGGACTAATGTGGCATTTCTAGATAAATTATGTGGTTTTAGGGGTTAGTTATGTTAGAATTGAACTTGATTAAGATCCAATGACTAGTAGTTGATTATGTGGTATATTTTGGGAGAAAATAAGCTAATTGGGAGGTGTATTAATGCCCCAATATGGGCTGTTTTGTGGATGCCCTCCCTAGAACCGAATTTAACTAAATTTGCCTAAGTTGAGATTTAATTGGATTATTGCCATAATTGTCCAAATTAAACGATTCAATGGCTAAATTAGTACTTGATTGAGTTCAATTATGTGATGGCACGTGTGTATATTTATTGGCCAAGATTGATTTGATATTAGTGGGCCTTGACTGTGCAAGATCACATGCACTAAATGCGTGAATGAGGTGCCGTGCCAAATTGTGTTCATTTGAGAATTGGACATGCTATTGAAATGTCGATTGGTCATATTATGGTACAAATAAAGCATGTTGTGGTCTATTTGAATTTTATGCTTGTGATTGAAATTGAGTGCCCATTATGCATAGTTATGCATTTTGTACATTGAATTTGGCTTGAATCATGAGTTTTGAGGATGCATGTGCCTGATATGAACATTTGATCACCTAATCGCCCTGATGCATTTTACGCGGGATTCAGATAAAAATTTGTTGTGTGCACGTGTGACCATAATGAGTCCTGATGCGTTTTACGCGGGATGGTACCCGGTTCTACCGGAAGACGACCAGCCTGATGCGTTTTACGCGGGTTTTGGTCCGTAAGGAGATCGGTGTTGCGCCTGATGCGTTTCGGCTCGGGCTAGAGCCACTGGGCTTGATGTGTGTTACGCGGGCCATGGAGTGTTGTGGGCCTTCGGGTCGGTTTATAACTAAAAATGAGCCGTATGTCAGAGTGCATTAAGTGAACCACATTATAAGCAGGGCAAATGTGTGCCAAAGAGTGTTGGCCATGGTGCGTACTCGATGAATCGTATGTGAGACAAGCATTAATGAGCATGAGCGTGACTATAGCGTACGTGTGACCAGTGTGTTCACATATATGTCGTGATTATTATTATGAAATGCCTAACCTGGAGAGTCAATTGTATGCTCGATCTGGGCCCAAAGGCCTAGGTCAATTGATTTGCATCTTTTATGTGTTGTCTTATCTGTTCGTCTGTCATGAGGTGCATTTTAGCCTAGTTTAGGCTTAGGGATTTTTACTCGCTAAGACTTATTTCATTGTTGTATAAACCCACTATTTCATATCCCCGGCCCTGAAGATGGCAGAGGCGCCAGTGCGTTTCCCCATTTTATCGAGAAGACGATGTCTATATGTCACGTCCCAGACCACTCGCGATCGATACTTGTTGACCGACCATGATCGGAACGAGCCCGTGAAGCATGAATCATTATTAGAACGTCCCGTTGATTTTTAAATATAATAAACATGCGGAAGCGATTCAATGAGACAAAACCAAGCAATAAAGGCAAATGGTGCACGTTGTATTTACATGATGGGTTCGTGCTTATTTACAAGCCCTACCTCGGGCACAAGTCATATTAAACGATATTTTCACATGCCTATTTCAAAGGCACTTCCGAAAAACGAACAAGCCATATACACAACAAAATTTTGGCTTGGGTCCTTAGCTTCTCTACGGCTACTATCTCCTCATCCTCGCTCGCTCCTCCCCAGCCCTCGTCCGCACGGCTGTCGTCACGCCCCGCCCATGGCCGATCACGGAGTCGAACCACCCATGCCGGTGAATGGACCGTTAAATCCACGAAGGGGGCCGACCCAGTCCCCGTCGGCTAGGCGGTACCAGGCCACGTACGGGTGCGGGACAAGGTCTACCCGACCTTTGTCCACCATCACGTAGGTGGTAATCTTGCGGTAGGTACGATTCTCACGGGCATCGATCACCGTTAGGAGTTCGGCTCTCATTTCGATCGGGTTGCCAAATTGGGCTGGGGTAACGCCATTCCTACGGACCTGTAAAAGAGGAAAACAACGGGGAATGAGTCGAGGAGACTCAGCAAGTAAAATTTTACTAACAGGCGAGGACATATCAATCGTCATTACACGAAACATTCTTACCGTACCGGCCTCCGTGGCCGATCAAACAACGATGGGCATAGAAAGCATAAAACATGGATTCCAAGCATGGCTAAGTCACGGTTTACCTCATGTGTCGCGCCTCGGTTTCTAATTTGTATTAGACAACATGCAAAAACACGAAACAAGGCAAACTTGTTATAGAAAACACAACATCGAAACACCAAGAACCGAGAACGGGGAAGGCTCGTGATACAACGTATTTCAACGTCATTTCCCTGTAGTAAAATCTCACTTACACTTTGATAAAATAAGAACTAAAGAGAAGAGAACGGCGGAAAGGCAACGGTCTCGGTTTCGAACAACTCTCGGTAATGGCTTTTCTTTCTCTCTCTCGGATTTTCTCTCTCTTGGCTTCTCTCTCTCTCTCCTTTCTCTCTCTCTCCTAAATTTCTCTCTCTCTCTCTCTCTCTCTCTCTCTCTCTCTCTCTCTCTCTCGGTCAATCTATGTAAGTGGAAAAAGTGTGCTAAAACTCTCAAAAGGGTTCTATTTATAGAGGAAGTAAAGCTAGAGTTTGGATGATGCGTGCGCATATGTCATAGGGGGTATGAGTTATACGCACGTGTCATCGGAACGATGAGGTAAGCACACGTCTCATCCCTTCATTAATGACATAAGTCTAAAGTCAAGAAAATGATGGAAATGGCCAAAAAGTCTCCCTTCTCTCTCCTCACTAAGCTGGCCGTGGTCTCTCTCCTCTCCCTTGCTGGCCATGAGTCTCCTCTCCCTCTCCTTTGATCAATTATTGAAGAGCAATGTCATAATGTCTTCATAAATGGCCATAATGGTAAGTTGAAAAAGATGACCAAGGAATAAATGAAGGTAATGATGATGAAGATAAGGTTTGACCTAGTCAAACCTTCTAGAGCTCTTTCTCTAATTGGCTTAATTTGATCCCAATTTGTTTCGACCAAACGGATCTCGCGAAACTACGCACATAACGTCCAAAACGAACCCCGCACCATAATTATTCCCAAACTTTTCCCGAGGGTTTTCTCACAAAATAATTCCGATAATATCCTTTTAAAATGGAATTTAATGTAAAAAGGCCTTCACAATTGTCCAAATTTGGCCCTACAAAAATCCGAGCCAAAATAATCCAATTCGGTTTTCTCGGGTGAACTGGGTACATGCTAAGCCATTAGGCACATGGCCTGGTACATGTCTCATCCATGGCCTTCCCGACTTGGCATAACGATCCGTGGCCGATTCGTGACCGGACCACGTTCGAGTATCAACGATCCATGGTCGACCCTCGGTTGTCATGTAGCCTCGTGGAAATCTGGTACCTCGGAATTAACTCGTGGTCACCCGGGACTAATGCATGGCCTGCGGTATCACTCGTGACCGACATATGCCTACACCGGACTGATTCACAGTTATCCCGGACCGTTCCACTAACGGCCCTTATGGTCGAAGGATCACCCCATGGTCATATTACCCTAATCATTTGTGTAGTCAGGGTCATTCCACTATCGATCCCTAGGCCAACTCATGGACAATCTTTCGATCGAACCACGACCAATCCTCAGTACACTCGTTCCGATCATGCTGTCCATTCCAATACCGACCCTCAACTCGACTTACCCACTACCCACTTATTACCAGCCCCCGGCTTCCTAGGCCCGAAATCGAGGATGTCACAATTCTCCCCCTCTAATAAAAATTTCGTCCTCGAAATTTAAACACGTACCTGGTTCCTCAAATAAGTGCGGATACCGCCACTTTATGATTTCCTCACCTTCCCAGGTAGCTTCCTCTACGCCCTGGTGTCGCCATAGGACCTTTACTACGGGAACATTTTTATTCCTCAACACTTGCTCTTTACGATCCACGATCCGCACCGACTCCTCAACATAAGACACTCTCGCTGTCCAATTCGACCTCGTCGAAATTCAGCACATGTGCCGGATCGGGTTCATATTTTCTCAACATAGATATATGGAACACGTCATGCATCTGAGCAAGTTTTGGTGGCAGCGCCAACCGATAAGCCAAATTCCCTATTCTCTCTAGAATTTCAAAAGGTCCGACGTACCTAGGGCTTAACTTACCTTTCTTCCCAAAACGTGACACACCCTTCATGGGTGAAACTTTGAGAAATACGTGGTCACCTACCTGAAACTCTAGGGGTTTCCTACGCTTGTCAGCATAACTTTTCTATTGGCTTTGGGCAGTTCTCAGTTTGCTTCTAACTACTTGCACGACCTCATTGGTGAGTTGTACTAGCTCTGGACCCATGACCTTCTTTTCCTCGACCTCATCCCAACATACTGGAGTTCTGCAAGCTCAACCGTATAATGCCTCGAATGGTGCCATCCCGATACTTTGCTGGTGATTGTTGTTGTACGCAAATTCAATGAGATGTAAATGCTCATCCCAACTTCCCTTGAAATCCACAACTCATGCTCGCAATATATCCTCAAGGGTCTGGATCGTTCTTTCTGTTTGGCCATCCAGTTTGCGGATGATAAGCTTACTGTATTGAAGCTTGGTCCCCATAGCAGTTTGAAGACTTCGCCAAAAACTTGCAAAAAACTTTGGATCTCGATCCGATGTGATCGTTATCGAGACTCCGTGTAATCGCACAATATGTCGAACATATAACTCGGCATGGTCTTCCAATGGAAGATCCTTTCTCACGGGAAGAAAATGAGCCGATTTTGTCAGTCGATCAACAATCACCCATATCGAATCATTTCCTCGCTGACTTCTTGGTAGTCCCATTACGAAGTCCATCGTGATGTGCTCCCATTTCCATTCAGGAATTTCCAATGGTTGCAATAATCCGCTAGGCTTGCAGTGTTGAGCCTTGATTTGTTGACACGTCAAGCATTTAGCCACATATTTGGCTATGTCTAGCTTCATGCCGTTCCACCAGAAATGTTGTCGCAAATTCTGGTACATTTTAGTACTGCCTGGATGGATATTGTAATGGCTCT
Organism: Syzygium grande; assembly: GCA_024733475.1. NCBI lineage: Eukaryota > Viridiplantae > Streptophyta > Magnoliopsida > Myrtales > Myrtaceae > Syzygium > Syzygium grande. Next base: position 15,350,217 of record JAMXDD010000007.1, on the reverse strand, counting down.
TGCGAGCTTCTGTCAAAATTTCTTCCTTGAGTTGTTCATTCTTCGACACGCATAGTCGTCCGTTAATTTTCAAGATTCCGTCGTCCGTATCATGGAAATCGGATTTCTTCCTTTTTGTTAATTCCCTTCGGATCTTCTGGATACTCGGGTCTGTTTGTTGTAGCGCCTTGACTTTCACAATGATGTCCGGCTCGATTTTGAGAGTAGCTACTAAATTTTGATGATGTCCAACGTCCAACTTAAAGTCCAAATCCCGAGCTTCCTCAAGTAAGGTCCATTCCTTGACCATTAAATGGGCGATAGCCGATTTTCGACTAAGAGCATCGGCCACTTTATTTGCCTTGCCAGGATGGTACAATATCTCGCAGTCGTAATCTTTGAGAAGTTCCATCCAGCGTCATTGCCTCATGTTCAGCTCCTTCTGGAAAAATAAATATTTCAAACTTTGATGATCCGTATAAATAACTAATTGCTCCCCATATAGGTAGTGTTGCCAAATTTTCAAGGCAAACACGATTGCAGCAAGTTCCAGATCATGAGTTAGATAGTTCAATTCATACGACCTCAATTGTCTCGAGGCATAAGCCACCACTTTGCCATCCTGCATCAATACACAGCCCAGTCCCTTGTGTGAGGTGTCGCTGTATATTTCAAATCCTCCTGGTCCTTTAGGTATAGTCAAAATAGGAGTTGCCGTCAGCCTTTGTTTCAATTCTTGGAAGTTTTGCTCGCATTTGTTGTTCCATTTGAACTTCGTTTCTTTCTTTAGCAATCACGTTAGGGGAATAGCGATGCTAGAGAATCGTTCCATGAACCTTCTATAGTATCCTGCTAAACCTAAGAAACTTCGAACTTCGGTGACAATCGTTGGTCTTGGCCAATTAACTACCGCTTCAATTTTGGATGGATCCACTGATATGCCGTCTCCCGAAATCACGTGGCCGAGAAATACCACGCGAGATAACCAAAACTCGCATTTGCTGAATTTTGCATAAAGTGAGTGTTCCCTGAGCGTTTGAAGTACAAGTCTTAGATGTTGCTCATGTTCAGTCGAATTTTTCGAATATATCAGGATATCGTCAATAAAAACTATGACGAAACTATCCAGGTATGGCTTGAATACTCGATTCATTAGGTCCATAAAAGCTGCTGGAGCATTCGTCAAACCGAATGGCATAATAATGAATTCATAATGGCCATATCGAGTTCGGAATGCCGTCTTTAGAATATCCTCCCTCTTGATTCTTAGCTGATGATATCCTGACCTTAGGTCGATCTTGAAAAACACTGATACTCCTTGGAGTTGATCAAATAAATCATCGATTCTCGACAGTGGGTACTTATTCTTGATAGTAACCCTGTTTAGTTGCCGATAGTCGATGCATAGTCATAACGAACCGTCTTTCTTTTTCACGAACAATATTGGCGCACCCCAAGGTGATGCACTTGAACGGATAAATCCCTTATCCAGTAATTCTTGCATTTGCACCTTCAATTCTTTTAACTCGGTTAATGACATCCTGTATGGAGCTTTTGAGATAGGTTCTCTTCCAGGGGCTACTTCGATAGCAAACTCAATCTCACGTTCAGGAGTTAAACCTGGCAGTTCTTTTGGAAAAACATCCGGAAATTCTTGTACCACCAGGATATCTTCCAACTTTAATTCGTCTTTCTTTACTATATTTTCTACTGTTGCCAGAAATCTTTGACAACCTTTCTACAATAGTCGGGTGGCATTTATAGCAGAAATCAGAGGAGTAGAAGGTCCTTCTCTATTTCCCACGAATGTAGAGCAGGGACGATTAGTGGGACAAAACTGAATTACCTTGCTATAACAATCGATTTTAGCTCGCTGTTGATTAAGCCAATCCATACCAATGATAACATTAAAGTCATACATGGCCAATACCGCTAGATTTATAACATCCATAAGTCCGCCTATAATCATTTTATACTCTTGACATGCTAAGGTAGCCTGTACTTCATTTTTCATTGGAGTATAAATACTAAGTGTATTTTCTAACGGTTTCACCTCAAGTTTGGCCAAATGCACAAATTGACTAGATACGAATGAATGTATAGCTCTAGTATCAATTAACACATATGCAGCACGGTTATTGAGGAAAACCGTACCTGTGATCATTGTGTCGGAGTTCTCAGCATCCTCTTGAGTAAGCGCATATATTCGTCCTTGAGCCGGAGGACGATCACCGTTGTTAGCACAAGGTTGAACTCCATTTACTGCTGTCACCTGTCTTTACTATAAAGGCATATTCTGTCGTCTTTGTGGACAATCGCTGACCATGTGACCCTGTTGACCACACCCGAAGCATGCTCCCGTACGAACAGGGCACGAGGCATCGCCATGCTATCGTCCACAAACAAAACAAGTATTACCGGGAACATTGGCTGGCTGCTGGAAATTTCGCTTCTTGTTGGAAACAAATAGACGTTTTCCCCTCATCACTGGTCTCTTGCTCGAACGTTGATCCATTCGGGAGTAGAATAATAGGATCGCGTCAAAGGGACCCTCTCCAGCAAATCCTTCTCGATCAGTTGAGCTCGTTCATATAATTCATTATAATCTTTCAAATTCAGTGGCACTAACTGACTCCGGATGTCAGGTTTAAGACCATCACGGAATCGTTTTGCCTTGTCGATGGGGTTTTCAATAAGTCTAGGGGCGTACCTTGACAACTGGGTGAACCTTGCTTCATCTTGGTCCACCATCATATTCCCTGCTTTGGAGTTGCAGAAATTCTTTCATTTTACGATCATGAGCATACTCGGAAAAATACTTCCCGTTGAATGCTTCAACGAAAGCATTCAGTTTCCGCAACATTTTCTGGGAATATAGTTTCTTTAGTCGCCTTCCACCAGAAGCTGGCGTTCCCTTGTAGTTGGTAGGCCGCTAAGGCGACTTTATCTTCCTCAGAACACCGCAGCAGTTCAAACGCTTTTTGTAACTCATCAATCCAAGATTCCGCCTCTTCGGGATCTCGGTTCAACAAATTTTGGGGTCATGACTTCAAGAAGCGCTTTCGACCAATCCATGCATTGTTCGGTCACCATTCCCATTTCCATTTACCGCCGCTGCATTCTCGGTGATAGGCAATCGTTGCTGTGCTTGTTGTACTTGCTGCACCAAAGCAATTCTCCTATGGTCGCAAGAGCCTGCAGAATTCTATCTATTCGGGATCTTGCTTAGACTTTCCTTTTGAGGTCGAGGTCGGGTCCGAGCGCTCATACTGCCTTTGGTAAACAACTAAGGTTTTTCTACAATACAAGAACATGTCGGCAATCAAGGCATGCTTACCACTTAATCAGGCATACAGACACATAATCACATGCACGGGGTGTTTCCTAGCTAACTACCCCACTTCGGCGAACCTTATCACTCCAGTCCTTTATTACCACTTGGTTTTCAGAACCGGTTTCCACATTTCGGTGCATAATTCGGAAATTCTCGTTCTTTAACCGTCTTAGAAGCCTGCCAGGAGTAGCTCAGAAGTCAGGCCCTTCACCCCGGTGCCACTTCCTTTAAAAAGCCGCTCAATGATCAGGTGGTATATTTTTTTGTACCCCGGCGCCACTTCTTTCCAGAGGCCACACAATGATCAGGCTACCCGGCCCGGCGCCACCTCGATCAGAAGCCGCACAATGTTCGGGTATTCGTGATCCGGCGCCACCTCTTAAGAGGCCGCTCAATGATCAGGTCTTATGGCCTCGGCGTTACTCCCCGCCCTCATCGGATCGTCTAATTGCAAGTCGTCGCGAACTGCACCTACTGAAGGAAAAACCTGCTCTGATACCAAAACAACTCCGCTGTCACGTCCCGGACCACTCACGATCGATACTTGTTGACTGACCATGATCGGAACGGGCCCGTGAAGCATGAATCACTATTAGAACGTCCCGTTGATTTTTAAATATAATAAACATGCGAAAGCGATTCAACGAGACAAAACCAAACAATAAAGGCAAATGGTGCACGTTGTATTTACATGATGGGTTCGTGCTTATTTACAAGCCCTACCTTGGGCACAAGTCATATTAAACGATATTTTTCACATGCCTATTTCAAAGGCACTTCCGAAAAACGAACAAGCCATATACATAACAAAATTTTGGCTTGGGTCCTTAGCTTCTCTACGGCTACTATCTCCTCGTCCTCACTCGCTCCTCCCCGCTCTCGTCCGCACGGCCGTCGTCACGCCCCGCCCATGGTCGATCACGAAGTCGAACCACCCATGCCGGTGAATGGACCATTAAATCCACAAAGGGGCCGACCCAGTCCACGTCGGCTAAGCGGTACCAAGCCACGTACGGGTGCGGGACAAGGTCTACCCGACCTTCGTCCACCATCACGTAGGTGGTAATCTTGCGGTAGGTACGATTCTCACGGGCATCGATCACCGTTAGGAGTTCGGCTCTCATTTCGACCGGGTTACCAAATTGGGCCGGGGGTGACGCCATTCCTACGGACCTGTAAAAGAGGAAAACAACGGGGAGTGAATCGATGAGACTCAGCAAGTAAAATTTTACTAACAGGCGAGGACATATCAATCGTCATTACACGAAACATTCTTACCGTACCGGCCTCCGTGGCCGATCAAACAACGACGAGCATAGAAAGCATAAAACATGGATTCCAAGCATGGCTAAGTCACGGTTTACCTCATGTGTCGCGCCTCGGTTTCTAATTTGTATTAGACAACATGCAAAAAGACGAAACAAGGCAAACTTGTTATAGAAAACACAACATCGAAACACCAAGAACCGAGAACCGGGGAAGGCTCGTGATACAACGTATTTCAACGTCATTTCCCGGTAGTAAAATCTCACTTACACTTTGATAAAACAAGAACTAAAGAGAAGAGAACGGGCGGAAAGGCAACGGTCTCGGTTTCGAACAACTCTCGGCAATGGCTTTTCTTTCTCTCTCTCGGATTTTCTCTCTCTTGGCTCTTGGCTCTTGTTTTTCCTCTCTCTCTCCCTAAATTTCGACACACACACACTTTCTCTCTCTCTCTCTCTCTCTCTCTCTCTCTCTCTCTCTCTCTCTCTCTCTCGGTCAATCTATGTAAGTGGAAAAAGTGTGCTAAAACTCTCAAAAGGGTTCTATTTATAGAGGAAGTAAAGCTAGAGTTTGGATGATGCGTGCGCATATGTCATAGGGGGTATGAGGTATGCGCACGTGTCATCGGAACGATGAGGTAAGCGCACGCCTCATCCCTTCATTAATGACATAAGTCTAAAGTCAAGAAAATGATGGAAATGGCCAAAAAGTCTCCCTTTCTCTCTCCTCACTAAGCTGGCCGTGGTCTCTCTCCTCTCCCTTGCTGGCCATGAGTCTCCTCTCCCTCTCCTTTGATCAATTATTGAAGAGCAAGGTCATAATGGCTTCATAAATGGCCATAATGATAAGTTGAAAAAGATGACCAAGGAATAAATGAAGATAATGATGATGAAGATAAGGTTTGACCTAGTCAAACCTTTTAGAGCTCTTTCTCTAATTGGCTGAATTTGATCCCAATTTGTTCGGACCAAACGGATCTCGTGAAACTACGCACATAACGTCCAAAACGAATCCCGCATCATAATTATTCCCAAACTTTTCCTGAGGATTTTCTCACAAAATAATTCCGATAATATCCTTTTAAAATGGAATTTAATGTAAAAAGGCCTTCACAATTGTCCAAATTTAGCCCTACAAAAATCCGAGCCAAAATAATCCAATTCGGTCTTTCTCGGGTGAACTGGGTACACGGCCGAGCCATTGGGCAATTTTGCCGGCCTCATCGGGCCAGTGGCCAAACCGGTGCTTCCGGTGCCGCGAGCCCGCGTCGGGTACGCACGGACCTGTGAGCGGCGATGCTGGGTTGCCGCAGACGTCTTTGGCCGGGCGACTCGCCGGGCTGCATGGGCGGCGTACCCTGGGTCTTGGTTGGCCACATGGGCTCCATGCCGGATGTCTGGTGAGATCGGTTCATGGCCCCAACTCTGGCGCGTCGGCGGGGGAATGGCTGGCGCCGCGACTCATGGGAACATTTCTTGGACACGGGACAAGATCGAGACCCGGATCTTCACAGCTGGCAGCGCGCAGGTCGGGCACAATGGCGGCACCGCGGCGGGCACGTGGCGGTCCGTGGCGGCGGCGGGCACAATGGCGGTCATGACCGGGCACATGGCCTTGGCCGCCGTGACCGGCAATTTTGCCGGCCACGACTAAGCCATTAGGTACATGGCCTGGTACATGTCTCATCCATGGCCTTCCCGACTTGGCACAACGTTCCGTGGCCGATTCGTGATCGGACCACATTCGAGTATCAACGATCCATGATCGACTCTCGATTGTCATGTAGCCTTGTGGAAATCCGGTACCCCGGAATTAACTCGTGGTCACCCGGGACTAATGCATGGCCGTGTAGTATCACCCGCAACCGACACATGCCTACATCGGACTGATTCATAGTTATCCCGGACCGTTCCACTAACGGCCCTTATGGTTGAAGGATCACCCCATGGTCATATTACCCTAATCATTTGCGTAGTCAGGGTCATTCCACTGTCGATCCCTAGGCCAACTCATGGACAATCTTTCGATCGAACCATGACCAACTCTCAGTACACTCGTTCAATCATACCGTCCATTCCAATACCGACCCTCGACTCGACTTACCCACTACCCACTTATTACCAGCCCCCGGCTTTCTAGGCCCGAAATCGAGGATGTCACACTATACATCCCGTGGGGAACGGGAATATATATATTAGATACTATACCTTAGTATGGGTAAACGTCGGGGAGTTAGTATCTAAGACCCATGAGTATGTTGCATGGTGGAGTTAGTATCTAAGACCCATGAGTATGTTGCATGGTGTTATAGAACTTTTAATGGGGAAGAGACCGGGCCCCTTCAGACTTTTGATATCTAGTTTAACGGGCGAGAGTTTGGATGAAAATGTGGTGGACCCCGCCACTTCAGTTGGGGTGAGTGCGAGTTTGGATGGGGTACTCCTAGAGTATGAGGCTGATGAGCTCGATCTAATGGACATGGAGCCCAGAAACTAGGAGGCAAATCTAGCACCGATGGATCGTGATGATGATCCGGAGCCCATTGAGGAGACCCTGCACCAGAGGATGAGCCCGAGGCTATGAATTCATAGGAAAAGCCTTCAGAGGCTGAGTCCGAGCTGGTGATTAGATTCAGAGGGGGAGCGTCCCGATAGCTCTTAATCCTCCGAATCTTCTGGTTTCGACCCGGACTGGGTCCCCTAGGGTAGTTTTCGCTTTGGATAGGATGGGATGTACCTGTATTTTTTTTAAGCCCAATCTTAGTTAGTTGTCTAACCCTCCCGAGCCACTGTCCATTTTTGTTGTAGTGGTCGTCGACTCGTTTTTGGGTTTGTTATTTGTACTTCCTACTAACGGATTTTGTATATATTTTTATAACAATGAAATGTATATGTTTTAATCATATCAATTTCCAGTATTGTGCTATCCATGGTTATCTTATGTATTGTACGGGTGTATATATATCTATATAAATTGCTTCCGCTTATGTAGTGATCTATGAGTCTTGGGCGTTGAGTCGGCGACGAGTCCTAGGACATCGCAATAAATTCGACCTTTACGTGGTATGCACGCTCGTGGGCTATGAGGCGTGACAAACGATGCCTCAAGTTTATGGTCGACCCCTCGATTGTCATGTAGCTTAGTGAAATTCAGTACCCCGAAATTAACTTATGGTCATCCGTAATCGATGCATGATCGTGCGAAATCACCCGTGACCGATACATGCCGACACCGGACTGATCCACAGCTATCCCAGACCGTTCCACTAATGGCCCTTATGGTCGAAGGGTCAATCCACAGTTATATCATTTTAATCGTTTTGTGCGATCAAAGGGTCACTTCACCATCGATCCTTAGACCAATTCATGGACAATTTATCGATTGAACCATGACCAACTCTCAGCACACATGTTCGGATCATATTATTCGTTCCATTACCGACCCTCGGCTTAGACTACTTGCTCATTCTTATATCACATACCTTCGGCTTCCTAGGCCCGAATTCGGAGATATTATAGCCGAGCCGCATGAACAAGAGATCGATTCATGGACTAAACACATGTATTAGCTCATGTTTGGACATTATGCATGGCTCATAGCCAAGTTTCTTGAGCATAAAATTAGGTCGAAGTCGAATCTAAGAGGCACAATGACTGGCATAAGGGTCTGGCACAATGACTAGCACACGACCAGACACGTAGCCAGTCTGAACCTAGCTGACATGCACAACGGCCGGTCATGACCAAGCACAAGGCCTAGCCGATGCGGCTGGCACAATGCCTGGCCTACGACCAAGCCACTGGGCTCTCAACCTAGCATATAACTCATTCATGGTCTACCCGACTTAACGCAACGATCCATGGTCAATTAACGATCGGTCCACGTTCGAGTATCAACATATGGTCAACCCTCGGTTGTCATGTAGCCTTTTGGAATTTAATATCACGAAATTAATCTACGGTCATCCAAGACCAATGCATATTTGTGAGGAATCACCCGCGATTGACACATGCCGACACGGCACTGATCCATTGTCGTCCTAGACCTTCCCGTTGACGACCCTTATGGTCAAATGATCAATCCAGTCATATTACCTTAATCGACTTACGTGATTGAGGACTCATTCTATTGTCAGTACCATGACCAAATCATAAACAATCTTTCGATCAAATCATAATCAACCCTTAATACGCTCGTTCTGACTATAATATCTGTTTCATTACCAATCATTAGCTAGAACTGCTTATCCATTCTATTAGCATTTATCTTTGGTCATCTAGATTTAAATTCGGGGATGTCACAATTACCGACCCTCGGATTGGACTACTCGCTCATTCTTTTACTGCACCTTTGGTTATTTCGATCCCAAATTTAAGGATATCACAATTCGTTTCATTACCAATTCTCGAATCAAACCGCTCGCCAATTCTATTACTATTTACCTTTGATCGCCTTAGTCCAAATTGGGAATATCACACTATCAACTGGCGAAATTTCCTCAATAAGACTTTATTCTTAGAGAGTGTCCTAAAAGATATTTTGTGCTCACTTCAATTCAACCTCATACCAGATTCATCACCACTCTGATGGCTAGTTTGCCTCCACCATGGAGGTCCCGTCACAGAAAATGCCCAAAATCCTTTACAGGATTGTCACTCGCGCCCTCCTTCACAGTAAAGAGAAGCACATGCAAGACTTTGATTCAAGACAGAAACAGAAGTCTCAAAATCAGTGAATTAACCAAAGTCATCCAAGAAATCAGAAAAAATGATTGAAAATAAATTTTTATTAAGTCTTTATTTGTTCCATTGACCCGCCGTAAGACTTTACGACAAGTTTCGCTTGTTTTATTAACAAAGTTAATTCGTTCAATCGTAAATTTTGCCTAATCTCTTTTAATTTGTTCAGTTTCTCAAGATTAATTGCTTGCACTTCAATTTACATTACCTCTTTGGTCTAGCTCCATTTTATTGAGTTGCGTTAAGACACGCCACCCAAATCCTCCGGTAGACTTGGAGTACCCAGAAATGAGGTGGGCACCTCTCCTTCGCCACCATCCTCTGCCACCCCAGAGTTTCCTTCAAAGCATGGTCCTGGGCGTCCCGCCGAAACGAATAAATCTATTTTCTTAGGGAGCGTCCGTTTCACCTTCCTCATTTTATTGAGAAGCCGCACTGGATTGCCTTCGAACGTCACCACCTTATTGTCAAGAATAGCTTGAAATGCACGGAAGTTCAAGGACGAATCAAGGCTTTTATTGTTGCGAAATTGGATCATGCTTTGAAGGAGCAAAATCTCTTTTTCCAAACCGAAGGAGGACGGCCTTTTGAGTCTTGTGGTCATGAAAGATGACTGAGGGTGAACGAGAGAGATGAGGGTTTGGTCTTTTGACTTTACAGAGAAAGATGGCGACATTACGAGGAAGAAGATATGCTGATGATGATGGGCGACGAGGGAGTATAGACATAGTAGGGTTTCACTCTCGCGGTGCTTCGCTGGTGACTTCTCCGTATAAGATAGCGCGGTCAAACAACCCATCTTCTATCTTGGCGTTTTATGATGAATATTTCAAGTACCGTGAGGCGGACTTCTTTTTTTTGGGAGGATAAATGTTTACCGACATACTTAAGGTCGCTACGTTTTCTGAGCTCCCAAAGCACAGACCTACGCAGCTACTTCGTCATCGCTACTGTTCTTCGTCATCGTCAGACTGCTGTGAGACACGACCTCCAACACTCTCTATCACAGAGAATCGTGAGGAGATTCACTGACTCCACACCTACTACTGTGGTCCACAATCAATCACCGTCGCAAACACGAGACTAGGCAAAAACAAAAACGAGCAGCGTTCTCTCTCGTTCCAGATTTCTGAATTTCTCTCATTTGCTTTCTTTTCTTTCACTTTCCTTCGACAGTTTCCAGTTTCCCACCAGAACTTTTACTACTTGCAATTGATTGAAGAGAAGTATCATTGCAAAACTTTGCTATTGACCAATTCCCATGCAGAGTTTCAGTAAGGCCTGAAAAGAATCTTCGCTAAATGCCCCTTAAATTAAGCACAACCCAAAGTAAAACGCACAAAATCTAATCAACCTCAACCCAATCCTATTACCATCATTTCTACCGGATGATTTTGAGATATTACGTTAGGAGGTAAATAATAATCATTCTGTTTTTATTTAGAATTAATTTTTTATTTTTGAAAATAGATTTACAATAGAAACTCGTTTAGTAATGCAATTCCATTTTTCTATTTTTGGAATAACTTTTTGTTCTAAAAGTGATTCTGGACCAAAAATCAGAACAAAAAAAAAATAAGCTTTCTATTTCTGAACAAGAAATAAAAATTATTTTTAAAAGAACCTGTCTTTTCTCTTCAAAATATATCTCTTCTTAAATTTGGCTCCGATCCGACCGATTCGAACCGATTCGGTTTGAATTCATTCCCAGTAGGAAAAAAAAAAAATTAGAAAAATCATTAAAAAAAAAAAAAAAATTCAGAAAATCCATAAAAATTGAAAAATTCCAGAAAAATTCATAAAAATTTCCAGAAAATAAAAAAATTTAGATTTCAGAAAAATAGGAAATTTGGTGAATTTTTATCAAAAAATCAAAAATTTTAAAACTGCATAGGATGGTTTAGAATACCTGTGGCCACCCACTTTGATTGAAATTTATATTTTTTGAAGTGCCCAAATGGTATTTTTGAAAACTCCTTAGTTTAGGAATTTAAAAAGGGTTTTAATCTCTAAAAAACCTTAAAAGGGTTTAATCCCCAAAAGAGGTTCTAAAAAAATGGGTTTCTATTTTGGGAAATAGAAATTTGTGTTATTATCAAACGGATTTCTGTTCAAAAAATAGAAATTTTATGTTGTTATTATACGAGTTTCTGTTTCTGAAATAGAAATTTTTTACCGTTATCAAACGGGTTTCTTTTCTTAAAACTCATTCTGAAAATAAAATAAAAAAAATTAATTTTTGTTTCATGTAATTATTTCTAAAACAGAATAATTGTCCTTTATGCCCTTACAGTCTTAAGTTCCATTATTCAAGGACGCAGAAGAAAATTTATTATGACTTTAATTGGGAAGAAATGGAGGAATTTCAAAAATAAACCCAAGAAGAAACATTTCTTGCCCGAATGAGGACAACTTGAAGAAGCTTTGAGGATGTGACGCCGGTCTGTGGAATCACTGTGTGTGATAATCAATACAGGCTATAGTACTTCTAGCTCTCCAACTTCCAATAAAAAGAACTCTTAAAATCTTCGAAAAGAGATACGATATTATTCATGTGTGATGGGGACCTATAAATAATTCATGCCCATTTGCAGAAGAACCTTTCCGACCTTTTCTTAAAAGAAAAAGTGAGGGGACCAAGAAGACATCGGAAAGTAGTCCATTCCTCCTATTAACTTATATGACAAATTTTACTTTCAAATGAAGAAATCGGAAAAAAAGGTGCAATGAATTTTTGAAAACAAATTGAATTGCACAAGCTTTAGCTCCGCATAGAAGCTACATCTCAACTTATATAATCTGGAAGTAAAACCCTTCCTTTGCCCATAGTGAAGGTTAATTTCTTCTCCTAAGGCAAAGTCCATAAAGAACCAAATTGTATCACCTGTGATTTTGAAACTTTCACTCCATGGTCTATGTGTCATTTATTGTCTACGTGATTATCCATTCATATATATGTTCTCACAACAAAAATTAATATATAGATATTTGGTCTTTTCAACATTCTGTTTATATTTAAACGTATTTACTTTTGTGGACCTAGATTTTAGAAGAATTTCGAATTTCGTAGCGTTTATTTATTTAAATAAAGACATTGGTACTAAATTTTTTATTGAAATAATGATTATAGTCCTTAAAATAAAGTGATTTTTCGATCTGCGCTCAATTTGTGTAAGATAATAATACAGATTTCAAATTAAAAAAAATTTCCGTTCATGTTTTCTACGATATATCAACATCAAGCTTTGAGAAGGATTTATTTTATTTAATATATTTCTCATCTAGTGTAAAGCGAGTTGAGCAAATTTGCAACAATTTCCATTTTTGATTACGTGATGAGTTGTGTGAGGACACGCTATTTGACAAGTAGGATGGTTTCGAAAAAAAAAAAGTCCGACGGTTGATCCAAACCTGTTTTTTTCCTAAAATATATAATTTTAATATTTTTATAACGAAAAATCAAACAAAGAGTTTTTTCCATCAAATATCTAGTGCAATGACAGAGAGATTAAACTCGTCTTTTCTAAATTTGGTCAGGAGTTAATGGCGTGCGCACTTCAAATTATTATTCTTGTCTTGATATTGTATGTCGCTTCTCATTTTAATTTCACATTGAAAAATGTCAAGACCTACCTTTATGTTAAGAGAATAACATAGAAATGACCTAAATTCTTGGAAAAATGTGAAGACCTACCTTAATGTTAAGAGAATAACATAGAACATGTTATGAATTCTAGAAAAAATGTCAAAACCTACCTTTTAAGTGAAAAGTTTTCTCAAGGGAATGGGACAGGTGAACCCACAAATGATTCTCATTGGTGGGAAGTTTTGTTATGCAGAGGCCACTCAAATGGGAATCGAATTGACCATTTGCTTTGATTTTCAGATTAATAATAAAGAAAGTTGTTCCCATTGCACAAATTAAATTATAGGTTATCTAACTATACAACCAATCAGGGGATTTGAAAACACTGTGACAAAAGGAAAAACAGTAAATAATCATTCCCACTCTCACACCCATTTCCCATACTGTGAAACCGATCTCGTCAAGAATGTGATTGCGATTCAACAAGTATGGATTAATAATGTTGTGGGAATTTGAGTGATTATTATGGCTTTGTTTCTTAACTTTATGATAGCCATTTGTTTCTCTACATTCTTCTAACATTGACTCTTAGAAGGGTTTGGCACGCGGAGTGATGTTGGCGCAACCCTCGGCCTATGATGGGAGTGACGCTAGCATTATCAAAGACAATCGACTTTTCAAGACGAACCAACTTTATCTTCTGCAGCAAAAATCTTTTCCGCGTAGGAAGACGAAATTGCTCAGAAGATTTCAAAAAGGACAAACGAAAAGCTGCCCTGTCCTGTCCTGAAGCCTTCGGGAAACACGAAGAAAAGGTTTGGGTTTGCATCAATCGTACCTTTGCGATCACCCAATGAGGTGAAAGTGAAAGAGCTCGGGTCCACCTGGGAAAGAGAGAGAGAGAAGGAGCCATTGGAGCCACTGCAGAAAGCAAACGTGTTGCAGACCCTCTCAAACATCGTCTCTATCTCTGTCGTCCGTCCGCTCTGCTAAACCATCTTTCGTCCACTCTCGCACGACAAAAACAAAAGCCTCCAATTATTCTCCGTTTGGACAGTGCATACCGTCAAAACGTGAGAAGGGGGATGAACGAGGACAATATTTACAGAGATTTGATGAGGACGTGCAGTCATCCAACTTGTCTCTCGATTTCTGCCCAGGAAGCTTTGATAGGATGAATATTATTGTTATGTAATTTTACTACAACTCTACTAAACTTTCATTTTCTTTAAGCATTTCTTAATATAAAAAATCAACAATATATTTTTAATGAATTCCTTATTATGATATCAATTATTTTCTTTTTACGAAAACCGTCTAAATATAAATCCTTCAATTTCTCGAAGGCATTGCTTTCCGAAGTCCCACGATAGTAGCTAAGTGAATAACTTTGGCATTATTAAGGTTGATCACGTTTGGGAGATCCCTCTGTTAGACTTGAGGGTAATCATTAAAAATGATAATCATCATTGATCAGAGTTCCTCCAACTTCTCACAAAAACCTTTTATATATTAAAAGGAAGGGTTAATATCACGAAAAATTTTAAATTAATATAATTATGATAAATTTATCATAAATTAATTTTTTGATTACGAAAAATCTTAAATTGGTACATTCGTAATAAATTTACTACAAATTAATTTTTCAACCACGAAAAATCTCAAACTGGTACACAAATGACAAATTTACCCAAAACTAATTTTTTGACCATCAAAACTCCAAATTGATACACCCGTGATAAATTTATCAAAAACTAATTTTTTACTACAAAAAATCTCAAATAGGTACACATATAACAAATTTACCCTCCGTTAGTAGACTTGTTTAGGGTTTTTTATGATATTTACCCTATGGATTTCCACATGAACTTGTCACGTCACCATATCACATCACCATGTGTTATTCACATCAGCAAATTTAACGGTAAAATTTAACGGAAACTAACGGAGGGCAAATTTATCATAGGTGTACCGGTTTAGAGTATTTAGTGATCAAAAAATTAGTTTAAAGTAAATTTATCATGGCTGTACCAGTTAGAGTTTTTTGTGGTTAAAAAATTAATTTGTGGTAAATTTATTACGGGTGTACCAGTTTTGGATTTTTCGTAGTCAAAAAATCAGTTTGAGGTAAATTTGTTATAAATGTACTAATTTAGGATTTTTCATGGTATTAATCCAAAGGGAAATAACAACAAAACAAATCCAATTTATTACATAAAAACCCTTTTTCTGAAAAAAAAAAATTGAAAGGACAAGCCTATTGTTAAAATTCCTCTTATTTTCAAATGAGGACATCGTAAAAAATGCATATAAGCAGTCTCCTCCGTATAAATCTATCTCTATAATCGGTTCGAATTGCTCTTATTGGTAGTCCAACACAGCCAACGGCACAAAGAAATTAATGACTACCTTTAAATCAAAATTTCACCACAAAACAAAAACGGTTAATATTGGGTCAACCCACATCAGCCGAATTTGAATATTGTATAATACGCGCAGAGAAAATGTAAACCAAAAATAAAGGAACAGAAAAAAAGATTGAGGAGAGAGAGAGAGAAAGAACCACTTGATAAATAAGCGATTTAAAAAAATTCTCCCTTTTATCTTGTTTAGAGAGAGAACGTTCAACCACATTTAATCACTAACTGTATTCTAATATCCATCCAAGAGCATGTGAACAACAAAAAATCAACTCTTGACGTTCTTCCGTTAAGACACATTTCTTCCGTGCCTGTTCTGTCTTAACCGATGATGATCCATGGAATGCGATTTGGTCTGTCAGAAGCCTAGAAGAGGAGGAGGAAGGGGGTACTGACTCTGTGTGAGCTTGTTTAATTATTGAGCATTTCTTCCCGAGAAGCAGTGGATAATCTGCGCTCTTTTCAACTTCTCTGTTTATATTTAAACGTATTTTTTCTTCTTCTTTTCTCATGAATGTTGATTTTAGAAAGATTTTGAATTTCATATTGCTGAATTTTCTAACTTATGGTGTTTTTTTTTTTGGTTAGGATCTAACTTATGGTGTTTGTATTGTGATTTTCTATTAACAGATTATGGTCCTTAAAACATAACGATTTTCAATTTCCGTTTAATTTGTTTAAGACGATACAGATTTTGAGGTGAAAAAGCGAGCGGTCATCTCCCATTTATATCCCGGACTACAAATGATAAAAACATCTCAACTTATCTTGGACTACAAATGCTTCTAAGTGCGAAAGTGCATTTACATTCCGGGCCTTATGGTCCTTTTTCCATTTCTCTGACATTAAACTAATGGCACATTTGGTGGCCAAAAATAAAAAACAAAAATTTACCCAATCCCTCATTGTAAAGGTATTCAAATATTGGATTCTACTGAAATGTTCTTACTATTCTCTTTTTTTTATATATTAAAACCATAAAATCAATAAAAAAATTATGACCAAAATTAAAAAAAAGAATCTATAGTTCAGTTGCCCTTGAATATGTAATTCTGCAATTAATTTTAATATCTATGAGAGTGTATATTAAGTTCACATAATTTGAAAAATTGTGGAAAGAAATCGATCCTATTTGAAAACAATTTAACCAAAAAGAAGCTAACCAAAACTAAAACTCCCTTTGTGCAGTATATATCCAAGGGAAAATTTCAAATCAATACCCAAAGTGGGCTCATTTTCTAAAAAGAGATCCAAAATGAACATAGTATCAAATAAAGGCCCGAAGTACCTAATCAGTCTCAAATAGATGCTCGAAATGCCCAATTAGTCTCAAGTAAGACCTTCAGTTCATCGAGCGGTCAAATGTTCACCGGCAGGCAAGCACGTCACTATTTCCGTAACTAGAATAAGGGCAATTTTGTCTTTTAATTTTTAATAATTTTTTTGTTTCTTTTTCATTTTTTCTGTTTTTTCTTTTCTTTTTCCTTTTATTCTTCTTTTATTTTTCCTCTTTTCCCTCTGTTGGCCATAGCCGAGGCCGGCATAAGTTGCGGCGTCAGCGGTGCCCATTGGCGTTGGGCAGCCTTTGCCCGAGGCTGACAACCTCTGCCGGCCCCAGCTATGGCTGGCGGAGGGAAAAAAGGAAAAAAAAAAGAGAATAAAAGGAAAGAGAAAAGAAAAAAACAGAAAAACGAAAAATGAAACAAAAAATTATTAAAAATTAAAAGATGAAATTGCCCTTATTCTCGTCGTAGGAATAGTGACATGCTTGCTTGCCAGTGAGCATTTGACCGGCCAGTGAACTCAAGGCCTTACTTGAGACTAATTGAACACTCCGGACTCCTATTTGAAACTAATTGAGCACTTCATGTACTTATTTTACACTATAACTACTTTGGACCCCCTTTTGAGAAATCGACCCCACTTTGTATACTGATTTGAAATTTTCCCTATATCCAATAATTTTCATTCTCTGTGTCTCTTGTCATTCCTTTGTTTTATTGGAAGTTAAAGCTAAAGCCCTTCCATTTTCCAGAATAATTAATGAAAAGGTCTAACCATCAATTAAATCCTTTTATTCTAGAATTTGAAAAAACTTTTTTTTATTTTTCATAATAAAAATATTTAAATTAATAGTTTTAGAACGTATACCTTAATTTAAAAAATTCAGCAACATGTAAATTCAAAATTCCTTTAAAATCAACGTCCCTGAACAAAAAAAAAACTACGTTTAAACATAAACAAAAAGTGGAAAAAGAGCAGGTGCTGCAGACTGGACTGGCATTAAATACTTCTCAAAAACAATGGTCAAGCCCAAAACCCTCTTCCGCTTCCTCTTCCTCTTCCTCTTCCACATAGTGCTCTAAAGTAGATCTCATGGAAGAAGCAAGGCAAAGGGAAAGTTACATCCAATCCAATGACAAGTATTACTTTTCTCTCAAATTTTAAAAAATATTCCACTGTCTTTCTAGATTACAAGTTTACCACCATTTTGTCCTTACCCTTGTTTTTTTTTGCGTTTAGGGCGAAGCAGCAGAAAGTTGGTGGTCTGCATGTATAATAAATGGATATATTTATTGAAAATCTTAAAATTTATCATTAAAGTGCAATTAAGTTCTAAAACTTGTAAAAATGTGTAATCGAGTCTTAAAACTTATCAAATTAGTTCAATCGAGTTCCAAAATTAATACTGTCCAATTTGACTAACGGAAAATACTGATGTGACTTTTTTATTATTTTTTATATCCTACATGGCAATGACATGATCTTTTTTATCATTGTTTTAATTGTAATTTTATTTAAATTAAATTAAAAAATAAGCCAAAATTTTAAAAATGGGAGGAGGAGGACAATTGAGCAGGGAAGGCCACTACCACCCCACCAATGTCGGGAGGGACCAGTTGAGGGTGTGGGGGGTAGGCAATGGTAGGCAATGGTCACTTACTTGAGAAAGGGCCTATTTGAAGGCCCAATTGGGGCAACTTATTTTTTTGGCTTTGGACCCCTTTGAGAAAGCCGACCAAACTTTGTATAAACGATTTGAAAATTTTCCTATATCCAATAATTTTGACTGTGTCTCTTGTCATTCCTTTGTTTTATTGGAAGTTAAAGCTAAAGCCCTTCCATTTTCTAGAATAATTAATGAAAAGGTCTAACCATCAATTAAATCCTTTTATTCTAGAATTTGAAAAAACTTTTTTTTAATTTTCATAATAAAAATATTTAAATTAATAGTTTTAGAAATTATACCTTAATTTAAAAAATTCAGCAACATGTAAATTCAAAATTCCTTTAAAATCAACGTCCCTGAACAAAAAAAAAACTACGTTTAAACATAAAACAAAAAGTGGAAAAAGAGCAGGTGTTGCAGACTGGACTGGCATTAAATACTTCTCAAAAACAATGGTCAAGCCCAAAGCCCTCTTCCGCTTCCTCTTCCTCTTCCTCTTCCACATAGTGATCTCATGGAAGAAGCAAGGCAAAGGGAAAGTTACATCCAATCCAATGACAAGTATTACTTTTCTCTCAAATTTTAAAAAATATTCCACTGTCTTTCTAGATTACAAGTTTACCACCATTTTGTCCTTACCCTTGTTTTTTTTTTGCGTTTAGGGCGAAGCAACAGAAAGTTGGTGGTCTGCATGTATAATAAATGGATATATTTATTGAAAATCTTAAAATTTATCATTAAAGTGCAATTAAGTTCTAAAACTTGTAAAATGTGTAATTAAAAACTTAAAACTTACAAATTAGTTCAAACGAAAAGTTCCTCAAAATGAGGAATCAAAACCTAACGAATTGGTTCGTGAACGGACTTTTTATTATTTTTATATCCACATGGCAATGACATGATCGAGTTCCAATCATTGTTTTTTTTTTAGTTAATCAAAATGAAAATAAACATTCTAAAATTTTAACATTGTAAGAGGCAAGATTAAATGAGAACCTCAAACATCAATTTCGGAGGGACCTTCGAATATTCTCAAAAAACACCTAAAAAAAAAGAAAAACCTTGTCATTCTACGGTCAGCTCAAACGAAACAGGCAAAACAACCAATGGCACTAGTTCCAAAAAATGTTAGGAACAGAACAGTGGATCAACCAAAAGAAAATCTCCAAGAAATAAGACGCGAGCCCGTCTTAGGTTACGTACACAATAATCAATATTTGGAAAAGCGAGAGCAGAATTCTAACCGGGTACACAAAATAACGCAGCTTAATAAACAAGAAAGACCAAAATCTTGTAAATCCATAAGTTGCCTACAAATGAAGAGAAAATGAAGTTGAGAAGACACTACATAACCCAACAGACCAAACACCAACCTTCTTAACTTCCCTAAAAATCCTGCGATGGTTCCCAAGCCACTTACGAGCATCGGAAAGTTCATTAAAAAAAGGGGGGCTATTAAGAAAAGTCTGAGAAAGTACCAGCGGTAAATCAGATCCGAGCCCTAGCCAAGAACCAAGAGGGTCAACTGCGAGGGTCGTGGCATGCGGACCCTCATTCTAATAATCTGGGAGGGTCGCCAACCGCTGCACCTGGCCGGTTGCCAAATCGGCAAATGCCAACAGGTCCCAAAATGGGGAGGGCTGCCACTGGTGAGGGTGGGGTGAACGGGGTGACCATCGGCCCAGGTTTGGAGTGAGGGCTCGGGGGGGACCCGAGGGGGGCATGGGGCGACCCGACCGCCCATCCCGCCCCAGCGCCCTCACTAGTAGGGGTGAGCGATTCTAGGTTCCGGGTAGGTTTCACCTGGAACTTGGAACCTACCTTCGGCACAACCACCAAAGTTCCTCAAAATGAGGAACCTGGAACCTACCCGTCGGAACGTGAGACCTGGAACCTACCTTGTCACAGGTTCCAGGGTCGATTCTAGGTTCTTTTTTTTTTTTAGTTAATCAAAATGAAAATGAACATTCTAAGCACACTGAACATTGTAGAGCAAGATTAAATGAGAACCTCAAACATCAATTTTTCAGCTTCGAATATTCTCAAAAAAACACCTAAAAAAAAAGAAAAACCTTGTCATTCTACGGTGAGCTCAAACGAAACAGGCAAAACAACCAATGACACGAGGATGTTAGGAACAGAACAGTGGATCAACCAAAAGAAAATCTCCAAGAAATAAGACGCGAGCCCGTCTTAGTTACGTGCACAATAATCAATATTTGGAAAAGCGAGAGCAGAATTCTAACCGGGTACACAAAATAACGCAGCTTAATAAACAAGAAAGACCAAAATCTTGTAAATCCATAAGTTGCCTACAAATGAAGCGAACCCAGACACTACTACATACAAAGAAACACCAACCTTCTTAACTATGAATCCTGCACCACTTACGAGCAGAAAGTCATTAAAAAAATTGGGGGCTATTAAGAAAAGTCTGAGAAAGTACCAGCTCCTTTGGCAGCAGCACCCTCAATGAGAGTGAGGCCAACCATGAGCTCACTCATGGTCGTTTCCCCTTTGGCAGCAGCAACAAAAAGAGCAAATCTCGAAGGCCCTTAAGATACGATTGCAATCGACAATTAACCAATCGGTTAACTTCCCCCCCTTCCCTCTCCTCACATTCAATCGGGGATAGATCCATCGCATTTTCCCTCTCCTCACATTCACTAAGCGATGAATCCAAATGAATGTGCACGCCAGAGCACGATTTCACGCAACTCAGGCACGATCGTCGTGATGAAGCAATACTTCATTCTATAATCTGAGAAATGAAAGTGAAAATGCAAAAGAAAATCACGTCACTGAGAACCACAAATAACCACATCACAAATGCAACAGGTCCTAAAATTAGTACGAGCGACTTCGTCTCATGAGGCCAAGTGAATCTCACTCCTATCTAGCTCAATGTAACATACACAACACGACTGTGAGCAAATTCTAATACAAGCATCCAAACGCAGTACAAAACCAGCCGATTCCATTTCCAACCTCGATAGAGATCGAAAATTTGAAAAATTTAGCCAAAATGGTCAAACGGAAAATTAATCCCAGAATTGCAAGGAAAACTACTCCACTTTCACGGTCCGAAAACCCCTTTTCCATTAATCCCTTCTTGTTGATGTCGACACTGGTCCAATTTATTTAGAGCACGAAACTCCCGAGTGTTTGTCAAGTTTCAGTCTAAATAACGACAAAAATTTGATCGAGTGCGATTCTAGCGAAATCTCTGGTTTAAAATAATAACCGAGTGATCACGGTTCTCGAAGTAGATTTTACTATAAGCACACCCGACAAATTATGCATTTATAAACCCCAAAATGGATCAAAAATGGAATGTTACAAATCCCACTCTATCTAGCTCATCGTAACATACACGAACGACACGGCGAGCAAATTCTAATACAAGCATCCAAACGCGTGACAAACTAGCCGATTCCATTTCCAACCTCGTGAGAGATCGAAAAATTTGTGGCAAAATCGTGGAATTGGTGCAAGAAAACTACTCACACTTTCACGCCCCCGAGGCGTTCCCTTCTTTGTTGATGTCGTACCTAAGCAAAGTGGTTGCGCCTCGGGGCGTATCGGGAAGCGGGGGATCAGCCTCACGGTGGCGAAGAACCGTGAGGCCGAGGGGCTTGATGAGGATCAACCTCCCGAGCTCCCGATCGATGTCGTGAGTGGGCGGACGATTAGGTAGAGGTAGGGGACTGTGAAGAGGGGCGGCAAGCTTGAGGGATGAAGCGAGCGGTAAGGCGTTGGGGTCGACTGCGGAGGCGGGCGGGCGGGAGAACGCGGGCGGGAGGCGGGAAGCAAGGCAAAAAAGCGGGAGGCGGAAGTGGTAGCAGGAGGGACAATATGGAGGGACAAGGTAAATTAGGGTTTTTAATTTTTAGGGATCCGGTTCCTGGTCTCGGTTCTTGGTTCTTGGTTCCGGTTCCAATCCGGTTCCGATTCCAGGTTCCAGTTCCGGTTCCTATAGGAACCGGGAATCGGAACCGGAACAGCCGGGTCCAAAAAATGGGGAACCGAGAACTAGACTCTCTGTCCATGGAACCTGGAACCGAACCGAACCGGACCCAACGGATCCGGTTCTCCGGTTTCTGGTTCTACTCTGGAACCGCTCACCCCTACTCACTAGCTCCTCCTAGTGATGGTGGGGTGGCGGCGGCAACGAGGAGGGCAAGCTCTCCCTCCCCGCCTATTCTCTTCCTCCTTTTTTTTGATCTTTTTTAAAAGTTTAATTTAAGTAAAAATAGTGTTAAAAATTAAATTTTGGCCAAAACGACGTCGTTTTAGCCATGTCATTGCCACGTAGGAGAGAGAAAATATTAAAAAAAGCCACGACAGCGCCACGTCAGCATTTTTATTAGTAAGTTTGACGGTGTTAATTTTAAGACTCATTTGAATCAATTTGATAAGTTTTAGAATATGATAGCACTTTTTGCAAATTTTAAGATTCAATTACATTTTAATGATAAGTTTTATGACTTCTAGTAAACATATCTTTATAAAAAAAAACTAGGTGCAGTAATACGTTACAAAGGTAAGTTCAAGATGCACTAATATGAGGGCACTTGCTTTTCTTTTTTTAACCTCTCCTTATACTGCCCCCCTCTCTCTCCGTGAAAAAGCCAAACCCCAAATCCACTTATCTCTCTCACTCACTCTCCCGGCCCCGAGCCTCGGACACCTTCCTCCTCCGACATGAAGAATCCATGCACAGCTCAACCCTCCGCTAAGAGGGCGACGAAGGCCGGCGACAAGGCCGGGCCGTCGGTTTTTAGCACCGAAGGAGAGTGGAAGAAGTTTAAAGCATCTCTGGTTGTGGAGGTGGAGGACGAGATCGTGCTCCTCCATGATTAACCAGAAGAAGCTTGATTCCTCAGCCAACTTCGTCTCATTGGAGCTTTCCTCTAAGGTGAAGTTCGACTACTCTTTCAACACAGAGCAACTGCTGGGCAAGATGAGGAAGTTCAAAAAGAGGCTCCCACGCAGGATCAGATCCTTGTCGAGCTTTGCGGGCACTCTAGGGCGCGAAGGATGGCGACGGCGGCAATGGCTAAGGAGAGGTGCCCAACTCATCTCATATATTTTGGCTGTCTTGGCCTGTTGATAAGACTCCATGAAGGGATTCGCTTATTTTTTCATCAATGTCAGCTCGTTTAAAAGCAAATCACCTCCCGCATGCTATAATTTCTCCAGCTTCCCCAGGTCCATCATATCAATTCCAATTTTTACGGCTTCCTGGTCTAGCTCCATTTTGTCGAGGCGCATTATAGGCACCAGTGTGTTCATTTTAATGCGGCTCGACAAAATGGGGTCAGATGAGGAGGGATAAAAAGCAAAATATGGATGATAAACCGCTGGAGAAATTGAAGCATGCGTAGCGGGATTTGCGTTTAAGCTAGCTGGCATTGATAATTAAACAAGCAAACTTCTTCATAAAGTCTTATTGGCAGGTCAAAACAGCAAAGAAATAGGAGACAACCGATGTTTGAACTTGAGAGGATTTGATTGTAATTTCGTCCAGGGTTTTATTCGATTGGGAACTTTGGATTGACTGCAATTCTTCATTAATCATGATCTTATAACGCTTCTCATATCAACTGCATGACTATTAATATCGTCTGTCGTGCACTTCAAGCTAATATTCTTGTCTTAATATTGTACGTGGGTTCTCATTTTCTTTATATGAAGTGGCTTCTCATTTTCCTTTCACATTCAAAACTGTCAAAGCCTACCTTTATGTTAAAAAGAATAATGTAGAACGTGATTTAAGTTCTTGGTAAAATGTCAAAACCTGCGTTTTAAGGGAAAAATTTTCACAAGGGAATGGGACAGGTGGACGCACGAATGATTTTTATTGGTCGAAAGTTTTGTTACGCAGAGGCGAGTCAAATGGGAATCGGATATAGCCGAAAGTTGCCTTACCAGCTCGCTTGCACAAATGATATGTTTGATGCAGAGTTTTCATTCCAGTAAAAATGCGATGAATTGATCAACAATAGAAGTCAAATCTGACCACATGTTTAAATAAGAACCTGTCAATTCTTTCACATAAGCTCACGACATATTTTACTTATGTCAACTAGTACATGATTTCAATTTCTCGGAAATATTGCAATTCCAAAGTCCCGATGCTTAATGCTAAATGGATGGTTAAGCTATAAAATGTATTTAATCATTAGAATCCGCCTAGGCGGGTCCTTATTTCCACAGTTCATAAGATGGACGAAATTATGTTATATTGTTCACAAAAGAAAAGCTAGTACTTGAATTTTGGATATCAATAGAGAAGGATTCCATTGCGCAAATTAAATTAGGTTGACTATGCGAACCAAATAAATCATTGATAAGATAAAAAATCATTCTCACACACACACACTCTCTCTCTCTCTCACTTCTCTCACCCATTTCACATAGCGAAATCGATCTTGTCAAGAAATCTCACGAATTGCAATTCAACAAGTTTTGATTAAGGGTTGATAATTTTACTCTAAATTAATTTTTGATCATAAAAAATCTCAAAATGGTACACATATGATAAATTTACTCTAAATTAATTTTTTGATCACCAAAAAATTTCAAACTAGTACATTTGTGACAAATTTACTCTAGGTTAATTTCTATTAAATTTAATTAATATTATAAAAAATCACAAATTGGTACACTTTTGACAAACGGAGGATAAAACATATACCCGGTACATCAGTTAACTGTCGCTTGTCATTTAACAAAGTAATTAGACAGTAAAATTTAACGGAAATAAGCTAGTATTCCAGTTTGAGATTTTTTATGGTAAAAAAATTAGTTTTTGGTAAAATTATCACAGACATATCAGTTTGGGGTTTTTTGTAGTATTAACCCTTTGATTAATAATGTTGTAGGAATTCTATGTGAGACTGATCATGGCTTTGGCTCGAAACTTTATTATGGTCATTTGTTTCCCTACCTTCTAATCACGACTCAAAAGAATTTGTGGCAACCAGAGTGATGTTGGGGCAACCCTTGGGAAAGAAGAGAAATCCAGAGGAATGAGAACTCTGAATGGAATATGGACAAGCTTGAAATTTTTGTTGGAAGAAGAAGACTAAGAAGAGAGGCTATGCAGATTGAGTAACGACAGGGAGACCGCGTAGCTAGGCCGAACTACTACTCTGACTAAGTTGGCTTCATTAGTAAAATCACAAGTTGCATAAGAAGGGCATTGGGCAGTGTTTCGTCGGTTTGTTATTCCGTCGAAAAATCTTTCACCGAACGCTGTGTTTCGAATTTTATTAGAGGAGACCAGGGTCTTGAGTCAAGCTTGGACAGAGAATGTCAAATGCGTTTATTAATCTTAATTTAGATCTTACACCCTAACTCGATATGATGTCGAACTCGACAATACTAACCATGAAATGACAGGTTGCAAATGTTAAAATTAAGCTATGCCGGAATTTAATCAACGACACAACTTCAAAGTACGTCAGAATTTAATCAATGACGTAACTTGAATGAATATGGCTGGAATCTTATCGACAGCTATATACCAAACACAGCGCCAGAATTTAATCGATGACACTAAGCTAGTAGCTCAACACTAGAACTTAATCAACAATACTAAACCTGATAAAAACCCTCGTCGGAATTAAATCTACGACACAAAATCTAGAAATTACAACTAACACTACTCCTAATATGCTTAAAGATAAATGCTAGATAAAGGATGTGTTGTGTTGTTGAAGGTCTCCTCTACGTTGGAAGTCCTTGAGTATTTATAGAGCAGCTTGACAACCGTTTCTTGAAAGTCGTTTTCCACTTCCTTACATTTTGTGCTTCAACTGTTTCCTTACTTGTTGGTATCGCTTACGCTCCTTGGGCATCACGTAGTAGCTAATTTTCTTCCACGCGTCATTCTATTTCTTGTTATTCTTGATGCCCACGGTCGTGTCTTTCCCTTTTAACATGTGTAAATGAATTTTTCACTACGTATTACCATGATTTTGCACAAAACTTGCGATTCTGAACTTTGTCAACGTCACGTGCAAAGCTCGTGATTTGAGACTATCGACGTTACGTGCAAGGCTTAGATTTGTCGACATCACGTGCAAAGCTCGTGATCTGGGATTCGTCGACGTTACGTGCAAGGCTTAGATTGGCGGACAACATGTGCAAAGCTCGTGATTTTAAACTTGTCGACACCTTTATGATGCGTCCTGTCGACAATTGCCTCTGGGCTTGACTTACGACCTTTTTCATATTTTTTATCATGTGGGCCGTATTTTATATCTTCTGTAACTTGCGGATGGCTCATTCCCATCAAGGGTAATTTTGAGTGTCAACATATGCCCCCTTTTAAAAAGAATAAATTTTGAATTTGTTTCTTTCAAATGTGTACCTTTTTGTGTACGAATCCCTAGGTGATGATCACGCTTTTCTGTCCTTTGACGTCCTTTCGAGTAGTCTCTATGAATTCCTCATCCAATACTCGTTAGACACATCACCTCGTATCTTCCCGAAAGTTTTGGCTTTTTCAATCGTCTTCCTCATCTTTTGTTCTTGTAAAAAACCTTGTTTCACCGTCGCATCTTCTTCTTTCAACTCTAAAAATCCTTCCTTGAACCTTTTCAATGGCGTCCAAAAAGTCCGAATATTCATCCAGCGATTACATCGCAGCTTTTAATAAGTTTAAAGACGATCCGCATGCTAGTAATTGTTTCTTTCGTTTACTGAAAGCCGTCGAGGGTGAATACAACTGTTTCTCTCTGGGTCCCAGTTTCATGGACCATCTCAATATACCCGTGAATCTCCAATTCCACTTCCCGTATAAACACAGTGAGACCTTGGCACTGCAACATTCTTCTATTACGGATGTGTAGTCCACTGGGTCTTCTCGATTTTGAAGTTTCCCTTCTTACGAAGAGGATTCTCACAAATGGTTTATTCGGTTGAAGGCTGACCAAAAAACTCAACTTTTATGGACAATTGCTGGAATCGACATGGCTCTTGAGGTCAATATGTCATCTTATGACCTAGAACACGGGTTATTGGGCTTTGCCATCACTTTCTGGTCCTCTTCCAGCAACTGTTTCTTTTTCCCTTGGGGCCACATGTCTATCACTATGCTCGATGTCTTTGCCATAGCAGGCTTTGAATTGGTTGGTCATGCCATTGAGGATTTGCCCGTACTGTCCACTCCTTTCATCTCTGAGGACGCTTTGGCATATAGCAATTTCTTGTCCGATTTTACCAAGCTTCGGGTCCTATTATCCAAGATGAGCGTCTCTTTTTCTTACTCTTTGGGCTATCAAAATATGTGTTCTACAGTCCTACCCTTAAAGTCTGCAAGGACTATTTGCAAATTGCCGCGGCCTTAGCCACAGGACAACGTCTTGCCTTGGCCCCTCTTGTTCTTGCAGTTTTGTATAGAGGCTTTACCCACGCCTCTCGAGTAATGAAGTTTGGGGATTCTTAAACCATTTCAAAGCGCTTTTTGGATACTTCAAGCATGGATGGCTTTGTATTTCCCTTCTCTTTTTGGTAAGAACACTCGTCATCTTCCCCATCTATCTCTGCAAGGGTATAGACATCCTATACCTTTACCTTTGGGTTGTCGGTTGCCGAGTCGTTCTCCTCGACATATTTCTTCTTTAGCGCCCTCTTTTATCTTTTGTCTTCGGATTCTTCTTGAACTGAATCATAACCAAGTCATTTTCTTTAAGTATGGCCATGGAGAATTTGATTATTTGTTCGATCCAGCTCGATTCAACCTCTATAGGCTTTTCTGGATTTGCCCTTTATCTGCAGTAGATCTTCTCATATGGACTTCATTGAAGGGTCGATTCTATCCTGGATTTGAGGTATATTCTCCGCAATACTATGCTAGGCAATTTGGACTCTGGCAAGCAACTCTCATGCCAATTCCTTACTCAATGGGCTTATCGGAAGGAATCAAGAAGAAGGAATATTCTCTCAAGAATCGAAGCTCACTTCTCTGTTGTATTAAAATTGCCAACACAATGCGTACTCGTTGTAGTGCGGACCTCTCTACTGTTTTCAAAGCTCGTCCAGGACACCTTGTTGAATGGCAGACTTGGTGGTATTCCTTTACGTTTGAAAGTACATACGAAGAGGCTCTTCGATCTGCGATTGGTCGTGTGAAGCGGAGTGGTTCTAAGAAACCGATTGCTCAAGGTACATATATCACCACTTTATGTTCCTATTCAATCTCACTTTGGCGCATCTTCTAACCTTCCATCTCTTAACTCAGAAACAGAAGAAGACTCGAATGCAGAGGATGTCGACACTGTAAAAAATCCTACTGATGGTAACCCTCTGTCTTTCTTCCTCTGTGCCAGCCCACTTTGTTCTTCTTTGTGTTAATTGATTACTTACAAGGTCTTTCTCCCTTTTGGATTGTCTTTGGGATAAATAAAGAGGAGACGTTGGAAGAGATGGTATCATTATTGAAAAGGAAAAGGAAATGATCTTCTCCTCTTTCTCCGAGGAAAATTTTCAATACTTTATCTGTTGAACCATCTACTAAGCCGGTCGCACGCGATGTGGTTTCTTCAGAAGCTATTGCTTCTTCGAATAAAGGTCCAAGGGATAATATCTCAGTTCCTATTCAGAATCCTGTTACCATCTCGGCATCTATTGGCCTTCCTTCCGTTGAGTGGGTTATCAATCTCTCAATTCCATCGACTGGTATTTCTAGCACCACACTAGTCACAACTACCTTGATACCTCCAAGCGACATTGTTACCAGTTTGATGGCATCTCGAGTACAGCTATTTTCTCAGTCTGGTTCATCCACTCTTACGATTCCTGGTAAGCCTTTTGCTGTTTGGTATATTCTGCTCACATTGTTTGCTTGACTTATTCTTCTTTTCTTTCTAGCTGTTGTTTCCACTTTTGCTCCAATCCTTAATTCTACCACTATCGCTCTTGGACGTGGGACAACCATGCCTGAGACTGGTATATGTCTTTCAAATCTCACGTTGTCTTAAATTTTAATCTTGATACCATACTAATACATCATTCTGGTTTTATAGCATGCGACCTGTCGACAAGTATTATAGCTCAACAGACCACTATTCCAGCTACTGTGGTCAATCCTTCCACGGTTTCTCCGTCGACGTCTACTCCAGTGTTCGTAACTCCGGCTTTCACAACTAATTCTGCCGAGGCTTTATCATTGATGTTTATCTCACCGACTCCTGATCATCAGTTGACTACCGCTTATACGGGCAAGGCAATACATGCTATAAATGAAGCTGAATTTATTTTGGCATTTAATCCATATGACTTATCGCCTTATTCTGGTCAATCACAACTAGCCATTGTTAAGAAGAAGATGAAGTTGACGCGCTTTTTAGACTTTTCTATATGAGGATTTGAGAGGATGTCGTATGATGCCGCAGCTTTAGAGAAGTTCTAACTCCTTATTAAGCGTCTTGGGAATGACGATGCCGAAGTTGTGTCTATTCTTCCTTCGGCACTTAGAGAACGACTCAAGGTTTTCTCTCAAGAGTTTCAAACTATGTTCGATAAGTATCAGCAACTCTTGGGTCACGTACAAGAGCCGTCTATTCCCACAGAAGTACATGAAGAGCCAGCTGATCTTGTGAAGGAGGCTAGTGAAACAGTAAGCACTCGCCATGAGTCCCTTAGGGCTATCGTGGACGAAGTAAGTGTTCTTGTTGAGGAGGAAAGACGTCTTACGGAAATCATCGAAGGTACTCGTTGACGGCGGGAGGCGAAGCTTCGTCAACAGGCAAAAATTGAGCAAGAACTGCGTCATCATGTCGGTGTCTTGAAGAGTTTGAGATAACAAGAGCACATACGAATAGTAAACTTCGTAATAGAACGCTATCAAATTAAAGGCGCATGTACTTCAGAGATGAGTAGATTAGAATCCCAACTGTTTTTGCTCCCACGAGGGATTCATGACTTTTTGTCGGATAAACCTTCTTCTTCTTAATAAATTATCCTTATTTTCCTTGAGTGTCCCACGTGTGCCACGATCATTTATAATTGATTTTGATAATGGGTCCCGAGTCTTACGCCTTCATTTATGTGCACGTCAGCAGTTAGTGGGCCTAACTTCGTTGGCCAAATAGATTAGTATAAATACCTGATAGCCGTTAGTAAATTTCTTCACTTGGCCCATCATAATGGCTAACTCTTCTTCTTCCCTAATCAATGCTCAGGCTCTCCTTCATCTGAATTGTTTTGAAAAACTTCGGAGTTTCGAACAACAAGGGCACCTTTCTCTATCTTTTATGGATTACGATGCAAAAGCTCGCCACGTGATCCTGGGTTCGTACTTCAAATCGACACCTCCACCGTCCACCTTTACCGAGCATTTCCCTCGTCATTACAAGGAGGTACTTCCTATTAGTCGATCTCGACTTAGTATCTCTGCTTGGGCAACGCCAAATTCTCGCTTGAGCTCGTATCTGTGCTACGACGAGCAATTCTCTCAGTGGTACCAAAGGATGAAACCAGAAATGTCCAGCATTTGGAAAGCGGCAAAGATAGAGGAGGCCTTGTCACTGAGCTGTCCTTCCATAGATCCTGTGGAATATGGGCTTATCGGAGCTCTTTGCTGTCTCTGGTCACCATCGACTAATTGCTTTTTCTTGTCCCCTAGTCCGGTAATCATTACTTTGCTTGATATGTGATCACTGATTGGACTATCACCTTTTATGGAATTTTATAATCAAAAGTCATGGTCATGTCCAGATTTTTATGGCTCCTCTTTCTCTGATCTCTCATTTCCTGATTTCATCAAGAAATTTAGCCAGCTAGACGGACCTGTAATGCCTCAAGAACATGTTGCATTTATGCTCTGTTGGCTGTGTCGATTCGTCTTTTGTACTGCTTCCGTATCATGCGGACTTATGGACATCGCATATGCCCGGGTTAGGTCGAATGGCCTTGTTTGCCTTGTACAAAGGCCTAATTGTTGCACAATCTTCATTATTTAGTGCGCACCCTGACCCTTTCACTGGTTTGTTATGGATATTGCATGGTTGGATTCAATTATACTTTTCTCATCTGTTTACATCTTATGGTTCTACACCCGTCGACTGGTATGATGCACATGAGCAATCCATTGAAACTGTTTTTGGACCTTGGAAATTCTGCAGCATTTTTCTCCAGCCAATTGGAGGACTTCCGGTCTTAGAATACTTTCTGAGTATTCTGCTTACCCTGAAGAACTTTACTTTCCATAGGTTTGGTGTAAACTTTGTGTGTGATCCATCGACCATTTAACATGATACCTCAATATTTTAGGCAAGCATCCTTGTTCCTACCGATCTTCCACTAGAATTCACTTTTGGGGGAAGATTTTCTATTGGCTTTGAGGCATATAACCCTCATTACTGTGCCCGTCAATTTGGATTGGTGCAAGGTATTCCTGTGCCAATCGTTTGCTCAATGAACTTCCCTTATTTTCCGTCTCCTCGAATGATACTCTGTCATGCTATAATGAGGTTGCCAAATATATCTTGGGACAGTTCAAGCTTGTCGACAATTTCGGCACTCCATACGGTTCGACATCATTTAATCAATGGTGGGATGAATACAAGGTCTTGATTTTTCCTGAAGACCTAGATTCTGCCTTGTCGAACATAACCCTACTCTCGGTGGGATTGCTTTATCCTTTCAGGAGGTTTCCTACATCAGACATACCCTTATCTCTGAGCACGCCATCATTATCTTTCTCCGATGTGGATGAATTTCTAGGCGAATCGATGGATGGAAGCGAGCTCTACTATGGATCATGCTTCCTTTAAAACTCCTCAAGTTAACAATATTAGAGTCATCGGGGGTAAATGTTTGGTAAGCAACTCTTTTCCCCTGCTAATCATGATGAAGTCCGCTCGAAGGGGGCTCAACTTTGTGAGCTCCTAAGGGAAGGGTATGATGTCATTTGCGACGTCCCGGAGATTGAAAACAAAGTCAAGTCCTTGCTTAACTATCTGACTACTTTACCGTACCCTTTACCTTATCGAGCTTTAGACTTTACACTCCATGAATTCTCTAATTCGCTTGATGTGACTATAAATGCTTTTAAGGCAGGGTTTGAATATGTTAACCTCATCGAGAGCAAAGAGAAAACCTTGAGTTTTCAAGAAGAAGAACTAGTCGAGGCCCATAAGGTCTTTGAGGCATTCCGTGTTGACGAAAATATTTCTCTGTCGATGCTCTTTGATCAAAGCAAGGCCATATTGAACCTCGAAGCGACCATAAAGCAGCTGAGCATTGAGGTGGAGGACAGCCAAGCCAGAAAGAATGAAACCCTAGAACTAAACTGTGATCGAGAAGTCCAACTTCACGGCTTTGTCCTGGGTCTTGACCAACATTTCGCTTAGTTTACAACTAGTGCCCTCTGTTGCTTTCTTTTCCCATATCATTAATGCCGAGAATGGCTCTGATGTAAATACCTTTATTGCTCAGCTTTTTCCTCTTGCCCGAATAATCATAGTCTGCACCTACTTTGATGACTTGTATGGCATTATTGACTGAACTACCCTCTCTTTATATCTTTGAAAAGACGTTTGTGCACAATCTTCTGTATTTGCATTCAATGAATTAGTACGATGCATAATCACTTTATATCGGCGTGATTTACTTTTGCCGTCGTGTGGATATTTGTCCGAGTAGTATTTGAATCCCATCGGCATACGTGTAAATCATCGGACAGCTATGAGTAATTATCGTCATGTTTTTCCTCGAATCTTGCTTTGTAACTTTCAAAGAGTAAATACCCATTACTCACAACGTTCCAATCCATGTATCTTGGACTGATCAATCGGATACGATCGTACCCTCCAAGATATTTGTTACGTTAGTTAATCATCTTGTACCGATTCGTGATGATTTGGGACTCCAGTTGCGGGCTATAAATAGTATGTCTATTGTGATCAAGACTTCACCATTCGACTTTGAATTTCAATCCCTTAACTTTTATAAAAAATATACTTTCTTTTGTCGTGTCGATTATCGATGGAATCCAGTGCCTCGTCACCAAGCCTGAGTGCTCGGAATTTCAAGGCCTTATGGAAGGAGATCATCTCCTACCTGAGCCTGACCTACGCTGCTCTGGTGGTCAAACCCCAGGCGGTAGCTAAGGTTGAGAAGCTACTTCGCAAGGGGAGACCTAATGACCTGCCCTCTGACTATCCTTTCCTGACTGACTATGATGAGTTCGTCACTGTCTTCGAGCACGGGGTGTCTCAGTTCCAGGACAATGGGAGGGCCATCCATACATACTTTGTTATGGACCGTTTGTCCGAGAGCATCAAGGAGGAAGGTCAGCACATTGATGTGGTATACAACACACTCTATGACGTGCAGGGCCAACTTCACTCTTCCCATGAACATCTTGACAAATACCGCGAGCCGATTATTGAGCGAATCTGAGAAGCGGAGAAAAAGCTAAGGCGAGGAGTTCCCAGCCTTGAAAAGGATGAACTCGAGATGGACGTCTCGATGGATTCTCGTTGCGAAACTTTTGTCACCTCCGCTTCCACATCCTTGGGCTGAATGGCTGAAAAATCGGATGAACTGGTGGAATCCCACCTTGAAGTTATCCAAAAGCTCAGCAAATGGCTGTCGAACCTGGATGAGATGCTCTCCAAACTCAAGGAGGCCAAAGAGCGGGCCGAAGTGGTGAATCAACGCTTAGAGGAGCGGATGCAATACTTAGTGGTCTGTTTTAGAGAGCACATCGGTCTCAGCCTGGGAGAGTGAAGATGGCTAGCAGATTTGGGTTTAGAAGGGAGGAAGGAGAGAAGAAAGGAAGAAAGGAAAAGAAGAAGGAAGAAAAGAAGAAGAAGAAGGAAGGAAGAAAGAAGGAAGGAAGAAGGAAGGAAGGAAGAAGGAGAAGGAAAAGAAGAAGATGGTCGTAGGAATTTTTTTTTTTTAAAATGTTTTTTGGCTTATGAATGAAACATACTCAGAATTTTTAGTCTCTTCTTCCTTCATGTCTCGCATTTCCCACACAGTAGGATAATACTTTTTAGATACTTGCCATTAATAGTATGAGGAAATTCCTTTCCGTCGATATGCATTAGTCGATAAGCATTTCCAACAAATGCTTCGGTTACCATAAATGGTCCTTCCCAATTTGGTGACCATTTAGCAAACTTTTCGCTATCCGAACTCGTCGGCAGAATGGTCCTCCATATTAAGTCACCAATTTCAAACTGATTGCACTTTACATTTTTATTATATGCTTTGGCGACCCTATCTTTCTGGAGGATTAGCTTTTCTAGGGCAATCGCTTTGTTTTCCTCCAATTCATCGACGTTGGCAGACATTAACTCGTCATACTCCTCCTTGGCCAAATCATTTTGAAGTCTGACTCGTAAAAACTGAATCGTAATTTCAACAAGGAGGACTGCTTCCTGTCCATAAGTAAGCATGTATAGGCTAGTTCCGGTAGCAGTCTTTTCAGACGTTCTATAGGCCCATAATACAGTTGACAACAACACATCCCACTCCCTAGAATTATCCTCCAAATGTCGTTTAATTAATGCAATGATAGCTTTGTTAGAGGCTTCAGCTTGACCATTGGCTTGGGCATAATAAGGAGTTGAATGAATCATTTTAATGCCTCTGGACTTGGCGAAACTAATCACCTCTTGCCCAGTAAAAACCGTGTCTTGGTCAGTAGTTATAGATTCTAGAATGCCAAATCAATGAATAATACGCTCCTCGATGAACTCCTTCACTGTTTTTTGTGTTATATTCTTATACGAGGCCGCTTCAACCCATTTGGTGAAATAGTTAGTAGCAACTAGAATGAAGCTATGTTTTCTTGATGAAGGGGATAGATTTTTCCTATTATATCCATAGCCCAGCCTCTAAATGGCCAAGGTTTGATAATGGATTTCATTACAGCTACATAAACATGTTGAATAGGTCCATACTTTTGGTAGGCTTCACACCCCTTAGCATAACTTATGCAGTCTCGGGTAATAGTCGGCCAAAAATAACCATGTCGACGGAGTAATCACTTCATTTTTATCCCTGATTGATGGGCCCCACATATGCCTTTATAAATCTCAGTCATTGTTATCAGAGATTCTTGTCGTCCCAAACACTTGAGCAATAACCCATCCACAGTCTTACGATAGAACTCGTCCCCAATCATTAAATAATTGAAGGCTTTTCTTTTGAAATTTTTATCAATGGAGACTGAGTTATTGAGATACTCTATAAATGGGGCTCTCTAATCTTGGACTACCATTTTGTCGACAGTTGTGTCGTCGTCAAGAATTTCTGTCGACTGTGTAAACATGACTCTATTGTCTATCGATGGTAGGACCTTGGTCTGAGTAATCATATGGTCAATAAGCTCTTTTGATATTTTATAACCAGAGGTCATTTGTGCCAACTCATTGGCTTCCGTGTTATGCCCTCTTTTAATATGGACTAAGTCAAAATCGTTGAAGCGATTTGGGAGCTCTTTGGCCAGTGAGTAATAAGATATAATATTCTCGTTAAGATACTTGTACTCCCCAGATAATTGCTTTATCACCAATTGAGAATCTCCTATAACTTTGATGAAACGTATTTTCATGTTGGCCAATATATTTAGGCCGACAATTAAGGCTTCATATTCGGCTTGGTTATTGGAGCATTCAAAATTCATTTTAAACATAAGTTTCGTTTTCTATCCATGAAGAGAAATTATCATGATCCCAGCCCCAGCAGATCCGGGGGTACTGGATCCATCGAAGTAGAGTTTTCATGGGACCACGTGAACGTATCCCTCATAACTTTCATTTCGAGCTCCAGGATATTCCGTAATAAAATCTGCTATGGCTTGTCCTTTTATTACTTTAAGTGGCATATAAACCAGATTTATTTTGGTCAGAGCAAATACCCACTTGGTGATTCGACCTTTAACAATAGGCCAAGTCAAGATGTACTTAATCATGTCCGTTTTACATATCACATGTACTGTAGTCGGCAGCATATAATGACGTAATTTTGTACATGCATGAAACAATGACAAGCATAGCTTCTCAATCACAGTGTATCTTGTTTCGGGATCATTCAACATCCGACTCAAATAATAAACCGCTTGCTCTTTGCTTTCACCATTCTCCTATGCCAGTATACATCCGATGGTAGTATCGGTAGCGACCAGGTACAATTTCAATGGTTGACCTGCTCTTGGCGGCATCAAGACTAGCGGATTAACCAAATACCGTTTGACATGATCAAAAGCATATTGATGTTTGTCTTCCCATACAAACTCTTCATGACTTTTCAACTTCAACAATGGGGAAAATACCTCAATTTTTCCTGACAGGTTAGCGATGAATCGATGCAAAAAATTTATCTTCCCTAAAATCATTTGAAGTTGCTTTTTGATCGTCGTGGGGGTGGCAGTTCTAAGATAGCCTTAGCTTTATTCTTGTCGATTTCAATCCCTCTCTGATTAACTAGAAACCCTAAGAAGTTGCCAGCCCTTACTTCAAAAGCACATTTTAATGGATTCATTTTTAGGTCGAATTTTTGCATCCTAATAAAAGCTTGCTCTAAATAGTTTAAATGACATACCTAGTCTGATTTGACAATGATGTCATCGATGTAGACTTCCATAAATTCTCCGATCATGTCATGAAAAACAAAATTCATCGCCCTTTGATAAGTTGCCCCTGCATTCTTTAATCCAAATGGCATGACGAGCTATTCAAAAGTACCA
Source organism: Syzygium grande (assembly GCA_024733475.1). Taxonomy (NCBI): domain Eukaryota; kingdom Viridiplantae; phylum Streptophyta; class Magnoliopsida; order Myrtales; family Myrtaceae; genus Syzygium; species Syzygium grande. Next base: position 15,313,228 of record JAMXDD010000007.1, on the reverse strand, counting down.
ATAGCCCTAGGGCACCTAAATGCAGTTTTATGGACGTCCTCTTTAGCAATGAATATTTGATTGTAGCTTGAGTGGCCATCCCTTAATGACATAATTTCGTTTCCAGAAGCTGAATCAACTAGCATATTCGCCATTGGCATATGATACTCATCATTGGGGGTAGCTACATTTAAGTTTATGAAATCAATGCAGACACGCAGCTTCCCATTCCTTTTCTTTACTAGGATTATGTTAGACAACCACTCTACGTACCATACTATCTTAATAAAACCCTACTGCCGTCAATCGCTCGACTTCCTCTTTTATTTTAAGGATTACTTCCGGGGCAAATCGTCTGGACGGCTGCTTATGAGGCCTAAACCCCTTTTTTATAGGTAGTCAGTCTACAACGACATCTCTACTCAATCCTAGCATTTCTTTATAATCCTAGGCGAAACATTCCTTATACTTCTTCAAGAGTCTTATCAACTAAGCTTTGAAGTTGTCATCGATCAATGAACTTATATAAATAGGACAGTGTTCGTTACCTAGTCCAAGGTTGACTTCTTGTAACGAGTATTGAGCTTCAATTGATTTTTCACTCTCTTTTATGGGTGACTCTTCAAATTCAAGGATTCCATCGACAATTTCTGCGGATTGCTCTGCAAGTTCGGCCTGATAGGCCAAATACCTCTCAATGAGGTCTTTTGACAATATAAGGTTCTCCATAGACAACCTCATTTAATTGTGCTGCCAGTTGACTCTTTGGGACCCATTCAACGATCCATTTGTCGAACGACAGAACGCAATACTATCGGGGTCAACAAGAGGTGGCTTGCCATTGATATACCGTCTTCCAATGCTAATTGATGAATTGGAGATGCATGTGCATATGTTACTTGTGATTTGGTGTTTGCTTTGACATACTCTACCTTATCCCCATTCCAAAATGCTAACATCTGATGAAGGGTTGATGGTACACACTGATTACCATGGATCCAATCTCGGCCCAATAGTAAATTGTAAGATCTATCAGCATCAACCACGCAAAAGGACAATTCTGGAAGTTTTGGTACCCACGGTTAAGTCTGCTATGAAAATACCTTTAACTTCAGAGATTTCTCCAGTAAAGTTGGACAATTGAATGTTTGACGGAATAATCTTTTCATCTCGTCTTCCCAGTTTCTTGTAAAATCGATATGGGATGAGGTTCAGTGTAGATCCCCCGTCTACCAGTACTCTAGATACCGGTTGACCATTAACTTTTGCGTTAATATTCAGGGCCCTTAAATGATTTGAACCCTTGGGTGGAGGTTTTTCAAATTCCACTACCTCCTCAATGTCAAAGTGGAATTCTGCTTTTTCTTTTTCTTCCATTGTACCCTCTACCGGATGATCTGATTTCATCGTCATTACTCGAAGGTTCGATGGAAGACATACTTGAACCATACAAGAACTCAACGATGAGATTGATCTTGACAATTGCTGTGGTTCGTATCGCGCAGACTCGATATCTTGTTTTGGTGAATATTGCTGACCTCGACAAGATGTCGACGCTTGAATTCCTGATTTTCTTTTCCAGACTAAATTCCTATGTTTAGGATTTTTCGGCCTGGCTTTTTGCTCAGCAATTAAGGCTGGCTTCACCTGCTTGACGTGAACTTGATTTACTTGTTGTTGGAGTTGATATTCCTTTCTTTTTCGTAACATCCTCCTTTTTTTGAGTCCACGTTAGGTTTGAGCTATGATTTTGAGTTGGTTGGCCTCATACCATTGACCAACAAGTGGGTCTCTTGGCACCTTCAGAGTTCATCAATATGATAGATGAAAGTCTATATGAAGATCTTCCCGATCAGGGAAATCAGGACCCCATCCACTTGGCTCAATTTTCCCATTGTATGAAGGTGGTGAAGCGTAACTTACATAATAATCATATTTACCACTAGGCTCTCCCAAGGTGTCAATAGTTGGCTCACCTTCTTCATACCTTTGCTCGAATGACTTAATAGCTTTATTATGGCCTCAACGAGCTCTATGATGCTTAATACCCTTAGAAGGAATTTGTTCGTTATATGAATCAATGAGTGCCAAATTGCGGAATTCGTCGACAACCTTACCAGGTAGAGGTCTTTGACTTTTGGAGTAATGTTTCTCCTGTTCTAAGAGTTGCTCACACTTTTCGCAAAAACGACATGGCGGATGCTCCCTAGTGTTTGTCCTTAATGACACCATTCCTGCCGTTACGGGAAAAGGATCAACATCAACTTCCATTGAAGACTTGCCTTTGTCTTCAGAGAATTTTATCTTCCCTTGTTTAATAGCTTCCTGGACGTTTCTTTTAAATACGATGCGGTCATTAGTGGCATGGCTCCACGAATGATGCCACTTGCAATACTTCTTTCCGACTAATTCTTCTTTGGTGGGTAAAACTTGACCTTCCGTCAGCCTGATCTGACCGTTAGCTAATAATAAGTCAAATATTTCCTTTGTCTTGTTGATGTCGAAAGAATAAAAAATGGGTTCCTTAACCTTTGACACGAGGTTAGATATTTCTCTAACTCTTGCTGGTTTAAAGTTTTGCAGATGTACGACTTATCAATCACCATTTTCGCGAGAGCCATATCTGCTATATCTATTGATTCGATTTCATCCTCGCTCTCTTCAGCATTGGCCCAATGAACTTCACCCCGTCGACCATACCTTTTGTCTTTTTCCTGGAGGAGACTTTCATGCTTAGTAGCAATGGTTGACAACTGGAACAGATTTTGGATATGGTTGTCCAACCATTCTCTCTCGGATTTCAAACTTTAATCCATTAAAAGCGAGGTCCGCAAAAGTCTTCTCAGGTAAAGGGACTAAACACTTATTCCTTGCCCTCTTAAATTTGGAAATGAACTGATCGACAAACTCATTAGCTAATTGTTTTATGGTTGAGAGATCAGCTACAGAAAAATCCGGCACGGCCCTTTGAAATTGACAATGAAATAACCTCTCCATTTGTTCTCATGATGTAACCGAATTCGCAGGTAAAACAGTATACCATGTAAAAGCGATTTTCGACAAGGACAAAGGAAATAACGTGAATTTCCAATAATCAGCGTGAGTCGCATCACCACATTGAGCTAGAAAACAATTAACATGTTTAAAAGTGGACTGGTCTTTCTCTCTAGTGAGCAATGTAAATTCTGGCATTTTAAAATCTCTTGGATATGGTATTGTATCCATCCAATCAGGATATGGTTTCCTATAAATGTTTTGGAGGTATCCAGCATCATAGCCGTATCCCCTCAGTACAGGGTCCACTAGTAATTAATTTCATGCTGGACCAGCGATGGGCGCAGGAGCTACCACATAATTGGGTGGCAATAGCTGATTCTGATTTTGATGAGGTAATTGGTAGAGCGGTTGCTGTGGCAACTGTGGTAGTTGTTGGGGTGGTACATTGTGAGCAACTAGTAGTGGGTTTACTGGCAGGTTTAACTGTGCTGGCATTGGTTGCTGGACTTGACCATTTGGACCCATAGGGGTTGGAAAATGCTGATTTATGTTAGGCACCACAGGCTAAGGCGCTTGACGTTATGGGTGGATGTTTATCTGTTGAATTTATTCTTGGCCCCTAGGGAATGGCGCTATAAGATTCTGAGCATCTAGGACTACCGGTAGAGGACTTACCTGGATAGCAGATGTGCCTTGTATCTGAGCAACATGATGTCCTCTTCGGTAGTTTTCGTCTATCACCGGCTGTCAAGCAATTACTCCATTCGGGTTTGTGCTAGCGTGTAGTAATCCTTCGCTGGTTGCTATTAGCAAGGTTTCATTCCTTGGTAATATACAAATGGGTGGAATTGTAGAAGTAGTTTGCATGACTGTCCCGAACTGTATAGCAGGACCCCCCAATGCTGATGGGGACCCTGTTGTCAGTTGGGTTGGTGCAATGGACCCTCCATGTTGACCTTGTGTGCATTCATGATAAGTGTTAATGATCAAAAGCCTAACCACTTCAGTCATACACCTTACCACATAATCAGAGAGCTCATTCTGAGTTTCCTCAATAGTTCACCTCATGGTAGAAAGTACAACTGGTGTGAGCTTAATTTGCCTTCTTTCTTCAACACGCTACCTCGACATATCGGCGGCCTCTTCTCGAGACTAGTTTGCCACCTCGGTATGAAGAAATTGAGCAGATGATGTCTCGGCACAATTATTATCTTCCGCTATCGATACAACTTGCTCGTCAGTAGTATTATCCGAGTTGGTTCTACTCTAGGTGTGTGGCATAGCACTCTCTCAACTTAACTCAATAGGTGTCCCACCGAGCGTGCCAAAAAGATGTTTCGCCGGTTTGTTATTCCGTCGAAAAATCTTTCACCGAACATTGTGTTTCGAATTTTATTAGAGGAGACCTGGGTCATGAGTCAAGCTTGGACAGAGAATGTCAAATGCGTTTATTAATCCTAATTTAGATCTTACACCCTAACTCGATATGATGTCGAACTTGACAATACTAACCATGAAATGACAGCTTGCAAATGTTAAAATTAAACTATGCCAGAATTTAATCAACGACACAACTTCAAAGTACGTCAGTATGTAATCAATGACATAACTTGAATGAATATGGCTAGAATCTACTCGACAGCTATATACCAAACAGAGCGCCGGAATTTAATCGACGATACTGAGCTAGTAGCTCAACACTGGAACTTAATCAACAATACTGAACCTGATAAAGACCCTTGTCAGAATTGAATCTACGACACAAAATCTGGAAATTACGACTAACACTACTCCTAATATGCTTAAATATAAATGTTAAATAAAGGATGTGTTGTGTTGTTGAAGAAGGTCCCCTCTACATTGGAAGTCCTTGAGTATTTATAGAGTAGCTTGACAACCGTTCCTCGAAAGTCGTTTTCTACTTCCTTACGTTTTGTGCTTCAACTGTTTCCTGACTTGTTGGTATCGTTACGCTCCTTGGGCATCACGTAGTAGCTAATTTTCTTCCACATGTCAATCTATTTCTTGTTATTCTTGATGTCCACGGTCGTGTCTTTCCCTTTTGACACGTGTAAATGAATTTTTCACCACGTATTGCCATGATTTTGCACAAAACTCGTGATTCTGAACTTTGTTGACGTCACGTGCAAAGCTCGTGATCTGAGACTCGTCGACGTTACGTGCAAGGCTTAGATTTGTCGACATCACGTGCAAAGCTTATGATCTAGGATTCGTTGATGTTACGTGCAAGGCTTAGATTGGCTGACATCACGTGCAAAGCTCGTGATTTTAAATTTGCTAACACCTTTATGATGCGTCCTGTCGACAACTGCCTCTGGGCCTGACTTATGGCCTTTTTCATATTTTTTGTCATGTGGGCTGTATTTTATATCTTCTGTAATTTGCGGATGGCCCATTCCCATCAAGGGTAATTTTGGGTGTCAACAGGCAGCAAACTGAGTAGAAAATTTTGCTTGTTATACATGTCATTTTTCTTTTCTCCTTCTTCTGCTCCTTCATTCTTCCACCTGAAGGGCCTTAAAGGATTTACTTAGAGAGATGATTATACGCAATCTATTCTGTAGAGTTGATACATGATCTTTGGACTCGAGGGAAATGATTTATCCCAGTGTAAGTATACTTAAACGATTAACATTGAAGAAACGTAAAATTTTTCTTGCATTAATCCACATTTTCAATTTGTTATAGGTACCAATAGGCATGCGGCTTGCTGGTAAAGGGATTGGAGGGGTGGGGATGCTAGTATCATAGGTGCGGGACTCGACTCTCGTACTCTGCAAGAAGTAGAATAAAAGTCAAAGAGTAAAGAGAGTTAGAGGTAGGACAAACCTATAAAAAAAATAGTTATAGTTGGGAGGAGAGAGATGCTGGGCATTATTAAGAGAATTAAACTTTGCAAAGAATCAACTTATCTTCTATAGCAAAATCCTTTCCGCAGAGGAAGGGCACGTTTGATAATGTTTCTACTTCTCTATTTTTCTGTTTTTCTGTTCCCTGGAACGAAAAAAGAATATAAATCTGTTTGGTAATGCATTTTATTTTTCTATTTCCTGGAGTAGAAAAATGGCCAAGAAATAGAAAGGTCTGTTCCTCAAGTCGCGGCCTCAACTCCTCCTCCATCCTCCGTCATCTGTAGACTGTCTCAAAGTACCGGTTCGGTCCATTCCTGGAGGGAATGATAATAAAAAATTCATAAAAAAATTTAAAAACTCCCAAAATTCCAAAAAATCAGAAAAATTCTCAAAAAATCCATAAAAATCAAGAAAACTCAGAAAACCCATAAAAATTTGCAAAATTCTGAAACTGAAAAAATTATAAAAATTCATAAATTTTTTTTGGAAAATAAAAAGAGACAGATTTTTGGAAAGCAAAAAATTTTAATAAACTTTTCCCCAAAAAAATAAAAAATAAACAATTCAAAAAATGGCTTAGAATAAATTAAAAAATTCAGAAAATTCATAAAAATTAGAAAAATTTCAAAAAAATCCCTAAAAAAATTAGAAAATTAAAAAATTCCAAAAATTCATAAAAATCAGAAAAATTCTCAGAAAATCCATAAAAATAAGAAAAACTTAGAAAACCCATAAAAATTTGCAAAATTCAGAAATTGAAAAAATTAAAAAAATTCATAAAAAATTTTCTGGAAAATAAAAAGAAACAGATTTAGGGAAAGTAAAAATTTTAATAAATTTTACCCCAAAAAATATAAAAAATTCACAAAATGGCTTAAAATACCTGTAGTCATTCACTTTGAGTGAAATTTAAATTTTTAGGTGCCCAAGTGGTATTTTTGAAGATTCCTTAGTTTAGGGATTAAAATGGGTTTTTACCCCCTAAAAAGGATTAGACAAACCAAAAAACCATGCTTATTGGTTTTTTCACTTATAACTTGTACTTATAGTTAAATAAAAGACATAGATTTAAATGCAAAAAATTGGGAATAGAAATTTTTTTAGTTGTACCAAATGCATTTCTGTTCTTTTTCTATTCCAGGAATGGAAATTTTGTGCAGTTACCAAACGCATTCTTTTGCTCAAAAACTCATCCAAAAATAGAAATGGAAAGAAATATTTTTGAAAAAAAATTGTTCCCAAAAGCAGAAACATTACCAAATGCGCCCAAAGACTTCAACGAAAGAAAGGAAAGGAAAGGAAGGCAGGAAAAAGGATCCAAAGTGCAAGTGATGCTAATATCAAATGCTAAACATTGGAAAAATCTGTCTATAATCGATAAATAAGTTTAGAAAATTGTTGGTAAGAAAGCAGTTTGCTTGTTACCGACTTTATACGAATTTATCAATATTTAGTTGGTTGTCTGTTAATTTCCACCTGTAATAATCATTTACCAACTTGCACATGCCTAACTTATTAATGTTTTCGAATTCGCCAACTTTTTCGATAAAAAAAATAAATGCCAACTTCCTAATGAAATCACAACTCTTAAAATTAAAAAGAAAAAGAAAGGAGAAATAAAATAATCAAAACTTGCAAACCCATTTCCAGCAAAACCTTTCCAAATTTTTCTAAAAAGGAAAACCGATGGGACGAAGGACATCATAAAGCATCCCATCAACCGGCTGAGATAGCTCTTAATTGAGAAGTACAAGGCAATAACTACCACAAGAAATTAATTATTGGCAGGGCCGTATCCCAAGTTTAAGGATATTTGGCAACACTATTAAACATTAAAAATTGTATTTTGTGAATGACTTATATAATCTCAGTATTAATTTCTTTCACAAGTGAATCTGCATAAAAGAAAGATTGAAGATGAAAAATCACTTGGACATACCCAATGTTAATTGCGCGCATATATATATATAAACTTAAGACCGTGATGAAATTGTCATCCAATTAGTAAAGTGGCTTGTTTAGCAAAATTTAGATTTCTTGGAAAAAAAAAGTAAGTTCTTGTTATGGTGAAGCGTTAGTGTGGGTCATTGATTTAAGTAAGAAGAGAAACTGAACTTAGTTAACGCTACTCGTTATGAAGAGAAAAATGATTTGTTCATAAGATTATTTGGAATCCCTAAGTCATAACAATAAACTTTGATATTATGATCTTTTGTCACTAATTGGCTATGAACTCTAAAAATAAGAATTAAAAGACATTTTTCGGGTGCTAGCTAAGAAATTCGCGGATGAAGTTCAACAAAAAGTTCTGGTTTCGGTAATACATGAAATAGAATCCATCAACTAATTATTCTAAATTTAAAGGAAATACAAAGTGCTTTAAATAATTTGGATTTAGTAAATCGCTCATCAATCACATTTTTTGGAAAATCCATTTATGTTAGTGGAAGAATATAAAACATATAAGTCAAGCTTTTTCTCAGCATTTTTTCCATTCACCTCATGAAATTTGTTTTTATTCAAAAGGAAGAGTTCCTATTGATAATATCGGCAAGTGCTTACATGAATTTTTTAAGAGTATGTAATTAGAAATCTTTAACAAATTTTGACCTCAAAATAAGACGACGACGATGTAGATCAACCAAATTTGAATCTTGTAAATATATGCAAAGAATATGCTAAAAAAAAAGGAGTGGAGAAAGAGAGAACTGCTTGATATATAAGTGATTTATAAAAATTCTAATTATCTTGTTAAATAAGATTATTTGCGTTAATTAATTAGATAGTTAAAGAAGTAGAATCCCCAAGTGGTACACCCCATAATTCAAAGTCAAACTGCTCGAGGATCTTTTTATTTATTTAAAGAAAAGCTTTTCCATTAACACATGAAACGATACCATTGAAATGTTGATTTTCAAAAACTACTAATTTCGATACTACATTTATCATTAACTATATTTTTAGAGATAAGTGCATTTAAAGTCTTAAAACTTATCACGAAAGTGCAATCAAGTCCTAAAACTTTCAAAAAATGCAGTCAAATCCTAAAACTTGTCACAAAAGTGCAATTGAATCTTAAAATTTTCAAAAAATGCAATCAATCGAAGGACTTGATTAGATCAATTTATCAAGTTTTAGGACTTAATTGCACTTTTTAAAAGTTTTAGGACTCAATTGCACTTTCGTGATAAGTTTTAAGACTTCAAATGCACTTATTCCTATTTTTTATTCTCTCAAGAGCATTTGAATTTACTCTGAACTATATAAATACTTTTTCTAAATTCATGGAATATTCATATTTAGTGGCTTAATGGTCTTTTTCCGATTTCTTTAGCATTTAACGAATGACACACTTGATGACCTAAAAAAAGCCAACAAATTGCACCCAATCCCTCCGTGTAAGTATATTCAACTGTCAGATTCTACTGAAACTAATATATCCTTCTCTCTCTCTCTCTCTCTCTCTCTCTCTCTCTCTCTCTCTCTCTCTCTCTCTCTATATATATATATATATATATATATAAGTTAGCCGATTTCAAAAATATAGAGCTCTGTAGATCTCTAGGAGAATTCAGAGAATATAAGGAAATATTCCTGCAAAGAGTTTTTCAAAGATCGAACTGCAATCAGTCTTTTTGGAAAGAAAAATTTCTTGCTAGTTTACCAAAACTCATAGGAGAACAAGTTCGTGGTAAGATAAGAGAAGAATACGGAAATCAAATTCCATATGATCATCTTTCTTATGGAGAACTAACCTCTTATGTTTATAAAATAGGAACACAATTATGTACTAATATTCATCTCCAAAAACAAATTAAGAAAGAACAAAAATTTTCTAAAAAAGGATTAGGAGATTTCTGTGCCCAATATGATCCATCTTTTGAATCTTTTGAAAAATCCAAATGTTCAGGAAAGTGTTCTTCTAAACAAAAGGATAGAAGGAAATTTTATAAGAAATCTTATAAGAAGAAATTTGATAAGAAGTTTTCTAAAAAAAAAGAAAATAATAGTTTTGATAAAACCAAAAAACCTAAAAGAAATTTTAAAAACATAACTTGCTATAACTGTGGCAAGAAAGGCCACACCTCATGATTTTGCAAAATTAGCAAAAAAGTTAATGAACTAGATTTAGATGAAGAAACTATCAACCAGCTCATCCAACTAATGGCTAAAGCTGACAGTAGTTCTTCTGATGAATCTAAATTCGAAAAGGGTCTACAGATTTGTGATTTAGAAACCTCCTCTTCCTCAACTTTAGAAAGTGAAGAAGAAAATGGCACCAATTTTGAAATAAATGTTTTAACAAAAGAAGAATAAATTCTTTTGCAAACGATTGATCAAATTATTGACCCTGAAACAAAAATAAAATATTTGAAAAATTTCCAAAAACCAAAACCAGTCTTTCAATCTAATAGTCCTTATAATATTTCTACCATTCTTAGTAAGGCTAAGAAAACTATTTTCAAACCTATTTCTATAAGTGACCTTACTCATGAGATCAATAAACAAAAACCATTTTTGGGATTTATGCAAAAGGACATTTTGGATATCAAAATGAAAAGCTTAAAAGGGAAACAAAAGGAAGAAGATTTTGAAGAAAATGGTGTTCTTCAACTCCCTTCTTCTCTTAATACATGCAACATTCCGGATTTTGGCCCATTTTTGGGATTTATAAAATGGTAACCGATCACTCTCGGCTCGGGTTTTATTTTTAAAATTAGAAATTTTGCTAGAATCGCACTCAATCGAATTTGGCCGTTATTTATATCCTGAACTTGGCGATCGATTTCGGAGTTTCGGAGATGAAATAAATTGACGGTGTCGATATTATTGTGGTGTGTCGAAATTATCGAGGAATAGTGGAAAAGTGTATTTTTAAACCGGGTGCGAATTTGGACTGGTAGACCTCCCTCGTAGTGTGGTTTGGGTTATTTTATTTTGGCCTTTTGCCCTAGATTATTGTTGAGATTTATCGTGGACTGTTAGACCTTTTTACGAATTTAAATCGGGACCGATAGGTCGATTTTTAGTTTGGACTGTGTCCGTTGGTTCGTGCTCAAATTTTAAATTTTAAATTTTTCACTCTCTTTTCTCTCTCCTCTCTCTCTCGGCCGGCCCTCCCCATGCGCACGTTACCCCCCTTTCTCTCTCTTCCTTTTCTTCTCTCTCTCTCTCTCCCTTTTCCCCCCCTCTGCTGCACGTTACCTCCCCCGCTCCCTCCCCATGCATGCGTCCCCCCCCCCCTGCATGCCTACCCCCTGTCCTCCTCTCTCTCTCTCTCTCTCTCTCTCTCTCTCTCTCTCTCTCCTCCTCCTCCTTCTTCTTTTCCTTCTGGTTCGCATTCGTCCACCCTTGTGTCTGGTTTTGCCCTGCCCGCCCGAGGATCGTCGCTGCCCAGAGCCCGTCGCGTCATTTGCCTTGCGCGCCGCCGTCGCTAGCCCAGCCCGCCACCATCGCGTCGCCCCCTTCCTTCTCCCCCCCGTCTTGCGGCACATGGTCACCCGCCTTCCCGGAGCCAGCCCAACCCGCGGCGCTTCGTCCGGCGCCTCCGCATACCCGTCACCGTCGCCGCCGCCTGCGGCCGCCACCTCCCCTTCCTCTCCCTTCCTGGCCGCCTCCGTGTCAGCGCGACGAACGGCGAGAGCTCGTTGCCCGCCAGTCGGCTCGTCCGGCCGAGCGTTGCTGTTACCTACCGTTGCATGCCGCCCGATTGTAGCCCTCGCCTCAACCCAACGCCGCACATCTCCCCAAAAACAGCCGGCAAGCCCTCCCCCTCTTCCTCCGTTCTCTCTCGATCCCTCCTCCGTTTGTCGCCGCCGCGAGTCACCGCTCGCCGTCGGGCCGCTACTATTTCGGCGATGCTGCTTTGCTTCCGTTCATCCCGGCCGCTGCGCCCGCCCCGCCCGTTCCGCTCCTGTTCATTTCCGGCCATCACTGTTCATTTCCGGCGAGCACTGTTCACCGCCGATCACTATTCATCCGGCGAGCACTGTTCACCCCGGGCCCGTTACTGTTCATCCGGCCCATTTTAAGCGTAGGACACCCGGTGAGTTTGACCCTAAACCCTAATTAGGCTAATTTACATTTCTAGACGGGTTTAGGGGTTAATTAGGGTATTTTAGGGGTTAAATTGTGAAAGTGATTAGGGATTTTGATTGTGGTCGATTTGGTGGATTATTATGATTAATTAATGGAGGATTAGTGGCCCTAGTGGCACGATAAGTGGGCTGGACAATTTGGATTAAATCGGCCCGAGTTCGGAAATATTCGGGTTTAATATGTGGATTATAGTGCGCGCCGTATTTTGATTTTGTGGCGGTCAATTAGAATGATATTGAGGAGTATAATTGAGCATTTTGATGACAATTATTGGCCTAGAACATTTTGGCTGGACAATGGATTTGATTTGGATCCTAGAACTTGAATGATATAATTGGCTGGGCCTTGGTTGTGGTTAATTTGATGGTGTTGTCGGCGTGTCTAGCGGGACTAGAAATGGATTAGTTTTGGGATCGAGTGCTTAACCAGTTATGTGAACTTGTGCATGGATAGTGAATTGAATTGATCTTTGTGGCTGATTTAAATTGATTGTCGATTTGGGCATGTTGATTTATGAATTTGTTACAAGTTGAGTATGTTACATCGTAATTCGCGCATGTGGATGCCCAAGTGTGAACTTTATGGCCATGAGTGCACATCTTAAGCATTGGCACGGCATTTGCATTTATAAGTGTGCCCGAGTGACATGTGCATTGTGATCATCTAAATTGCCATGATGCGTCTAACGCGGGTTCAGATAAAAATTGGTGCTTGTGAATGTGTGATCACAATAAGCCTTGATGCGTGTTACGCGGGACGATGCCCGGTTTATCGAAAGATGACCAACCTGATGCGTTTTACGCGGGTAATGTGTCATGAGCTTGATGCGTTTTACGCGGGCCAGAGATCGATCTCGAAGTGATAGACCTGATGCGTTTTACGCGGGTCGGACCTGATGCGTTTAACGCGGGTCGGAGGAGAAATTGAGAAATGGCTGAGTGCTAGTGTGCAAGTATGAGGTAATGCATTGATAAGGCATGGGCATGAGTGCAAGCACTGGCATATGCATAACATGCGTTGCGACATAGGAATACGCGTGTATGTACTGTGATTAAATTCTATTGCGTGATTGTTATTATTCACGGAATGCCTAATCTGCAGGGTCAAGTAATTTCTAGATTTGGGCCGAGGGCCTGAGTCATATACTGTTTAGACTGTGTGCTGTTTGTTTAGTACTTGTCAGGAGGTGCATGTTAGCCTAGTTTAGGTTTAGGAAATTACTCACCGAGATTTATTCTCACGTTGTTGAAAACCGACTTTTCGGATCCCCGACCTTGAGGACGACAGGCATCCGATGCATTTTTGGGAAGAGTCCCAGCTAGTTGTAATGCTCGAACCCCAAGCCACTTACCCCTTTTTGTCAAAGAGTGGCCTTGAACCGCTTTTGATTTTTTTGTTGGTGTTCGGGTTGTACTTGGATATTGTAAATGATTTCTAATACCAGTACAAGTGTGGATTTCTATTGTTATCCTTGGTTATGCGTTTAATGTATGGGTGGTTTTAATTACTTCCGCATGTACTTTAAATCTACATGTTGGGTTTGGGTGGTGACGTCGTCCGGGATGTCGACACAAATCGACCTCTGCGAGGGATGTGGCGCACCGAGAAGTGCAAGGCGTGACATCCCCGTTTGATTTGGTATCAGAGCAAGGTCAGCTCGATCCCATTAGGTCGAAACCTGGAGTGATAAGGAGCGATGACCTTGGGTAGCCAGGAGGGTGGCCTCGTGTGCTAAGTGTACCTCCTGACTGTCTGTGTCTTGATTGATTGGCTGCATTATTTGACCCGTGAAGTGCAGGTGCGTCGGGACTCGAGGTCAGTACACGTATTCTTGTGATTGGAGTCTCGTGCTATATATGCTTAATTGCATGCTGAGTGATTGATTGCTGTAGCGTTAAGTTCCCTGCCTAGGACCTTAGACCGGTATGGCTTGGGTTAGGTCTCTAATCCCAATGTGGGAATTTAGCAGGAGAATGGACTTACAAGTTGGAGAGACGAGTAACCCAGGAAGAAGTAGAGGTCGAGGCCGTGGAAGAGGTAGAGGTAGAGGCCGAGGTCGTGAACAAGACCGTGTAGAGCCGCAAGTAAGGGTTGCGGAGGATCCGAGGGTTGATGGAATCCTAAGAGCCCTCGAGGAAGCTGGGATTCTGGGAGGTAGATTGGCTCAGGAGAGAGATGCCACTATCGCCGCTGCTGTTGAGGTCGCCATTGCTGCTGCCAATGAAGCCAATGGGAATAACGGAAATAACGGGAATAATGGAAACAATGGAAATGGTGGGAATCAGGGAAATGTAGAGAATCCCATCCCAGGCCCGGTAAATGTGGCTAGGCCAATGTCAAAGCTGGTAGAGCAGTTCTTGAAGTTAAAGCCGCCGAAGTTCAACGGCCAAGGTGATCCCGAGGTCGCACCGCTGGATTGAGGAACCGAGAAGGCATTGGCGCTAGGGTGCACCGAGGTGAAAAGGTGACATTGGCGTATATCACCGCAGGATAACGCCAATGATTGGTGGAGGGCCACCAAAAGACGGGTATTTCAAGGGACCGCAGACTTGGGTCGATTTTCCGAGAACTTCCCGAAAGTTCTTTTTTTTCCGAGAGCGCCAGAGAAAGGAAGTCGGGTTGACTTCATGAGACTGGCCAAGGATCAATGACCGAGATCAAGACGAGGCGGAGTTTGCTAGGTTGTCAAGGTTCGCGCCAAGGATGGTGGAACACCCGGAGGATAAGGCACGAAGATTTCGGGATGGACTGAAGGCGGACATTCGCGGACAACTAATACCGGTGAATCTGAAAACTTATGAAGACTTATATGAGAGAGCTCAGGCTATTGAGCGGGAACAAGTGGATAGGGCAGCCGCCTCTGGATCGCGGTTCGCCCCGGCTAGGGACAACCGCCGTTTTGGGAAGAAACCGATGGCGGAAAACAGGCGATTTGTCCCACCGATCAAGAAGAACATCGGGAAGCCGAACCTTCAGCAGAACAGATTTGGGGCTTGCTTCAAATGCGGGAGTTTGGATCATCAAATTAGGAACTGTCCCCAGCAACGTCCCGTGGGAGCCCCGATACTACAACAACCTCGAATTGGAAACCAGTCTGGGAGTGCCCCGCCGGCTATTATGAACAGGCCGACCGCACAAGGACGGGTGTATGCAATGGCGCGAAGGGAAGTGGAAAATGCGCCAGGGGTGGTCACAGGTATGGTTTCTCTGTGCCACCATATAGCATATGCATTATTCGACCCGGGAGCATCACATTCGTTTATATCTGCTCAGTTTGTTGAATTGATTGGATTAAAGCCTGTTATGTTAGAAGTGCAATTGTGTGTGATTACGCCATTGAAGGATAAGATATGCATATCCCTAGGATGCCCAAATTGTGAGATAGTGATTGGTGGTATAGAAAGCAGGATAGACCTAGCTGTATTGCCAATGTATGATTTTGATTTGATTGTGGGCATGGACTAGTTAGTTAAGCAGAATGCCGTAATGGACAGTAGTAGCAGGGTGATCCAGTTTAGCCCGGCTGGACACCCTAGATTTGAGTTTGTAGGGAGTCGAGGAGGAACCTCGATCCCTTGGGTTTCGTCGGTGGAAGCAACTAAATTGTTGGACGAGGGCTGTCAAGGTTATTTAGCCAGTGTGGTTGATCCGTCGGCAGGAGAAGTGCGGTTTGAGGATATACTAGTGGTGTGCAATTTTCCCGATGTCTTTCCTCAGGAATTGCCGGGATTACCACCAGAAAGGGAAGTAGAATTCGTTATCGAGTTGGCTCCTGGGACTAAGCCAATCTCGAAGCCGCCCTACAGGATGTCATTGTCAGAATTGAAGGAATTGAAGGTCCAGATGCAGGAACTACTGGACAAAGGTTTTATCCGACCGAGTGCGTCTCCATGGGGAGCGCCGGTTTTATTTGTCAGAAAGAAGGATGGGTCGTTAAGATTGTGTATCGACTACCGACAGCTAAATCAAGTGACGGTCAAGAATAAGTATCCCCTCCCAAGGATTGACGACCTGTTCGACCAGTTGCAAGGAGCATTGATATTTTCTAAGATTGACTTAAGGACAGGGTATCACCAGTTAAGAATCCAAAGGGGGGATATTCCAAAGACAGCGTTCAGGACTAGATATGGACACTATGAGTTTACAGTGATGCCATTTGGCCCGACTAATGCTCCCCGCCGCTTTCATGGATTTAATGAACCGGGTATTCAAGGAATTCTTAGACCAGTTTGTCATTGTTTTCATTGACGATATTTTAGTGTATTCAAAGAGTTCCGAGGAACACGAGG
Organism: Syzygium grande; assembly: GCA_024733475.1. NCBI lineage: Eukaryota > Viridiplantae > Streptophyta > Magnoliopsida > Myrtales > Myrtaceae > Syzygium > Syzygium grande. The sequence goes on along the minus strand of JAMXDD010000007.1, from coordinate 15,296,991 downwards.
TGCATTTGGAAAAGGTTCTACAGACGTTAAGGGAGCACGCACTGTATGCTAAGTTTAGCAAGTGCGAGTTTTGGCTGAACCGAGTAACATTTCTTGGGCATATAATATCCGGAGAAGGAATCTCCGTGGACTCGGCAAAGATTGAAGCAGTAACGGATTGGTCGAGACCGACGACAATTACTGAGGTTCAAGCTTTCTAGGATTGGCGGGATATTATCGGAGATTTGTGGAATGATTCTCAGCTATAGCCACTCCATTGACGAGGTTGCTTAAGAAGGAAACCAAGTTTGAATGGACCGAAAAGTGCGAAGAGAGTTTTCAGGAACTGAAGCAAAGATTGACGACGGCGCCAGTATTGACGATCCCTTTAGGATCGGGCGGGTATGAGATTTATAGCGACGCTTCGCTTAGAGGATTGGGATGCGTGCTAATGCAATATGGAAGAGTGGTTGCTTATGCATCGCGGCAGTTAAGACCTTACGAAATGAACTACTTGACCCACGATTTGGAATTGGCAGCAATTATTTTCGCACTTAAAATTTGGAGGCATTATTTATGTGGAGAAAGGTTCCAAATTTACATGGACCATCAGAGCCTCAAGTACTTGTTTTCGCAGAAGGAACTGAATATGAGATAGAGGCGTTGGATGGAATTGTTGAAAGACTATGACTGCGACATATTGTATCATCCCGGAAAGGCCAACCGGTCGCAGATGCCTTAAGTCGGAAATCGAGCATTGTGTATTTGCTGGTTAAAGAGTGGACCTTATTAGAAGGAGCGCGGGACTCAGAATTTAAGTTTGAGGTAGGACACCTCTCCAGTCTGATTGCGACACTAAGGATTGAGCTAGAAGTACAAGCGAAGATTAAGGCGTTGCAGTCTACGGACGTTGAGATTCAGAAAATTTTGAGTATGGACAACTCTAAGAGAAAACCAGACTTTCAAGTGTCCGAGGATGGAATTCTTAAGTTTCGAGGACGTTTGTGCGTGCCCGACGATTTGGGGCTCAAGGAAGAGATTTTGTCGGAAGCTCATAGGAGCAATTACAGTATTCACCCGGGCAGCACTAAGATGTACCAGAATTTACGACAGACTATTGGTGGAACGGAATGAAAGCGGATATGGCCAGGCATGTGGCTAAGTGCTTGACGTGCCAACAGGTGAAGGCACAATATTGTAAGCCTGGTGGGATGTTACGGCCGTTGGAAATCCCAGAATGGAAATGGGAACATGTTACCATGGATTTTGTAGCGGGACTGCCAAGGAGCCAAAGGGGACACGACTCCATTTGGGTGATAGTGGATAGACTGACCAAGTCAGCGCACTTCCTAGCAAAGTGCGAAAGGACTTCGAGCTAGAAAGGTTGGCAGAATTATACGTACGACAGATAGTTCGTCTTCATGGAGTGCCAGTATCAATTACTTCGGACCGTGATCCCAGATTTACTGTAAATTTTTGGAAAAGTCTGCAATCCGCTATGGGAACCAAGTTGCAATTCAGTATGGCTTATCATCCACAGACGGATGGCCAGTCTGAGAGGACTATTCAGACTTTGGAGGACATGTTGAGAGCGTGTGTGCTAGATTTTTAGGGCAAGTGGGAAGAACAGTTGCACTTAGTGGAATTTGCCTACAATAACAGTTTTCAGAGTATTAGAATGGCACCATTTGAAGCACTATATGGCAGGGCTTGTAGAACGCCGTTGTGTTGGGATGAGGTAGGAGAAAGAAGTATAACGGGTCCAGAGTTGGTTCAACAGTCGGTGGAAACGGTGAAAATTATTCGGGAAGGTTGAGGACTGCCCAAAGTCGTCAGAAAAGTTACGCGGACCGAAGGCGTAAACCGTTGGAGTTTCAAGTTGGCGATCATGTATTTCTCAAGATCTCGCCAATGAGAGGATTGTCTCGGTTTGGCAAGAAAGGAAAACTGAGTCCGAGGTACATAGGACCGTTTGAAATTTTGGAAAGGATTGGAACGTTAGCCTATCGCCTAGTCTTGCCGCCAAATTTGTCACAAGTTCATAACGTCTTTCACCTGTCGATGTTGAGGAAGTACGAACCGGATCCGACCCACGTGTTGAATCATGAAGTAATAGATGTGGACGACAGAGTGTCGTACGTGGAAAAGCCAGTGCGAATCGAAGACAGGAAGGAACAAGTGTTGAGAAACAAGACGATCTCGTTGGTCAAAGTCATTTGGGAACATCACGGGACGGAAGGCGCCACATGGGAAAGTGAGGAAGTGATGCGACACCAATACCCCTATTTGTTTGAGTAGTCGAGTTGGATTGTAAATTTCGAGGACAAAATTTTTGTAAGGGGGGAAGAATTGTAACATTCCGGATTTTGGCCCATTTTTGGGATTTATAAAACGTGTAATTCGTCGATGCGCTTTATAATGGAATTTCGCGGGAACCGATCACTCTCGGGTTCTTATTTTTAAAATTAGAAATTTTGCTAGAATCGCACTCGATCGAATTTGGCCGTTATTTATACCCTAAACTTGGCAGTCGATTTTCGGGAGTTTCGAGACGAAATAAATTGGACGATGTCGATATTATTGTGGCCAGCGTCGAAATTATCAGGAATAGTGAAAAAGTGTATTTTTGAACCGGGTACGAATTTGGACTGGTAGACCTCCCTCGTAGTGTGGTTTGAGTTATTTTATTTTGGCCTTTTGCCCTAGATTATTGTTGAGATTTAATGGTGGACTGTTAGACCTTTTTCCGAATTTAAATCGGGACCGATAGGTCGATTTTTAGTTTGAACCGTGTCCGTTGGTTCGCACTCAAATTTTAAATTTTAAATTTTTCACTCTCTCTCGGCCGGCCCTCCCCATGCGCATGTTACCCCCCTTTCTCTCTCTTCCTTTTCTTCTCTCTCTCTCTCTCTCCCTTTTCCCCCCCTTTGCTGCACGTCACCTCCCCCGCTCCCTCCCCATGCATGCGTCCCCTCCCCCTGCATGCCTACCCCCTGTCCTCTCTCTCTCTCTCTCTCTCTCTCTCTCTCTCTCTCTCTCTCTCTCTCTCTCTCTCTCTCTCTCTCTCTCTCCTCTCTTCTCTCTCCTCCTCCTCCTTCTTCTTCTTTTCCTTCTGGTTCGCGTTCGTCCACCCCGGCGTGCGGATTACGCCACTTTGCCTTGCGGCTCGTCGCCGCCCGAGCCCGTTCGTAAATAAGTGCCCGCCTTCGTCGCCATCCCCGGTAGCCCGCCCGCCATCACGCCCGCCGCCCGGCTACCCTTCTTTCTCCCCTCGCCCGGCGCGCGACAATAGCTAATCGCCAATGCTGCGCCGGCGCCGAGCCCGGCCGGCCCCAGCCGCGGCGTCGTCCATTGCCCGCCTCCGTTCGTCACCGTCACCGCCCTCTGCGGTGCCACCACCTCCCCCTTCCTCTCCCTTCCTCGGCCGCCTCCGTGTCAGCCTTGCAGAGCTTGGGCCAGTAGAGCTGCGTCATCCCGCCCGTCGCTCATCCGACGCTTGTTGTGCTGCCGCCGTTGTGTGCCGCTTCTCATTGGCCAACCCTCATATTCTCATTATTCCAAATCCGCCGCCCCTTTGTCTCCCCCAAAACAGGTGACCCTCCCCTCTTCCTCAGATTCTCTCGGTCCACCTGGATTTATCGCCATGCGTGAGTCACATTTCACGTGGGTTCTTTCTTTATTCCAGGCGGCTCTTGCTTTACGTTACACGTCCCGGCGACCGCTTTGTTGTTCCCGCTCCTGTTCATTTCCGGCGGTACTTGTTCACCGCCAGTCCTTTGTTCATCAATGACCTTTGTTCACCATGGGCCTGTTACTGTTCATCCGGCCCATTTAAGCGTAGGACACCGGTGGAAGGTTTGACCTAAAACCTAATTAGGCTAATTCGCATTTTCTAGACGGGGTTTAGGGGTTAATTAGGGTATTTTAAGGGTTAAATTGTGAAAGTGATTAGGGATTTTGATTGTGGTCGATTTGGTGGATTATTATGATTAATTAATGGAGGATTAGTGGCCCGAGTGGCGCGATAAGTGGGCTGGACAATTTGGATTAAATCGGCCCGAGTTCGGAAATGTTCGGGTTTAATATGTGGATTATAGTGCGCGCCGTATTTTGATTTTGTGGTGGTCAATTAGAATGATATTGAGGAGTATAATTGAGCATTTTGATGACAATTATTGGCCTAGAACTTGTGGTACAGTGGCTGGACACGATGGATTTGATTTAGGCGAAGCGCGATCAATTTGGGGCTTAATCGGGCAATTATCGAGAATGATCGCTTCGTGTAATTGACTGGCTAATTGGGCCTCGGTTGTGGTTAATTTGATGGTGTCCTGTCGCGTGTCTAGCGGGACTAGAAATGGATTAGTTTGGTGGGCCTCGAATGCGCGAGTGCTTGTTGACCCGGTTATGTGAACTTGTGCATGGATAGTGTGCTGAATTGATGCTATGGCTGATTGAAATTGATTGTCTGATTTGGACATGTTGAGTTATGAATTTGAATACGCGCGGTACAAGTTGAGTATGTTACATCATAATTCGCGCATGTAGATGCCCAAGTGTGAACTTTATGGCCATGAGTGCACATCTTAAGCATTGGCACGGCATTTGCATTTATAAGTGTGCCCGAGTGACATGTGCATTGTGATCATCTAAATTGCCCTAATGCGTCTAACGCGGGGTTCAGATAAAAATTGGTGCTTGTGAATGTGTGATCACAATAAGCCCTGATGCGTGTTACGCGGGGTAGTGAACCCGATCTGAGGTGTGTTACGTGGGACGATGCCCGGTTTACCGGAAGATGACCAACCTGATGCGTTTTACGCGGGTAATGTGTCATGAGCCTGATGCGTTTTACGCGGGCCAGAGATCGATCTCGAAGTGATAGACCTGATGCGTTTTACGCGGGTCGGACCTGATGCGTTTAACGCAGGTCGGAGGAGAAATTGAGAAATGGCTGAGTGCTAGTGTGCAAGTATGCGGTAATGCATTGATGAGGCATGAGCATGAGTGCGAGCACTGGCATATGCATAACATGCGTTGCGACATAGGAATGCGCGTGTATGTACTGTGATTAAATTCTGTTGCGTGATTGTTATTATTCATGGAATGCCTAACCTGCAGGGTCAAGTAATTTCTAGATTCGGGCCGAGGGCCCTGGAGTCATATCTTTATTTAGACTGTGTGTTGTTTGTTTAGTACTTGTCAAGAGGTGCATGTTAGCCTAGTTTAGGTTTAGGGAATTACTCGCTGAGATTTATTCTCACGGTTGTTGAAAACCGACTTTTCAGATCCCCGACCTTGAGGACAACAGGCGTACCGATGCATTTTTGGGAAGAGTCCCCAGCTAGTTGTAGTGCCTGAACCCCGAGCCACTTACCCCTTTTTGTCAGTAGTGGCCTTGAACCGCTTTTGATTTTTTGTTGGTGTTCGGGTTGTACTTGGATATTGTAAATGATTTCTAATACCAGTACAAGTGTGGATTTCTATGGTTATCCTTGGTTATGCGTTTAATGTACGGGTGGTTTTAATTACTTCCGCATGTGCTTTAAATCTCTGTGTTGGGTTTGGGTCGGCAACGCGTCCTGGGACGTCGCGCACAAATCGACCTCTGCGAGGGATGTGGCGCACCGAGAAGTGCAGGGCGTGACAATACGAACTTCGTTTTAATGCTTTGTGAAATTACCACAAGAAAATGGATTATCAACATTTCTATTAGAATCCAAAATGAAATTGTTTTAGAAATAACGGCCCTTTTTTATACTGGTGTAGACCTTAACTGTATAAAGGAAGGTCTTATACCAACCAAATATTTTGAAAAAACTTCCCAATCTCTCAAATCAGCATCCGGTGATAAGCTGATTATAAACTACAAAATTCCTGAAGCCGAAATTGTGAAAGACCAAATCTCTTTTAAAACTCTTTTTCTTCTTGTTAGAAATATCAAACAAAATGTTAGTTTGGGATCACATTTTATCAATTTACTTCAGCCTTTTAAAGTTTCTGGAAAAGGAATTGAAACAGAAACTTTAGACAAAAGAATATGTTTTGACTTCATTTTAAAACCCTAAATCAGGAATTTGAATACTCTTCAAGAACACTCTATTTCTAAAATTAATTGCATGATCCAAGACAAAGGAACTTATCTTCAGTTTCTTAAAGAAGATCTTGATTATAAAAAGATTGACAAAAATCTTTCCAAAATAAGCCTTCAGAAAAGATTTCCAACCTTGAAAATCAAATCAAGGATTCCATTTGTTCCAATATTCCCAATGCATTCTGGTTTCGTAAGTGTCACATAGTTAATCTACCTTATGAACCATAATTTTCAAAAAAGGACATTCCTACTAAAGCTAGACCTTCCCAAATAAATCACGAAGTTCTAAATTTTGGTCAAAAAGAAATACAGGAACTTTTTGAAAAGAAGCTTATTAGGAAAAGCCAATCGCCTTGGAGTTGCTATGTTTTCTATGTCAACAAAAATGCTGAACTAGAAAGAGGTGTTCCAAGATTGGTAATAAATTATAAACCTTTAAATATTGCTTTAAAATGGATAAGATATCCAATTCCTAACAAAAAGGATTTGTTAAATAGACTTTATGATGCAAAAATCTTTTCAAAGTTTGACATGAAATTAGGCTTCTAGCATATTCAAATTAGTGAAAAGGACAGATATAAGACAACCTTTACTGTTCCTTTTGGCCAATATGAATGGAATGTCATGCCTTTTGGTTTAAAAAATGCTCCTTCTGAATTTCAAAGGATAATGAATGATATTTTTAATCATTGTTCTGATTATATTATTGTTTATATTGATGATGTTCTAATATTTTCTGCATCCATAGAAAAGCATTTCAAGCACATCAATCATTTTATCAATATTATGAAGAAAAATAGTTTAGTAGTTTCACCTACTAAAAATCCCTTTTCAAAACAAGAATTCGATTTCTAGGACACTACATCCACCAAGGTACTATTATACCTATTGAAAGATCAATAATATTTTTTAAAAAATTCCCTGATGAAATCAAAGACAAAAATCAATTGCAAAGATTTCTAGGAAGTCTGAATTATATTATTAAATTCTTCCATCGCATTAATATAATTTGCAAACCACTCCATCAAAGGCTCAAGAAGGATCTTCCTCCATGGACTCAGATCCATACTAATATTATTAAACAGATCAAGCGAACTGTCAAAGAAATTCCTTGTTTACATCTTGCTGATCCTTTTGCTTTCAAAATCGTTGAAACTGATGCTTCTGATATTGGTTACGGAGGAATTCTTAAACAATCTAAAGACAATAAAGAACAAATTGTTTAGTTTGTCTCCAAGCATTGGAATGATTGCATGGATTATAAATAAGAAAGATAAAGAATATAGAAGGTCAACTAATCTATGCGTTTTCGTTTATTAGAAAGGAATCTCTGGGAAATTGTAATAAAAAGATAAGAGCAATAAAGACGTAAGTGATTTTTAATTGATGTTCTAGATATTCAAAATATTCAATATATTGAGAAAATAAATAAAGGATTTTGGATATGTCTCTAAATCTAGCAATAGCAAAAATGTATTCTAATATAAAAATGCAGATTTCTACACAAAAAATTATTAAGTAAATAAAATTAAATAAAATCCCGAGCATTAAAAATAATAAAAAGTCCGTAAGCAATATATAGAACGAAAAGGATGATTACTAGAAATTCTAAACTAACCATGTAGGTGGTATCAAAATTTGTTTTAGGAAAGAATTTTGATTTAAATTCAGAAGGGGTTGTTTGAGTCGACTGAATAACCACCTCACTAGAAATTCTTTTTCCTATCTGCTTTTGGGTAGCAATGGGAGAAGGATCAGGACTTACCGGTGCTGTTGATGGTTGTGTCTGACTATTGAAGGCTTTTTGGAGGAGCTGTAAAGCTTCTTCATGAGAAATTTTAGTAACATCAAAAGGTGGTCTTAGAGACAATTCAAGGTCTGGTTTGGCCTGAGTAGAAATGGTAGTGATATTCAAAGATGGCTGGGTAGTTGCTTGCAGCCATGTCTTTATGTTGGTTAAGCCGGGTTTTTTCTCTGAGGAAGATTCGGCAATTTCTTTGCCTTTATTTCTTCTGGTAGGCTTGTCAGGTGGCTTGGGGAGCATTTTCCCGGTAAAAATTCTCGTGTGAGAAAATCTAGAAGAGAATTCAAAGTTCCATTTATAAATTCTATGTCAAAATCAAAAACAGATAAAATGGCTTGCTATCTGGCGAAAATTTGTTTTGAAGCAATATTTTGAACATCTTTTTGCAAAACATCTGTTTTGCAGACTTGCAATCAATTCGTAATAGGAATTTTTGATTTAAAAGATCTCCTTGAAACTTAGAAATAGAAAGTACAATGGCAAGAATCTCATTTTTAATTTTGGAGTAATTCTTTTAAATAAAAAATATGAGAATTCATACGCAAGTGGACTGCATGTGAATTCCTGTAGTAAATGTAAATAGGAAAGATAATATATATAAACAGGAAATATCATTTAAAAAACAATAAAAAAAGTAAATTTCAATTGCCCACAAGTAATTGTGGAGTCTAATCTACCCATCTTAAAAATGGTTTAAGCAAAAAGAGGTAAACCAAAACTAAAACCCCCGTACCCATAAATTACGATTTCAAAACGAATCTCTAGAAAAATATCAATATAAAACAAAAGGATAGCGTAATACTTACATCATATAGCTCAATAAATGATAGTAAAAAGTAACTTTGGAGCTCAATTTATAATATTGGTCAAGCTACACTTGTCTTTTCTACTTATTATCTTTTCCCAGCTTTTGAACTCACGGTAAGTTCGTGCTTCTTTTTGCTAGTGTAATAGAAAGAGAGCACATGCATCGTGCAACAGAAAATAGAAAAAAAAGAAAAAAAAGAAAAGACGTGTCTAGATTGACTTTTACTTTTTACTTAATTTAAATCTTACAATATACGCACTTTACTCACAATACTAGAAACTTTCGGAGTAGGTAAATGCTGATATGTTGATTTGTATTTGATTTTTCCATTTGCTTTTATAAATATGAATACGAATTTAATTTGGCAGATAATGAATGAAGTACTTTTACTTATGTCAAAGTGCAAACAATCAGGTCATATAACTGTAAAAATTTGTTCGTAATTGCGGATATCAATTTCAATTGTTGTAAAGTCAGAAAGATAAGAAACTCATGGGATACTTGATAAAGTTGTTACTAGGTTTGCCTCATAAATAGTAGAGATGTAATCATACATGTATTGACAAATGCATCACTATAATCAGTTTATCAAAACATAAATTTTGGATACAACCCCATTACAATATCTTCTTAAAATGACTTTTTCCATGATGAATTACATAGAAAATTAAAAGCGATTGCTAATGTCAAAAAGGAAAGCACGAAACATGTGAACTAGTCTCTGTATGTTCTCTCAATTATGAAATTTTCCTTATAATTTCATTTCTTTTATCTTGTGAATAGATCCAAGGATTATCCATGCATATTTGTGCAGCAAACTCTCATTAAAGGTTTCCAAAAGTTTGATTCTCTGAGGATCCCAAGAGCTGTGGCATATCATAATTTTTCACTTCCATTGTTAAATTCTAAGTGGGAAAACTCTGTAGCTTTGGCTTAAAGCTATAGATTATGAGGCTCCATTTGTTTGGCGGAAAATATTTTTAAGGAAAATATTTTTTGGATATTCTAGTGTTCGGGGGGCGGAAAATAACTTCCTACGGAAAACATTTTCCCTTCCATGGGCAATTTTGCCTTCACTTTGAGGGAAAATGATTTCCTATAGAGGAAATCATTTTTTGGGGAAAATCATTTTCCCCAAAGCGAGGCAAAATTGCCCATGGGAGAAAAAAATGTTTTCCGTGGGAGAGGAAGTTGATCGCCGGTCACCACCAACTGCCGCCGCCGATCGCCGCCGCCGCCAGTATCCTCTGCCGTCACGCGTGGTTACCATGTGGTATCCTCCGGCTGTGGTCACAGCGCGGCCGCGTGGATGCCGTCGCCGGCGGCGTGGTTGATCACCAACCACCGATCGCCGCCCGGCTAGCGTTCGCCAGTCGCCCTTTGTCGATCAATATTTGCCGATTTGCCATCGGCGATTGCCGCCACGGTCGCCCGTCGCCTCGCCGCCCGCGGGCGCCCGTCGCCTCTCCGCCACGGTCGCTGCCCCGTCGCCTGACCAATCACCACCCGTCACCGGTCGCCGCCCGGTTGCCAATCGGCGACCCCCGGCCGCCACCGGTCGCCGATCGCCGCCGCTGGTCATTGGTGAAGGTCACCATCGATCGTCGGCGTCGCCCGATCTCCACCGGCCATCGCCCGATCGTGGCCGTCGGTCACCGACGATCGCCGCCCATCGCCACCCGCCTCCGCCGACCGCCGTCGGCTGCCGATCGCCACCACCGGTCGCCGGACGACCGTCGAAACGGCGGTTGCCGAACACCAAAAATATTTTCTAAAACTTTTTCAGATTTTAGCCGAACACTAGAAAATTATGTTCAAGGAAAATATTTTTCAGGAAAATGACTTCCGGAAAAATATTTTTCAAAAGGAGAATATTTTCCGCCAAACGAACGGAGCCTAAATAAGTGACCCCAATTATTGTATTCACATCTTTTATACAGGTTAAATTATATTAGATTGTAATTATTTTCTCTCTATCCATATGCAATATTCTTTCCTTCCGTAATTCATGCAATGCAACTTTCATTATTCAATGACTCATCGTTTTTTTAATAAAGAATATAGACTGATCTAGGAGCAATAGGTGGACACTTTTATTTTTTCTAATACAGAAGCCGAAAAGTTTTTCTCTCCTCTCTCCATCGTTCTCTTCAAGCTTCAACCATAGGTTTGAGCTAATCTCATCCTCCCCTCCCATTGATTTTATTTGAGTCCTTTTGTTCTTTTCTTGTTTTTTTCTTCTCTCCCGATCTAAATCTGGGAGCTCTCTTCTCCCGGTCTAATTATAGATATGAGAGTTTGAATTCTCCTAATTTAGTTCTAGATCTAGGAGCTTTTCTCTCGCGATTTAGATTTGGGAGTTTAATAATGTTTTAAAGGATTCGATACCCCATGCTCTGTCCGTGTATAGATCCTCTGCCTTTAGTTTCATTGATGATCATAGGAGTTTTGGCGTCTCACTGAACCATGGAGATTTGCTCTTCCAAAAGTTAGATTTATGTTTTTTTAACCCATTTTGGTTGTCTCCGTCTGGCGATGGTGCAGAGGAAACCGAACCAAGGCATGCACTACCAACAGGCAATGCCATAGTTATTAGAGTGCTTTCCGACGTGTGCTCATCACTGATGATGATTCTAGATTCTGTAATCGGCTGCCGATTATTTTGTTTGACAGATCCGTTAGTAAGGAGTAAGTATGTGCTTAACCCTGTTGGTGCTTTGTTGATCCTCCTTGTTTTCTGGATTTGGCTTTGTTTTGTTGTATTATGGGATTTTCTTTGCTTCGATTTTCTTTGCTATGAAAGTTATTGTACTTATCATGTATCCTTTTGAGTAATGAATATAAATTTTTTTTCGATAAAAAAAACAATAGATCAAGAGTCTTTAACTGGTTCACGGAAAAGGCTCATCTTGCTGGCATTGTTCAGAAAATTAGGAAAAATGGGGAACGAAGTGTCGAGTATAGAATTTCGAATGTCTAAAATTTTGTGAGCATGAAGAGGAGTGAAAATTTAAAATTGAGTGCACTTTTTCTCTCTTTTTTCTTCCCCTCCCTCTCTTGAAAATATAGAGGAGAGTTTTGACCCATGTAACAATAATTTTCCCCAATACGATTGTGCAAAAGACCCATAAGAAGTTTCCCATAGAGCAAAACTAAAACATTTTCACAAATAATTTGAAGGCGATCGAAAACATAGGCAAAAGGACGTTTAAATATTAATGCTGAAAATTGCTCAGCAATTAAAATACGTTCAAAATATAAACAAGGACGAAGGAGCTGATTAAACGGCCTAGAAGAGCAAAGCCGAGAAAGAATTGACGAAAGGCCCGACCGTCAACAGGAAACCCGTGGCCAGTGTGAATCCTAAGCGAAAACAATTCCTATTTGTCTCTTTCTCTAACCGACTCTCTATCCCGATATCATACATTAGGAGATTTGCATGAATAGAGATGGTTGATGGAGGATTAACGTGTCCAAATCATCTAAAAATGAAAATAAATTATTGCAGTAGCTGTAATGAGACTATAAATGTCTGGTAACATACTCTTTTTAATGACAGGAAAAGTGTCAAAAAAGTCTTAAACCTTTTTTTGGTGCCAATTCAGTCCTAAACCTTTTGTATTTGTGCCAATTCAGTCCTTCCGGCTAATTCAAGTTAGAAAATTCCTACTTGGATACCTAGTCAGCACCGGCCGTCCTACATGGCCGAACCGACACTGACGTGGATGCTGGGAAATAAAACGGCGTCGTTTTGTTTCAATTTTTTATTTTTTATAAAAAAAACCAGAAACCTTAAGAACGGCGTCGTCACAATTCTCTTGCGTTTTTCCTTTCCCCAAATCAAGCGACCTTCAACGCGATCTAACCTAGGAAGAGAACCTTAACTCCTATCTGCCCAAATTGATTCAATCTCTCGAATTGAAGGATTTTGCTCAAGCCAAGTTGTTCTTTCATCGAATCAAGTCTCCTATTTAGCTTGATGCCTTTGTCCATCCCAACCCTACAATTTGCCCCTCGAAATTGCGAAGACCCGATTGACCCATAATCCAGTCGCGACTCGGTTCGACCTTGAGATTCTGCAGGGAACACGACAAAGTGTGTGGTCCCGATTTGCTTGCGTTGTCAGCACTCAGCAAACATAAAGGTATGTTGTGGTCCCGAACCATCAAATTTTTATGTTTTCGTTGTCTTCATGTGAGCATGGTAGAATATGAAAGCAGAAAAAATAGAACAATGATAAAGATTGGCTCTCGGTTTTAGTCATGAAAAAGGACATATACTGGTTATTGAACTTATTTCCTTAGGAACTTATTTCCTTCGTAAAAAACTTATTTCCTTAAGAAAAGATAAATTCTGATTTTACTTAAACATTTTGTCAAATAGGTGGCATGCACTTTGATTAATGAACTTCTACTCACATATAATGCAAAGTATCACTATAAGGTCATCACTACAACATCAATGCACATTTGAAACAATGATAATCTTTAACCAGAGACGAATTTCACATGAGCTTCAACCGCGTTCCTTAGACTCAATTAGCCAAATTAGATTAAGGATACTCATACTTGGTAGATGCAGTATTTGACCACGAACACCGATTGAACTGAGAACTTCAGTTTCTAAGAAGCAGTCACATTGCTCTGTTTGGCTCTTCTTCATAGCCAAAAAGCCATGAAGTAACCTATTACATTGTCGCTCCATTATGTGTTTGCATATGCTTATAATATATGTTGTCTTTTGTGTAGGGTCGAGATGAGCAAGAAGTTCTCGTTGGTTTGCCTTTATCACAGTGGAAAATTTGTTTGTCGCCCAATGCTTGAACATATTGGGGGGAAAGATAGATTTAGTACACGTAAATATCAATTCGATGAGCTATGAAAGGTTCATCATGGACATTGAAAAAGGTGTAAATGGTAAATTCGAAAAATTTTATTTTAAGTTTCCTAGGAAATCTCTAGAATATGGGTTGAGATATATATGGAATGATAGTACTATTGTCGATCTAGTTTTCTGTTATTTGTGGCATGGATTGGTTGAGGTATATGGAGAATCTTTTGACAATGTGGTAGGTGAGGCTGCTGGTCAGGGTGAAGGCAATGGTGAGAGTGCTGGTGAGGGTGTTTGTCAGGGTGAGCACATTGGTAAGGGTGTTGGTTTAGGCAATGAGGCATTTGTTCAGCATGAGAGTTGTGACATCCTCAATTTGGACCGAAATGACAAAGGGAAGATGGCCATGGATTTAGTGTATGGATTGCCTGAGGGTCGGTCATGGATAGGCTAGTATGGTTGGAACGGGTATCCAGAGGATTGATCATGGTTCGATTGAAAGATCGTCCATGGATAGGCCAAGATGTCAACAATGAAATGATTTTCCAGTCACGTAAAACGATTAGAGTGATGCGACCATGAAATGACCTTTCGACCATAAGAGTCGCTAGTGGGATAATCCGGGACAACCATGGATCGGTGTCGCACGGGCATGTACCGGTTGCGGGTGATTCCACTTGGCAATGCACCAGTCACGGGTGACCGTGGATTGATCCCGTGGCACTCGATTCCATGCGATTACATGACAACCAAGGGTCGACCATGGATTGTTGATGCTCGAAAATAGATCGGTAGCGAATCGGCCAAGGATCGTTGTGTTGAATTGGGTAGGCCATGGACAGGCCATTTTCTAGGCCCTGCGCTCGGCCGTGGATTAGCCGTGTGCCCGTTAGTCAGGTCAAGGGCCGGCCTTGTGCCTGTCCGTGTGCCGGTCATTATGCCTGACACTTGTGCCAGGCCTTGTGCCTGTTACTTCTGGCCCAAACCTAGTTTTGTACCCATCAAACTTGGCCACGGGCCATGCATTGTGCTCGTTCATGAGCCAAGGTGTGTATTTGGCTCGTGAACTGGCCTCTCGCTCATGTGGCCTAACCTTGCACTCGGCTTATCGTTCGTATAGTCCGGTACCGTGCTCAAGCACTTGACCTTGTGCCCGTGCAATAGGCCCAGCACCTGTATGGCCTAGCCATGAGCCTAACCTTGTGCTTGTATGGCCCAGCTGTGAGCCAGGCCCTATGCCCGGTCAGGTCCGACAAACCAAGCCATGTGCCAGAACAATTTTGCTGGTTCGGCCTTGCGCCGTTCAACTCAATCTTTGGCTCGGTTGTGTCCAAGCATATTAGGATATATTTTTCCACTGAACCTTGATTTCAAATGGGAGGGTCAATCGATTATGGCCTTATAGAACCCATAATCACCTTAGTTCTTTTCTAAGTCAAGTTTAGTAAATATTTGGATGTCCAAGAGATGATGTGCCATTAGTACTAGTAAGGACCACAATGATAGTGTTCTTGAAATTGGGCACATGATTCACGCATAGGAGCCCTTGCACAAGAAGACAACTTGATATGGCTAAGTTGCCAATAATAGGGCCTAGGCACCAATGATGAAGAACCATCCCCAATAATGGAGCCTTGGTGCCAATGATGAAGACCAACCCCAATGATGGAACCTTGACCCCAATAATTGTGTTGTCTTTACTTGGACTAATAATTTTGGGATTCTAGAAAGTAGCCCACACCTAGAGAGGGGGAATTCATGAACAAGAGACAAATGGACAACTTCTTTAGCAAGTTGTCAATAATAGAGCAAGGCACCAATAATGAAGAGAGGAACAATAATTGAGGTATCTAGAGGAAGACATCAATAATTTGTGTCTTGAAGACCAACACAATGAAGTACACACCCAAATTAAGAAGAGAGGTTCATGCCTAGGGAGAGAGAGAGAGAGACCAAGGACAATTATCATTTTAGGCAATAAATGATTCAATAGGGCAAAATGACCCTAGGAGAGAGACTTGGAGACCAAGTTGGAAATGAGTGGCCTTAATTGAAGGCTTGAATAAGAAGCTTAATGATAGTCCAAGGCTTTCAAGACCCCTTCATTATTAACTTAGACTTTTAGGGCCATCCATTATTAAGTTTGGCTTCATCTTTATTAAGGACCTTTAGTGGACCACACTATAAATAAGCTTAGTCCCCACTTAGTCTCCTTTTTCCTCACACTACCATCATTCATGCCATTCTCCCTTTGTCTCACTCTACCTCACCGTCCGGCCCCTCTCCCTTCCTACTCACGCATACACTCCCTCCCTTCCGCCACTCTCTCACGTCAATCACCAACTTCTTCCTCACGTTACTTTCTCATCCCAGGCCCCACTAAATCTCACTTTTGTTAAGTAGTGTAAGTAGATTCCCTAATATCGGAATAGGATGATGAAATGTGTTGTTAGCTAGTGTTTGTACCTGATCCGTGCTTGGACTTTGCTTGATGCTTGATGGTCGTGTCTTGTTTTGCATGTTACATGTTCGAGTTAATACATGACTCGGCTGCGAAAGAAGGAATGCATGTCTTGTATGCACTCTATGGTGCATGGACCCAAACTTGCTTGGCAAAGGTTTGATATTGAGACATATCGGATCCAAACTAAGTTGGTTTGGTTTATTGCTTGGCGTGTCATATCAAGTCACGGGCCTTGGACCGTAGCCGACATATTAGAGTATTTAGCATCAAGGATCATGAGTCTCACGTTTGCATCCACGCCTTCTGGGCAATATTGTTTGCATGGCTATAAAAGAAAGATAAAAATCGGTTTGCTTGGTGCTTATAACACATAGGCACACGTGGGACTAAAGCCGTTTATGATGAATTTCGAGACATTGCCCAATGGATTTCAGATGCTCGATGGATTTCGGATGCCTGGTAAATTCCGAACGCCCGATGAATTTCTGTTAGAAATGAATGAATAAATTCCATGTGTTTATTGTGCATGCATCATGTAAATATCATGCTTGATGTTCTCTTGGTGATTGTGTACACTATGAGTAGTACATGGGCGAGGTAAGAAATACCTTTGCTATTGATCTACCATCAACAACCAAGGCCGTAAGGTTGGACGCATGTCCGACGACAATTGATTCCTTCTCACTTGAAATTAGTGAATTTACTTATTGAGAAAATGACTCACTCCCCGTTGTTTTCCCCATATTTATAGGATGGTAGCCCCGCCAATGTGTTTCGATGTACAGTAGACGTTTTGGACGTGGTAGATGTTGAAACTGGTTGTACCAATCGTAAGGTGATTTCGCAAGTCCTGGTTGTTGACACCTAATGTCACGCCCCGAACCCCAATGGGCTCGCGACACCTCTTCAACAGTCGTATTGAACGCGATGTCCCAGGATGGGTCACCGACCCAAACGAATTACGCAAGCAGAAGCGAAATAAAACAACCCAGACAACTAACATGATGACAAAAGGATAGCACGAAACAATAATTGCATAACATCATAAAGCAGTCATTATTACAAAACGATAACCCAGGCTACCAATTTCAAACCACAATTTTCAAAAGGGGACGGTGGTTGACAAGCTTATCTCCTCTACCAAAAAGGTATTCAAAAGACAGGGTAATTTGATCTATCCTTCAATCCCTATGATACTCTGGCGGCATCTCCGAATCGATCACGGTCGCGGATCTGAAAGTGGTTATATAATAACCATGAGAACGAGTCTCAATAAGCAACACCCTAAACCCTAGCTAGGCCAATGCATACCCAGACAAGTTTTAACATGCAATCTAACCGATAACGTATATATAATTCACATCGATGGACTTACCCCGCCATCCGATCACATGCCCACACTGCACATTGGTCAAATCATGATAAGGAAATAATATCCCGATAATATAACACGATCATTCAAGCGCCATCCACACTCGCATCCAACCAATCCAACCAAACATCCACACGTACCATCAATCCATCCAACCAATCACATTTCACACACGTGCCCAACCAACCATCTCACGACCCGCGCCACTGCATCTCCAGCCCGTTTGGCACACCGACCATTCATGCTTTCACACAGACCGTCGTCAACACGTCCCAAGTCCGTAGCCCTCCAATTAATCCGGGCTCAATTCCAATGACCGATGTAAACACGTTCCGATCCAACACACCTTTAACGGGCCACCGTCAACACATCTTAAGCCCACATCCATTTGGCACACAGGCCATTCATGCCTTCACACGGACCGGCGTCAACACGTCCCAAGTCCGTTAACTTTCAGGTACACGTGCCACACAATTCAATTTGTCTTTCTCACACGTCATACTAATCAAATTCAAATCACGAGTTCATCAAACAAGCCCACCCATCCGACATTCAAGTAAGCCACATTCAAACATCAAATTCATCCACAAACGCCAAGATAACACCAAATAATTCTCGAGAGAGAGAAAAATCGAGAATATACAAAATCGGGTCCAAACTAGGCAATTGCGCAATGACCGAAATCTATTTGAAAAAAATAGTAAATCAACTCCAAAAATTCTGAAATTTGGATATGTTGCATAAAATATCTTGATAAACATTTCCGTGAAGAACTCGAAATCCAGTTCCAACTATAAACATCTCTTTTTGTCACTTGAAGTCAAACGAAAATCAACCCGTCCGGTCGGGTCGCCTGACCATAAAAATACATCTCATCCAGTACCCAAATCACTTTGGAAAGCTTTGAAATTTTTATATGTCATAGCCACAAATATCCCCAACAAGTTTTGTGAAGGAAGTATTTTGAAAATGGGTGTAGAAAAATTTATAAAAATTCGAACAAACCCGAAAGTTGAATGAACAGTAAATCCGGCAGACTGAATTTGGTCCAAAAATGGGCCTACGAATGGCATTAAATGACCTCCAAAAATTCCAGATTTAATATATGTCATACTACAAGATGTTATGAGCAACTTTCATGAAAACACTTCCTCAAATTCAGCCCACACAAGTCACAGTAAAAATAACAAAATCTAGCGATGCAGTAGCAACCCTATCGGAAATCAACCAATAAGAACCACCAAGCAAACCAAGCACAACCAGCCACTAAACCAACTATCCACAGCCCTAATCTACCCCTAAACATGTCCATTAATAACCCACTAGCCTAACCAAGGATTAGGAAGTCACTTACTAGGGAAAAACCTAAGCAAATCCAAGCAAGGAGAAGCAACAACAACTCCGGTAGTGAGCTGAGCTCACAGTGGCTGGATGGATGAACGGCGGTTGTAGCTCGGCCTGGGAAGAAGCTGGGGTCGCCGGGGTGTGATGGTAGGGAGGAACGGTGCTCGGCGTGGTTGATTTGACAAGAAATGGGGCTGGTCGTGGTGTTGGAATGGAGAAGCAAGAAGCAGAAGCAGTAAAAAAAGAAGAAAAAGAAGCAGAAGCAGCGGTCAAGAAGTAGTGGTGAAGTAGAAGCCACGAAGGAGCAAAAGTCCATGGGGAGGAGTGGGTGGAGTCAGCAACGTGGAGGAGTACATCATGGAAAGTCAGCAACAACAGCAGCAACAGTAGGCCAGAAACAGAAGTAACGGGGCAACATCACGTGAAGGACGTGGGGGAGTAGAGGAAAAATCAACAAGCATGGGGGCAGCATGGGTCAATGGTTAGCAAAGCACACGTGAAGGTGCAGCAAGAAATCAGCAGCAAGTCAGCAGAAACAAAGGTAGAAACAGCATGGTGGGAGCAGAGGGCGTGGGTGTTAGCAGCGTGGGGTGTTTGGCAGGAAGGGAGGAGTGGAGAGAGAGAGAGAGAGAGAGAGAGAGAGGGAGAGAGTCAATGGTAATTATCGTGATCCAACGGCCCACGTTCAAACCCGAAAACGATCTAACGGCTCACTAAAAATTCTAATTGTAAACTAAGGAAAAACCAACGGATACTAAATAAAATAAACCTAGAGGAGGTCTACCGGTCAAAATCTGCATCCGGTCTAAAATTGCACTTTCTCACTATTCCTAGTAATCTCGACGCTCGCCACAATAATATCGACATCGTCCAATTTATTTCGTCCCGAAACTTTCGAAAATCGACTGCCAAGTTCGGGTTCCAAATAACGGCTAAATTCGATCGAGTGCGATTCTAGCAAAATCTCTATTTTAAAAATAAGAACCCGAGAGTGATTAGTTTCTAGGCGAGATTCTATTATAAGCACACTGACGAATTATACGTTTTATAAATCCCAAAAATAGACTAAAATTCAGAATGTCACACCTAATTTTTAGTTCATTTCTGTCATATTTTCAAAAATTTCAAAATTAGGTCTAGGGATCTTGGCCAAGCCTAGAAACCTATTTCTAAATCAAAAAATAATTTTTTAGCATTTTTCTGCATTTTTTTGAATTTGTTTTAGTAAAAATAAGCAAGAAAATCAAGAAAAATAGTAAATTGAATCAGAAAATTCCAAAAAAATAGTCAATAATCTTATTTTAAATCCAATTTCATAAATACACCTTCAATTTTAGAAAATCGCAATTGGGTACATGTTTTTCCCAAAATTGGGCAAAATTAAACCCGAATTGAACCAAAAATGAAATTAAATTTTTTCTAGACATTTTTAGGTCATAGTGTCTTCACAACAATTGATTTTGGAACCTTTAGTTGCATCATGGTCAGTCCAATTGCACAATTTGATGTAAAAATAAAAAATCCCCAAAAATTGATTGAAAATTAATAATTTTGAACCTAAATTGGGAATCGTGCCCAAAATGAAATTACCGAAATGTGAGACTATCATTTCTAGGGTTAATCAGGGGTGGGTAATGCAATTTTGGCATCAATTTTGCCTAATTAGGTCATTAAGGCCTCGAATTGAACAAATCCTATTAACCCGAATATAAAAATGAGAAAATTTTGGGCACAATTATAATAAAAATTGCGAAAAATTATATGTTTGGGTTCAGAATAAGTTGGGAAATTCAATTTTGAGGTTGAATTTCGAAAATTTGGAGGAAATTGGGTTTAATTCGTGAATTTAAGCAAAACCGAAGTTTCTGGGTCAGATGGGTCGACCCAACCCGACTCGAACAGTGTCGTCTTCCTCACCCGGCCACGACACGCGAGAAACCCAGAGGAAAAAACGATTCATGCCTATGACTTTATTGACTAATCCTGATCAAACGAGCATGTTTTAATTGATTTTTCCAGCTGGAATTGTTCAACAACCCAAAACCGATTGGAGTTCGGTTCCAACCAATTTTAAGCGGGAAATCAAGGATCAAAAATAGAAAAAATTGGAGAAGAACGAAGAGAAGCTGTTCGACGATTTTCCCGAGAGAGAGAGGAGAGAGAAATAGTGAAAAACAACAAAAATCTAGAGAGAGAGGGTTGAGGATCCCTCACGAGTGTCCGACGCCGCCATATACAAAGCGGAGTGCCGGTGAATCATGAAGAAGCTGTGATCTTCCCTCACGGCTTGAACTAGACAAAGCTTATCGCAAAGGCCTGAAAATCGATCTCGGCCGGGCGCATCCAGACCCGTTCCAGTGAATCTAGAGGCACTTGGAGGACGACTAAACATCAAGGAATAATTCTTAGGTCGCCGATCAACTCGACAATCTCGTTTGAAGATTGAACGAAGCCGGTAAAGTCGGCCGAGAAGCAGTTTTTTCAAAATTTTCCAGAATTCAATTCCAATATGCATGTTTGTGTGTTTTCTTTCACAAATTTGAGTTCGTTGATGCTTATAACTAGGTTCTAATCATTTTTGTGTTGATTGATTGCATTTTAGGCATCAAAAAACATATAAACCGAGTCGGCCTCTCATGTAAACCCCTCGCCGGAGCTCCAGTGATCCCGCCGGAGCATTGCCGTGGCTGTAAGGCCATTCAGGTTAGTATTCCCTGACCCTTGTTTGGTGTTTGTTAGTGATAAAAATCGTTTTAGACGGCTAAGGCAAGTAGAATAGGGATTTTGAGCTTTGATGAGCATGGTTTAGGATAATGATAAACTGGTATTTTTTGATGAAATTTTTGCCGGTCGGTGACGGTCCAACAGCCAATTGGCTGGTTTAGTTTGGTAAAGGGTAATACGAACTTGATCCAGAACCAAAAATCATCAGAAAAGGACGCTGGAAGCTCGTCGACGGTGAGCTCAAATTGGCGACCTTGAAAACCCTAACACATAATTCATGTAGGCCAAGTGTTTGATAAAATGCCCAAATGAAAATGGGCAAAACGGCGCCGTTTTGGGCATGCCGTGCCTGCCGGAGAGGACGACGGCCGTGGCCACGGGCCGGTGATGATCGGTTCGGTCTTGGCCAAACCGGTCCGGTCTGGTTCATCCCTTTAGTGGGAAAAAATTTAAAAATAAAAAATAAAAGAAAATCAATAAAAAATCCTAAAAAATAATAAAAATAATAAAAATCGCAAAAATCATAAAAATTAGTTTTTTAGGAAATTCTAAAATTTTGCAGAAAATTCATAAAAATCAGAAAAATTACAAAAAATTCAAAAATTTTGGAAAATTCATAAAAATTTTTTGGAAATTCAGAAAATACAAATAAAAATTTGAAAATTTTGAAAAAATCAATAAAAGTCATAAAATTGGAAAATTCACCAAAAATTTCAAGAAAATCATAAAAAGATCATTTCTCGGTTTAAGAAATTTTTCCGAAAAACAAATTTCAAAATTTTTAAAATTCACAAAAAAGTCCAAAATCATCATGGCCAGCCATAAAAAAATGAAATTTGAATTTTTGAAGTGTCCAAATGGCACTTAAAAAAATCAAAAAAATCAAAAATTTTGAAAATCCACAGAATGATTAAAAATCATTGTGGCCAGTTATAAAAAGTGAAACTTGAATTTTCCAAAATGCCTAAGTGGCATAATTTGGAAAATTCTAAATTTAGGGCCAAAATCCCTAAAAAAACCCTAAACCCTAAAAAATGAAATGAACAAATTATTAGAGTTTTGTTAGGGTTTGGGTAGATTTTCATTTCTAGTGACCAAATTAGGGTTGCTATGATTGACTTGCCATTAGATGTGTATTTGATTCTTGGATGCTTAATTGTTTGTCCATGATTAGATTAGTGAAGTGACCTTAGGGATCCGTGTGATACGCTAGACATGCCATATTGTTCTTAGGTACCGAAAGGGCATTAATAGTCTCAATTTGAGATCGTTAATGTAACCAAGTCCCTTATCCAGAATCTTTAGCTCGTAGGATTGCGGTACTTCTCACGTACCACAATTAAGTTTCTAGTCGACCTACCGTAAATAACTAGTGGTGACTCCAAGTTTAAGTTTAGATCAAATAAACCTCGTTGTTGCATGACGTATGGTCTGGGAGAGGCCCATATAGAGAAAAATACCTCCATCATAAAGCACGCGAGCACATGGCGTGACACTGGTGGACGAGGGATTTAAGAATCCCGTCCCTCACAAGTATGAAGCTTGGTATATGTGGACGAGCGAAGGCCTGTTCGGGCACCTCCGTGAGTTCAATGGTCCTTTTGGTAGTGCTCATGGACCGGCACCCGGGGGCGCTGCAAATGGAGTCGAGGCAGCGGTTCCGACTCGGGAGGGACCGAGCAAGTTTTGAAGGAAACTTTTGGGAGCCTGGTTAGATAATCATAGTAGAGGTGCTAGGCATAACCCAACCGTGTTGTTATAGTGGGTACAAGTATGTGTGTGAATTGGCCCTTAAAAAGAAGGGTCTTGTAAAAAGGCTTGGCTTATAATGTATATGTAAGCTATCATGTAAAAAGGTTTGCTTATGATGCTTGACTTGATCCCGATGATGTTTCGATTTTTATTATCCCAATTTCATGCTTCCGCTTGTTCGTAAAAGAAAGATAATAATGAGTGGGATATCACAGAGTACACCACATGTCACGGTCTTGGCCGGGACCTGACAAGAGTGGTTTAGATTATAATTACTTAGTAGATAAGGGTGATTATGTTGACTTGGAGGGTGATGAATTTATGGTTGACATTGATTCAGAAAACGAAGACACAGACTTAGTCAATCCACAATTCTTGACTGATGGTGACGATGATAGGGATAATGAGGACCTTGTAGAAGGGAAGGAAGAAACTCAAGGAATTCCACAAAAAGGCCACAAAGGCTTGGATTATAGGGGAACCGGTCATGGATTTTACACCATCCCAATAATCTATAGGAGAATCATCTAATCCCCAATGATTTGACCTGGTCATTGCCAAAGCTGGTTACCAAATAGATTACTATGAAACAGACGGAGATGAGAGCTTGGGATCTGATGCGGGGCCAGAAGATGGTGAAGTTACAAGAAGGAGAAATAGGTATCCAAGACACGATCCTGATTATATACTACGTCTATGATGTTTGAGGATGGTAGGCAATTCAAAGATGCCGTCATACAGTATTCGGTGGCTGAACGTAGAGAGATAAAATTTATCAAGAATGAAAAGAAATTTGTTATAGCAAAGTGTGTTCATGAAAATTGTCCTTGGAAGATTTCTGCATCTTTTGATGTTAGAATGGATCATTCCACATGAAGACCTACCACAAAGAATGTACTTGTAGCATTAGCTTCAATAATAAAAAGGTCACAAGTTCTTGGTTGGCGGAGCACTATCTTAGTATAATTAGAGTAGTGCCAACTATAAAAAAACATTGCTTTCAAGGATCTTATCAACGAACAATTGGGCTTAAATGTAAGTATAGATTGGTGTAAGAAAGCACAGCTGCTTGCCCTTAAAGTTTTGATGAGAAACTATAGGAAAGAATATTCAAAGTTATGATATTATGCAGAGGGGCTCAGGGTTTCAAATCCTGGGAGTATTGTGACATTGAAGGTTGAAAAGCCTGACATGCATTCGAAGGCGCTATTTGACAGAATGTATATCTGTTTTGTTGCTTGTAAGAAAGGCTTTTTAGATGGATGTAGGAAAGTTGCGCGGTTAGATGGTTGCTTTTTAAAGGGATTTTGTAAGGGGAAGATATTGTGTGCCGTTGGAAGGGATGCAAACGACTAGATGTTCCCAAATGCATGGGTAGTTGTGAGACACATGGACTTGGTTCTTGACAAGTTTGATGCATGACCTCAACATAATAGATACGTACGAATGAGGCTGGGTTACAATTAGTGACAAGCAAAAGGTAAGTTCCTATTTCCTTTTTTTTTAGTGTTATGCCTTTTAAATGATCACACCAAAAGTATGTTGTTTACATTGAAATAATCTTTTGTAGGGCCTTCTACAAGCCGTGGCTCACTTGTTACGTGTAGCTGAGCATAGAATGTGTGCCAAACACATCTATGCTAATTGAGGACAGAAGTATAAGGGGATATAAATGCAAAGACTATTTTGACAGTGTGACAATAGTAGTACCATGGTGGAGTATGACGAACATGCTCAGGCATTGAAGAAAATCGGTCCTGCTATGTATTATGATTTGGTTCAAACAGAGCCAAAGCACTAGAGTAGGGCTTTCTTCAATACTGAGGTTAAATGTGACATAGTTGACAACAACTTATGTGAGGTATTCAATGGAAAAATCATAAAAGCCAGATGTAAGTCTATTTATAGTATTTTGGAGGAGATGTGGTTAATGATAATGACAATAATGCATACACAAAAGGATGCATGTGCTCGATGGAGAAGGGACTATGGTCCAAGAATCACATAAAAGTTGGAAGAAAATAGACTTGGTGCGACTTACTGCCATAAGTTATGGAATGATGATACTGGATACAAGGTGATGGATAAGGTGTTAAGTACGTCGTTGATGTGTTCAAGAAAACTTGTACTTGCAGGAGGTGGCAACTTATTGGCATCCCTAGTCCCCATGCTATTTTAGCTATAAATTATAAGCAAGATGATGCATATGACTATATGGATGAGTGTTACAAGAAAGCAAAGTTCTTAGCTACATATCAGAATATGATGATGCCCGTTTGAGGAGAGAAATTTTGGAAAAAAACTTATAATGAGGCACCCAAGCCACTTCCGGTCAAGGTGAAGCCTGGTAGGCGCAAACAAAAAAAGAAGGGAGGAAGGTGAGGTCGCACATGGTATTAGGATGTTGAGGAAAGGAATGAAGATGAACTGTCGAAATTGCTCGAAGACGGGGCACAACATTTTGACATGTCCAACTAAGAAGGATAGGACTATGGCATCACAAACACAATTGTCTAGCAAAAACTTGTGGTAAGTACTTGCATATCTATTATGTCATGCTTGCTTCATGAATAAAACTTTAAATGAATGTTACTTTTTCCAAATTAAGCGACGAACTGGCGAAGGTGCAAGTGGAAGTGTTGGTGGGACACCAGCTGCTAGTGCTACTCCTAGGACACTAATATCTTATGGGAGTGTAAGTAGTATTTTTGTTAGCACTTTCATTTTATTTAGCAAAATTCTGTTGACTAATGAAACAAATAATGTTAGGTGAAGAGTACAAGTGCCAGACAAGGCAAAAGACAGAGAGTTTCTATACGAGCACAGGTTGAATCAACATCGCAAGCAGCTGCAACTGAAGTTCAATTTAAAGCAGCAGGCCCATCAAGAAAGAAGGAAAAAAAAGAGAGGAAGTAACTCCAATTTACAAGAAGTGACGAGACTAGAAAGTAGTGTTGTGGCTATTTTTTTGTTTGTCAATGATATGTTGGTTCATTGAAGTAGTGTCGTGGTTGTTTTTTGTTTGTCGATGATGTATGGTAGATCGATCAACACCTTCTCTAAGTGTTGTACGGTCTTCACTGCTTGACCTTTGTGGTGTGTGAAAGGCTACTGGGAACTCAAATTCTCAGTTTACTTGGGCTATGGAATTTCTAAAAGGCAATTCCCTTTGTAAAAGAATTGTGAAGTTGGATTAGAATGGTGCCATTTACTACATTTGGAAGGAAAGCAGCTCTGTCTTGCATGTTGATCCCATTAACTAAGTTGATCAATTAGTTGCTTATATTAAGAAGATGAGGTTAAGCTCATCTGTTGCCGGTAATGATTTATATGCGAATTAGAGAATTTGGTTTAGGCAAGAGGACTAATTGTTGTTGCGATAAGTGAAGTTTGCTGCTTGTGCTGGACTAATTATGTGGTTCCTACTACATCTTTTTTTATTTATTATTTGGTGTGAGTGACATAGGTTAGTGAGTGTACAGTCATAGATGTGAAATTATGCAGTTATAGCGGTGGAATTACTAAAGTTTTTTGTTCTTCTCATGGTAGCAATCGTAATCGGATTTGGTTCCAATTGTCTTTTTTGCTCCTCAGTAAGATGTCTTGGGGATGTCAATCTCCCCTATTTGTCCTTGTTCTGCCATTGTCCGTCCATTCGATGACTCTGCACATATCACTCGTTCTACAATAGGATTCGAAGGTGCATTGTTTCCGGCAAGGTTGTTACTATGATCTAATTGACTCTAGCTCCTTGTACGTGCCATTGTAACTCCTCAAATCGACCACATAGGTCCCATCGAGCATAACAAAATTATTTTTCACCGAAAAAGTTCCCACGACGAAAAATAATTTACCGAAAGTAGTTCTTCAGTTTTTAATAGAAGGAGACCGGATTCTGTGGCAACTCCGAACAGGAGATATCCAGGCAAGAACAAAGAAGTCACTTGTTTCGATCAGCAACACAGATTCAGGCCGTGATAAGATCCAATCAACAAGAACTCGAAACTTATAAACAACTCAAACAGATCCATCCAGCTGCTGACTGGTGGCGTTCGAACTCCATCGATACCATATTATAAAACTATTGTGCATGAAACATAGATGACTACAGCTAATGAAATTGAAAGTGCAGTAAAGGAAAGTAAAGATAATTGAAAGATAACATTTTGATTGTGTTTTCACGCGGGCTTTTTTCTGGCTACTAGATAGTATTTATATTGTGAGTATGATAACCGTACTCCGATGCCTTCTGTCGGATCACATTCAATAACTGCTATAGATCTCATCTTCGCCGTTTATTTTATGACACATGTCCATTAATCGCCATCGATTATATCTTTTTCTCCATTTTCCTCATGCCTATTGTTAACCATATGTTTGACCTCGTCTTTGCTTCGGACACCTATCATTCCTCATGAGATAACTGTCATCGACCTCGTCTCGAATCTAACATATGTCCTTCCCCATGAGATAATCGTGATCGATCCATCTCTATTTTGACATCTGTCCTTCGCATGTGGTAACCATCGTTGATCATTTCTTCGTTTTGACACCTGTCCTTCCCCATGAGATAACTATCATCGATCCCATTTCAATTCTAACATATGTTCTTTCACATATGGTAACCTTTGTCGATCCTTTCTTCGTCTTGACACATGTCCCTTCGTGTCGAACCATCACTAACCGTGCATAGAACCATGTGCTTCTTTTCTTGTTGACAGCTTTGATGACCTAGTCTTCTTGTAACAGTTTTCATCGATGACCTTTAGCACAAAATCTTGGGTGGCGCTTACCTCTTCCACCACTCTAGTCTGTTCAATTTCAAATTCTTAAATTTCCCACCAGGATATTCCAATGGTTGCCCGCTGTCTGCTTTCGTAATCTTGACAATCAACCTTTTATGGATTACGTCATCTTTCGACGACCCTTATATATTTGTCTCTGTCACTTTGTATATCTCCTATTTTTAATTTTATTTTTACTGTTGACAACCTGATTAATTATTTGTGTCAACAGAATTATTATCCAATATAATGTTCTCACATTTCATCACTTATACCCAAGAAAATATTCTTCATGGTTTGCTTTTCTGATGCTTGCAATGCATGACAGAGATCTCAATAGGTCATTAGCTGAAAAGGAATGCACACAAAAGTGACACAAGTAATACAGTCCAACCAACAAAGATGCAATATCAAGAGAGATAAAGGAAAACAGAAGAGACTGGCAATTTAGACTGAACGTGCACAACAGCTTTCTCTCGATCGAAGGTTAATGGCCACCTAAACTATCGTTGAATGGTGTGAACAACCACTGTAAACCATTTTGAATGAAAAGACAACTTTTTCTTAATTTGTCAACAATTCAACTTACGGTAACAGATATAGAAGTGTTCAAAATCGGCAAACATAGCTGCAGAACTTGAAATTTTGAGGTTCTTGTAAATACTTGTTCGATCCGTGAAAGAAAAAACAATTCATTGCATGACATCAATCAGGTTGATTATCAACAACATATGGCTAATATAAGTCAAGTCATCTGACAAACCACACCTCGGAACGTCGGGCAATTTTCAAGTGAATGGAGGAGAAGGTGTCAGTCGAGCGATAGGCAACCATTGGCTTGAGTAAAATCCTTCGATTCAAGTTGAGATCAAATCGATTTGGGCAAATAGGAGTTAGGGTTCTTCTTCCTAGGTCAGATTGCGTTGAAGTTCACTTGATTTGGGGACAGGAAAAATGCAAGAGAATGTTGATGATGCCGTTCTTAAGGTTTTTGGTTTTTTTTTTTTTTTAAATTGAAACAAAACGATGTCGTTTTATTTCCTAGCATCCACGTCAGTGCCGGTCCGGCCACGATGGCCAACGCTGACTTGGTATCCACGTAAGAATTTTTCGACTTAAATTAGCCAAAAGGATTGAATTGGCACAAATACAAAAGGTTTAGAACTTAATTGACATCAAAAAAAGATTTAGGACTAAATTGGCACCAATGCAAAAGGTTTATGACTTTTTTGACACTTTTTCCTTTTAATGACTTATGGCCATTTTTTTATACACACATAACTCTCATTTATTGACGGTATTCAATTCCATCATATAAGCCTCTTTAAAGCCTGCTCATCCATAGACCCCCAAAATCTAATCCTCCACGAAAAGTAAGAAATTCCGCATATTTTGACCAATTCAAGGTAAAAAATGGGGTTTGCTCCATCGACAAAATTAGAATAAAGTTGAGCCAAAAGATTCTGATTCAAGATAAATTCACGAGGAAGTGGGATCTCTTTAGGATCTACTCCTGCATTTAAAAATTGGTTAATTGGTAAAGATACATGTACTTGATGCCCCGCCCAAGAAAGAGACCCAAGTCCTAGTGTTGACACCCAAAATTACCCCTGGTGGGAGTGGGCCGTTTACAAGTTACAAAAGATATAAAGTACGGCCTACATGGCAAAAATCCGAAAAAGGCCGCAAGTCAAGCCCAGAAGCATTAAGAAGACCTAAGGTAATTATCGACAGGAGACATCATAGAGGTGTCGACAAGTTTAAAATCACGAGCCTTGTACGTGACATCGATTAGTTCAAGATCACGAGCTTTGCACGTGACGTCGACAAAGTTCAAAATTACGAGTTTTGCACGGAATCATGGTAATACGTGGTAAAAAAATTCATTTACACGTGTCAAAAAATAAAGATATGACCGTGGGTGTGAAAATCAAGGAAGGTAAAGAATGACAAGAAAGACACGTGGAAGAAAATTAGCTATTACGTGATGCCCAAGGAGCATAAGCAACGTCGACGAGTCAGGAAACGGTTAAAGCGCGAAACGTAAGGAAGTGGAAAACGACTTTCAAGGAGAGGTGTTCGGTCAACAGTTATCAAGCTGCTCTATAAATACTCAAGAATTTCCAACGTAGGGGGGACCACGAAGAACAACACAACACATCTTTTATCTAGCCTTTATCCTTAGCGCATTAGGAGTAGTTTTAGTTGCAATTTTCAGATTCTTTGTCGTAGATTCAATTCCGACAAGGGTCTTTATCATGTTCAGTATTGTTGATTAAATTCCAATGTTGTGCCACTAGTTCAGCGTCGTTGATTAAATTCCGGCGTTGTACTTGGAGTATAGCTATTGATTAGGTTCCAGCCATATTATCTCAAGTTACGTCATTAATTAAATTCTAGCGTACTTTGAATGTATTATCAAGTTTGGCATCATATCAAGTTGGGGTGTAAGATCTGTTGGGATTAATAAATGCACTTGACATTCTCTGTCCAAGCTTGACTCAAGACCCTGGTTTCACCTAATAAAATCCGAAACGCAGCGTTCGGTGAAAGATTTTTGATGGAGTAAAAACCGGCAAAACATCTTTTTGGCATGCCCAGTGGGACGCTTATTGAGTTAAGTAGAGAGAGTGCTATTGCACGCACCCGAAGTAGAACCAACTCGAATAATACTACTGACGAACAAACTGCATCAATGGCAGAAGATAATACCCGTGTTGAGACATCATCCGCTCAACTTCTTCATACCAAGGTTGCTAACCAATCTCGAGAGGAGGTCACAGATATATCGAGGCAGCGTGTTGAAGATAGAAGGCAAACTGAGCTCACGCCAGTTGCACTTTCTACCATGAGATAGACTATTGAAGAAACTCAGAATGAGTTCGCTGATTATGTGGTAAGGCGTATGACTGAAGTGGTTAGGCCTTTGATCATTAACACTTATCATGAATACACACAAGGTCAACATAGAGGGTCCATCGCACCAACCCAATTGAGAACAGGGTCCCCATCAGCATTGGGGGGTCCTGCATTACAGTTTGGAACAATGATGTAAACTACGTTTATGATCCCACCTATTCGAATATTACCGAGGGGCAAAACCTTGGCAATAGCATCCAGCCAAGGATTACTGCACGCTAGCGCGGACCCAAATGGAGGAATTGCTCGACAGTCAATGATTGATGAAAACCTCTAAAGAGGACATCAGGTTGCTCAGATACAAAGCCCCCTTGTCATCTAGGTAAATCCTCTACCTGTAGTCCTAGATGCTCAGAATCTTGCAACACCCTTCCTTAGGGGGCAAGAATAGATCCAACACATAAACGTCCAACCACAACGTCAGGCATCCCAGCCTGTGGTGCCCAATGTAAATCAGCATTTTCCACCCCTATGGGTCCAAATGTTCAAGTCCAACAACCATTGCTAGCACAGTTGAACTCACCAGTTAACCCACCTCTGATTGCTCACAACATACCACAACTAATGCAGCCACCACCTTAATAGCAGCCACAGTTACCACAACAGCCGTTCTACCAATTGCCTCATCAAAATCTAAACTAGCCATTACCATCTAATTATGTTGTAGCTCCTGTGCCCGTCATGGGTCAAGTACGAAATCAGTTAGTAGCGGACCCTGTGATGAGGGGATATGGTCATGATGTGGGATACCTTTCAAACATTTATAGAAAATCATATCCTGATTGGATGGATACTATACCATATCTAAGGGGTTTTAAGATGCCGAAATTTACATTGTTCACTGGAGAGGAAGATCAGTCCACTTTTGAACATGTTAATCGTTTTCTAGCTCATTGTGGTGATGCGGTTCATGCCGATTATTGGAAGTTGAGATTATTTCCTTTATCCTTGTCAAAAACCACTTTTACATGATATACTGCTTTACCTGCAAATTCGGTTACATCATGAGAACAAATGAAAAGGTTATTTCATTGCCAATTTCAAAGGGCTGTGCCGGATTTGTCGATAGCTGATCTCGCGACTATGAGACAGTTAGCTAATGAGTCTATCGATCAGTTCGTTTCCAAGTTTAAAAGGATAAGGAATAAGTGTTTAGTCCCTTTACCAGAAAAGACTTTTGCGGACCTCGAAATCCGAGAAAGAATGGCTGGACAACCATATTCAGATCTATTCTAGTTGTCAACCATAGCTACTAAGCATGAAAGTCTCCTTCAGGAAAAAAGACAAAAGGTATGGTCAACGGGATGAAGTTCGTTGGGCTGATGCTAACAAGAGCGAGGATGAAACCGAATCAACAAATATAGCAAATGTGGCTCTTGCGAAATGGTAATTAATAACCCATACATTTGCAAAACTCTAAAGCCAGCAAGAGTTAGAGAAAAATCCAACCTCATGTCCAAGGCTAAGGAACCCATTTTTTATTCTTTCGATATCAATAAGACAGAGGAAATATTTGACTTATTATTAGCTGACGGACAGATCAGGCTAACGGAGGGTCAGGTTTTACCCACCAAAGAAGAATTAGCGGGAAAGAATTATTGCAAATGGCATCATTCATGGAGCCATGCCACTAATGACTGCCTTGTATTTAAAAGAAACGTCCAGGAAGCTATTAAACAAAGGAAGATAAAATTCTCTGAAGACAAAGGTAAGTCCCTGATGGAAGTTGATGTCGATCCTTTTCCTGTAATGGCAGAGATAGTGTCATTAAGGACAAAGACCGAGGGGCATCAGCCATGTCGTTTTTGCGAAAAGTGTAAACGACTATTGAAACAAGAGAAACATTACTCCAAAAGTCGAAGACGTCTGCCTAGTGAGGTTGTCGATGGATTTCGTGATTTGGTACTCATTGATTCATATGATGAACAAACTCCTTCTAGGGGTGTTAATCATCATAGAGGTCGTAATAAGGCTATTAAGTCATTCAAGCAAAGGTACGAAGGAGGTGATCCGACAATCGGTACTTTGGGAGAGCCTAGTGGTAAATATGATTATTCTGTTAGTTATGCTCCACCACCTTCATACAATGGGAAAATCGAGCCAAGTGGATGGGGTTCTAACTTCCCTGATCGAGAAGATCTTCACACAGACTCTCATCCACCACATTGACAAACTCTGAAAGTGCCAAGAGACCTACTTATAGGTCAATAGTATGAGGCCAGCCGAACTCAGAATCGCAGTTCAAATCTGACACGAACTCAAAAAAGGAGAATGCTGAGGAAAAGAAAAGTATATCAGCTTCAACAATAGGTAAATCAAGTTTACATCAAGCAAGTTAAACCAATCTTGATTGCAGAATAAAAGGTCAAGCCGAAGTATCCTAAGCGTGGGAATTTAGTCTGGAAACAAAAATCAGGAATTCAAGCATCGACATATGGTCGACCTCAGCAATCTTCAACTAAGCAAGACATTGAGTCTGCGCGGTACGAACCACAACAATTGTCAAGATCAATCTCATCGTTGACCTCTTGCATGGTTCGAGTATGCCTTCCATCAAACCTTCGGGTAATGACGATAGAGCCAGATCATTCGACAGAGGTTACAATGGAAGAGAAAGAAAAAGCGGAATTTCACTTTGACATAAAGGAGATAGTTGAATTTGAAAAACCTCCATCCAAGGGTTCAAACCATTTAAGGGCTCTGAATATCAATGCAAAAATTAATGGTCGACCAGTGTCTTGATTGTTGGTGGACGGAGGATCTACACTGAATCTCATCCTATATCGTTTTTATAAGAAACTGGGAAGACGTGATGAGGAGATTATTCCAACAAATATTCAATTGTCCAACTTTCATTGGAGAAATCTCCGAAGCTAAAGGAATTTTCATTGCCGACTTAATCGTGAGTACCAAAACTTCTAGGATGTCTTTTTGTGTGGTTGATGCATATAGATCTTACAATTTACTATTAGGCCGAGATTGGATCCATGGTAATCAATGCGTACCATCAACTCTCCATCAGATGCTAGCATTTTGGAATGGAGATAAGGTAGAATACGTCAAAGCAAATATCAAATCACAGATAACCTATGCGCATGCATCTCTAACTCGTCAATTGGCACTGGAAGATAGTATATCCATCGGTAAGCCACCTCTCGTTGACCCCAATAGTATTGCATTCTTCCGTTTTGACAGAGGGATCGTTGAGTGGGTCCCAAAGGGTCAATTGGTAGCACAATTAAATGAGGTTGTCCATGGAGAACCTTATATTGTCAAAAGACCTCATTGAGAGGTACTCGGTCTATCGGGTTGAGCTTGCAGAACAATCCGCAGAAGCTGTCGACGGAATCCTTGAATTTGAAGAGTCACCTATAAAAGAAAAATCAATTGAAGCTCAAGACCCATTACAAGAGGTCAACCTTAGGCTAGATAATGAACATCGTCCTATTTACATAAGTTCATAATCGATGATGACTTCAAAGCTTAGTTGACAAGACTCTTGAAGAAGTATAATGATTGTTTTGCCTGAGACTATAAAAAAATGTCAGGGTTAAGCAAGATGTCGTCAAACACCGACTATCCATAAAAAAGGGATTCAGGCCTCATAAACAACCGCCCAAACGATTCGCCCCGGAGGTTATCCTTAAAGTAAAAGAAGAAGTCGAGCAATTGCTAGTAGCAGGGTTTATTAGAACGGCTGGTACGTCGAATGGTTATCTAACATAGTCCGGGTAAAGAAAAAGAATGGGAAGCTATGTGTCTGCATTGATTTCCGAGACTTAAAAGTAGCCACGCCCAAGGTTGAGTACCAAATGCCAATGGTGGATATGTTAGTTGACTCGGCTTTTGGAAACGAAATTATGTCATTAATAGATGGTCATTCAGGTTACAATCAAATATTCATCGCTAAAGAGGACGTCCATAAAACTGCATTCAGGTGTCCTGGGGCTATTAGCACCTTTGAATGGCTCGTCATGCCATTTGGATTAAAGAATGCAAGGGCAACTTATCATAGAGCCATGAACTTCATCTTTCATGACATGATTGGGGACTTTATAGAAGTATACATCAATGATATTATTGTCAAATCAGACCAGGTATGTCATTTAAATTATTTAGAACAAGCTTTTATTATGATGCAGAAATTTGACCTGAAAATGAATCCATTGAAATGTGCTTTTGGAGTAAGGGCTGGTAACTTCTTAGGGTTCCTGGTTAATCAAAGAGGAATTGAAATCGATAAGAATAAAGCTAAGACCATCTTAGAGTTGCCGCCCCCCACAACCAAAAAACAACTTCAGATGATTTAAGGAAGATAAATTTTTTGCATTGATTTGTCGTTAACCTGTCAAGAAAAATTGAGGTGTTTTCCCCATTGTTGAAGTTGAAAAGTCAAGAAGAGTTTGTATGGGAAGACAAACATCAACATGCTTTTGACCAAGTCAAGCGGTACTTAGTTAATTCGCCAGTATTGATGCCACCAAGAGCGGGACAACCATTGAAATTATACCTGGCCACTACCGATACTACCATCGGATGTATGCTGGCGCAGGAGAATGGTGAAGGCAAAGAGCAAGCAGTGTATTATTTAAGTCGAATGTTGAATGATCCTGAAACAAGATACACTGCGATTGAGAAGCTATGCTTGTCATTGTTTTATACATGTACAAAATTACGTCATTATATGCTGCCGACCATGGTACATGTGATATGTAAAACAGATGTGATTAAGTACATATTGACTCGACCTATTGTTAAAGGCCGAATTGCCAAGTGGGCATTCGCTTTATCCGAAATAAATTTGGTCTATGTTCCACTTAAAGCAATAAAAGGACAAGCCATAGCAGATTTCATTACGGAATATCCTAAAGCACAAGATGAAAGTTGTGAGGGATACGTTCACGTGGTCCCATGGCAGCTTTACTTCAATGGATCCAGTATCCCTAGATCTACTAGGGCTGGGATCATGATAATATCCCCTCATAGACAGAAAACGAAACTTATGTTCAAAATGAATTTTGAATGCTCTAATAATCAAGCCAAATATGAGGCCTTAATTGTTGGCTTAAACATCTTGGCCAACATAAAAATACGTTTCGTCAAAGTTATA
This sequence comes from Syzygium grande, assembly GCA_024733475.1. Taxonomy (NCBI): domain Eukaryota; kingdom Viridiplantae; phylum Streptophyta; class Magnoliopsida; order Myrtales; family Myrtaceae; genus Syzygium; species Syzygium grande. The sequence continues at coordinate 15,261,007 of JAMXDD010000007.1, read as the reverse complement.
GGAGATTCTTAATTAATAATAGAGCAATTATCTAGGGAATATCAGTGTCTCAACGTGAATATTATATCTTATTATTCACTGGCCAAAGAGCTCCTAAATCACTTTGACGACTTTGAGTTGATCCATATTAAAAGAGAGCATAACGCGGAGGCCAATGATTTGGTACAAATGGCTTCTGGTTATAAAATACCAAAAGAGCTTGTTGGTCATATGGCTTCTGGTCTTACCATCGATGGACAATAGAGTTACGTTTATACAATCGACAGAAACTTTCGTCGACAAGATGATTGTTGACGAAGTAGTAACCCAAGATTAAAGAACTCCATTTATAGAATATCTCAATAATCTAGTCTCTACCGATAAAAATTTCAAAAGAAAAGTCTTTAATTATTTAATGATTAGAGACAAGTTATATCATAAGACTATGGATGGGATATTGCTCAAATGTTTAAAATGACAAGAATCTATGATAGTAATGGCCGAGGTTCATGAAGGCATATGCGGGGCCCATCAATCAAGGATAAAAATGAAGTGGTTACTCCGTCGACATGGTTACTTTTGGCCAACTATTACCCGAGATTGCATAAGCTATACTAAGGGATGTGAAGCTTGTCAAAGGTACGGACCCATTCAATATGCTCCTGCAGCCGTAATGAAACTTATTATCAAACCTTGGCCATTTAGGGGCTGGGCTATGGATATAATAGGAAAAATCTATCCCCTTTCGTCAAGAAAATATAGCTTTATTCTGGTTACTACTGACTATTTTACCAAGTGGGTTGAAACGGCCTCGTATAAGAATATAACACAAAAGACAATGAAGAGTTCATCGAGGAGCGTATTATCCATCGATTTGGCATTCCAGAATCTATAACTATGGACCAAAGCATAGTTTTTACTGGACAAGAGGTGATTAGTTTCGCCAAGGCTAGATGTATTAAAATGATTCATCCAACTCCTTATTATGCCCAAGCCTGAAGCCTCCAACAAAGCCATCATCGCACTAATTAAACGACACCTAGAGGATAATCCCAGAGAGTGGGATGTGTTGTTGTCGACTGTATTATAGGCTTATAGAACGTCCAAAAAAACTGCTACCAGAATTAGCCCATATATGCTCACTTATGGACAAGAGGTGATTCTCCCTGTTGAAGTTACAATTCAATCCCTACGAATCAGACTTCAAAATAACTTGGCCAAGGAGGAACATGACGAGTTAATGTTCGCCAACGTCGATGAATTGGAAGAGAACCGAGCGATTGCCCTGGAGAAGTTAATCCTCCATAAAGATAGAGTTGCCAAAGCATATAATAAACATGTAAAACATAAACAGTTCGAATTGGGCAAAAGTACACTATAAGTGCCATAACTTGTGTACGGCGCTCACTTTGGTGCCATAACTTTTTTTCGTCTCACTTTGGTGCCAAGTCGGAGGAAAAATGAACACTTAAGTGTCATAACTTTTTTTTGGATCACTTTAGTGCTAAAATTTTTGAAAAACGATCACTTAAGTGCTAAAATTTTTGAAAAACGATTAGTTAAGTGCTAAAATTTTTTAAAAACGATCACTTAAGTGCTAATCGTCGGCGAGACTCCGGCAAGCCATGTCAGCTTCAAAAATTAATAAAAAAAAAAATGCCACGTCAGATTTCTGGCGAAAAATTATGTACGGCACGGGAGTTGGCACTTAAGTGATTGTTTTTAAAAAATTTTGGCACTTAAGTGATCGTTTTTCAAAAATTTTAGCACTAAAGTGATCCAAAAAAAAGTTATGGTACTAAAGTGAGCGCCGTACACAAGTTATGGCACTTATAGTATTCTTTTGCCGTTCGAAATTAGTGAACTAGTCTGGAAGACCATTTTACCAATGAGTTTGGACAGTGAAAAGTTTGGTAAATGGTTACCAACTTGGGAAGGCCCATTCATGGTAGCCGAAGCATTTGACGAAAATGCTTATCGATTAATGGACATCGACGGAAAGGAATTTCCCCGTACTATCAACGGCAAATATTTGAAGAAGTATTATCCTACTATGTGGGAGATGTGAGACATGGAGGAAGAAGAGATTTAAAATTCCGAGTAAGTCTAGTTTTATTCACAAGCAAAAGACAGATTAAAAAAAAAAGACATTTTTTTTGTTTTCTTCTTTCCCTCTCTCTTCTTCTTCTCCTTCTTCTTCTTCTTCTTCCTTCCTTTTTTCCTTCCTTCCTTCCGAACCCAGACCTGCCAGTCATCTTCACTCTCCTTGGCCGAGATCGACATGTTCTCTAAAACGGGCCAAGAAGTGTTGCATCTGCTCCTCTAGGCGCCGATTCACTACTTTAGCCTACTCCTTGGCCTCCTCGAGTTTGGGGAGCATCTCTTCCAGGTTCGACAACCGTTTGTTAAGCCCTCGGATAAGTTCAAGATGGGACTCCACCAATTCATCCGATTTCTCGGCCATTCTGCCTAAGGAGGTGGAAGCGGAGTTGACAAAGGTTTCATAATGAGAATCCATTGAGAGGTCAACCTCGATTTCATCCTTTTCGAGGCAAGGAACTCCTCGCCTCAGTCTTTTCTCCGCTCCATGGATCCACTCAACAATCTGCTCCCGGTATTTGTCAAGATGCTCTCGAGAAAAGTGGAGTTAGCCCTGCACGTCAAAGAGTATGTTGTACACCACATCAGCATGCTCGACCTCCTCCTTGAGACTCTCGGACAAGCGTTTCGTAACGAAGTATACATGGATGGCCTTCCCATTATCCTGGAACTGGGACACTCCATGCTCGAAGATGGTCACGAATTCCTCATAATTAGCAAGGAAAGGATGATCGGAAAGCAGGTCATCGGGTCTCCCTTTGTGAATCAGTTTCTCGACCTTGGCTACCGCCCGGGGCTTGAGGATCAAAACGGCGTAGGTCAGGCTCAGGTAGGAGATAATCTCCTTCCATAAAGCCTTGAACTTGCGAGCACTCAAAGTTGGTAACAGAGATGTTGGAAGATATCAAAGTAGTTGCAGCCAGTGTGGTGCTAGAAATACCAGTCGATGGAATTGAGATGTTCCTAACTCACTCAACAAAAGGAAGACCAGTAGATGCCAAAGTGGTAATGGGATTCTAAATTGTGGGAACAAAGATGCTATCTTTCGAACCTTTATCCAAAGAAGCAATGGGTTATGAAGAAATCACATCGCGTGCAATCGACTCAGCAGATGGTTCGACAGATCAAGTGCTGGACTTCTTTCTTGGAGAAGGAGGAGAACATCTTTTCCTTTTCCTTTTCAGTAATGATATAATCTCTTCCAACGTTTCCTCTTCGTTTATTCCAGAGACAATTCAAAAAGGAGAAAAACCTTATAACTAGCTAGACTAATATAAAAGAAAGGATAAAGTGAGCTAATACAAAAGAAAAAAGATAGAGATTTACCATCAGTAGGATTTTCTATAGCATTAACACCCTCTGCGTCAAAATGTTGTTTTATTTCTGAGTTAAGAAATGTGACATTCCGGATTTTGGCCCATTTTTGGGGTTTATAAAACGTGTAATTCGTCAGTGCGCTTGTAATAGAATTTCGCCCGGGAACTGATCACTCTCGGGTTCTTGTTTTTAAAAATAGAAATTTTGCTAGAATCGCACTCAATCGAATTTGGTCGTTATTTAGACCCCGAACTTGGCAGTCGATTTCCGGGAGTTTCGGGACAAAATAAATTGGACGGTGTCGATATTATTGTGGCCAACGTCGAAATTATCAGGAATAATGAGAAAGTGGATTTTTGACCGGGTGCGAATTTGGACTAGTAGACCTCCCTCGTGATTGTGTCTTGGGTTATTTTATTTTGGCCTTTTGCCCTAGATTATTATTGGGATTTATCGTGGACTGTTAAGCCTTTTTTTTTTAATTTGAATTAGGATCGCTAGGTCGATTTTTAGTTCGAACTGTGTCCTTTAGATCGCACTCGAAAAGTTTAAATTAATCTTTTCTCTTTTTCTCTCTCCTCTCTCTCTCTGCCGACCCCTCCTCGCGCGTGTCACTCTCTCTCCCCTTTCCTCTCTCTTCTCTCTCTCTCTCTCTCTCTCTCTCTCTCTCTCTCTCTCTCTCTCTCTCTCCTCTGCCGTGCACCCCACCCCCTATGTGCACGTCCCGTCCCGTTCCCTTCCCCATGCAGACCACCCCCCCTTTTGACATCTCTCTCTTCTCTCTCCTCCCTTTTCCTTTCCTTCTTCTTTTCTTCTTCTTCTTCTTCTTGATGTACGTTTACATTCCTCGCCCGGCCGATGTTTTCATCATTCCTTTCGACTTGCTCCAGCAGGCGAGCGGCGGGTGCTCGACTTTCATCCGACCGCCCTCCCAGCGCCTCTCTTTTGCGACTGCTCGCCCGCTGCCCGTCGCACCCGGTGCTAGCCCGGCCCGGTGCGTCGTCAATCCGCCCGCCTCCACCCCATCGGCCCTCACCCCTCCCCCCTGCGTCGCCCCTTCCTCTCTCTCTCTACGTTGGCAGCGTGGCGGCAAGAGCAGCCTGCCGTCCGCGCCGGCTAACCCCCTACTTAGTCTTTTGGGTATTTCATTGACTTGTCTCGGGTTAGACGGCTAGGGCGTGACTTTAATTTATTTATATTGTGATTTAATTAGATTATATTATGCTTTAATTGTGCTAATTAAATCGAATAGTAATATGCTTGATTTGGGGAAAATCATGTGTGACCGACTTGAACGTCGGGTTTGTGGTTGAAGTGGCGATTTGTGGATTGGACCGAATTTGTGAATTTGAGCTGTTTGATGCAATTTGGCGTGAATGTGATTGAATTGAATGGCGTGTGCATGCCTGTCGATTTTAAGCCCGGATCAATCGGAGGGCTACGGACTTGGGACGTGTTGACGGCGGTCCGTGTGAAGGCATGAATGGCCGATGTGCCAATTGGATGCGGGCTTGAGACGTGTTGACGGTGGCCCGTTAAAGGTATGAATGGACCGGGACGTGTTTACGTCGGTCGTTGGAATTGATTGAATAGTATGGCTTGGGACGTGTTAACGGCGGCAACTGGAATTGATTGAATGGTATGGCTTGGGACGTGTTGACGGCGGCCATTGGAATTGATTGAATTGTGTGGCTTGTGAGCTAGTGAGAATGGACCTGAGGCGCAGTGGCGCGGGTCATGAGAAAGATGTTCGGTCACACATGCGATTTGAGTGTGATTGGAATTGATTGGAATTGAATGGTTGGTTAAGCATGTGATTGAATTGACTGGTTAAGCATGTGGTGAATTGGCTGGTTAAGCATGTGAGTGAATTGGCTGGTTGAGCGTGTAACTGAATTGGCTGGTTGAGCGTGTGATTGAATTGGCTAGTTGAGCGTGTGACTGAATTGACTGGTTGAGCGTATGACTGAATTGGCTGGTTGAGCTTGTGACTGAATTGATTGGTTGAGTGTGTGACTGAATTGGCTGGTTGAGCATGTGATTGAATTGAGTGATTGAATTGGTTGGATTGATTGAGTGCGAGTGTGGATGGTACTTGAACGATTGTGTTATATTACTGGGATATTATTTCGTTATCCTGATTAACTAATGTGCAGTGTGGGTAAGTGATTGGATGGCGAGGTAGGTCCATTGATGTGAATTATATATATATTATCGGTTTGATTGCATGTACGACTTGTCTGGGTACGCATTGGCCTATGTGGGGTTTAGGAGATTGCTTATTGAGACTCGTTCTCACGGTTATTATATAACCATTTCAGATCCATGACCATGAGTAATTGGAGACGCAGCAAGGATATCTCGGAGATCGAGGACGGGTCAAGTACCCGGCATTTTGAGTTTCCCCTTTTTGTAGAAGAGTTAAGTTGCGACGATTGTCCCCCTTCGAGAATTGTGGTTCTGCTGTTGTGGTTTAACTTGGGGTTTGTCTTTGTGGATGTCGTATGTGTTTGTCAAGTGTATGAATTGCAGTTATTGTTTCATGCTAGCGCTATCCCCCTTGTCATTAGTAATTGTCCGGGTGGTTTCTATTTGTTTCCGCGTGTGCTTAATCTCTGATGTTTGGGTTGGGTCGGCGACGTATCTGGGACGTCGCATACAATGTTCGACCATCAAGGGATGTTCGCGCGCTCGTAGGGGAGCGGGGCGTGACAAGAAATGGAAAGTTAGAAGATGCACCGAATTAGAACAGAACAGGAGAATAGAATGGTGGTGTTTATACCTTGGGTAATCGGTTTTTTAGAATCATTCCGCTTCACACAACCAATTGCAGACCGAAGGGCCTCTTCGTATGTACTTTCAAATGCAAAGGAATACCACCAAGTTTGCCATTCAGCAAGGTGTCATGGATATGCCTTGAAACCATTAGGGAGGTCTGTACTATAATGGGTGCGTATTGTGTTAGCAATTTCAATATAACAAAGAAGTAGGGTTCGATTCTGGAAAGAGTATTCTTTCTTCTTGGTTCCTTCCGAAAAGCCCATTGAATAAGGAATTGGCATGGGAATTGCTTGCCAGAGTCCAAATTGTCTAGCAAAATATTGTGGAGAATATACCTCAAACCCAAGATAGAATCAACCCTTCAATAAAGTCCATATGGGAAGATCTACCGCAGATAAAACACAAATCCAGAAGAGGTTGTTGAATCGAGCTAGATCAAACAAATAATCGAACTCTCCATGGCCATACTTAAAGAAAATGACTTGATCATGATTCAGTTCAAGAAAAGCTCGAAGATAGAAGATGAAAGGAGGTGCTTGAGAAGCAATATGTCAAGAGGGATAGTTCAGCAATCGACAACCCAGAGGTAGAGGTACAAGTCTTCTATACCCTTGCAGAGACAAATGAGGAAGGTGACGAACACCTTTACTGAAAAGGGAAGGAAAATACAAAGTCATCCATGCTTGAAGTATCCAAAAAGCACCCGAGATGGTTCCGAATCCCCAAATTTTATTGCCCGAGAGGTGTGGGTAAAGCTCCTATATAAAACTACAAGAACAAAAGGGGCTAATGCAAGGCGTTATCCCGTGGCTAGGGCTACAGCAATTTGCAGATAATCTTTGCAAACTTTAAGGGCAGGACTAAAAAACACATATTTTGATAGCCAAAAGAGCAAGAAAAAGATACGCTCATCTTGGGTAACAGGACCCGAAGCTCGATGAAATCGAGACAAGAAATTGTTGTATGCCAGAGCATCTTTAGAGATAAAAGGAGTGGACAGTATAGGCAAATTCTTGACGGCATGACCAATCAATTCAAAATCCGCTATGGCAAACACATCGAGCATAGTGATGGACGTGTGTCCCCAAGGAAAAAAGAAACAGTTGCTAGAAGAGGTACAGAAAGTGATGGCGGAGCTCAATAACCCACGTTCCAGGTCATAAGATGACATACTGACCTCGAGAGTGATGTCAATTCCGGCAGTTGTCCATAAAAGTCGAGTTTCTTGGTCAGTCTTCAACTGAATAAACCATTTGAGAAAATCCTCTTCGTAAGAGGAGAAACTTTGAAATCGAGAAGACCTGGTGGACCACACATCCGTAATAGAAGAATATTGCAGTGCCAAGTCTAACTGTGCTTATACGGAAAATGGAATTTGAGATTCACAGATATGTTAAGATAGTCCATGAAACTAGGACCCACAGAGAAACAGTTGCATTCATCCTCGACGGTTTTTAGTAAATGAAAAAAGCAATTACTAACGTGCGGATCGTCTTTAAACTTATCAAAAGCCGCGATGTAATCACTAGCTGAATATTCAGACTTTTTGGACGCCATAAGAAACGATGGATCAAGATCGGAAAAGGGTTCAAGAAAGGATTTTTAAGGTTAGAGAAGAAGATGCGACGGTAAAACAAGGCTTTTACAAGAATAGAGGATGAAGAAGACAATTTGAAAAGTCACAAATGTTCGAAGAAGATACAAGGTGGTGTCTCCAAAGGGTATTGGATAAAGAATTCGTATGTACTGCTTGAAAGGACGCCAAAGGACAAAAAAGCATGATCATCGCCTAAGAATTCGTACACAGACAAGATACACCTTTAAAAGAAATAAATTCAAATTTATTCCTTTTAAAAGGGGGCATATGTTGACACCCAAAATTACCCCTGGTGGGAGTGGGTTGTTTACAAGTTACAAAAGATATAAAGTACGGCCTACATGGCTAAAATCCAAAAAAAGCCGCAAGTCAGGCCCAAAAGCATTGAGAAGACCTAAGGTAATTATCGATAGGACACGTTATAGAGGTGTCGACAAGTTTAAAATCACTAGCCTTGCACGTGACATCGACGAATTCAAGATCACGAGCTTTGCACATGACGTTGACGAATCCAAGATCACAAGCTTTGCACGTGACGTCGACGACTTCAAGATCACGAGCTTTGCACGTGACGTCAACAAAGTTCAAAATCACAAGTTTTGCATGGAATCATGGCAATATGTGGCAAAAAAAAATTCATTTACACGTGTCAAAAGATAAAGTTATGACCGTGGACGTGAAAATCAAGGAAGGTAAAGAATGATAAGAAAGACACATGGAAGAAAATTAGCTATTACGTGATGTCCAAGAAGCGTAAGCAATATCGACAAGTCAGAAAACGGTTAAAGCACAAAACGTAAGGAAGTGGAAAATGACTTTCAAAGGAGAAGTATTCGATCAACAGTTATCAAGCTGCTCTATAAATATTCAAGGATTTCCAACGTAGGGGGGACCACGAAGAACAACACAACACATCTTTTATCTAGCCTTTATCCTTAGCGCATTAGGAGTAGTTTTAGTTGCAATTTTCATATTCTTTGTCGTAGATTCAATTCCGCAAGGGTTTTTATCAGGTTTAGCATTGTTGATTAAATTTCAACATTGTGCCACTAGTTTAGCATCGTCGATTAAATTCCGACATTGTGCTTGGAGTATAGCTATTGATTAGGTTCCAGCCATATATTATCTCAAGTTACATCATTGATTAAATTCTAGCGTACTTTGAATGTATTGTCGAGTTTGGCATCATATCAAGTCAGGGTGTAAGATCTATTGAGATTAATAAACGCATCTGACATTCTTTGTCCAAGCTTGACTCAAGATCCTGGTCTCCCTTAATAAAATCCGAAACGCAGCGTTCAGTGAAAGATTTTCTACGGAGTAAAAACCGGCAAAACACCTAGTAACCCTGTTCAACATAAATTCTACATGTTAGAACCAAGCCAATTTTGGAGCAGCTTTGTGATAATGGAACCAACCAGAAAAAGCATTAAGGCTGATCGACCCAATTTTGTTTTCTTGGAGAACAATTTCATGGCATATTTTCTTCCCCCGCCTTTCACATTTCCTAAGTACCAGAGAGGAGTCGGGAAAGTTCAAGTGACTATGGACCTAGAAAGATGAGATGGTGATCCTCCTGAGCAAGAGCAACTCCAGCGAGGAGAAGACGCTGGATTCCTTGACCAACTTCCGCATGTTCGTGATTTCCTCAATAAGAATGTGGGGAAGTTCGACTTCCCCGGTAGGGTAAAGTACGACCACCCCGCGAGGTGATGGGAGTTTTGTCTGGCCGAGCTGAACCTGATGAATGAACAGGCTAGTTAGGCTTCCTAGGACTTCATTGGGATTGTTGTTCGTTCAGGTTTTTGGGTGTTGCCCTTTTTGGGTCTTGCCCATTTTTTGGGAGAAATCTGAAATCGAAATGACTCTTGCTAGTTCATTGCTTTTTTGTGGCCCTCAGCTTTTGTCTTGAATCTTTGTACCTTGCAAGCCATTCATTTATTCCATTTCCCAATAGACACTATTCATCTCTCAGATTCGCAAGTGCGATCGTTGTCTTTTTTTTTTCTGTAGAGAGAGCTAACTAAATTGACCCCCTAGTTTTGATTGCCATGTCCTCAAGATCATTGTCTCTTGTCTGAAACTGTAGACGAGAGATCGCTGGCTCCCAGTATAAACAGTCCTCCATTCCATGTCCGAAGACAAAATTATTCAATTTGTCACAGATTTTATGCGTGCATGACATTGTCGTGAAGAATAATAGAAGAGATCGAGATTTTATTGAATTTCTTAATATGTTTTGTGCAAAGACCCGTAAGATGTTTCCCGTATATATATACATGGGGCAAAACGAAAACATTTATAAAATCGTGGAGCTGTGCCCGATTGGATGCTCCTAAATTTGAAGGCCGTCCAAAACGTAGGCAAATGCTTTGAATTCTAAAATAAGGTTAGGAACTAATAAAGAATAAACCCCTCTTGAGATTTGACATTTATCTCCAACTTTCAATTGAATAATTAGGTGAAATGAACCCCTCACACACAAAAGAGGTGATTGGCTTTGACTCGCAAATCTACTACTTTCACTACTTGATTGAAGAATTTTAATGCGTTGCATTGCTATTAATTGAGGACCTTAATCCAAAGAACCTGTTATTTATCGCAAGGCAAAAATCCATAAGGAAACTTGTCATTTCTTGCTCGTTAGATCTTTTCTTGATTCATATTTTCGAACAGTTTCTGCAGCAAAAGTGTTTTGCAGGGTTGTTTTGGATAAAATGACTAGAGAACTAAGGGTTACACCATGTACATGCTTTTTAAATAACAATTCTTTTCCTCACAACATGGTCTTCTTATATAATTGCCTTTCATTGGTTATTCAAGTCATAAATATGTCATGAGTTTGTATCAGTATGTATTTTTTGGCACCAAAAATTAGTTGAAATTTATCACGGATGTACCGATTTGAAGTTTTGATGCCCAAAAATTAATTTAGGGTAAAATTTATCACATGTATACTAGTTTAGGATTTCTCGTAATATTAACCCGTTGATATTTTGAAAATCAAAATACTATTTTTATCAAATATGCTTAATAAGTGGTGTAATTGCGCTTATTCATAAGAACCCGATTAGAATGAGCCTTTTGTATCTGAAATTGTCTTTCTCTAGTGATGCGAAAGGTCGTTCCAATGGTCAAATTCAACTAATGCAGAGGATACCAAATGCCAAAAAAGTGGAGGGAGGGGATCACAATGGCTTCCATACTTTGAATGTTCTTGCGCACCTTCATGTGCATTTTTTTCTTCGTGACACATGATTCGGTAAGTTAATCTAATCTAAATCTAAAGTTAAGAAGAGCATAAAAAATAAAGCAATTTTATCCACTTCTTTGGTAACTACTTACTTTATCCTCCCACTTCATCTACTTCCTCGAAACAATTACATAAGAAAAAATATATATCTCATTTTACATCAAAACCATCGACTTCATCAATTTCCTTCAGTATCTATAAATATTTTTTTCCCTGCATGACAATCTCGCTTCATGCATTGTCTCTAGTTAAATAATTAAAAAAAAAATTACAAAATAAAAAATATCAGCTAGCGTGATCCGTGATCTTCAATTTGGAGGATAGTTAATTGTGTCTATCCATAGGAATAAAGTATTAAATGTCAAGGTATTCATTTTTCCGTTTTGTTTTACTACCAAGAAGATATGTGTTTTGACAAAAAGAAGAAGAAGAAGAGGATATGTGTGTGGTTGTAGAGGACGTAGTGAAAACAGTTTTAAATGAGTAAAGAAAGAAATAACTTTTGATGTCGAGAAAAAGATTCTGATCACAAAAAAAATTCGAGAAATAGATACGTTAAATCTCATATATTTTGAAAGATTAACTTTCAGAAAATATGAGAAATTTTCCTAGTCATCTTTAATATGATTTTAACCTCTGTTTATGAGGAAACTGAAATTTATGGTAACAAATTCGCATCGCCTTTTATATGGAAGTTCTTTGAAAAAAGATTGAGATTGAAATCTTTCTTCGATTTACTTTATATATATATATATATATATATGTATTAGAAATATGGCTTGCAATGTATATTCCTATCTCACATAATACGGTAGACACTTAACAATTTATTTGGAAAGAAAAGAATAGTCCTTCTTTAAGGACTTGAAAAATATAGACATAATAAATAGCTTTTTAATATAAGAAGACATATTTATTTGAAAAGAAAAAACAAAAGAATATTCGACGAAGTATAGTTATAGAATATCAAATTTTAATATATCTTGGTTTGATTGTATAATCTATTTAGTTCAAATAAATTTTTATTATATTTTCATTTCTCCCAACTTTTATTCAATAGCATAATTTATATATTCTACGTTAGCGGTTAAGTTTTTTTTTCCTGATCAAAGAAAATTTTCAATACAGCTCCACAACTTTGCAAATGTTTTTTTATTTTGCTCCAGATGAGCTCTTGGGAAATATTTTATGGATCTTTACGCAAACATATTAAGAAAATTCAATAAATCTCGATGTTCTATTATTCTTCGGTGTCATGCACGCAAACACATAAACATTCATGAAAAATTGAATAATTCTGTCTTCTGTTTTCTGTCATGGAATGGAGGACTGCTATACCGTGAGCGGAATCTTGTCTACAGTTTCAAGACACGAGATAACATCTTGAGGACATTACAGAGGAAACTGAGAGGTGCAGAGTGCCTATAGGCAAATGAAATACAAAGATTCAAGACAAAAGCAAAAGCCACAAAACCGTTCTATTATCAGATTTCGCCCACAAAAAAAGAGAACACTAGAAGCGAAATGAACAGTTTGGCCTAACCATTACAGCTATTTTTTTGCCGTAATCACCTATGAACAATTTGGCGAGCTCAGTCGTTAGGGCCAGCTGCAGCTCCGCCATTCGAAACTCGGGCAACCTCTCCTTTATTTCCTCCACTTTTGAGCGGTCGATCAGTCTCATACCAACCCTCAAACCTCCCCATCAAGCTCCATTTCGTTTAGCTGCAACAGAGAAGGCACGCTGGCCCAGTCCCTATCCTCAGACTTTTCCTCCGGCAAATTCAACGGGGCAGCAGCATGCTTATCCTTCTTTGGGGAGGTGGCCACTCCGCCGCCGCCGCCCCAGAGGACCTGGGAAAGATCGGAGACCTTTCGATCGTGGGGCTTCTTCACGATGCGCCCGCTCATAGTCCTCTTCACGAACTTGAGCGAATTCTCGTCAAGGAAATCAGAGAACGCGTGCATGTGGGCCAAAGGTTCAGGCTCCTTCTCGTCGCAGAATTTGATCGAGCTTTGGACTAACCTGATTTCAACACTTCCGCTCTAGGTGCTCTTGTGCCGGCCAGTTCTCTAACCTCAGCTAAGAGGGCGAAGAAAGGCGAAGAGAATCATCTTCGGAATCCGAGTCCGGAGATGCGACCGGCACTGTCCAGCCCATTGTCGCGCCGGCCAGTAAAATCGTCGGCTCAGACTGGGAAGACAATTCTTCTTCTTCCTCAGCCCTCTCGGCAGAGGGTTGAGATGTGGCCGGCGTAACAACAGTTGCTGCTTCGAGATCAATCGGATTCTGATTCTGAGAGAGACTGAGCGAGAGAGATGAGGAAGGGGAAGCGGCAGGGTCAGAGAGAGAAAGAGTGACGGTAGTGAGTGTGCTCGGGCCTCGTGGCTTGTTTCTTAATAGTCTGGTGTCGTGCGCGGAGGAGGAAGAGGAAGTATCGTTTATATTTACGGCGCGCTTTTATTATTTACTGCGCGTGAAAAAATTAGATGCAAATTTAAACAAACAAAATTAATCTGAGAAGAAATGAATGCCGGTCCAATCTCAAGCACCTGGTCTTTGTAACCCTCGGTTTATATTTAAACGTACTTCTTCTTCTTTTTCATGGAGGTTAATTTCAGAGGAATTTCGAATTTTAAATTGATAAATCTTTTAAAATTAAGGTATTTGTACTAAAATTATCATCAATATATGATTATGGGCCTTAAAACGTAGTTATTTTTCAATTTCCGTTTAATTTGCTTGAGAAGATGTAGATTTGAGGGAAAAGAAACCATTGGTCGTGATTTCTACAAAATAAAGACCCCACTTGATTTTATATGAAGATCAAGCTTTGAAAAGGATTTATTTGATTTAATAAAACTTATCATACAATTTTTAAGTTTGTTGAAAAGTTGCGACAATTTCCATTTCGATTACTTGATAAGGGGCATGAGGACACTACTTGACAAAAAAGTAGCATCATTGAGGAAAAATATTTATCATGTTATATTTGGATAAATTATGCAGGCCATTTATACTTTTGAAGTAGTTAACATACATATGCTTCACGCTCAGTTACTATGAGATTCTCTATTGAGCACAATATACCTAATATCAATGGATGAAGTTTTGCAGACAAAACTTAATGCAAGTGTGGGCGATTAGGTTTCGTACCGTGTGCGACATTTTAATCTTATAATAAAATTGATACATACAATTGCACCAAAAATAAAAATAAAAACACTCGGAATCATTTTCTTTTTTTTTACTGCTATAAAAATTATTTTCTAAAAGGAAAAAATTAGACGTCCATTTTTATATGTTCCAATAACTGAAAATAAATTTTTTTTTTAGAATTCAAAAAAATAAAAGCAAAATGAGAGAATATTCTAAATTTCTCACATTGACAATTAAGTATTTTAGTAGGCACACTTTCTTAATAGAAATTGGATTGTTAATTTGCTTGTTTTACCTTTTAGATATTTTTTTCTTTGGTGAATCTTACCTTTTCTCCTCTTTCATTTACAATAAGAAAAAGTAAGTTTATTAAGGCTTTAATTAAAAACGCAAAAGTGGAATGATTGGATGCTTTCTCTTAAATAAAGAGACGTAAAACTTTTTGTGTCCAATATTAAAAATCCATTTTTATACAATGTGAATTCTTATTTGAAATTTTTCTCACCATATTTATGATTAGCCACGGTGTGTTTCAAATTGTAGAAATAAAAAAGAACTTGATGAATCAAAATATATACTTGTTTAATTTTCAATACTATTTCAAAATTTTTTATCTTTATAGTTTACCGACAAAAGATGACACATTCACACGATCAAACATACAATATGGTATGGCAAAAGGATGTCACTAATCACCTAAAACAATATAAACTTTCGACTTCTTAAATAGAAAAATACATACGAAAATATTAGGTAAACTTCCGGCGCATGAATAAAATTTGCGTGCATATAACGTCCAAGCTTAATAAACGCAATAGAAGCGGAACAAATTATCCATCTGACCAAGTGCATGAATAAAGCTTAATTGAAATTCAAACTTTCTTCTCTGTTTGGGTAGAAAACCCCTCCTACCTATTTCCACCACCTGTTCTGTTCCTTTCCCCCCTACTTCTATTACTGCTCCTGATACGATTTTTGGTGCACGTTCACGAGGGGGCTCGCCGATCTTTGAATCTTCCAGTCTCAAAAACGATGTGGAGAAACTTTCTTGGAATGCAGACTTTCTGTAACGATTTGGGAAATTTAAAACTAAGTTGCGCATAACCCTAAAAAAAAACCCGAAATCCGACTCAAATCGAACCGTCAAATTACATAAATTTTTTACTTATTCACCATCAGTTCGGTTTGGGTATTTTTTACTCCCCTTCTAAATTGGTGTTTGGTTAAATCATTAATAATGGTGAAAGTTGAACTAAGGTTTGGGGAGAGAACGGGTACAGATAATGCAAATCAATGGAAATTGATTGTTCTTGAGCTCTATTCTACATAATAGACACGCTATTGATGGCAAAGCTGGCATTGATGGATGGGAATAGTGACCAACCGGACATTTCACCATTTTCGAAGCTTTTATTGCTTTCATTTCCGAGCAGAACAAAATGCTAAAGTACGTTTTTTTTTTTTTTTTTTTCTATTCAATTTCATTCTTTCGGGTAAAATTATTACATGGGGCTCTTTGAAAATTCTTCACATGGGACAAGGGCTCATTCATGCCACCGGCAATAAAAAAACTACTCCAATTTTTTTAATCAATAAAAGATTAAAACATGGACGGGTTAATTACTTTGTTAAAAACTTAGCTTTCATTTGAAATAATTCGTTTTAATATTTTATCTATTAGTTTTGCGTTTTTCAGAAAGAATATTTCTAGCCTAAAAAAATCAATTGGAGTCCCCGACCAAATCCATCATGATCTTAACGTTCTCATTTCAACTATATTTCCTCTCACAAACCTTAGGCCATTTAGGTAAAAATGCACGAGCACGTCTTATAGATCTATTTGTACTTTATTGTCTGATTTGAAGACGATTTTCTTTGGTCTTTTGTTGCGGAGAATGAAGATTTTCTTCTTGGCGATTTTGCAAGGCTAGCTTCCACGGCCTCTAACCCATCCCCTCTCTCTCAGACTTCTCCCACGATACACGCTACTACTTGATCTGTACCGTGCGATCATATCTCTGAAACCCTAGTCCATCATCTAAGGCCGCGCCACTGGTCGATCTATACTGGAAAGATTGATACTTTGTGATCGTATATCAAGCCACGCTACATGCCACAACTACTAGCCCATCTCCGAAGCAAGATAGGGTTTTGTCGTGTCGATGTCAATACTAAGAGTGTGATTAAACCTATTAAACACTTCAGTTTGAAGTGACAAAGGGTTGGTGACAGTGATTCATGTAAAAACGAGAAGAGTAACTCGCTCATACTCAAGCCAATCACCCCAATTTGATAGGACACGGCAAGGGATATGTCATTTTTTTTTTCAATAAAAGCTTTTTCATTTATTAATTAAACAATATCATTAAAATTGATTAAACGATATCATTTTGGGGGACTTATCAACATGCGATGTGCAATAATTCACTTTTGTGTGTCGTAGGTTCGAATATCCAATCACGTTTTATCATTAACAGTACTTTTAATTCATCTAATAGCATCCAAATTTACTCTCAATTAAGTACGAGTGTCTCGGTTCCATTATTTATGACAAATTGCGAATTTACCGCCCCCATCAACCATCTTGAATTTTCTTTCGCAACATATTAGTGCACCTAGTTTTTATATAACTTTTGATGCACTGTTGTTCCCTTTTTTTTTTTTTGTCTTAATTTGATTTGTCAAAATCTTTTCCGGACCCATCCGGCGAAGAGGAATTGGATGAGTGGAAAACTTTGTATTTATTAATTACCGAGCAATTTTCTTGATAAAAGCATTGAATGCCAGTTTCAATTTTCTGTTCATATTTGAAACGTAATTTTTTCTTGGGTGTTGGATTTAGAAGAATTTTATATTCCGTTTCTTTATTATATTATTTGTACTAAAAATTATATTAAAGTAATGAATATGGTCCTTAAAACATAGTGATTTTTCAATTCCTGTTTAATTTGTTTAAAATAACAGAAATTTTTAGGTAAAAAAAAGCACATGGTAATGATTTCTACAAAATAATAATTTTTTTTATCTTTATACTATTATTTACTAACTTTGGGGTCTACTCATTTATACTTTAACGTAGGAGTGCTTCTTTAATTTTTTCCAAATTTGCAAACTTAAAGAATAAGTAAATTATGTACGAATTAGAATATCAACTTTTACATGCCGTAAATGCTTTAGTTTTTTGGATTAATTGCGTGCACTGCAATAGTTAGATTTAGTAAAAATAAAAATCGCCGTTTCAAAATCAACTCTTTCCCTAATTTGATGCAGAGTTTCAATAAGGTCCAAAAGGAAACTTCACTAAAAATTAATGGAGCTAAATGTCCCTGGACCAAGCACAACCCAAAGTGAAAATGCACAAAATCTAATCCACCTCAACCCATACCTATAGCCATAATCTCTAATAGAAGCAATATATGCATCGGACTGGTTTAGTTACGTATTTTGATTGGGGTCGATGATTTTGAGATACTATGTTGCAGTAGAAGTTTCATTCCAGACGGGAAAGAAAATTTATCATGGCTTAATTTGGGAAGATATGAAGGAATGTTTAAAACAAATTGAATAAGAAATTGTCAAAACGGATCTTGACTTTTTCTGAACAGAAAAGCTGACGGGACAGAAGGAAGTTGAAAAGCAGCCCATTATTATTATCAACTTATAAAAGCCTTTTTCTATTTTCTATTGAAGAAATAACAAGAAAAAAGCATAATAAGTCTATCCCATGCTATATAAATACATATATGTAATCAGTTTAAATTGCTTTTATTGGAAATTCCAAGGGAATGACCGGTAGAAAAAAAAAAGTAATTACCCTTAGCTGGCAATGCCAAACCCAAGTTCTTGGATAATATGCCGGAGAAAAAAATAAACGTGACATAATCCCCAAAAAATGACGTGTTTTGTGAATAACTTGCATAAATTTGGAGTACTCGTTTCTTTCACAAGTGAATTTATTTTAATTTAAAAATTAAATTGGCTTGTTGAGCACTAATTAGATTTTTTTTAGAAAAAAATGAATTAATTACTATGGTGAAAAAGTTGTGTTAGGTAAGGGGAAAGGCCGAACTGAATTGATGTTACACCTTATGAAGAAGTAGGCAATTCGTTCGTAGGGTTATTTAGAATCCCTAAGGAAATCATACGAGTTGAGGAAATTATAGCAATAATCGTTGATAATAGGATCTTTTGTAACTAATTGATTTGCCCGCAATGCACTCTAAAAAAATTAATCAAAAGACGTTTTTCAAGTGCTATTTAAAAAGTTCATGGAATAAGTTCAGCAAAAAGCTTTAGTTTCTGAAATACATGAGATAAAGTCCATCAACTAATTGTGGTAAATTTAAAAAAAAATACAAAAAGCGTTAAATAATTTTAGTAAAGTATTAACCAACCGAATTTCCAGAGAATTGATTTATGTTAGTCCCGTGCTCCCTTTTTATTTTTTTTTTTTTGGTGATAATTCAAACTTTTCCTCAGCATTTTTCTGTATTTATCTTTGAAATATGATCTCATTCAAAAGGGTTTGTATTGATATCATTGGTTATGCTTGGGAAAATACGAAATGCTAACATTTTTTTTAAATTTGAACGGGGCAGTTAACATTAGCCTATTAAAATTAAGGGGCATGCGTGTGGAAAATGGAAGAGCTTTAGTATCGACTTCCAGAGAGACTATTCATGCTTCTCCATAAATATTTTTAGTAAACAATTGATGGGAATAGTTTGTAATGACTATATATATGAGGTCTTCCATCAAATATTTAGTGTAGTATAGGAGAGATAGGGAAGAAATTCCTCGATATGATGGAGAAATCTTCCTATAAGTTCTCTCTGTATTCCTTCTCTCCTGGAAAGAAAACAACCGGAGGGAATTTAGGGGTCTGCAGGTAGGGAAGGTAAACTCGCTTCAGTTGGCTACTGCCGGATAAGTAAGTATAATAGTCCCGTGTCTAGGGTGGTGCAAGGGAGCTTCAGCTCTTGCTTGGTTGGCATGTGCTTCACACAGTATCTTTGTAACCAACTTGCCAAACAAGTACCCCTGGTTACAAAGACATTGTGCGACAAGAGAGATTAAACTCATCTTTTCTACATCTGGTCAAAGAGTTTATGGCATGCACTTCAAATAAATATGCTTGTCTTAATATTGTATGCCGCTTCTCATTTTAATTTCACATTGAAAAATGTCTAAATCTACCTTTATGTTAAAAGAATAAACGTAGAACATGACCTCAATTCTTGGAAAAATGTCAAAACCTACCTTTTAAGGAAAATATTGTCTGACCGACCAAAAAAAAAGGGAAAAAATTTTCTGAAAGGAGTGGGACAAGTGGACTCACAAATATTTTCTCTCTATGTCTCTTTCTCTAACCGACTCTCTATCTCGGTATCATACATTAGAAGAATGCACGAATTGAGATTTGACATTTATCTCCGACTTTTTTGCCGATCGATTGAATAATTAGGCGAAAATAACCTCTCACGCACAACCAGAGTTGATTGATTTTTGATCCGCAAATCTTCTCCTTTCACTACTCGATTGAAGAATTTTAATGCGCTGCATTGCTATTAATTGAGAACCTCAATTCGAAGAACCTGTTACTTATCGCAAGCAAAAATCCATAAGGAAACTTGTCATTTATTGCCGGTTAGATCTTTTCTTGATTCATATTTTCGAACAGTTTATGAAACAAAAGTGTTTTGTAGGTTTATTTGGATAAAATGACTTGAGAACAAAGGCTTACGCCATGCACATGCTTTAAATAACCATCCTTTTCCTCACAACGAGGCTCCTTATCCCCGTTTGGTTCAGCTTTGAGAAGGGGCTTTCGGCCTTGAAAGCCCCTTCCCAAAATGCTGAACCCCCTTCCCAAAATGCCGTTGGAATGAAGCCCCTGGTTCGGACCAGCTTTTGGGCTTTTCTGATTTGGAATCTTGAAGCCTATTTTTCCCTTCTCAAATTGCCCTCCTTTGAAATTTCAATTTTCCGGTTTTGCCTATTATCGTTTATCTTCTTGAAAGGGTGGCCATTGAAGGGCGGTGAGGGTGGAAGTCGTGAAAAGGCCTTGACAAAGTCTGGGGTCGGGTTGGGGTTGGCGGACAAGTGGCGCGACCCGGCGGGCGGTTGCACGAGGTCACGGCGAGGTCACGCCGACCCAGCGGCAACACTTGGGTCGCGCGACGGGTCACGCACGCAACGGTTGCAGGTCGCGGCCGAGGTCGTGCGCTCGGGGCGGCGATTGTGCGACCAGCGGCGATTGCAACGAATAAACCGAGGTGTTTCCCGCGCAACCCTCCCCAGTAAACAAAACCAAAAATATTGCATTGCCCAAAGCCCTTTGCAAAAAAAAATTCGTCAAAGCCCTTTGCAAAAAAAAAAAAACCAAGTAACTTTCAAAATAAAGGTCCCGAAGCCCACCCTTTGCATTTGTAATAGGGCAAAACCAAAATATTAAGAATAAAAATTGAAAAGCCTTTGCAAAAAAAAATTTACCAAAACGGAGCTTCACAAAATTTTTTTTTTTTAGACACCATTGCATTTTCTTAAAAGAACCAACATACCTCCAAGTTGCATTTGAAAAGCCGAACCAAACGGACCCGAAATAGATCATTGTTTCTTAAAAGAACCAATAAAGGAGGTTTTTTTTTTTGTCGGAATCAAGTGGTAACTTTGAAATTGTTTCGTAAATGTCTAGAACATAAGGGCCAATTTCCTCACGCAACAAGATATTTGTTTGTAATCCCTTTCGATCTTTTTGTCGAAATAAATGTTCTTTTTGATATCCACTTTGGGCAATGGGTCAGTTATGCTAATCAAACAAGCTATTTCCTTGCTCACGATGGTTATGCCTTTTTTCTCTTTTTTGAAGTTGGAGTTAGAGCTGAATAAAATGGGTTGCAACTTGAACATTACTCAAAAAGTCCTAAACATATTGTAATTATATTAATTCAGTCCTAAACCCCTTTTTTTGTGCCAATTTAGTTTATCCTATCAATTTTAACGGGAAATCACTGACACGAACGCAGATCGTCTTACGTGGTCTACGTGGCGCAGCTACCTCTAACATCTGACCTCACCGTATTTGGACTAGGCCTCGACCTAACCATGGCTAGGTGAGCCCTCGCCAGATCTGGGAAGCTTGGCCTCACCAAGCCTTGTCTCTGACCAGTCGTCGAGGTCCAACAACTGGCTGGAGGAAGAAGAAGGAGAAGAAAAGAAAAAAGAAAGAGAAAGAAAATAAAATATATATAATTGAAAAATATTAAAATGTTATTAAAAAATGTCCACGCCAACATTGGCAGCATCACGTAGGATGGTTGACGTTCATGTTAGCAATTTCCGGCTAATATTGACCAGAGAACTGAATTTATACAAATTCAAAAGGTTTAAAACTTAATTGGCAAAAAGAAAGGTTTAGGACTTAATATACACAATTGCAATAAGTTTAAGTTTTTTTTTTAATTCTCTCATTTTGTAACTCATATTTAATGAGCACTTGCATAATGGATAACTCATTTGGCAACGAAGTGGGTCAAAATGGGTACACAAAAAGTAAGGCCTAGTTTTTTTTTTTTTTTGGTCTGTTAAATAAGGCCTAGTTAAATGGGTCATAAAAGGATTAGATGGCCAATAACTCAGTCAAGGTATATTCTCACTTAAGTATTACATATTTGGCTTCCCACATGTGCAACTTATAGGGGATAAAGACACCATAAATGCCATAACTTTCATATGAAGCTCACTTGAGTGCCACAATTTTTGTTTCTATCACTTAAGTGCCATAACTATTGTAAAGTGCTCACTAAGTGCCATAACTTTTTTTTCGAACACGTAAGTGCTACATAACTTTTCAATTGATCGCTTGAGTGCCATCACTTTTTAGAAACGTTTACCACAAGTACTATACCATGTCAGATTTTTGGCACTTGAGTGAACGTTTTTAAAAAAATTTGGCACTTCAATGATCAATTGAAAGTTATGGCACTCATGTGAACATCTTTTTAGAAATTACAACACTTAAGTGATCGAAAAAAAAATTATGATACTCAAGTGAGCGCCATACAAAAGTTATATCACTTGTGGTGTTCTTATCCCAACTTGCAGGTGATGTCATTCAATTTGTTCCTGCATTTTTCATTGCAATTTTTTTTCTTTTATAGTAGAAGCTCAGAATTCTTTTTTATGTTGTAAATTAAAAAAGTTGACGTTGTGAAGTGTTGTATTTTCCGATTGAATGCATAAAATATCAGATTTTGTCATTTATTTGAAGAAAAATAAATAAATGAGTATTTGAAACGATTTTTGTTTCCATTTTTCTTTTTAATTTTTGGCTTTAAATGAACGAGATTTTATTTGTCTTATACAAATCATCTCAAATCTTTCATAATATAGACAACAGTACATAAGTTTAATTTTAATCATATAAAATTATTGTACAATTTTCAGAAATTTGGAGCTTTGTTTTTCATAGAATGCCAGGAATGACTTTTTGAAATTTAAAAGTGATGGCAAAAGCATTCTAATGAAATGAGAAAAATGAAAAAAGGATAGAAATAAAAGAAAGTATTCTTTCACCGTAGAAAAAAAAACCCAGGTAAGTGGGAACGTACTGAGCTGCCATGGTATTATTATAGCATGGTAAAAACAAGGATTAATACTAAATAAAAATCTTAAATTGGTACACCTATGACAAATTAATTAAATTTATCCACAACTAATTTTTTTTGACCATACAAGACCTCAAACCGGTACACCAGTGACAAATTTACCCTCCATTAGTTTCAATTAAATTTTATCGTCAAATTGTTAAGTTAAATGACACGTGATAGTTGATAGATATACCAGTTTAGGATTTTACCTCTCAGTTTATCACAGATTTATTAGTTTATGATTTTTCATTGTATTAATCTAATGTAATGGAGAGTAAATTTATCACAAGTGTACCAGTTTGAGATTTTTGTGGTCAAAAAATTAATTTTGGGTAAATTTATCACAGATGTACCGGTTTAGGATTTTTTGTGGTCAAAAAATTAGTTTTGGGTAAATTTGTTACAAGTGTTTTAGTTTAGGGTTTTTCATGGTATTAACCCTATAAACAACGCATATTTTTCTATTTACTTTGTTGTTTTAATTTGAAGATATCGTTATTGTTTTATCAAAGCACATGTAATGGGGGCTCATATAACTGCCGAGATCTTTGATAACCATGTCATTTATAAATTAATCAACGACAACACGGTGGTAAGAGATAGTGTAACAAATAACGAGGCATACAATTTTTTGTTCATCTTTAATCAGAAATAGTGGTTGTAATTTTGTTTATTAATTTTTTTAATTGTACCATGTTATGTGCACACTGACAGTCTTTTCTTTTTAATTCCGTTTTATTTTCAGACAAATGTTGAGTCTGTAATAATTCTTGAACCTAAACATTATATTTACTAGAACATTTGCTGTAGATTAGAGACCAATCAAATAGTTAAATCTAGTAATTAGCTGTAAATCTTACAACCAAACACAAATATCATAAAGAAAGCACCCAATTATCATCAGAATTATAAAAAGAATAGCTACATTAGGTATCCTTTTCGTTCATGGTGATGGTCAAAAGCAACTCCTCTTCATTAAGACATGAACATTAAAACCTCATTATACTCTCAACATGGTACATTTGTGCACTCTTTTACCCACCTTTATAGCTCTATGCTCCGAAAGAGAATCAATTAATAAGATTACCATTGTGTGTGTGTGCGCGCGTGATGACCCAATCGGGTTACTCATGAAATTTTTGTTTGAGAAATAATCATAATGATTATCTACAACAGTAATTGTATTACTTTGACTGTGTAAGTTTAATTTTTTTCTAATTTCATGGAGAAATATCAAAATGCATAGAAAATTAGGAAGAGTAACGCAAATATAGAAAAAAAAAATAAGTAGGCGAGAACATATATGCATCGTAAATATGAGTTTTAATGAACTTTAAATGAGTGGGTATGGTTTTCACAAGTTGAGTTAAATATGAATGTGTTTCAGTAATATGGGTTGGATCAAGTGTGGATTGAGTTTGGTATGGGCCATTAAATTTGTATTGGATATAAATAGGTCAAAACGGGTAAAATGGATTTGACCATTTTCACTCACTCATTTGAAAGCCCTAGGTGGGAAAAAACTTGAATTACCCTTGCTTGATCCTTTTGCAGTAGGAGTGTGCAAAACAAATCACCCAAAACGGGAACTGCTTTGTTTAGTTCGGTTCTGGGAGTGTTGGTCTGGTTCCTGATTCCTAAAACTAAAATCGGTGTCCAGGCAGTCCGGTTCCCGATTCCAAGAGGGAATCATACCGATCGAACCGAACCGACTACATATACTTTTATTTTATTTTCTTATTTCCTCAAATAAATTAGTAAAATGTAAATTAAACCCTAAGTGAACTTTATTGACATAAATTCATTAACAAAAATTAAAAAAATGTGAACTAAATCCTAAGTGACCGGTTCCCGGTCCTAGGACCAATCGGGAACCGATCATTCCTAAGTTGTAGAGAGTAATTTTACTACTGGAGCACAGGGCTTCCATCATTGCCCTCAGATATATCCAAGTTTTACTCGAACTCTACTCGGAGTTACTGGTGATCAACAGGAGGTCACACAAGCCACCTAGGCCCGAGAGAACCGAAAGATAATTGCACAGATTGGGCAATATCCTTTTCATAAAGAAGGTCGAACCCCACCCAACTTTGACCCGATCTGACCTCAAAAATTCATATTCACAATTTATGTAATGAACGGGCTTAGGCAACATATTAAATCTGACCTTCGGGCATGGTCGATCATCACCTCTACTCACCGGTGATTACACATCGAAGCGGGGCCATGCCACACAAAGCAACTCCGTGGGGCGCAGCTGTTGTGCGATATAGTCTTCTCACCTATTTCTCTCTATTCTTGCATGTCCGAATATTCCTTTATGACGACTAATTAAAGTCGATTGCCGCAGCAGGCCAAGGGATCACTTTCTCAATGTGAAGCTTCGGCTTCCCCAAACACAAATATCATAAAGAAAGCACCCAATTATCATCAGAATTATAAAAAGAATAGCTACATTAGATATCCTTTTCGTTCATGGTGATGGTCAAAAGCAACTCCTCTTCGTTAAGACATGAACATTAAAACCTCATTATACTCTCAACATGGTACATTTGGGCACTCTTTTACCCACCTTTATAGCTCTATGCTCCGAAAGAGAATCAATTAATAAGATTGCCATTGTGTGTGTATGTGTGCGATGACCCAATCGGGTTACTCATGAAATTTTTGTTTGAGAAATAATCATAATGATTATCTACAACAGTAATTGTATTACTTTGATTGTGTAAGTTTTTTTTTTTTATAATTTCAAGAAGAAATATCAAAATGCATAGAAAATTAGAAAGAGTAATGCAAATATAAAAAAAAAAAAATAAGTAGGTGAGAACATATATGCATCATAAATATGAGTTTTAATGAACTTTAAATAAGTGGGTATGGTTTTCACAAATTGAATTAAATATGAATGTATTTCAATAATATGGGTTAGATCAAGTGGATTGAGTTTGGTATGGGCCATTAAATTTATATTGCATATAAATAGATCAAAACGGATAAAATGGATTTGACCATTTTTTCTGACTCACCCATTTGAAAGCCCTAGGTGGGAAAAAAAACTTGAATTACCCTTGCTTGATCCTTTTGTAGTAGGGGTGTGCAAAACAAATCACCCAAAATGGGAACTGCTTTGTTTAGTTCGGTCTGGGAGTGTTGGTCCGGTTCCCGATTCCTAAAACTAAAATCGAAGAAAGTGGAATTCCCGATTCCAAGAGGGAATCATACCGATCGAACCGAACCGACTACATATACTTTTATTTTTTTATTTTTTTATTTCTTCAAGAAAATTAGTAAAATGTGAAATAAACTCTAAGTGAACTTTATTGACATAAATTCATTAACAAAAATTAGTAAAATGTGAACTAAATCCTAAGTGACTGGTTCCGGTCCTAAGGACCAACGGGAACCGATCATTCCTAAGTTGTAGAGAGTAATTTTACTACTGGAGCACAGGGCTTCCATCATTGCCCTCAGATATATCCAAGTTTTACTTCTTGAACTCTACTCGGAGTTACTGGTGATCAACAGGAGGTCACACAAGCCACCTAGGCCTGAGAGAACCGAAAGATAATTGCACAGATTGGGCAATATCCTTTTTCATAAAGAAGGTCGAACCCCACCCAACTTTGACCCGATCTGACCTCAAAAATTCATATTCACAATTTATGTAATGAACGGGCTTAGGCAACATATTAAATCTGACCTTCGGGCATGGTCGATCATCACCTCTATTCACCGGTGATTACACATCGAAGCGGGGCCATGCCACACAAACCAATTCCGTGGGGCGCAGCTGTTGTGCGATATAGTCTTCTCACCTATTTCTCTCTATTCTTGCATGTCCGAATATTCCTTTATGACGACTAATTAAAGTCGATTGCCGCAGCAGGCCAAGGGATCACTTTCTCAATGTGAAGCTTCGGCTTCCCCAAACACAAATATCATAAAGAAAGCACCCAATTATCATCAGAATTATAAAAAGAATAGCTACATTAGATATCCTTTTCGTTCATGGTGATGGTCAAAAGCAACTCCTCTTCGTTAAGACATGAACATTAAAACCTCATTATACTCTCAACATGGTACATTTGGGCACTCTTTTACCCACCTTTATAGCTATATGCTCCGAAAGAGAATCAATTAATAAGATTGCCATTGTGTGTGTATGTGTGCGATGACCCAATCGGGGTACTCATGAAATTTATGTTTGCGAAATGATCATAATGATTAGCTACAACAGTAAATGTATTACTTTGATTGTGTAAGTTTTCTTTTTTTATAATTTCAAGAAGAAATATCAAAATGCATAGGAAATTAGAAAGAGTAATGCAAATATAGGAAAAAAAATAAGTAGGTGAGAACATATATGCATCATAAATATGAGTTTTAATGAACTTTAAATAAGTGGGTATGGTTTTCACAAATTGAATTAAATATGAATGTATTTCAATAATATGAGTTAGATCGGGTGCGGGTCGAGTTTGGTATGGGTCACTAAATTTATATTGCATATAAATAGATCAAAACGGATAAAATGGATTGGACCATTTTCGATCTCACCTGACTCACCCATTTGAAAGCCCTAGGTGGGAAAAAACTTGAATTACCCTTGCTTGAGCCACTTGTAGTAGGGGTGTGCAAAACAGATTGTCCAAAATGGGAACTGCTCAATTTGGTCCGGTTCTGGGAGTGTCGGTCTGATTCCTGGTTCCTGAAAGTGGAATTGGCGATTCCAAGGAGAAACCAGACCGACTGGACCGGACCGACTACATATACTTTTATTTTATTTATTTTATTATTTCTTCAAATAAATTAGTAAAATATGAATTAAACCCTAAGTGAACTTCATTGACAAAATTTCATTAACAAAAATTAAAAAAATGTGAACTAAATCCTAAGTGACTGGTTCCTAATCTTAAGACCAACCGGGAACTGATTATTCCTAAGTTGCAGAGCGTAATTTTACCACTAGAGCACAAGGTTCCCATCATTGCACTTAGATATATCCAAGTTTTTTACTTGAAGAGGAACTTGAACTCTACCCGGAGCCACTGGTGATCAACAGGAGGTCACACGAGCCACCTAGGCCCGAGAGAACCGAAATATAATTGCGTAGATTGGGCAATATCCTTTCCGTAAAGAAGCTCGAACCCCACCCAACTTTGACCCGATCTGACCTCAAAAAATCATATTCATAATTTATGTAATGAACGGGCTTAGGCAACATATTAAATCCGACCTTCGGGCATGGTCAATCATCACCTCTATTCACCGGTGATTACACATCGAAGCGGCGCCATGCCACACAAACCAATTCCGTCGGGCACGGCTGTTATGCGAGATGGTCTTCTCACCTATTTCTCTCTACTCTTGCATGTCCGAATATTCCTTTATGATGACTAATTAAAGTCGATTGGCGCAGCAAGCCAAGGGATCACTTTCTCAATGTGAAGCTTCGGCTTCCCCAATCATCATCTTTTTTATAGCAATGCGTCATTGAAAAGTTAAAAAAACAATATTTTTCTGACCACGGAAAAACTGAATAATTTGATCCTCATATTTTTAACAGTTGTAAATCCCCCCTTTCATGTAAATTCTTGAGGGTTTGTTGTCTTATCTTTACCTTTCCGTTCATTAAAAGGTCCTAGGTTTTTGTAGCTTTGACGCAACGAATTACGCGACAAAAATTTGTAATAAATTCTTCTATGTGTATTCGTTTTTTTTCAAGTACATAAATACCATACACAATAATATCATCGTCCACCAAAAGAAATTCATAAAAAAAAATAGATAGGTTTTTCATGTCAACATGTTCTTTTACGTCATTTTTATTACATATATATAAGTAATGACCAAAAAAAAAAAAGAAATCAAATCTATAAATTAAGGTCCATTTTCCATACACATGCACTGTTAGAGGTTATGGGTTTGAGAGAGAAAAAATGTTTTGCTTGAAGTATTACACCAAGAGACATTAAGTTTGGAATGCTCAACAGTGTTACCTCCAGCGTAGGAAAAACCCTAGAGTTTATATGCAAGCTATTGGGCTCCAGTCCATATGGGCCCCAAATAACCATGCTTTACACCTATTGGGCTTGTATGTGAACATATTATTTGGACTATATTAACAATATATCTAACAATCTCCTCCTATGTTCACCATACAGCACAATCCAATACGGTGGTCAGTGTAATGTTCAAACAAATATGAATCATCCACATTCAGTCCAAGACAATCAACTTGGATCAGTCAAAGAGTTTTAGCACTAAATACTAAACTGAATCATAATTTGCAATCTAAAAAAGTGAATCATCCTTATCATGAATCTGTTCTGAGATCAGCATATAAAATTAAATATGAAGAGTTTTAGATTCAGTCTAAACTCATCCAAATCCCAAAATAAATCTCAGAATCAGTTCACAACCAAGCACAATGATGTTCACACAATTGAGATAGCAAAATGGAAGTCTCAAGTAAATGAACTCCATCAAAATGGGCAATAGCAGGTGACTTGTCAAGCCCCTACATACGCTGAATGATATATATATTCATTCATCTAGTGGATTATCTTGGTCAAGATCCAAACCAATAAGCTCTCCTCCATCTCTTGCCATCCCCTTTAAAATGTCATATTATTATGAATTCAATTAGGCAGAGAAGAACATATATTAATGTCATAAAGCATCAATATCATGTTCATAAGCATCAAGCCAGTTTCATAAATTATGAACAAGGCCTAGACAGTTTGAATTACAAAGAGCCATCAACTTCGGTTTATTTATAAAAGAATAATTACTGTCTAGTTTCAAAGAACAGGACCAATAGTCATATCACTTACAATAACCAACAGGCTTCTTATGCAAACAACTATCTCTGTATTTCAATTTGGAATGTCACAATTACTGATTCCTTAAAGTCAAATAATCTAGCATCAAGAATGAGACCATTTAACCAAAGGATAGTCCAATCTAGTTGGATTGTATCATCAAGTTTGGAATGACACAAGCCCCCAGATAGAACCTTTGAATTGGGTTAACGTCATCTTCATCAAGTTTGGAATGAGACAACTCACCCTTTTCAAATTAATCAGCAACCATGAACATCGATGAAATACATAAACTGTGCTTATCATTGTGGCCAACAAAGGAAGATTCGATAATGCAAAACATACAATTAGAAGGTAAGTAAATGGTAATTAAGACATATCTACATAGTCTTTAACCCAATTTCCCCCACTGTTTTGAATAATCGATCTATAGGCATACCCTTTGTGAGAGCATCGGCCATGTTATCCGTCGATCGCACATCGATCAAGGTGATAACTCCTTGTTCACGCAGATAATTCAACAACGCGTGTCTCAGTCTCACATGTCTTCTCTTGGAATTAAAGAGAGCATTCTTGACGACTTGGACAGCAGCTTGATTATCACAAAACAAGTTTAAAGAATTAATCTTTAGCTGAGTAAAAGGAATATCCATAATCAGATTCTTTATCCACTCTGCCTCTTCGCCGGCTGAGGCCAAAGCAAAAAGTTCTGATTCCATAGACGACAATGCAATACAAGTCTGTCTTTTGGATTTCCAAGTAATAGCAGCTTCACCCAAAGTGAATACATATCCACTAGTGGACTTACTATTTCCAATTTCTAAGCATCATAAGGCATCAAAATATCCATCTACAGTTAGAGGATAACCAGAATAACATAGAGCATAATCTTTAGTACCTTTAAGGTATCTCATCAGCCTACTAAGGGCATCCCAATGCTCTTTACTAGGATTACTAGTGAAACAACTCAGCATGCCAACTGTAAAGGCTATGTCAGGTCTAGTGCAACTCATAGCATACATGAGACTACCAATCAGTTTCGAGTACTTTAACTGATCAACACTGGTCCCTTCATTAGGACTCAGTCTTTTATTATAGTCACATGGTGTCGCACTCGGTTTACATTCATTGTATCTCAGGTAGAAAGTAGTTGCTCCATATAATGAGTCTGGCTAAGGGAGATGACTTGCCTTTCAAAACTTACTTTCATACCAAGAATGGTATTAGCAATACTAAGATCTTTCATGTCAAATTCTTTAGCTAAAGTAGCTTTCACGTCACTCACTACAGAATGATCGGAACCAAGAATTAACATGTCATCAACATACACGCAAATGATGACTATCTTATTTGACATAGAATGATGGTAAAGGCATTTATCTGAATAACTAGACTGAAAGCCATAACTCTTTACCACTTTGTCAAATTTAAGATGCCACATCTTAGGTGCTTGTTTAAGACCATACAAAGATTTGTTCAATTTACAAACTTTGTCCTCAAGACCTTTCATAACATACCCTTCCGATTGTTCCATGTAGATCTCCTCATTTAACTCTCCATTTAGAAAAGCTGTCTTTACATCCATTTGATGCACTACAAAGTGTTCAATAGATGCCAAAGCAAGAAGAATTCTTATAGTTGATAGATGACACATAGGTAAATAGACATCAAAATAGTCTATTCCACTCTGGTTTTTTATAGCCTTTAGCTACTAAACGTGCTTTGTATTTGGCTATTGATCCATCACTATTCAGTTTCTTTTTCAATACCTACTTACAGCCTATAGCCTTAGCCCCTTTTGGCAAATTGACTAGCTGCCAAGTGTGGTTCTGTAGCAAAAAGCTCATTTCATCATCTATGGCTTTTGCTCACAGTAGAGATTTCCTAGATCTTATTGCTTCCTGATAGGAGAATGGATCATCTTCTAGATGGTAAGTAATAAAGTCCTCACCAAAACTTTTGGGAACTTTATCTCTTGTAGATACTCTAACTGGAACTTGTCCAACAATCAATTGTAGGGAATTAGTGCCAGAAAAGCTTGTTTCAAATTCTACAGGAGACTCTGAAATCATATCTGTAGATCCAGAAACATTCAAGCCATGATCTCTGAGAAACTTGTTCTCGAAAAATTCTGCATCTCTAGATTCTATCACTGTATTAGTAAATAGATCTAAAAATCTATATGCAACACTATCTTCCACACAACCTAGATATACACAAGTAATGGTTCTAGGTCCCACTTTAGGTCTTTTAGGATCTTGTATTATTACATAAGCAATACAGCCCCAAGTCTTAAGAGTATCATATCTACAAGGACACTTATGCCATATCTCATGAGGCGTCATAGACAACTTAGAGTGCGGCAACCTGTTTAGGATGTGATTAGCAGTTAGAACTGCTTCTCCCCAATAGAAGGAAGGCATGCCAGCTATAAGTAACATGGAATTTAACATTTCAGTTAACGTTCTATTCTTACACTCGGCAACATCATTTGATTGGGATGAGTAAGGAGCAGTGGTTTCAAGTATTATACCCTCTGAAGCACAAAAGTCCTTGAACCCTGTCATTGTATATTCTCCTCCTCTATCACTTCTAAACCTCTTAATTTTCAAGTTGAGTTGATTTTCTACTCTAAACTTGAAAATCTTAAACTTTTCAAAAACCTCATCTTTCGATTTCAACAAATAAACATGACAATATCGAGAAAAATCGTCTATGAATGTTAGTAGATACTTCCGACCACCTCTAGTAACGTAATTTCTGAAGTCACAAAGGTCAGAATGTATTAGCTCAAGAAGTTGTGCTTTTAGAAACCGACTTAAAAGGTTTTCTAGTGATCTTAGCCTGTGCACAAACTTCACATTTGTCAAATCGAATAGAAATATCCAATGGAATGTTGTGAGTTTTAGTTAGAAGTTGCATCTTCCTGTAATTCACATGTCCAAGTCTATTGTGTAATAACTTTGGATCAATCAAAGTAGAATTCATATGGTTGATGCTATCAGTATCTAAACTCAACCTATACATACCATTAACCATGAATGCACAACCGAAATAACATGAGTTAACAGATAAAGTTACTCTACCATTCATAGTTGAAAAGGACATACCGGCTTTATCAAGTAAACTCATAAATATCAAATTCTTTTTAAGTAAAGGTACTACTCTAACATGTTTCAGAGTTAGTACTTTACCTGAAGAAAGCACCAAATTTGCAGTTCCAGCATGAGTCACCTCTGCCTCACCACCATTACAATTTTCTACGGTGTCTTTCACTTCTATGACCTCAATGAGTGAGTTCTTGTCATTTGTAGCATGACAAGTAGTGCCACTTAACCACCACTCAGAGGAGACTCTGGCCTTTCCATTCTTCATCATTCCAATGAAGGCTTGAGGCTCAAATTTACTAATTAACATATTAGTCACAGTTTGTGGTGTGTCATTCTTTGGCTTCTTTTGTAGCTTACACTCTGCTGCCCAGTGACCCCACTTTCCACAGTTATGGCACTTGCCCTTCTTCTTCCTTTTGAAGATAGTCTTTTTGGCCTCTAACTGTGAAAATGATTCACCTATTGATGACTTCGACTTTTTCCGAGGTTTATTGGAATGTGAAACTAAGTTGGCAATTGACTTTTGTTGTCCATCTTGTTCCAAACTCTTCCTAGTATACCTCTTTAATTCATCCAGTCTCATAAGTTCTTTTTGTTTGTGCATTTCAGTCTTGAAAGATCTCCATTCAGCAGGTAGCTTACTCAACACAAGACCAACAAAGAGATTATCGAACATATTAGAGTTATCCTCTTTCAAGTTATCCCATATCTCTTTCGCTGTCTTAAACTCACTATAAGTCATAGCTAGACGAGGATTTAAAGAGGTTAACGAGTAATCTCTACAAAAATCTTCATCTTTGTTCCATTGATATTCATCAACATCTTCAGTGATAGATGCAAAATCACTCAATACTGTGTGGAATATTTCACGTTCTTTCATGCCAAATTGAACTTGCAATTTCCAACCATGAAATTCAGTGACATCAAGTGATTGTAGCTTGAT
This sequence comes from Syzygium grande, assembly GCA_024733475.1. Taxonomy (NCBI): domain Eukaryota; kingdom Viridiplantae; phylum Streptophyta; class Magnoliopsida; order Myrtales; family Myrtaceae; genus Syzygium; species Syzygium grande. The sequence goes on along the minus strand of JAMXDD010000007.1, from coordinate 15,227,295 downwards.
AATATCATAGGAACTATGTTTTTCCATTTTAATCAGAGCAAAGACGTAGAAAGAGTGCACCTTGAAGTTCAGGAACGCACAAAGTCGAATAATACCCTAACCTTGGTCAAACGCGCTCAGAGATGGAGTTTGCCAAAACAGACCCTAAAAACATATTCGAGCGCCCAAAAACCTTAAGATGGACTGCCCTTGTTGCTGGAAGCGAAAAGTGCGGAAATTCGCTGAAAGCCGAAAAATCACGGAAATTCGCAGGAAGCCAAAAATCGCTGAAACTTCCGGTTGTCGTATCTCAGCCATCTGAACTCCGTTCAAGGCGAGTAACCACTCAAAACGCTCGTATCGACGAGTAGAACAAGATCCAAGTGGTTTGACCCTCTGAAATTGGCTATAATTTCTGGGTTCTTGAATCAAAGATTTCGGCCACCGAATCTTCAAACTCAAATCCCGGCCAACCCTCTCGCCGAAATTGAAAATAGATAATACCTTCGAGTTCGTCTCGACGAGATATTCGAGTAGACACCTTTCTTGCTCAAATCCGACACACGAATCTAATACTTCAGGATTGTTGGAGGTTATGGGTTTGAGAGAGAAAAAGTGTTTTGCTTGAAGTATTACACCAAGAGACATCAAGTTTGGAATGCTCAACAGTGTTACCTCCAGCATAGGAAAAACCCTAGAGTTTATATGCAATCTATTGGGCTCCAGCCCATATGTGTAACATCCCGAATTTTTAATCCAATTTTGGGGTTTATAAAATGCATAATTTGTCAGTGTGCTTATAGTAAAATCTCGCCCGAGAACTGATCACTCTCGGTTATTATTTTCAACCAGAGATTTCGCTAGAATCGCACTCGATCGAATTTTCGTCGTTATTTGGACCCTGAACTTGGCAGTCGATTTTCGGGTGTTTCAGGACGCAATAAATTGGATGGTGTCAGTATTAAGGTTGCCCGGTATCGAGATTGTCAGGAATAATGAAAAAAGTTTGGGTGTTCGGACTAAGTGCGAATTTGGACTAGTAGACCCCTCGTTAAATTTTGGTCAAATTAATTTGGCCTTTGTCCCTTTTTAAGTGTGAGGTCTACTTTGGACCGGTAGACCATTTTCCATTTTGAAATTGGACTCCCGGTTTGCGTTTAATATTTAAATTTCTATAAATTTATTTCAAAAATCTCTCTCTCTCTCTCTCTCTCTCTCTCTCTCCCTCGGGTTCCCGCGTGCGCCCATCCCCCCTGTCCCGTCCGTCCTTTTTCCCCACCCACTCCCGTCAACTCTCTCTCTCTTCTCCCTTCTTCCTCCTCTTCCTCTTCGTTCTTCTTCTTCTTCTTCTTCGCTTGGTTTCGCTTCATACGCCGCCCGGGGGCTCTCGTCGCCCGGGAAACTCGTCCCCGCCCGAGCCGCCGCCCGGCTTCCCTCTTCCTCCTTCCCCCCCTTGGCCTTCCCGGACGACGCCACATACAGTTACCGCCTTTGCTTACGCTTCCGACGACCCCGGACCGCCACGCCCGGCCGCCCGCGCGCTCTATACCGTCGCCGCCGGTCCCGTCAGCCGACCTCGCTGGCTCGTCCTTGACCCGCCGCCCGTCACGCTTCCCTTCTCCCCCTCCCTTCCTCTGTTTTCTCTCTCCCTGTTCTTGCCAGCCCACGACTAGCCACCGTGAGCCCCGCCCGTCTTGGGAAGTCTGGCTGGCTACCCTCGCAGGGCGTTACTGGCTTGCTCCGTCCAGCCTCATCGTCGGGATCCAGCCCTCCTCTCCCTCTCACTCTCCCCGGTTCCTCCCTCTCTCTCTCTCTCCCCCTGTTTTGGCCGAGGAGGACCTCCATGCACAGCCCGCCGCCGGGCTGGGCCTCGGCCAGGGCTTGGGCCACCGAGCCAGCACGGTCTCGCCGAGGCGCCCCCAGGAGCTCGCCTCGCCGCCCCCGTCCGCTCCCCAACAGCCCGGCGTCACTATTCATCGCGGGGTCATTGTTCATCGCCGGAAAACATCGTTTCATTTCCCGCCAAACACTGCTCCGGCAAGGCATTGTTCGGCGACACTGCTCCGTGGGTCTTTGTTCACCCGAACCCGAATCGGCCCGTTCGGCCCATTTTAAGCGTAGGACACCCGGTGAGTTTGACCCTAAACCCTAATTAGGATTATTTGCATTTCTAGACCGGTTTATGGGTTAATTTAGGGGTTATTTGTGGAATTAATTAGGGGTTTTGATCGTGGCCAATTTGATGGATTAGTTTGATAAATTAATGGAGGATTAGTGGCCCGAGAGGTGCGATAAATGGGTTAGTCAGTTCGGATTAATTTGGCTCGAGTTCGGGTTTTATTTGTGGATTATTTGCGCGCCGTATATTAATTTTTGGGTGGTGGTCAATTAGAATGATATTTGGGGAGTATAATAGAATATTTTGGTGATAATTATTGGCCCAGAAATTACGGTTTGATGGTCGCCCACGACGGGATTAAATTTGGGCGCGACGCGATTAATTTGAGGACTAGGCGTGTGAATACCGGGATTGGTTGATTTGTGTAACTGACACAATTGAGCCTCAATTCTGATTAATTTGAGGGTGCCTAGTTGCATATCCAGTGAGACCAAGAATAGATTAGCTTGGCGAGCTTCGGGTGCATAAATTTCATGTTGATCCAATTGGGTGTTTTATATACATAATTTATGTGTCGAAATTTTGCCATATTTGTGTGGGGTGATTTGATTTACTTGGGTTTGTGATTCATTGAACTAAATGCCATTGTGAAATTTGTGAGTGCCCAAGTGTGGTTATTGCAGTCATGAATGTGTATCATGAACATTGGCATGACATATGCATATACGAGTATGCCCGAGTGACATGTGCATTGTGATCACCTAAATTGCCCCCGATGCGCCTAACGCGGGTTCGGGATAAAATTGAGGTTTGTGAATGTGTGATCACAATAAACCCCGATGCGTGTTACGCTGGGTAGTGAATGCCGCCCCGATGCGTGTTACGCTGGACGATGCCCGCACGCCGGAAGACAACCAACCCGATGCGTTTTACGCGGGCTCGTTCGTGAGAAGATCGGTGTTGGCGCCGATGCGCTTTTGACGCTGGCCAGAGACACCGGGCCGCTTGAGGCGCTTTTTAACGCGGGCCACAAGTGTTGTGATTAAAGAAATAGACCTGATGCGCTTAACGCGGGTCGGAGGAGAAATTGAGAAATGACTGAGTGCTAGTGTGCAAGTATGCGGTAATGCATTGATGAGGCATGAGCATGAGTGCGAGCACTGGCATATGCATAACATGCGCTAGACATGGGAATGCGGTACATACACCGTGATCAAGTTTCGCTGCGTGTTTGTTATTATTCCCTGCACGCCTAACCCGCAGTGGTCATGTGATTTCTAGATTCGGCCGAGGGCCCCGAGTCATGTAATCGCTTAGTTTGTGTGCTATCTGTCTAGTACTTGTCAGGAGGTGCATGTTAGCCTAGTTTAGGTTTAGGGAATTACTCGCTGAGATTTATTCTCACGGTTGTTGTAAAACCGACATTTTCAGATCCCCGGCCTTGAGGATGACAGGTGTCCCGATGCATTTTTGGGAAGAGCCCCCGACCAATTGTAGTACTTGAACCCCGAGCCACTTACCCCTTTTTGTCAGTAGTGGCCTTGACCCGCTTTTGATTTTTGGTATTCGGGCTGTACTTGGATATTGTATATGAATTCCAGTATTAGTACAAGTGTTTTTTTTTTGGGGATACCCTTGGTCATGTATTGATATATGTACGGGTGGTTTTAATTGCTTCCGCATGTGCTGTTTATCTCTGTGTTGGGTGTTGGGTCGGCGACGCGTCCTGGGACGTCGCACACAAATCGACCTCTGCGAGGGATGTGGCGCACCGAGAAGTGCGGGGCGTGACAATATGGGCCCCAAATAACCATACTTTACACTTATTGGGCTTGTATGTGAATATATTATTTGGACTATATTAACAATATATCCAACATGCACTCTGGTGTGTAATCATTAAAAATGATAATCGAAGCAGGCTCTTCGACTCCCCATAACAAAAAGGGACTTGAAATATATTGCATGCGTAATTTTTTTTTTTTGGGTCAAATTATTGCATGCGTGATTAGGACGTGTGGATGCAGACTTTCCCACTTCCTTTGAAAAGAACCACAAGAAGCAGCCCATTATTATTATCAACTCATTAAAGAAGCTTATTTTCAAATCAACAAATCATAAAAAAAAGGTACAATAAATCTTCCCCTTTCGATGACCATACCCAGCGAAGCCAACCGTATATGAAAATGATTTAATAAAAAAAAATAAGTGAACCAAAACTAAAACGCCCTTAAATCTCGAGTGTAAAAGTTTAAAGAACACATATATATCTCTCCAAACGAGTCCACTTTGCAATTCTCAATACTTTTGTCACACGAGCTTACTGAATAATAAAAATAAAATAAAATTGAAGGACCGATGTTGATTGCCGAATAAAATTAACGGAGAGAATTACAAGAGGAGGAGTGATTAAAAAAAAAAAGCCCGCCTTATAGTCAGCGGACCCGTGATAACTATGTAATAATACGCTTTAAATGTCTTTCTGATTGATTCAATTTTGGTCTTTGATGAAGACCACCATTCCCCTTATTTTGAGTCCGAGTAGCAGTTGTTCTTTTCTCATTTTTAATCGTACGTGTGTATGCTTTCTTTGCCTCGGTGGAAGAGAAATCGTACATTGCATCGGTTGCGTCGGCAGATCCCTCGCGGGGTGGTCTACGAGTGCCTCCCCGTGTCCTTGCTCCAAGTAGATCCGAAGAGCAATGCCCATTTAAGGATTTAAACTCACATTGCACGATGGGGCCGAGTCGCAGAACCGCCGACTGCGCTGCACCCAACGAGGCCTTTCCAGCGGGGCTATTCATTCCTCACTCTAATGCATCATTTTGGGATGATGTATTCTTGAAAGCACAAGTCATTAGAAAATAATAGGAAAGAATAGAATCGAATTTTAAGGCGTAAATACACTGTCATTAAAGAATTATTTACCCCATAAACATAGGCAATTGCAAAATGAGTCAGTTCTCCAAGATTTTTAAAGTACCGTGAGGAAACCATCAAGAGAATCCGCATAACTAATCTCTGAGAAGATTTTCTAGAATCATCTACAATGTCACATCTCACTCCAGTCTACAGCCATACCGAAATCGCTCGATCATGGACAAGTTCGCAAATACCTAATTAGAAATACCTAAGTTGGGATGACACGGCTAGAGAGGGCCATGCATTCTCCAGTAACTATACTTATATTTATATGATCTATGGCTATGACAAGAACTGCAGGATAGAAAGATGCAAGGGCAATATTTGCCTCTGCTACAAATGCCCATTTAGTCAAATCTGTGGGAAAGTCACCACGTTGACAATAATGAATGGGAACATTAGGAGTGTAAAAGCTTGTTGCCCTAGCGAGTTGCCTTCTGAGAGCATGACGTTTACGTCTTTTAACATGCTTAAAAATTTAATGGAGAATAGGAAAACCTTGTAAATCAAATACCTTTACCCTTTTTATGTTCATCTTGAAGGCCTCTAACCCCGAGTCACGATTAGCTCACAACATAGGAGGGATTCGCATAGCGGTTGTGCAAGTTTGGAGTGTATATTTCACACCCAAAAGAAATCCAAAGCAAAGCCAAGAAGAAGCAGCTAATGCTGCCTCTACCCAGACTAGATGTTCCATTCCAAGAGGATAAGCAAGCATTTCAAATTCCCAAACCCAGGAAAAAATAATAAAAGAGGAAAAGAATATATTTGTCTTCCCCAGATGAAACTGGAATTCACTTGATGCTTTCAACTGTATGAATCGTATGCTGATGACAATTACTGAGACCATGAAACAGCGAGTGGGTAGAACACCCGTTTGGCTTAAAACACCTAAGCACAGTCACCCAACCTCTCCGCACCGTTCGAACAAAGAAACCAAGGCCGCCTTATGAGACGGCGTCCACCACCTGTTTGAAAGAAAGGCCGAGGAGTGGCGACGACTTATCGATCCAAACGCCGTTCGCAAACAGACATAAATACAGAAATGAAGTTTGGCAAATGAAATAGAAAGATCATCTATTGGCAAAAAGACATCCCGACAACGATCTTGAGGACATCACAGGCGAAACTAGGAGCGAAAAGAAAACACCCATCGAGAAATCTGATCTGAGAGACGAAGAGTTTATCCATTGGCAAACGGAGTACAGAGATTCAAGACAAAAGGCAGAAGCAACAAAACCGTTTTAACCTCAGATTTTTCCCCCCAGAAAACACAGAAGAAAGTCTGGCCCAACTTTCAGTCCATCACAACTATTTTGTCGCGGCAAGGTACCCATCCACGAGCAATTTGGTCACCTCAAGCTTCAGGGCCGCTCTTTCCACAGCCAGGGCCGCTCTCTCCGCAGCCATCTTCAGCTCTGCCATTTGAAACTCCCGGAACCTGTTCTTCACCTCCTCCACTTTCGTGCGGCCGACCATCCTCGTACCAACTCTCAGGACCTCCTCATCAAGCTCTATCCCGTAAAACTTCAAACGCAGAAGACACGCTGGCCCAGTACTCTTCCTCAGACTCTTCCTTCGGCAATTTCGACGGGCCAGCAGAAGGCCCCCCCTTCTTCTCAGGGGAGGTGGGCACTCCTCCTCCACTGCCGCCGCCGCCGCCGCCGCCGCCGCCGCCTTCGCCTTTGTCTCAGAGTACTCGGCAAAGCTCGAACACGTTCCGCTCATGGGGCGTCTTCCCGATACGCCCGGTCCTACTCGCCTTCACGAACCTGCGCTTTAACTCCTTCATCTTATCCAGCAGTTTCGATTGGGTAACCACAAGGTCCTCCCCAATGTGCACAAGCGCCAACGGATCACCGCCCTTCCTCGCCCTCTTAGAAGGGGGCTGAGAAGTGCCGGCCCCGCCTTTCGCGGTGGAAGAGGGCTTTCCCGTTGCTGCTCCGAGATCAGATGGGGAGCGGGAGTCGGAGTCGGACCCGGATCCGGACTCTCCAGACGAGGCCATGAGAGCCGAGAGATGAGGATGAGGAAGAAGGGTCGAAGTGAGGGTGACGGAGTGCGTGTGTGCTCGGCCAGGAAGAGAGGGAGAGAGAGAGAGTGTTATTTATATTTGCTTGGACGTTTTAATTAGTAAATTATTCGACCAAAAAACAATAATTAGTAAATTAGATTAGTGTACTCATTTAAGAATGATAATGAACACACTGATCTGATCACAGCGCCTCCTCCATCTTTTGCAACTCCCCCAAAAAAACTCCCTTAAAATTAAAAGGGAAAAAAAAAGGAGGGAAAATCAACAAAATCGATCCGATTTATTACATATTTGAAGATGGAACAAAATGGCGTCCAAATGTAGCCCATCCTCATACTAATAAAAATTTCCGTACAAAAATCTTAATATTAACAAAAAAAACCTAAATTGAAATATATGTGACAAATTTATCCAAAATTAACTTTTTTTTATCACCAAAAACCCCAAACCGATACACATATAATAAATTTACCCCAAACTAATTTTTTGACCTACAAAAATCTCAAATTAATAGACTTGTGACAAATTAAGACGAAAAATCACAAATTAATAAATTTATGACAAATGGAAGGTAAAACCCTAAACTAGCACACATTTTAACTACCACATATCATCTAACTCAGTAATTCCGACGGTAAAATTTAACAGAAATTAACAGAGAGTAATTTGTTGTATATGTATCAGTTTGAGATTTTTCGTGATATTAACTCTAACAATAATTTAGTATGAATTTCAAAATTTGTCTAAAGCAATATCGATGAAAGATATATACATATTTAAGCAAAAACAGAAAGTTGAAAATAATTCAACAAAATCAAATCGCATTTCCTAGACTATCTGCTAATACACGAACAGGGGCCAAAGGCCCAAAGAGCGTCAAAAGTCGATCTTCATAGTGTTACATAATGCTCGGTTTTTAAATTATGAGTTGACAATTTCTGTCCTTTACCCTCTTTTTGTCTGCATGGATATAAAAATTAGGTGCACCAATAACATGTTACGAAAGAAGTTCAAAGACGGTCAATCAAGGCAAAAGCATTCTCAAGAGTCAATTCATGTAATCGAGTATAAAGATAACGGCAACAATTTATCATAATAATGGAACCGAGAATATCGTTCTCAAATTTATTTACATATCTTACACTGAAAGTATTAAATACTGTAAAGTGGAGCATTTTTGGGTTTGCATGTTCATTGCGCATATTGTACAATATTTGAATTCCGTCTTTATATTTAGCATATACATAGCAAGAAGAAAAACGTGCTCGCTCTTTTACGAAACCGTGCTTCACCGTCCATCTTAAAAGTGCAGCTGTTGTACCCCCCAAAAAATTGGTCCCCAAAATATCAAAGAGACGCATGGGATCATACATCAACATCGGAATAGCTTGCGATTTTTTTAAATGTTGCTGATCGTTTTATAACGGACCATGTTATCTTCCAACCACTTTCCTAATTAGTGAGTTGTGAATTGCGGAGATTGCTCACGTGCAAAATGAACCAACTATTAATATTAGATTAAATAATGGTGACGGTTAAAACCCATTAATTGAAAGGACGATTGAAGGAAATTTTATTTAAATTAGAATTATGAAAACTATAGCACATTATAATTACTTTTTTTTTGTGGATGGGTAGTCACATAAACAATAAATGACACATCAATCGGAAAGGGAAAGTATGGAAATCAACCGTGCAGGAGAGACAACCCTCTAGCAAGAATTTTGCAAAATTTAGAAATGATTTTAGCGAAGGCATATATAATAGGGTTAATATCACGAAAAATCCAAAATTAATACATTTGTGATAAATTTACCCCAAACTAATTTTTTAACCACCGAAAACCATAAACTGGTACACCTGTAATAAATTTAGCTTATATTAATTTTTAGCCACCAAAAACCTAAAATTAATATATTTTTGATAAATTTACTCTCCGTTAGTTTTCGTTAAATTTAATTAATACCACAGAAAATCACAAATTGGTACACTTGTGTCAAACGGAGGGTAAAACCTAAAAATAATATATCTATTAACTGTCATGTGTCATTTAATAAAGAAATTTAATAGTAAAATTTAATGGAAACTAACTGAAGGTAAATTTTTCATAAGTATATAAGTTTAAGATTTTTGGTTATCAAAACATTAATTTGAGGCAAATATATTATAAATATATTAATTTGAGATTTTCGTGATATTAATTTTATATAATAAAATTAGAATCCGGGCTCAATATAGAGGGGGCGTCATGCTTAAGAGGGGGAGGGGGTCATGCTTGTCCATTGCTAACAAAAACTGATCCGACGGAGGGAATTGGGCTGTGCAGAGAGAGGCTGCTCTGGCCAGTGGACGGACGGCTGTGACTCTCTTGCGTACAGGGACGTCTGGGGAAACGGAACATCGAGAAGGGCTCCGACGCTGATCCGCCCTTTTGTCCTCTTGGTAAAACCTCGGCGTGCCCCCTCTGCTTTGCTTTTTGGCTTTTCTTACGTAATTTTTCTTTTTTGTATTTCCTTTTCCTTGTCCCACGCTTCTTTCTTAAGACACGATCAAAATTTGATATTCGTCAAGGTTAATATCACCAAAAAAATCTAAATTAATATATTTATAATAAATTTATCTTAAATTAATTCTTTCATCATCAAAAACTCGAGACTGATACACACCCGACAAGTTTACCTTTTGATAATTTTCATTAAATTTTACCATCAAATTGTTATATTTTAAGACACGTGATAATTAACGGATGTACCGGTTTGAAGTTTTACTCTCTGTTTATTATAGGTTTACCGGTTTATGATTTTTCGTGATATTAATTTGATTTAACGAAAATTAACAGATGGTACATTCGTAACAAATGTACCGGTTTGAAATTTTTTATGGTCAAAAAATTAGTTTTTGGTAAATTTGTTACGAGTGTACCAATTTGAGATTTTTTGTGGTATTAACCCTATTCCTAACTACACCCGCGAAGTACTCATTTACCCTAATCCTTTCATAACCCTTCGCCAACTAAGACAATTTATCTTCCAAGAGATTTCACTTGCTTATGTTCATTGTTTGTCGAACACAACAAATCCATCATCGATGTTTGACATGATCGAATAATAACCCATCAATTCCTTCACAATGCTCATGATATGTTTACCTTATGTCGGTTGGCACGGGACTTTAATTTCTCAAAAGCATTGCTTTCCAAAGGCCCAATGCTTATAGCTTATGTAGACATTGCTTTTATTTAGTTAGGTACAATATAACTTTTTAAAACCGGTCTAAGCGACTCTACATATCATCCATCCATAAAATAGACGAAATTATATCATTGTTCATCAAAGAAAAGAGGGAGTTATATATCTACTTTTGTCCGGTACTTGAATTTTGCATGGCCATTTGCTTGGACATTGTAATTAGTAAATTAGAAAGGATTTGAATGTACAATTCAAACAAATTATTCAAATAAATTGGGGACTTAGGGATCATGGAAAAGCGTTTTGATGAAACTCATAGGAAAAAGAGAAATGGTACACAGCATCATCTTTGAGGCCTTCATCGCTTCAACATCCCATAAAAAAACCCTCTTAAAATTAAAAGGAAAAAGAAGGGGGAAATCATCAAAATAGATCCGATTGATTACATAAAGACCTTTTTCTGAAAAGAAAATTTGAAGATGGGGACAAAAAGGACGTCGAGAAGTGGCCCATTGTCATAGTTCTTGTTATTTTCAAATGAAGAAATCGTAAAATATCTGGTACTATCTGACTCTTTTGTCCTTTACGCTCTTTTTTGTCTGCACGTGTATAAAAACTAGGTGCACCAATGGCATGTTGTAAAATAAGTTCGAAGATGGTCAGCGCAAAAGCAATTCTCAAGTGTCGATTTAGTCACGTGGCACGCTAACGTTGAAGCTACTTTTTAACATTGGCATAGGAAAGGGTGTAGTTTTCTAGGGCAATTTAGAACATCATGTAATATAAATGCACTTAATGCGCGGTGTGCTGCTTGTAGGGGGTGTAACCTAAAGTCGCTTTTGAATAAGGGTAATCTAATCTCGATTCTCAAAATTAGGAATCGGAAACCGAACCGATTGGTCCTGAAATTGAAAATTGGATCTATTAGTCCTAGAATCAAGGGATGAACCAGGTGGTCCTAGAATCGAAAATTGAATCTATTGGTCTTAGAATTGGGAACCAAATTGTATTGCCGATATGGTCTAATGGAACTAATCACTTAAGGTTTAGTTCACATTTTATTAATTTTTTTGAAGAAAAAAAGTATATGTAATTGGTCTGGTACATTCTCGAGGACTAGACCGAATGGGGTTCCGGGCGATTTCCGGTTTAGGCGATTCGCTTTGCACACCCCTATTTCTGAAGATGTCACTTGGCAATTTATTTAACATAAGCTAACTTCTCTCTTCTATTTACCCTTTTCCGATGATTCTTTCCAAGGAGTTTATTGAGGAGTGGGGGCAAGGAAGTTGCTCTCGTGGGTCTAAGACGCGCCATTCAAAATTCTGCCATTGTTAGCTAAAATCATGCGATTAGAAGAGATAATTGCTGTAACATTTTCTCGTTACTTGGATCAACAAAGTAGATCGTACCACAATCGAGCTCTAAATTTATGTGCCAGATATCAAAATATAGCGTGGACTAAAAGGGTTGAAGAAGAAAAGAGTTGCCGACGATGATCTCCCAACTTCGATCGCAATGGCCAGATTATCATCGATGTTAGAAGGATTTAACAACGACATGACCTATATTGGAAGTTATGGGTTTGAGAGAGAAAATAGTGTTTTGCTTAAAGTATTACATCAAGAGACGTCAAGTTTGGAACGTTCAACAGTATTACCTTCAGCGTAGGGAAACCCTAGAGTTTATATGTAAGCTATTGGGCTCCAGCCCATATGGGCTCAAAATAATCATACTTTAAATCTATTGGACTTGTATGTGAACATATTATTTGGACTATATTAATAATATATCCAACAATCTCCTCATATGTTTACCATACTGCACAATCCAATACGGTGATCAGTGTAATGTTCAAACAAATATAAATCATCCACATTCAGTCCAAGACCATTAACTTGGATCGGTCAAAGAGTTTTAGCACTAAATATTAAACTCAATCATAATTCGCAATATAAATAAGTGAATCATCCTTATCATGAATCTGTTATGAGATTAGTACATAAAATTAAATATGAAGAGTTTCAAATTCAGTTTAAACTCATCCAAATCCCAATATCAAAAAAAAAAAAAAAAAGAATCAGTTCACAACCAAACACAATAATGTTCACAAAATAGAGATAGCAAAATGGAAGTCTCAAATAAATGGAATCCATCAAAATGGGCAATAGCAGGTGACTTATCAAGTCCCTACATACTTAGAATGATATATTCATTCATCTAGTAGATCATCTTAGTCAGGATCCCACCCAATAAGCTCTCCTCCATCTCTGTAATCCCCTGTAGAATGTCAAATATGAATTTCATATTATTATAAATTCAATCAGGCAAAGAAGAACTTATATTAATGTCATAAAGCATCATAATATCATGTTCATAAGCATCAAGCCAGTTTCATAAATTATGAACAAGGCCTAAACAGTTTGAATTACAAAGAGCCATCAACTTTGGTTTATTTATAAGTGAATAACCATTGTCTAGTTTCAAATAGCAGGACCAATAGTCATGTCACTTACAATAACCAACAAGCTTCTTATGCAAACAACTATCTCTATATTTCAATTTGGAATGTCACAATTACTAATTCCTTAAAGTCAAATAATCTAGCATCAAGTTTGGAATGAGATTATTTAACCAAAAAGGATAGTCCAACCTAGTTGGATTGTATCATCAAGTTTGGAATGACACAGGCTCCCCAGATGGAACCTTTGAATTAGGTTAACGTCATCTCCATCAAGTTTGGAATGAGACAACTCACTCTTTTCAAATTAATTAGCAACCATGAACATCGATGAAACACATAATCTGTGCTTATCATTGTGGCCAACAAAGGAAGATTCGATAATGCAAAACATACAATTAAAAGGTAAGTAAATGGTAATTAAGACATATCTACATAGTCTTTAACCCCGTTTCCCCCACTGTTTAGAATAATCGATCTGTAGGCATACCCTTTGTGAGAGCATCAGCCATGTTATCCGTCGATCGCACATCGATCGAGGTGATAACTCCTTGTTCGTGCAGATAATTCAACAACGCATGTCTCAGTCTCACATGCCTTCTCTTGGAATTAAAGAGAGCATTCTTGACAACTTGGACAACAGCTTGATTATCACAGAACAAGTTTAAAGAATTAATCTTTAGCTGAGTCAAAGGAATATCCATAATTAGATTCTTTATCCACTCTGCCTCTTCGCCGGCTGAGGCTAAAGAAAAAATTTTTGATTCCATAGACGACAATGCAATACAAGTTTGTCTTTTGGATTTCCAAGTAACAGTAGCTCCACCCAAAGTGAATACATATTCACTAGTGGACTTACTATTTCCAATTTCTGAGCACCATGAGGCATCAGAATATCCATCTACAGTTGGAGGATAACTAGAATAACATAGAGCATAATCTTTAGTACCTTTAAGGTATCTCATCAACCTACTAAGGGCATCCCAATGCTCTTTACTAGGATTATTAGTGAAACGACTCAGCATGCCAACTGTAAAGGCTATGTAAGGTCTAGTGCAACTCATAGCATACATGAGACTACCAATCAGTTTCGAATACTTTAACTGATCGACACTAGTTCCTTCATTAGGACTCAGTCTTTTATTATAATCACATGGTGTCACACTTGATTTACACTCACTGTATCCCCAGGTAGAAAGTAGTTGCTCCATATAATGAGTTTGGTTAAGGGAGATGACTTGCCTTTCAAAACTTACTTTCATATCAAGAATGGTATTAGCAATACCAAGATTGTTAAATTCTTTAGCTAAAGTAGCTTTCACGTCACTTACTACAGAATGATCAGAACCAATAATTAACATATCATCAACATACACGCAAATGATGACTATCTTATTTGACATAGAGCGATGGTAAAGGCATTTATCTGAATAATTAGACTGAAAGCTATTACTCTTTACCACTTTGTCAAATTTAAGATGCCACATCTTAGGTGCTTGTTTAAGACCATACAAAAATTTGTTCAATTTACAAACTTTGTCCTCAAGACCTTTCATGACATACCCTTCCAGTTGTTCCATGTAGATTTCCTCATTTAACTCTTCATTTAGGAAAGCTGTCTTTATATCCATTTGATGCACTACAAAGTGTTCAATAGATGCCAAAGCAAGAAGAATTCTTATAGTTGATAGATGACACATAGGTGAATAAACATCAAAATAGTCTATTCCACTCAGTTGTTTGTAGCCTTTAGTTACTAAACGTGCTTTGTATCTGGCTATTGATCCATCACTATTCGGTTTCTTCTTCAATACCCACTTACAGCTTATAGCCTTAGCCCTTTTTGGCAAATGAACTAGCTGCCAAGTATGGTTCTGTAGCATAGAGCTCATTTTATCATCTATGGCTTCCACCCACAGTAGAGATTCCCTGGATCTCATTGCTTCTTAATAGGAGAATGGATCATCCTCTAAATGGTAAGTAACAAAATTCTCACCAAAACTTTTGGAAACTCTATCTCTTGCAGATACTCTAACTGGAACTTGTTCAACAGTCAACTGTGGGAATTAGTGTCAGAAGAGCTTACTTCAAATTCTACAAGAGACTTTGAAATCATATCTGTAGATCCAGAAACATTCAAGCCATGATCTTTGAGAAACTTGTTCTCGAAAAATTCTGCATCTCTAGATTCTATCACTGTATTAGTAGATAGATCTAAAAATCTATTTGCAGCACTATCTTCTGCACAACTTAGATATACACAAGTAATGATTCTAGGTGCCGCTTTAGGTCTTTTTGGATCTTGTATTCTTACATAAGCAACATAGCCCCGAGTCTTAAGAGTATCATATCTATAAGGACACTTATGCCATATCTCATAAGGTGTCATAAACAACTTAGAGTGCGGCAACCTGTTTAGGATGTGATTAGCAGTTAGAACTGCTTCTCCCCAGTAGGAGGAAGGCATGCCAGCTGTAAGTAACATGGAATTTAACATTTCAGTTAAAGTTCTATTTTTACGCTCAGCAACACCATTTGATTGGGGTCAGTGAGGAGCAGTGGTTTCAAGTATTATACCCTCTCAAGCACAAAAGTCCTTGAACCCTGTCATTGTATATTCTCCTCTTCTATCACTTCTAAACCTCTTAATTTTCAAGTTGAATTGATTTTCTACTCTAGACTGGAAAATCTTAAACTTTTTAAAAACCCCATCTTTTGATTTCAACAAATAAACATGACAATATCGAGAAAAATCGTCTATGAATGTTAGTAGATACTTCCAACCACCTCTAGTAACGTAATTTCTGAAGTCACAAAGGTCAGAATATATTAGCTCAAGAAGTTGTGTGCTTTTAGAAACTAACTTAAAAGGTTTTCTAGTGATTTTAGCCTGTGCACACACTTCACATTTGTCAAATCGAATAGAAGTATCCAATGGAATGTTGTGAGTTTTAGCTAGATATTACATTTTCCTATAATTCACATGTCCAAGTCTATTGTGTAATAACTTTGGATCAATCAAAGTAGAATTCATATGGTTGATGCTATCAGTATCTAAACTCAACTTATACATACTATTAACCATGAATGCACAACTGAACTAACATGAGTTAACAGATAAAGTTACTCTACCATTCATAGTTGAAAATGACATACCAGCTTTATCAAGTAAACTCATAGATATCAAATTCTTTTTAAGTAAAGGTACTACTCTAACATGTTTCAGAGTTACTAATTTACCTGAAGAAAGCACCAAATTTACAGTTCCAGCATGAGTCACCTCTGCCTCACCACCATTACAGTTTTCTACGGTGTCTTTCACTTCTATGACTTTAGTGAGTGAGTTTTTGTCATTTTTAGCATGACAAGTAGCGCCACTATCTAACCACCACTCAAAGGAGACTTTGGCCTTTCCATTCTTCATCATTCCAATGAAGTCTTAAGGCTCAGATTTACTAATTAACATATTAGTCGCAGTTTGTGGTATGTCATTCTTTGGCTTCTTTTGTAACTTACACTCTACTGCCCAGTGACCCCACTTTCCACAATTATGGCACTTGCCCTTCTTCTTTCTTTTGAAGATAGTCTTTTTGGCCTCTAACTGTGAAGAGGATTCACCTTTTGATGACTTGAACCTTTTCTAAGGTTTATTGGAATGTGAAACTAAGTTGGCAACCTACTTTTGTTGTCTTTCCTGTTCGAAACTCTTCTTAAATATGTTTTGATCTTCAATGTGAACATACCTCTTTAATTCATCAAGTCTCATCTGTTCTTTTTGTTTGTGCATTTCAGTCTTGAAAGAACTCCATTCAACAGGTAGCTTACTCAACATAAAACCAACAAAGAGATTATTGGACATATCAGAGTTATCCTCTTTCAACCTATTCCTCATGTTCTCAAGTTCAATTAATTGAGAGGTGATACTCGAATTTATATTGAATTTAAAGTTAAAGGACTTATCCGCTAGAAGAGTTAAACTTACACTCTACTGCCCAGTGACCCCACTTTCCACAGTTATGGCACTTGCCCTTCTTCTTTCTTTTGAAGATAGTCTTTTTGGCCTCTAACTGTGAAGAGGATTCACCTTTTGATGACTTGAACCTTTTCTAAGGTTTATTGGAATGTGAAACTAAGTTGGCAACCTACTTTTGTTGTCTTTTCGTTCCAAACTCTTCCTAGATATGTTTTGATCTTCAATGTGAACATACCTCTTTAATTCATCAAGTCTCATATGTTCTTTTTGTTTGTGCATTTCAGTCTTGAAAGAACTCCATTCAACAGGTAGCTTACTCAACATAAGACCAACAAAGAGATTATTGGGCATATCAGAGTTATCCTCTTTCAACCTGTTCCTCATGTTCTCAAGTTCAATTAATTGAGAGGTGATACTCGAATTTATATTGAATTTAAAGTTAAAGGACTTATCCGCTAGAAGAGTTTTAGAGAGCCCCTCTTGTTTTTGGAATTGAGTGTTCAAGTGATCCCATATCTCTTTCGCTGTCTTAAACTCACTATAAGTCATAGCTAGACGAGGATTTAAAGAGGTCAACAAGTAATCTCTACAAAAATCTTCATTTTTGTTCCATTGATATTCATCAACATCTTCATTGGTAGATGCAAAATCACTCAGTACTGTGTAGAATATTTCACGTTCTTTCGTGCCAAATTGAACATGCAATTTCCAACCATGAAATTCAGTGACATCAAATGATTATAGCTTGATAATATCATAGGAACTATGTTTTGCCATTTTAATCAGAGTAAATACGTAGAAAGAGTGCACCTTGAAGTCCGCGGAGCGCACAAAGTCGAATAAAGCCCCTAACCTTGGTCAAACTGCTCTATAGAGGTGAAGTTTACCAAAACAAACCCCAAAAACAAATCTGGAGTGCCCAAAAACTTTAAGATGGATTGCACTTGTTGCTGGAAGCCGAGAAGTCGCGAAATTCGTAGGAAGCCAAAAAATTGCCAAACTTCCGGTTGTCGTATCTCAGCCGTCCGACCTCCGTTTAGTGCGAGTGACCACTCAAAATGATCGTATCGACAAGTAGAACAAGACCCAAGGGGTTTTACCCTCTAAAATTGGCTATAATTTCTGGGTTCTTGAATCAAAGATTTCGGCCACCGAATCTTCAAACTCATATCCCGGCCAACCCCCTCATCGAAATCGAAAATAAATAATACCTACGAGTTCGTCTCGACGAGATCTTCAAGTAGACACCTTTCTTGCTCAAATCCAACACACGAATCTAATACTTTAAGATTGTTGGAGGTTTAGGGTTTGAGAGAGAAAATAGTGTTTTGCTTAAAGTATTACACCAAGAGACGTCAAGTTTGGAATACTCAACAGTGTTACCTCCAGCGTAGGGGAACCCTAGAGTTTATATGTAAGCTATTGGGCTCCAGCCCATACGGACCCAAAATAACCATACTTTAAATCTATTGGGCTTGTATGTGAACATATTATTTGGACTATATTAATAATATATCCAACAACCTAGGCGTTGCCTGAGAGGATGAAGAGGGAGCACATGGTTCTTCATCGTGGGTGGTCTGGCGACGAGAAAGTGTGCTTTCAGTGGGACTATGGTCACTGAGTTTTGTTTATGAGATCGTTGAGATAGATGACAGACCAAGCAAAAAAGATTATACCATATTGAGAAAACAGATTGACGCAAGCATAAATCATCCTTCCCTCTGAGGGAGGTTGCTCCGGTTGGGGTTGGGGGCGACGAGTAGCCAGCCTCAAAGTTGCCAAGTCCAAGTCTTGGCAAGGGCGAGGCAAGGCGAGGCGTTGAGGAGAGGATGGGAGAGGCGAAAATGGAGGTCTTTGAAGCGGTCGTCAAAGCAAAAGCGGCGGTCAAGCAGCAATCTTCACGAAGACCTGTGAAGAGAAAAGCAACAAGGGATGAAAAAGATAAAATTTGAGTGGGTGTTCAATTTTTTTCTTTTCGTAAAAAGCTGCCCTATGCATTTATTGCCATCGGTCCACTTTTTTAGATGATTTTATCTAATTGTAAAAATATTTGTCACGTGTCAATCCATGAGTAGATCTGACCAGATAAATACGCGACTTGCTAGCTATTGACGCGACATTTTGATATTACTGAATATTTTCTCATCTACGAGTGTAATAATTCCCAAAGAGGATATGACAAAATACCCTCTCTTTTTTTCCTCCAACCACATTTTTGTCTCATACATCTTTGAATACATCGTTGAGTGCTCTTTTCCTCCTCTTTTCATTTTGCATGTATTGAATGGTGATTATATAGGACAACTCATTGCTGTGGAAACACCTTCATTGTCGCTTTGTAAACATTTGCTCATTGGTGTGCTAAAAATAAACAGAATGTCATAAGGATAGATTTTGAATTCACGGAATATTATGCTATATCACGGAATGGGTTAAATACAAGTGAAAGTGAAGATGAGTAAACCAGCTATGATGTGGTAATTTTGCAACTTACACAATTTCATTGAAATTGGTAGCAAAATCACAAATTCGAAGCTACTTAACACTGTACGATTTGAGTAGAATCTAATAGTTGAATATATTTGCAGGGAGCGCATGAGTGCAATTTGTTTTTTCTTCTTTTGTTTTAACTATGGGC
The DNA here is from genome assembly GCA_024733475.1 of Syzygium grande. Lineage (NCBI taxonomy): Eukaryota > Viridiplantae > Streptophyta > Magnoliopsida > Myrtales > Myrtaceae > Syzygium > Syzygium grande. Next base: position 15,207,977 of record JAMXDD010000007.1, on the reverse strand, counting down.
TTTTAGTAGATTTTATAATGCGCACCCTCCGACTTCTTTTTTGGCACGAAACATTTTAAGCAGATTCCAATATACAACCGTCGGGGCTTATTTTCGTATATAGTATTCGCAAAATTTTTGGAGACTTGATTTCTTTTTCATCAATGAAACTAATATCTAAAGGATTCACTAATCACAAATGAAACATCAAAACTGGATATCTCTCATTGCATACGCTTTTGCTGCTCTTTATGGGTGCTTCATAAAGTAAACGATTGTGAATCTTACGCTTATTAGGTGATTTAGTTTATCATCAGGATCAATACGTAAAACTGTGAATAGACACTCTTCATCTCTCAGATTCGCAAGCATGCGGCTTGGTTCATCAATAGTCCAATACAAAAGCTGAAGATAGCTTTCTTTGTTCTTTTTATTTTATTTTATTTTTTTTCCATAGGGAAAGCTGCAATATATTTTAGGGAAAATTCAAATAAGGGCATGAAATGCCTTCATTTTTTCAAATAAGGGCCTAAAGTGGACTTTGTGTCAAATAATGGCTTGAAGTGCTCTCATTTTCTCAAATAAAGATCTGAAGTGGCTTTTGTTTCAAATAAGAGCCTGAAGTAACTATATCTGTTTCAAAAAAGGCCTAGCTTATTGGATGTTAAGGGTATTTTAGTCTTTTTATTATTATTTATATTTTACTTTTTTGAATTTTTTTCCTTTTCCTTTTTTCTTTCTTTTTTGGTTTTCCTTTTATTCTTCGCAAGTGGCCGGTGGCCAGCCAACCACCGGTGAAGCCCAGGAAGGGCCGGGCAACCCTCGCCCAATTTGATTTGGCGAGGACCACCCTCGACGACCATGGGCGAGGCCGCCCTCGCCAAATTTGGGCAAGGATTGCTTTGCTAGCTACCGGGCAAAGGACGGTGTAGCATTCGGAATTTTCGTAATAATATGTATGTGATGTTGAAACTTTCATGTTCGAAAATGATACTTAGATAATAAAGCTAAGTATTATTTAAGTTAGTATTCGTGCGGATGCGTAGAAATCGTTGTTGGACCATAAATTTCAAGGCGCAAATTCGAGAACGTAATCGTTCCAAACTCGATGTGTTTAAAATTTTTAAATATTGTTGTGTATATTAATAGTAGTGTGGCATTAATTAATTTACCGTTGTCTTGGTTATTAGTGGGTAATATTATTGGTTACTTGTTGGTTAAGTAGTGTTAACCATTTTATTAATTTCTAATTGCCATTAAAAGGGGGGGAAGATGTTCTATTTTTTTTTATTTTAATTTCTCACCAAAATATCTCTTTAGACTTTCCTCTCACATGGCCTATGAAGGATTAAACATGCCACATGCCCTCTTAAAATAAGCTTATGGTATTAGCTGAACACCTAGCCATAAATAATCATTTTGCTTGGCCATTACTCCTCCAGATTAAGCCCTTGACTTCTTACACCCGGCCGTGATGGAAAGGGGAAGTGCCACATGTGAGTGCGATGTATTTGTCCACCTCAACATCTACTCCTCTGACTCATTTTCATCTTAGTAAATACCGAAGGGAATTTCCACCCGGACCGTAATTCCCTTCTTTACTTTTTACTTTCACCTTCACCTGATCCAAATTTTACGAGAGAGTTTTAACCTTTGGGTGTTCAGATTTTGCACAAGGTAAGTGAAGACTCTAGATTTAAGCTAAGTAAATCTATTTGAAACTTTTTAACTTTGTTGCTTGAGAAATGCTATTTTGATAATTGATAATAGTGAAGACATGATGATGGTTGGATCTGCTTTGCTGATTATGTACATGTTCAAATGGGTGTGATTTGTTTTCTTAAAGTGTGCTAAAAATCGGCAAATGCAATAGTTAAATCTGAACGTGTAAATATCATCTTTGAGGTAATTGTGGAAATTGTCTTGTTGGTTTTATGTATGTTTAAAAAGAATAGAAAATCATTTTACTCAAAATGGAGTATATTAGGTGAATGTAAATAATGATTCTATTTACTTCTGAAATAAACAAATTTTAAACTCAAATTCTGATTCTGTTTACTTTTGAGCTGAACAGATTTTAAACTCAAATTCTGATTTTATTTTTATTTTTAGCTAAATAGATTTTAAACTCAAATTTTAATTCTATTTACTTTTGAACTGCGCAGATTTTAGCTTCAAATTATGGTTTTGTCTATTTTTATAACCACACAGACTTTATGGTTAGAATCTGGACATGTCTAATTTTAAAACTGCATAGACTTTATTTTTAAAGTCTGAACATATTTATTTCTAAACCCGAGTAGATTTTATTTTCAAAGTCTGAACGTATGTATTTCTAAACCCGAGTAGACTTTGTTTTCAAAGTCTGAACGTATTTATTTCTGAACCTGAGTAGACTTTATTTTCAAAATCTGAACATATGTATTTCTAAACCCGAGTAGACTTTATAAATATAGTGTGTTTGTCGAGTATGCTTTCTAACTCATGTCATTGTTTGTGTTGATGTTTGTTAAGCACAATAACTTCCGCTTGCACATAATCAAAGAAAAGCAAAATGGGACATCGCAATATAAATACTTGGAACAATGATATTCACGATCGGCCTAGGACCGAACACCATGGCCTTGGCTCGTGGCGTGACACCCATGGCTGGCGACGTCCCTTGCCTGTTGTCGACGAGGTCCCTCGCCTGTTGCCAGCAAGGGTGGCTCTTGCCAGATCAAGCGAGGGTCGCCCTCACGCAGCCCTTCCCGAGCTTCGCCGGTGGCCAAAAATCAGAAAAAGGACAAAAAATAGAAAAAGAATAAAGAAATAAAATTAATTTAAAATTAAAATGGCTTTTTGACGAAAATACCCTTGATTGATCATAATATTTCGTCGATCAGCGACCGGCGAGGTAGGTCCTTATTTGGGACTCTCATGACCACTTCAGCTCTTTATTTGAGACTCACATGCCACTTCGGACTCTTATTTAACATAAAATTTACTTCAAATTTTTATTTAAGAAAATGATGGCATTGTAGGCTTTTATTTGAAAATTTTCCCATATTTTATCACTCATCCATTCCGTGATAGTAAGACACGTAATCGTTTTTGTCTTTATGCGTGCATGGCATTGTGTGCATGGCATTGTGTGCATGGCACTGATGGTTGTCTTTTATGCATGCTTGGCACTGATCACGATGATCTCAATTAATTTTTGGGCATTTTGGTGTCCTCTGCATCATTCTAAGCAGGTTCTTACAAATAAGTGCAATTACACCACTTATTAAGCATATTTTCTAAAAAAAAAGTATTTTGATTTTCAAAATATTGACTATACACAACAGGAGAAAAATAGTACAATAAAAAAGTGAACTTAAATGCTTTGGGATACTTTTTAACAAAATCCTTCTAAATTTTTGGGTTCATATCTGCAATGAGCCAGAATACTTCCAAATAGGAGAGGTTAGTCCCGTCTTGAAAAAGACTTTTTAATGGCAAGATACTAATCCTTTTGGAATGCCTTTCGTTTATATTTGTTTCAAAATTTACACCACTAGTTTGGTTCCTTCATTTTCTCCTACTTCTCAAACATGGCCTCGAAGAATGACTTTTTAACGGCAACATGGTATCCATTTGAAGTGCGTTTTACTATTATATTTTCAAATTTTACATCATTAACAATATCAACACATAAGAAGTGTACAATTTGTAAAATCAAATGGGGTCGTCAAGCAGCAACAAGAATTACACTGATCAACCCGTGAAGAGACCATGGACTCGAATTCTAGCACAGGCATCAAACAAGAAAAATGTTATTCCTAAAATCAATCACGTCATCACCTTAACCAATGTTCTCAGCATGGTAATTTAGTGACCACCATCACGCATTCCATGATTCCAGCAACCAAAAAGACAGAGAACATAGCAAGAAAATATATTAACAACCGGTTTAACGAGGCCAAGTCGAGACACCATTGCTACCACTATATTCTTATTTTCTAAAAATTAAGTATAGTGAGAAGTCTTGCATCACATAATTAGTGCAGTGACAAGAGAGAATTAATTTCTCGTCTTTTCTATATTTGGTCGAGAGTTTATGCCTTGGGGTTTCAAATTGATTTTCTTCCACTATCGTAAATGATTTTTCTGGTAAGATGCGATTGATAAGCATTTTGTATTTTCTTTAAATTTAGCATAACTAGTTGATGGATTTTGATTCAAGTATTACAAAAATTAAAATTTGTTGTTGAACTTATTTCGTGAATTTCTTAGCTAGCACATGAAAAATGTCTTTTAATTAATATTTTTAGAGCGAACAGCTAAGTACTGACTAAAGATACTAATATTAAAAATCGTCCTGAAATTCCCACCATGAGCTATTTGAACCTAGCAATGGGATGCTTTATGACGTTTTCTGTCCCTTCAATTTTTATTTCCAGAAAAAGTTGGAGGTTTTTCCTTTTAATGCTAAGAGTTTTCACGGGAAGTTGGAGAAGAGTTAGAGAGGGGCCTGCGTCGATTATCATTCTTAATGAATACACACACCAGTGTAAACCCCTCAAAGCTTCTCCAAGTTGTCCTCGTTCGGGCAAGAAATGTTTTCTTCTTCAATATGCTTTTGAAATACCTCCATTTCTTTCCAATTGAAGCCATAATTAATTTTCGTTTCACGTTTGGGAATAATTCAACTTAGACCGTAACATAGTATCTCTCAAGATCATTAACCAAGATGATTTCCTTACCAGTCAGTAAGACATTTTTTTTTTTTCAGTTTTGACGGTCAAGGAGAGCAGAGTATGCAATTGCAGCGATATTCTGTCGCTCCACGTACGCCTCTCTCCCCTCTCCCGACCCTTTCACTTTCCCTTTGTAAAAAGTTTTGCCTGTCCATCCTTGGTCCTGCGACGACTGTCAAGTCCTCAAATTCTAATGCTGCACACGTTTCTGAAGCAACATTTGATCTTGTGGGTGATCATAAGGGAGGATTAGAGAAGATTATCCCCCGCGCTGCCCAAAGTAAGATTGTCCTTACTATTTTTTTTTCTCAATTTTTGATGTTGCAGTCGGATAGCATGTCGTGTTTCCTTTTACCGATTTCACTTGGAAATGCGCAGAGAAGAAGAAGAAGAAGAAAAGTGAATGTGATTTGATGCGAACTCCACTCTTACCATTTTGTTTCAACGCCATCGGTATAGCACGGGTGGTCAGCTCATTAAGGAAGTGAGCATACACGGCAACTTTTGGCTATCCAAGTCCCATTTAACTCAACAACTAAAGTTTGCCCCAGTGACCACTTTTCCTACTTGGGAAGTAGGACGTGGGGAATTCGATTCCTCACCTTTTCAAGGGAGCTAAGAATGGGAACGTGTAATATTAGATGTGGGTTTCGACTCCCACGCCTTATAAGAGGCAGGCCAAAAGTCTGAGAGTAACTTGAGAGTTAGAGTAAGACAAACAAAAAAAAAATCCCATTTGACTTGCCAATGAAAATTATGTGTGGGTCCATCTGTCTCATTCGCTTGAACCTGATTAATCAAAGAATAATATCCGGTTTTATTATTACAATTCACCAAACAGTGAATATAATATAGCAACATCATTGGATTTCATATCATATTTTATCCAGTCCTACCCTAACTAAAAGTCCAGACAATCAAATATAGCCTTAAAGTACAAATTTTTATCCGGAGAGAGAGGGGGGCAAACATATATCATGTTAGAGATAAACCATGCAATTAAAGACTATATCGATGCACACAATTGAGAGGAAATGATTATTTTTTTTATTCGACAGCGGTAACCATTCAAACAGCCAAACATATTCATCCGACAAGTGAAAGAGTAATCTCACGGGAGAAGAATTGAAGGACCTATTGTCGGTTATGTTCGTATACTAGAAACTGAAATTAAATGTTAAGAAAACAAACCTGAAAGCAGCAGTACAAACAAATAAGCAGAATTTTGATCCAAGCCCAACGAAATAACGTCGTGTCCTTAAGACAAATTTGGCCCCTCAATCAGTACCCGAGGATATTGGACAATTATCTCCCAGGATAAAACGGATCTCGTTTCTCCAAAGCGGTACGTATTCGGAGGACTCCTTCGAATACAATTTTTGCAGAACAATCGCACAAAATGACAATGATGAAGTGAATATGCGTAAGTGTTTAGGGAAAATGTCTCGCGGGAGTATATATGCCACGAAGTGATGTCACTATACCGAACTAAACTATTCGGTCATATTCAAGTGGCGAAAAAATGAAGAGTTGCAAGTTTTTGTGAACAGTAGCGAAGGTTCACTTGAACCGGTTCGATTCGTGAACAGTCACGAAGGGCTTCGGTTTTCGTTCTGGCGAACCGAACCTCACGAACAGACATAATTTTTGCAGAACAATCGCACAAAATGACAATGATGAAGTGAATATGCGTAAGTGTTTCGAGAAAATGTCTCGCGAGAGTATATATGCCATGAAGTGATGTCACTATACCGAACTAAACTGTTTGGTCATATTCAAGTGGTGAAAAAATGAAGAGTTGCAAGTTTTTATGAACAGTAGCGAAGGTTCACTTGAACCGGTTCGGTTTGTGAACAGTCACGAAGGGCTTCGGTTTTCATTCAGGCGAACCGAACCTCACGAACAGACATGTTTGTTTGTCCAAAAAATAAAAATGATAATAATAAATAAATAAATAAATTCTAAAAACAACGTATCTGTTCGGAAAAAATAAAAAATCGAGCTAAGCCGAGCCGAGCCAGACGGATGGTGGTGGTGGGGGACCGACCTAGTTTGGCGTAAGTCCTCTCCCTTCCACAAAAGTGGGGTACCCCTTGGGGCTCAAACCCATTTGAGAGGCTCAACTATTTGAACCCATCTCCCATCCACTACAAAAAAAAACATGTTTTTTCTGACGAAATTTCCAACGAAAAATTTGAAAAAATTCGTTGGAAAACGAATTTCCAACGAATTTTCCAACAAAAAAAATTCGTTGGTAATAGGTCGTCGGAAATTTTTCCAACGAAAAATTTCAATTTTCGTTGGAAATTTGCGACGAATTTTATTTCGTTGGAAAACTCGTGGCTAAATTCGTTGGAAAAATTTAAAAAAAAATTTTGGTCGAAAAATCGTGGAAAATTTTTTTCCAACGAAAAATTTTTCGTTGGAAAAATTACAATTTTTTTTTGGTCGGAAAATCGTGGAAATTTTTTTTCCAACGAAAAATTTTTCGTTGGAAAAATTACAAATGTTTATTTTGTCGAAAAATCGTGGAAATTTTTTTTCCAACGAAATTTTTTTTAAAAATAAACCTCGCCGACGGGGCCGAGCTCGCCAGATCCGGGCGAGCTCGAGATCGCCGCCGAGGGCCGAGCTCGCCAAGGGCGAAGCCGAGCTCGTCGCCGGCGAGGGCCGAGCTCGCCAAACGGGCGAAGCTCGGGCCCTGCCCTTCCATGGCCGCAGAGAAGAACAAGAAGATGATGAAGAAGAAGCGTATGCAAGAAAGCGCCAGGGCGGCAAGAAGCCGGGGCCAACGCCCGCCAAGTCCGTCGTCGTCTCCTAGCCTCGCTCGCCATGGCGAGGACCGAGCTCGCCATGGCCGGCGAGCTCGAGCTCACCCAGATCTGGGCGAGCTCGCCCTCGCCGATGACGAGGCTTGGTGGCGAGCTCGGCCCTCGTCGCCGGTGACGGCGATGAGGTGGTTGAGGCAGCGGGCAAGGTGGCGGCCCATGGTGGCGTTTAAAAGCGACGGGCCGCAGGGCCCGGCCCCGGCCGCGGCGGGCGAGGGAGCCAACGCCGCCCTAGATGGTGGAGGGGGCCGGAGCCGCCCGCATCCGGGCGCCAGTAGGAGTTGAGGGCCCCGATCTTGGTGTCCATGGCGCCAGATGGGGCCGGAGGTGAGGAGGGGGGCGGGGGGGGAGGAGGAGGAGCGGGAGGCGAGGGAGAAGGTGAAGGAGCGAATGCAAAGAGAGAGGCGGAACGGGAGGCGGAGGGAGAAGGTGAAACGACCAAATGCAAAGGAGAGAGAGAGAGAGAGAGAGACAAAGAGAGACAGAGAGAGACAAAGAGAGACAGAGAGAGAGAGAATGTGGAAAGAATTGAGCGCAAAAATATGAATAAGGAAGAAGTAGGATTTTCGTTGCAAAATTCGGGGGAAATTTCTCATGAATTTTGCAACGAAAATTGTACACACTAAAATAATTGCCCGGAAAATTCAAATTCGTTGGAAAATTCGTTAGAAATTTCCAACAAATTTTTTTTCGTTGGAAATTTCCAACGAATTTTCCAACAAAAATTTTATACACTGAAAAATTTCCCCGGAAATTGAAATTCGTTGGAAAATTTATTGAAAATTTCCAACGAATATAAAAAATGCCGAATAGTACCGATTTTTTTTGGAATTCGTTGGAAATTTCCAACGAATTTTCTTTCATTGGAAATTTCCAACGAATTTTCCAACGAAAATTTTATACACTGAAAAATTTCCCTCGAAATTGAAATTCGTTGGAAATTTCGTGGGAAATTTCCAACGAATATAAAAAATGCTGAATAGTACCGATTTTTTTTGTAATTCGTTGAAAAATTCGTTGGAAATTTCCAGCGACTTTTCCAACGAAAATTTTACACACTGAAAAATTTCCCCGGAAATTGAAATTCGTTGGAAATTTCCAACGAATTTTCCAACGAATATAAAAAATGCCGAATAGTACCGATTTTTTTTGGAATTCGTTAGAAATTTCCAATGAAAATTTTACATACTGAAAAATTTCCCCGGAAATTGAAATTCGTTGGAAAATTCATTGGAAATTTCCAACGAATTTTTCAACGAATATAAAAAATGCCGAATAGTACCAATTTTTTTTGGAATTCGTTGGAAATTTCCAATGAAAATTTTACATACTGAAAAATTTCCCAGGAAATTGAAATTCGTTGGAAAATTCATTGGAAATTTCCAACGAATTTTTCAACGAATATAAAAAATGCCGAATAGTACCGATTTTTTTTGGAATTCGTTGGAAATTTCCAACGAATTTTTCAACGAATATTTTACACACTAAAAAATTTCCCCGGAAATTGAAATTCGTTAGAAAATTCGTTGGAAATTTCCAATGAATTTTCCAACGAATATAAAAAAAATGCCGAAAATACAGGGTTTTTTGAAATTTGTCAAAAAAGATTGGAAATTTCCAACGAAAAATTTTCGTTGGAAATTTACAACGAATTTTGCGACGAAAACTTTTTCGTTGGAAATTTCCAATGAATTTTGAGGCGAAAAATTTTTCGTTGGAAATTTCCAACGAATTTTGCGACGAAAAATTTTTCGTTGGACAATTCCAATGAATTTTGTGACAAAAAAGTTTTCGTTGGAAAATTTGTCGAAAATTTTGCGATGAAAATTTTTTCATCGCAAATTTTTCGTGGCAAAAATCCGGTTTTTTTGTAGTGATCTCTCTTCTATTCAATGTGGGACATTTTTATCCACATACTTTTCATTCAATTATATGGGTTTTTGGATTTCAAAGTCCCAACAGGACCTACTTTCCGTTTAGCAACACTGTCTTTTCATACATATATTCAATTCTTGCACAAAAAATCAAGCATTCCGAGTGTTTCAGTTGAAACGCCAGAGAAAAAAGAAATCGTCATAGAAATAGCTGAAAACTGACTAATATTTTCAATTCCGGCACAGTTTAAGACCTACAATTTTCTGAAAGAGCACGAAAATTCCCAACGAAAGTGGAAGCTTTCACCATGAAAAGAACCAAGGAATGTAAACTGAGAAAACGAGAGATCAACCCTATCTGAAAATGAAAAGTTTATACTTTCATGGCAAGAGCTCAGTAAATAATGAAAAGATTACTCTGGAGCTCACTTTACAATATTGCTCAAGCTACAAATATCTTTTCTATTCGTTATCTTTTCCCAATTTTTGAACTCCCATGAAAGCGTGTGCTTTCTTTAGCTAATGCACGAAAAAGAGAGCGCATGCATGGTGTGCAGAAAGCACCTTGTGCTCGATAGCTGTAGCTTCTTCTTTCTGTTTCGCTGTAATACCCACTGTACTTTTGAATGGTTTGTTTGTATGTGTAGGTTGATCCATTAGCAGTTGCGAGGTGGATGAGATCGAGATTTCCCTCGCTTCACCCTTCGTTATCTTCTGGAGAACCGTCACTGAGAATACTCCTCTAGTTCTTTCGTTCATTTGCTCCTACAGGCAAGAAAAGAGAAAAGAAACTCGTAGGCTAACCAATTTTTTTATTGGGTGATCAGTAAGTTGGAGTGAGCAGGCCCACAAGCCAGGCCCGAGCGGTTGGCCCGAACTGGTTTCTTAAAATAATTATAAAAATGTTTTTAATGAAATAATTCACGAAGAATTAGAGTATTCTTTTCAAAATATAAAAACAATGTAATGAACGAAAACAATTAAAAATATTTTAATTTCAAGGGTTAATACCATGAAAAACCCCAAACTCGTATACCTGTAATAAATTTACCTCAAACCAATTTTTTTGACCACCAAAAACTTCAAACTGATACACTTATAATAAATTTATCCTGAGTTTATTTCCGTTAAATTTAATCGTCAAATTAATTTGTTAAAAATACTCGTGGCAGTTGACAGATGTACCGGTTTTGTGTTTTATCCTCCGTTTGTTACAAGTGTACTAGTTTGTGATTTTTTGCAGTATGAATCCAATTTAACGGAAATTAACGGAAGCTAAATTTATTACAAATGTACCAATTTGAGATTTTTGTGGTAAAAAAATTAGTTTGTGGTAAATTTATTACAGATATACCAGTTTGAGGTTTTTGATGGTCAAAAAATTAGTTTGCGGTAAATTTGTCATAAGTATACCAGTTTGGGGCTTTTCATGGTATTAACCCTTTCAATGGCCTTTACCAAAAAAAAACCCTTTCAATGGCTACATTTTAGCGGCCAACATCTTCTGAACAATAATGTAATTGAAGAATCGTATGAAACCATCGTTTTAAGATTTTATCTTATGTACTTTTAATTTTCAAAGAAAGTGACCTCATTTGGATGGGCACGAGGGAAATTGGTTATTTCATTTTTCAGAAATGAGAAAATGTTCTTATTTGGAAAATCTTTTTTCGATGGACACGATTGGAATTTGGTTATTTCCAAAATAAAATCCATTAATTCAAGAAGCAACCAAAGGGGGGCGATTTGCATGCAAAAGTTGGGCATGTGTATTTCGGGCCCACGAGGGATGAAAATGCGTGAACAGGCGAGGCTGTAACACAGAAATAGGCGAGGACCAAGTTTTTGCTCATGAAGAAATATTCAGGGTTTTGTGCGTAGTCGATCTGTTCAGTTAAGGGTCCACCTAGTTTCTAATTCAGCAATCAGTTCCGTTCTCACCAATATTTCGTAAGGTTTTTCATCTTCCACATCAACAGCACTTTCAGAGGAAGCTGCAGTCGAATCATTTCTGCCATCAGAATGAGCATTCTCTGCAGCATGACTATCCGGGCCCAGATTTCCATCAGGCCGTGGACAAGCATCCATAGGATGTTCAATTTCTTCTGTTTGATTTGACGGAACTGCTTGATTTGTTGCAGCATTGGCTATTTGTCATGCTTGATTAGTTGCTGCGATTTCCTCTCGCCTCTGTGCTTCTGCTCTGTAACCATCAATGGGTTGCCTTGCTCTCTCCAGCTCGGCAACAAGGGCACCGTAGCGCATCTGTAGAGTTCGCCCAAGCTACTTTTGCTTCTGAACTTCCTCCCACAAACTATTTCTGCAGAGTTTGGAAACACTCGAGTTCTGTCCCTGCAGTGTCGAGCTGCTTCAAGGCTGACTCAATTTGTTTACCAAGGGTCTGCTCCTGCATTTGATCAAGAAAACAGTTTAGTAGACCTCATCACATGAATGGCAGTAGATCCTAAAATTATTGAACAGATGCATGGCAATTTCACAGCAATTTGATCACACTATTAAACACTCAAGATGACCAACAAGACATTAAGTATTAACAAAGCAAGTTTCTCTATCAAGATGAGCATACAAATTTCACAGCATCGAACAAGAAAGAAGAAACTCAAAAGACAGGATGAACTAACCAAAGCACATCGATTCTGATGAACTAGGTTCAGGTTGCTTGTTTTTCAGTTTCAAGTCGGTTCAGGATATGGTTGAAAGAGAAAACTGTTGGGATTTTGACACAAAAAACCCATAGAATTGAATGAGAAGTGGGTGGGTGAAATCCCACATAGAGTAGAAGAGAGATGGGAGATGGGTTCATATAGTTGAGCCTCACAAATGGGTTTGGGCCCCAAGGGGTACCCCACTTTTGTGGAAGAGAGAGGACCTACATCAAGCTAGGTCGGTCCCCCACGCGCGCGCCGCCGGCCGGCTCGGTTCGGTTCGGTTCGGGGTCCACCCTCTATCGGTTTTATTGATCTATCCTGGGAGACGATTGTCCGATAACCTCGGGTACTGATTGAGGGGCCAAATTCGTCTTAAGGACACAACGTCATTCCGTTGGGCTCGGATCAACATTCCATTTATTTGGTTGTGCTGTTTCAGGTTTGTTTTCTTAACGTTTGGTTTTCCATTTCTTGTATACGAACCTAGCCGAACTGCAATAGCATTAGCGAACTACAAAAACAAGATGAAGCAATAGAATCAGATTATCAAAATTTTCCATTTCGTCAACCATTAATGGACATCCATAAATTATGAGTTTACTATTATATTACGGTAGATAAACTCCTAATGATAAAAAGAACTGAGAACCGGAGTCAATTAGTAGATGCTACAAAGATGAGTTAAATTGGCTGCGAAGCTGGAAAGGAAAATGTAATAAAAAACAATGTTCTTCACCATACATCTCGACGATTCATTGAAGAGAACAATGATTATTTACTTGCATTATTAGGACTACCTCGCGTCAAATTCCTGGGATAGTTTGATTCCAGGAATAGAAAGCAACGAGCAATCACAGCTTAGAAGACATCCCAGGCATACCTGATAGCCGAATGTGAGAGTCTTGATCTCCTTCTCTAGTTGCTTGGCCTACTCATGATCTTCGTCAATCCTTGTTTTAACAAAATGATATACATTCTGCAAGGCAGCAACCTTTTCCGCATTTGCAGCAACACTTACATGCCCCACAACTACACGAAGGTACTGAGCCTCTTCCTTTATCATGGAATCGGCCTGCTCGAAAATCATGCTCATGTGAACAATTTGCAAAGTGAGCAACACTAGATATGCTCATTATGTACCATACCAAAAAACGAGAAGACAACAAAGCATATGCAGAACGAAAACAGCAGCAACCCTAATTCAGCATCGCTTTAAATCAAGACAAAATAGGCACTTTACATTCTGTTGAAGCTGCATGAATGTTCACGCTTATCTCAATAGGCGAAGTTAACCCTACAAAGCCTCAAGAAGGAACACAACTGATAATGCCAACAAAAAGATCATTTAAACATCTCAAAACATTCTGTGACAAAACTGTACAGTGGCCTTGTGTATAGTACCTTCATACAGATAAATCTAGCCAAATTGGATATTCTATCTCTTCTTTTCCCTCGTCAGTGTTTCATCTTCAAGACCCAACCAAATTAACATGTATTCAATCTAATAAATCAAACATTACAACGATTGTTTCCCTCAATATTAGGGGAGAAACAAGTAGATTTTGTTAGATGTATGCTCTAAAGTCACCATGTAATAGTTACATGGTAGGGATTTAAGTTGTATTTTTAATTTCATTATTTATTTAATGGCAATGACGTATTCATTCATTTTTCCAATTATTTAAATATATAATTGATTCCATAAGATTAGTTGTGACTAGACCTATTCTTGAGACGTTAAGAATATGTGTAACAGATTCACAGTTAGACTGAATTTTTAAATTGTTCCCAGTCAATGGATCATTGACTAGATACCAATGATCTTGTTGAGACTGGTGTTTTCTTAACTTCACCATTAAGTATTTGATACTTAATGGAATTACAAGTCACGAGTCATTAGGTATTGTGATGCCTAAGTTAGAACACAGGTGCTTGTACCAGACAAATTCACTGAACGTGACATGCATGTAATGATTAGCAACATGGAAGCTTTTAGCGTAGCCAATGCCTAATCGTTCATGCTCTGGTCTTGTGTAAATAATCTTTAGACCTGAGACACAGTGTTGACTTGTGTGTTGGATGGGTATGGTTCACAGGTGCACATATTGCCTGTTCATTGATCTATCTCTGTTCTTGATGGTCATAGTTTGTTCACATCGAAGTTACACGTGTGCGCAAAATGGAATCTATCTCCTTGTTATATGCAAGGTACAATAATGATGTCCTATGCAAGCTAATCTTGACACTGCATTAAAATCCTTAGCCAAGATTGTAACCGAGAATGAATTGTTCATGTCTCATATAAAATGCATGTCAATTAGGTTTGTGCATATGATCGATTTGATGGCTTGACAAATATTCCATGGTCTTTATTCGATCTGAACACCGTAAGACAGAGGGATTGAATTACACTTGTAGGCAAAGCTAACAAGTTCATTATGTTCTTAAAACATTCACACTATCTGAGTAGCCATGACATATTGCTAGATGTCAATCATGACTTGTAGAACCTAGAGGTTAATCAGGATAATCAATTCTCTTGGGAGTACTAATGTGTTAGTGTAAATCCTACTACTAGCTCGGTGATGAACTTAGGGATGTCACATACCATAATCAATTCAGGATGATGTTGAACGAGAGATGCAATACTGCAAATATGTTTGCAATTATAACAATCGATTAGTGAGATTGAAATTAAATTAAATGTGATTTTATTTTATTTTATTTTCAGTCATGAGCGTGCATGTATATGATGCACATGCAAACCTAAAGTGTACACATGTTGATGTGCCGAATGATCTTGCACTCTTAATTTTATAAAATTAAATTAATTAAAAGTGTACAAGGTCAACATTTGTTGACAGTGCGTAGCACATGATCAGCTCCTTGCTGATCGTGTGTGTTTTAATTAAAAAAAAAAAAAAAAGAGGGTGGTGCATGCACATGGTCAGCAACTGACCGTGTGCATCACCCTCGACCAGCAACTATTGCTGACCGTGGGCATCACCCTCGACCAGCAACGGTTGCTGGTCGGGTGCTATATGCACAGACGATCAGCAATGGCTGCTGATCGTGTGAAGGGTGCATGGCGATCGGCAACCGTCAATGATCGTACAAATAAAGTACGATTAGCAACAGTTGTTGAACAGAGAAAAAAGAGTGCGAGTAAAGGAATTATCATGTGTTTGTAAGAGCTAAAAATTACGTTTTTTCTTTTCCAGCGCCATGATTGAAATATCAAGAGTACGGAGAATTGTCACCATGAGATTGCTAGCACAATTATAGTGGTGATTACCCACAAGTTCTTTCATCCATTCGTAGTGCAATTGGTGGTGTATCCAAACTAGAGGTCCGACGATTGTAGGGCTCGAACTAAAAAACATTCGAAATGAAATCGTTTTGGACACGCTATAAGAGGTAATCCGTTTAACCCCCTATGATTTTCAGATTTTTTATTGAATCGCACGAACAACACCTTTGAAGATGCATGTATGGTTATATTTTTCCGCTGCGTTTATATTTAATTTTAACTATACATGTTCTGTAGAAAACCAACATATTCCCCAAGTGGTAACCCCATAATTCAAAGTCAAACTTGTCGAGGATTTTTTTTAAAGAAAAGCTTTTTCATTAACACATTAAACAATATCACCAAAATGTTGATGATTTTCAAAAACTGTTAATTTCGGTACCACATTTTATCATTAACTTTATTTTGTATTCTCTCAAGAGCATTTAACTTTACTCTGAGCTATATAAATGCTTCTTCTAAATTCATGGAATATTCATATTCGGTAGCTTAGTGGTCTTTTTCCCATTTCTTTCGCATTTAACGAATGGCACACTTTGATGACCTTAAAAAAGCCAACAAATTGCGCCCATTCCCTCCCTGCAAGTATATTCATCTATTAGATTCTACTGAAACCGTTCTATCCTTCTCCTAATATATATATATAAACACGAATTTAAAAAAAATGTAAAGTTGATTTGCCCTTGAGTAATTGTCGAGTCTAATCAACCCCATCTTAAAAAAATGGTCCAAGCAAAAAGAAGTAAAACAAAACTAAGACCCTTGTAACGCAAATAATACGATTTCAATGCGAATCTCAAAGATAATATTAATATGAAACAAAAGGATAGCGTAATATTTACATCATATAGCTCAATAAATGATAGTAAAAAATAACTTTGGAGCTCACTTTATTATATGTGGTCAAGCTGCGCTTGTCTTTTCTATTTATTATCTTTTCCTAGTTTCAGTCGTGATTCTTTTAGCTAGTGCAATAGAAAGAGAGCACATGCATCGTGCAAAAGAAAATTCTAATTTCCTTTTTTACCCGGAACGTTCTAACAGTTTTTATTTTGCAGCTTGGGTTAATATCACGAAAATTCCTAAACCGGTATATCTGTAACAAATTTATCCAAAACTAATTTTTTAACCGTAAAAAACTCAAAACTGGTACACCTGTAATAAATTTACTTTCAGCTAGTTTTCGTTAAATTTTATCATTGAATTACTAAGTTAAATAACACGTGGTAGTTGACGGGTGTACTAATTTAGAGTTTTACTCCTCCGTTTATCACATCTTTACTAGTTTATGATTTTTTGTGTTATTAATCCAATTTAACGATGGGTAAATTTGTCATAGATATATCAGTTTAGGATTTTTTGTGGTAAAAAAATTAGTTTTGGGTAAATTTATCACAAGTATACCAGTTTGAGATTTTTGGTGGTTAAAAAATTAGTTTTGGCTAAATTTGTCATATGTGTACCGATTTGGAGTTTTTCATGGTATTAACCATTTACTGTTTTATCTAAAAATAAAAAAAATTAATAAAAGAAAAATAAAAAAGACTATCAGCGCGCACATAACACGGTGCAATTAAAAAAAACTAATAAACAAAATTACAACCACTATTTCTGATTAAAGATGAATAAAAAAATCGTATGCTTCGTTATTTGTCACGCCATCTCTTCCCACTATGTTGTTTTTTTTTTTTTTTGATCGAACACTATGTTGTTGTTGATCATGTGAATCTTCCTTTGTAATTTTATAAATGACATGGTTGTCAAAGATCCAAATAGTTATGAGCCCGATCATATGCGCTTTAATAATACAATGGCAATATCTTCAAATTAAAACAACGAAACGAACAGAAAAATATGCCTTGTTTTTACTATGCTTGATTTTTGTTGACTGTCAAAGAATAGTTTATTTCATTTCTATCCTTTCTTTCATTTTTCTCATTACATTAGAACACTTTTTGCCTTCACTTTTAAATTTCAAAAAGTTATTTCAGGCATTCTCCGAAAAACAAAGCTCCAAATTTATGAAAATTGTACAATAATTTTATATAACTAAAATTAAACTTACTGTTGTTATGAAATATTTGAGATATTCGGTATAAGACAAATTCAATCTCGTTCATTTAAAGCCAAAAATTTAAGAAAACGAAAATTATTTCAAATACTCATTTATTTATTTTTCTTCAAATATATGGAAGAATCCGACATTTTATGGATTCACTCGGAAAAAATATCACTTCACAACGTCAACTTTTTTAATTTACAACATAAAAAAGAATTCTGAGCTTCTACTACAAAAGAAAAAAAATTGCAATGAAAATTGCGGGTACAAATTGAATGGTACCACCTGCAAGTTGCACAATGCACGTGTTGGAAACCGAATATGCCTTCAATAATACAATGGCAATACAATACTTAAGAGGGAATATACATTGATCCATTTATTGGCCCTCTAAACGACTCATTTTTGAGCCGTTTAATTTGTCCTTGTTTTTTTTGTTAACCCATTTTGACCCACTTCCTTGCCAAATGAGTTACCCATCATGCAAGTACCCATTTTTTTATTGGGTGATGAGCAAGTTGGAGTGGGCAGGCCCACAAGCCAGGCCCGAGCGGTTGGCCCGAACTGGTTTCTTAAAATAATTATAAAAATATTTTTAATGAAATAATTCATAAAGAATTAGAGTATTCTTTTCAAAATATAAAAACAATGTAATGTAAGAAAACAACTAAAAATATTTTAATTTCAAGGGTTAATACCATAAAAAATCCTAAACTCGTATACCTGTAACAAATTTACTCAAATCAATTTTTTGACTATCAAAAACCCCAAACCGGTACACTTATAATAAATTTACCCTGAGTTTATTTTCGTTAAATTTTATTGTCAAATTGATTTGTAAAAAATACTCATGGCAATTGACAGATGTACCGGTTTTATGTTTTACTCTCCGTTTGTCAAAAGTGTACTAATTTGTATTTTTTGCGGTATTAATACAATTTAACGGAAGCTAAATTTACCACAAATATACCAGTTTAAGATTTTTTGTGGTCAAAAAATTAATTTGTGACAAATTTATCACAGATATACCAGTTTGGGGTTTTTGATAGTTAAAAAATTAATTTAAGGTAAATTTGTCATAAGTGTATTAATTTGGAATTTTTCATGGTATTAACTCTAATTTCAATGGCTACATTTTAATGGCCAACATCTTCTGAACAATAGTGTAATGATGTATCGTATGAAAACATCGTTTTAAGATTTTATCTCATGTACTTTTTAATTTTCAGGGACAGTGACCTCATTTGGATGGGCACCAGGGAAATTGGTTATTTCATTTTTCAGAAATGAGAAAATGTTCTTATTTGGAAAATCTTTTTTTGATGGACACGAATGGAATTGGTTATTTCCAAAATAAAATCCATTAATTCAAGAAGCGGCCAAAGGGGGGCGATTTGCATGCAAAAGCTGGGCATGTGCATTTCGGGGCCACGAGAGATGAAAATGAGTGAACAGGCGAGGCCGTAACATAGAAATAGGCGAGGACCAAGGATTACCCATTGGCGAATGCGATGAGCTTGAGGAAGAGTATCCATGATAGAACACCACTCAACGATCACATTTTGGCGAATGCGATAAGTTTGGCAAATGGAATACAAAGATTATCCATTGGCAAGAAGACATCCGGACAACGATCTTGAGGAAGAGTATCCATTAGCAAATGGAATAAAGGATTCAAGACAAAAGCAGAAGTCACAAAACAGTTCTAATCTCAGACCTTGCCCCAAAAAAACCGCATAAGTTTACCCTAACCATCACATTTTCCTTGCGACATGGTAAGCATCCATGAACAATTTGGTCACCTCATTCGTCAGGACCGCTCTATCCGCAGCCATCTGCAGCTCCGCCATTCGAAATTCCCGCAACCTCTCCTCTATCTCCTCCACTTTGGAGCGGTCGACCATCCTGATACCAACTCTCAGAACCTCCTCATCAAGCCCCATCCCGTTCAGCTGCAACAAGAAGACACGCTGGCAAAGTCCCTCTCCTCAGACTCTTCCTCCGGCAACTTCGACGGGGCAGCAGCACGGCCGCCCTTCTTTGGGGAGGAGGTGGGCACTCCGCCGCCGCCTCTGCCCCGGACGACTCGGTAAGGCAGGGGCTTCTTTCCGCGCCCGCTCACAGTCCCCTTCGCAGCCTCAAATCCGACCGTGTCCTCCCCAACATGCAGAGCCGACGGCGACCCGGCCCCCTTGCCGGCGTCGCCGCCCTGCCTCGCCCTCTTAGCGGGCGGTAGAGATGTGGCCGGCGTGGCAACAGGCTGGACAGTGCCGGACGCCTTCGCGGCGGAAGGGGCCTTCCTCCTTGCTTCTTCGAGAGCGGAGCGGGAGTCGAATCCGGACCCGGATCCGGACTCGGACAAGGACGGGGATTCTTCGGAAGAGGCCATGAGAGACGAGAGGGAGAGTGTGCGACGGAGATGGAGGAAGAGGAAGGGTCGGAGAAAGAAGGAGCGACGGAGTGAGTGTGCTCGGGCTTCGTTGGCTTGTTCCTTAAATAGTCTGGTGTCCTACGAGGAAGAGGAAGAGGAAAGGGAAGGGGAAGGGTCGTTTATGTTTAATGTCGTGCTTTATTATTTACAGCGCGTGAACAAAAATTAGATGCAAATTTAAATAAACAAAATTAATTTGAGAAGCATTGCATGCCTGACCAATTTCCAACACCCGGTATTCTCAACCATTTATATTTAAACGTACTTCTTCTTCTTTTTTCGTGGATTTTGATTTTAGAGGAATTTCGAATTTCACATTGGTAATTTTTTTAAATTTAAGGTATTTGTACTAAAATTATTATCAATATATGATAATGGGCCTTAAAATGTAGTTATTCTTCAAAGAAAAATCATTATGAGAATCTCCTTTAAAATGAAATGAATTGCTCGCTAATAGAAATTAAACCGATGTTTAGTTTACATCAACTGGCATTGGACTTTAATTTCTCAAAAGCATTGCTTTCCAAAGTCCCAATGGTTATAGCTAAATGAGTGATGTAAACATTATTACTTTTGCTTTGTTAGGAGTAGTTTAAAATCTTTAACAACAATCGAAGTGAGTCAATATTTCATCCATCCATAAAATAGACGAAATTATATCATTGTTCACAAAAAAAAAAGAGCTTGTGATCTTTTTAATTTTTATAATACTTGAATTTTGCACGGTCATCCTTACCAAAAAAAAATTTTGCACAGTCATTGCTTGGACGTTCTAATTACTAAATTAGAAAGGATTTATACATACTGAACACTGGGCCTCCATATTTGCAACTTCCTATAAAAATCCACTTAAAGTTTAAAAGGTAAAAAAAGAGGGAAAATCATCAAAATAGTTTTATGGGTTTTTCTTCTTCCTATTGGCCATTGTTTGGCCTTTTTTTGCAATCCTGGTATTGCTGCTTTATGTTGCCTAGTCGATACAACCTGGCACCGGTCGGGACACCCTTTTGTGTTCCTTCATGTGCGGGGTTTTTTGTGTTCGACTCCCCTTTGTAAATTGCGTTGAAAAGTTATACTAATCCTTACCTTATCAAAAAAAAAAAAATAGGACAGAAGACGTCGAAAAGTAGCCCATTGTCATAATTCTTTTTATTTTCAAATGAAGAAATCGTAAAATATCTCGTACCATATATATATATATATATAGCCCAGTACACCTATCTTGTACTGTATATAGGGTTAAGAGTTGCTTGTCTGTCACATTTCTTTTTATTTTATATATAAAAACTAGTACGTCTCCTTTTCTTATTTAATTTTATTCGTTTTCAAGGTTTGTTTTGAATATATTTATGGGGAGGCTTGTTCCGTTAAGTGTGCCTTTCGAAATGAGAAAAATATCATTCAGCCATCGAACATAAATGCATATTCCATTCGGTTACAACTTAGAAGCAAGAATATAATTAATGATTAAACGTGGTTGGATGTTATTCCTCTCTCTAAACTAAATAAAAAGTAGATTTTCTTTTAAATCACTTATATATCAAACGGTTCTCTCTCCCCAATCTTTTTCTTTTTCTTGATTTAGATGTTATTTGCACATATTATATAACATTCAAATTCGTTTGATCTTTCAACCGAAAAATATTGGTTAATCTATTCTGATTAAAAAAATTTGTCGATCTATATTAATTGTTTTGTTTCTATAGTAACTCATTACAAAGCATATGTAAACTAGTTTAAAATTATAATTGATCTCCTTAATTTCTCTAAAAGATAATCTCGTTAATTTTTTCCCTAACTGATGTCACTTTTGTTTTTGTCAAATAGCGTCTTTCTGTCCCTTATCAAGAAATCAAACCACGAAAATTGTCGCAATTTTCTCAATTCACTTTACACTATATGATTAAATTTTTTAAATCAATAGATCCTTCTCCAAAATTCGATCTTCATATAAAAGGAAACAGGGTCTATATTTTGTAGAAATCATGACCAGAGTTGCTTCTTTTACACAAAACCAATTTTATCTTAAAAAAACTAAAGGGACATTGCAAAAATCTCTACGTTTTAAGGATCATAATCTTTACACTGATAAAAATTTTGGTGCAAAAAACCTTAATATTAAGAGCGGTATGAAATTCGAATTTGTCTAAAACCAACAGTCATGAAAGATACATACACGTTTAAGCATAAGCAGAGAGTCTGAAAGAATTCAACAAAACCAAATCACATTCCCTTGATCATCCATTAAGACATAGAAATGGACCAAATTGGGGAAAATTGTTCAAAAAGTCTTAAACTTATTGCACTTTTGCCAATTAAGTCCAAAACTTTTCAAGTTTGCCAATTGAGTCCATTCGGCCAATTTTGGCTACTCGGAGCTAATGTGGACACTGGCTATTCGACCACTGTTGACGTGGAAATTTTAAATATTTTTTTTAATTTTTAAATATTTTTTTCCTTTTTTTTCTGGCCTTCTTTCCTCTTGTCAGTCCGTCAACCGGCCAGAGGCGAGGCCAACCTCACCATCACGACCTTAGCGATAGTGAGGTCGGCCTTGCCATATTTGGGCAAAGGCGAGGTCGAACCTCGCCCAGCAAAGGCAAAGCCAACTTTGCTGTTGCTTGGGTCTCCCTTGCATGGGTCGCGACAGCAAGGTTGGCCTTGCCTTGGCTGGGCGAGGCTCGACTTTGCCTAGATTTGGTGAGGCCAACCTTGCCATCGCTTAGGTTGGCCTCACTTAGGTTGGCCTCGCCTTGGCTGGGCGATGCTCGACCTCGACTAGATCTGGTGAGACCAACCTCGTTGTCCCCGTCGTTGTCGTTTGGGTCAAGACGGTGAGGTCAGGCAAGGTTCAACCTCATCGGATCGGCCAGAGGGAAAAAGGCCTGAAAAAAAAGGAAAAAAATATTTAAAATTGCCATGTTAGCATTGGCGAGACGTTAGGCATCCACGTTAGTTCTTGATGGCCAAAATTAGCCGGATGGACTTCAATTGGTAAGAAGTAAAAAGGTTTAGGACTCAGTTGACAAACTTAAAAGGTTTAGGACTAAATTGACAAAAGTACAATAGGTTTATGACTTTTTGAAAAAAATGTCCCGACCAAAGAGCATTGAAAGTTGATATTCATAGGATTAAATAATCCTTGTTTTTTAAATTAATAGTTGACAATTTTGTCCTTTACCCTTTTCTTTTGTCCGCGTGTATATAAAAACTAGGTGCACCGATAACATGTTATGAAAGAAGTTCAAAAGATCGTCGGTCAGCGCAAAAGCAATTCTCAAGGGTCGATTCATGCAATTAAATATAAAGAATAACCACGACAATTTTGTCATAATGATGGAACCGGGTGTCGCTGTCAAATGTTTCGAATGAAAGAGATTGTTTAAAGCGTATAACTACAGAGTTATTACAGTTTCAAAGACTCTAAAATGGTTTTATGATGATCTCTCCTTTTCTTATTATTTTCTTTATTCACTTTATTCAGCAATCGTCATTGGTCTTCCAATTTTTTTTTAAATTTATTTACAGAGCTCTTGGATGAAGTATTGTAAAGTGGAGCTTTCTTCAGTTTACATGTTAATTGCACATATTATACAATATTTGAATGCCATGTTTATTTACAGTACATACATAGCAAATAGAAAAATGTGCTCGTTCTTTTATGAAATCGTGCATCACCATTTGTCTTAAAAGTGCACCTGTTGTACACCGAATGGATTGGTCCCAGAAATATTATAGAAACGCATGAGATCATAAGTGAATATCGGAATAGCTTGCGGTTTTTGTAAATATTACTTATCATTTTGTAACGGACTATGTTATGTTCCAACCACTTTTCTGATTAGCGAGTTGCGAATCGTGGAGATTACTCACGTGCAAAATAAACTAAATATTAATATGAGATTGATAATGTTTATGGTTAAAAACCCATCAATTGAAAGGACGATTGAAGGAAATTTTATTTAATTAGGGTTGTAAAAATTATAGCGCATTGTAAATTACTTTTTTTGCATGAATATATATGTGGATGGGTATTCACATAAACAATAAATGACACATCGATGACATAAATATGCGCAAATAGAAAAGGTACACATAGAACCGTCAAAAGTTGATCTTTCTCTTTTGGCTTTTAGGATGAAGCAGCAATGAGTTGCTTGTATGCGGGTATCTCAAAAAGTAAAAACTAGTACCTCTCCTTTTCTTTTTTAATTTCTTTATTAATTTTATTCGGTAACTGACATTCGTCTTTCAAAATTATTATTTTTATTATGTACTGAGCTCAAATGATGAAAGTTATATCGCGAATGGGAATGTTTATTTAAGTCTTTTAGTATTTTCTTTGAGGTTTTCTTTAATATATTTTCAGGGAGGGGGACTAGGTGTAAAAAAAAATTTTGGTTCATTAAGTGTGCCTTTCCTTTAATGCAAAAGAAACGAAAAAAAAAATCATTTAATCATTGAATATAAATGTATATTCCATGAGGTTACAGCTTGGAAGCAAGAATGTAGTTAATGATTAAACGCGGTCGGACTATTTTGTTTCGATAGTTACTCTGACATGTTAAATAGAAATCTACAACCTTTCATGCAATTTTTGCCCCCGCCTTGTTGCTTGCATGGGTAAGAGTGGCAGATGAACCAGTCGGGACTGATATATAAATGATGATCGCCTTGTGCAGGCAAAGATTGGTCGAGAAAATGATGATCGTCTCAGGGGAAACAGTGCAGATATCTCCAAAGAAACATCTGAAATTGAAGTATAAAATCTCGTTGCAGCAGAATGTTTTCATTTTAAACTCATGGCTTAATTATGTCCAAATGACTTAACTTTCGAGAATGGTAATGTGGTTTAGCATGAGGTACCGCCCTCATTGCCTCTTTGGCATAATTGATCTCCATAAATTCTCTATAAGTTAAATACGTTAAATTTTTTCCCTAAATGATGCCACTATTTTTTTTTTGTCAAATAGCGTCTTTACGCCACTTATCAAGTAAACAAAACATGAAAATTGTTGTAATTTGTTTGATCCACTTTACACTATATGATAAATTTTCTAAATCAAATAAATCATTCTCAAAACTCAATCTTTATATAAAACGAATAGGGAATATATTTTTCAGAAATCATGACCAGAGTTATTTCTTTTACCTCAAAATCTATTTTATCTTAAACAAATTGAAGGGAGATTGTAAAAATCACTATATTTTAAGGATCATATTCCTTATACCGATTGAAAATTTCGTACAAAAACCTTAATATTAAGAATTCAAAAATTCGAAATTTGTCTAAAATCAGCATCAATGAAAGATATATAAATATTTAAGCATAAATAGAAAGTTGAAAAGAATTCAACTAAACCAAATCGCATTCCCTTGGTGATGTCTTAGGACACAAAGCGTGAAAAGTTGATCTTCGGATTAAATAATCCTTGTTTTTTTTAAATTATGATTTGACTATTTTTTCCTTCACCTCTTTTTGGGAAAAGTACAAAAAAAGTCCTAAATCTATTGCATTGATACTAATTCAGTCCTAAAATTTTTAATTTAACCAATTTAGTCCCAAACCATTTCACATTGGTACCAATTCAGTTCGTCTAGCCAATTTAGGCCACGGGAAATCGGGGAGTAAACCCCGGCGTAGATGCCACCACACACGTGCCACCGGTGTTAGCGTGGACATTTTCAAATAATTTTTCAAATTTGTTAGCGGTTGGTAGATTCCGGTGTTGGCGTTATTTTTTCAAATAATTTTTCAAATTTGTTATTATTTTTTTCTTTTATTTTCCCTTTTCTTTCTTTTTGTTTTTCCTTTCCTTTTTTTTTTTCTTTCCTTCCTGTTCCCTCCGCCGGTCGCCAGCCACCACAGTGATCAGCAAAGGCCGCTGGGGGCTAGCGAGGGCAAGGGCTGGGATGCCCTCACCGGCCAAAGGAGAGGCCGGCTCTGGTGAGGGCCAGCGAGGGCTAGACAAGGTCACCCTTATAAAGGATTTTCTAAGGCACTCTGGTACAATAGTCCTCCATCCTACAACAGAAAGACACGTGGATTTTTTTTTTTTTTTGTCTTTATGAGCGCATGATATTTGCCTACAAGAATAGAGGATCGAGATTTATAGGATTTTCTTAATATGTAAAGATGTTTCGCAAGAGTTAATGTAGAGTTCTATATAACAATAATCTAGGAGAACTAAGACCGTATACAATACCACCAAAACACGGTGTGTAAGTTTATATTATTTCTGACCAAAAAAAAATATATTTATATTACTTAAAATCTTATATCCGTAGTCACGCTTTGCCGATGGAATATTAATCTCTTTTTTTCAATTGTATATATATATATGTGTGTGTGTGTGTGTGTGTGTGTGTGTGTGTGTGTGTGTTTACACTTAAATGTTATATGTTGATATTGTTGGACAATTGGTTTGGCAAAAATGGAATCGAAATGTAGTCGGGCGCATAATCACTCTCTTTTAGGATTTTAGGATTAATTTGCCTCACGAAGTTGCTATAGGTTATGGTAAATTCTCTTTAGGATACAACAAAGTCATGGTGAGAAAACTGGATAGCAATTTCAATAAATTTCCTAAAACTCTCTACGAAACAATTGAGAAAATGGCTATCTCTTGTTTCCTTTTAAGGAAGACGAAAAAGAATGAAGGTCAATTCGTATAGGTAATTAATAGAATAGTCCAATATATATATAACACAAATAGAAAACACCTCTTGGCGTCTAAACTACCAATACGGACACACCTGTTCATGTTTGAAAATTGTAATTCGGAACATAACCATTTGTGTGTGAAAACCGTCATTTGTACACAACCCTTCATATCCGAAAAGTTGCAATTCAGACACAACTCTTCAAACATGAAAACCGTCATGTCCTAAAATGGACAGTTTTGTCCAAACAGTCACAAGTCCCAAAAATAAATAAATAAATTATTGATTAAGGCTTTATTTTGAACCGCGGTGTACAATCGTATTAAGTGCGCATAATAATCGTGCACCCGTACGCAGGTATTGTGGAGTCTAGCCCACTCACCTATTTTTCTCCATTTACAAAAGTAAATAACACTTTAACTAATAAAGAAACCAAAACTTTTCTTTTTTTCTATGTGGGACAAGGAAAATGCCTTATTTGCAAACACCAACATGTATTCCAAGTCCGGAAAAATTAATAATCCCTTCTTTTCTTTTCAAATAAATAGTAAAGTCTACTGGTTGTGAAAGAGATAAAGCTCAAGCCGTGTCTCTACTCTATCCGTAAAGTCAAACAAAGAAAGATTTCGACCCCCATCTTTTTCCATGAACTTCCATAAAGCACATGCAGATTTGTTACAATATATTTCAGTTTTCATCCCTAACGATGATTTGGAAAATTTCTCAAAGTTTTTTAATCCAATCTTTTAAGATTAACGAGATTTGGTGTATCTTTTTTTCTTGATTTCAAAAGTTATTTCTTTTCTTACTTATTCAAAGCTCTTTTCCTTGCTTCCTCTACAAACCACACGTCTAGTTTCTTGTTAGTTAACAAAAAGGGAAAAATGAGAGAGATAGGTCATGATCCAAAGTTGTCGATACACGAAAGACCGAGGAAGGTTAAAGAAGTCATTGAGCGTTACTTGTATACTCTATAACATTCCTAGGGACAATATCATAAATGTATATTATTCTAGAGTGTTCCTGTAATTGATACGGGTAGTTGATAAATGGGATGATAGAACCTCTTCTGATTAGAGGAGAATATATAGCCTATAGGGTCCATCCTCTTTATTTGTGTAATCTCACCACTAATAAAAAATACAGAGCTTCTCTCTCTAGGCTTTCCTATGTAGAATTTGTGTGACTGTCGTGAGAAAACCTTATTTGGGAAGAAATTCCAGTAAAGGAATGCTAAATCAAACGGTCCATGACAGATGTAACTAGCTTATTGAAGTATTTCTTTTGAATTTTAATGCTTCCTTGTATGCGTTTTTGGCATCTAATTTGCTAGTTTTTTTTTAACTTAATCTAATTTGTTATTTTTTTTGGAAAAAATCTAATTTGCTAGTTGCCTCACAAAAAATCTGCACAAGATCATAATAGAAAATGAATAACCCATTTAGAGAGAGAAAGAGAAGGAGAGAGACCTTGATCCCATTGTGGTCTTATTCCTGGTCTAATCATAGTCAGAATCATAGTCGGCTTCTCGCTCTCAGAATAGCTCTATACATATAATATCGTGTGGTTCTCCAATGAGGCCCTGCTTTCGGAGGGCCACTTCTACAGCATTATACGACATAGAATTGATTACATTTCCTCCTCACTTCCTTTGGAATTGTCAAATTTGTGTAGAAATCACGTGAATATAATTTTTTAAAATTTTTCCCAATTTGATTAATTGAAAACATCGAATCACAGGCATTTCGTAAGTGACAAAATCGAATCAATGGGAGTTAGACGGAAAAATCAAAGTTTGCCAAATTTGTGTAAAAATAACTTGAATATAATTTTTCAAAAAAATTTCCAATTTGTTAGGTAGAAGAAAAGATAGTATAGAAGATGATGTCCACTGGAAGTGAGGAATTGAATTTTATGTCTAATTATGCTGAAGAAGTGGTGGATGATTTCCCCGAAAGTGTGGCAATTTCAACGAATGATGGAGAACTGACCCTTTGAACCGCGAGCAGACAATATATTTGGAGCACATCTGAGAGGGAATAGCTGACTTATTATTCTAACTTTGTCGAAGCCGACACTTCCATCGAAAGTGTGGTTGAATTTTACGTCTAATGATGTCGCAGAAGTGGTGGATAGTTCCGACGGAAGTGAGGAGGAAATGTTAATGAATATATCGCGCATGATGGGACGTTAGATGGATAGGTTAAGAAAGGTCAAAGTTTAGTCAAGTGTGTTTAAAAATCACATGAATATAGTTTTTCAACATTTTTCCCAATTTGATGAATTGAGAAATTGGGCCATATACTTTCCGTTGCTGCAAAAGTCAAATCAATGGGACGTCATGCGGAAAAGTTATGCTCAATCAAAGTTTGGCCAAATTTATGTAAAAATCACATGAATATAATTTTTTTAAAAAAAATTATGTACGAAATTTTTTTTGTATTTGGTAAAGAAAGTGGATGCAGTCGGTGGTGACATAATGTAGAATGAGATATTTTTATTTCATCTAATTGTTTCAAGGAAGTGGACACGGTGAATAAAGTTGTTAGTTACTAAAGAAAGTGAATATAATGCTAGAATGTTTTTTTTTAACAAAATCCTTATATGGATTCACGTCGGTCGGTTATCTTCTCCAAAGAACCATAGTATTTCAGAATTTCTGGCTAATCCCATTTTAAAGAAGACTTTTACTAATCCTTTTGAAATGCCTATTATTTTTTATTTTTACAATTTTTACACCACTATGTTGTAAAGACCATAATCATTATATTAATTAAAAATTTTGTGCAAATACCTTTATTTGAAAAATTCAGCAATATGAAATTCAAAATTCTTGTAAAACGAACATCCGTGAAAAAAATTACGTTGAAATATAAACAGAAAAGTAGAAAAGATGGGGCGCTAGAGACTTAAGCCATCTGTTAAGACAAACAAGGCACCAGGCAAGGTAAAAGTTAAAAGGAAAGTTGCATCCAATTCTCTTGCTTTTTAAATTAGAGATTTACTATTTTGTCCTTTACCCTTTTTTGGCCTTTGGGGCGAGTTACCCAGCATTCAACATTGGTCTTCCAAATTTATTTTTTTACTATTCAATGAGCTCATATAATCAAAATATTAAATACTGTGAAGTGAACTTGTCTTGAGCAAAAAATATTTTCAACTATTCTTATTTATTCTTTTGAGATTTGTTTTGAAATTTTATTATATGGATTTGAGGGTTATAGTTTTAGTTTACTTCTTTTTGGTTAAATCAATTTCAGATAGGTTAATTTGATTCCTCAATTTCTCAATTTAGGTGAATGTATAAACTTTCATTGAAATAGATAGTAGAATTACATATTCAACGGCAATTGAACTTTATGTTTTATTATTTTCAGTTAATACCACGAAAAACCCTAAAATGGTGCATTTGTGACAATTTTACCCCAAACTATTTTTTTTACTATAAAAAACCCCAAACTGGTACATCTGTGACAAATCCACCCCAAACTATTTTTTGATTACCAAACACCCCAAACTGATATAAATGTGACAATTTTATCTTGAACTAATTTTTTAATTTTATTTTTTTATTTTTCTTTACTTTTTTTTTCTTTTCTCTTTAACTTCTAGCCAATCGCCGGACCGGCGATCGGAAGCCGAAGCTGGCGAGGTTGGCCCCGCCAGCCACTGGCGAGGCTCAACCTCACCAATTTTGGGTGAGATCGGCCTCGCCCTACAACGACAAGGTTAGCCTCGCCAAGTTGACACCTAATTTTTAGCTCATTTTTGTCATATTTTCAAAAATTTTCAAAATTAGGTCTAGGGATCTTGGCCAAGCCTTGAAACCTATTTCTAAACCAAAAAATAATTTTTTAGCATTTTTTCTGAATTTCTTTTAATCAAAATAAGCAAGAAAATCAAGAAAAATAGTAAATGGAATCATAAAATTCCATAAAAATAGTCAATAATCTTATTTTAAATCCAATTTCATAAATACACTGTCAATTTTAGAAAATCTCAATCGGGTACATGTTTTTCCCAAAATTGGGCAAACTTAAAGCCGAATTGAATCAAAAATTAAATTAAATTTTTTATAAACATTTTTAAGTCATAGTGTCTTCACAACAATTAATTCTGGGACCTTTAATTGCATAATTGGTCGGTCCAATTGCACAATTTGACATAAAAATAAAAAATCCCCAAAATTTGATTGAAAATTAAGAATTTTGAACCTAAATTGGGAATCGTGCCCAAAATGAAATTGCCAAAATGTGAGAATATCATTTCTAGGATTAATCAGGGGTGGGTAATGCAATTTTGGCATCAATTTTGCCTAATCAGTTCATTAAGACCTCGAATTGAATAAAACCCTATTGACCCGAATATAAAAATGAGAAAATCTTGGGCACAATTATAATAAAAATTGGGGAAAATTATATGTTTGGGTTCAAAATATGCTGGGAAATTCAATTTTGAGGTTGAATTTCGAAAATTTGGCGGAAATTGGGTTTAATTCGCGAAGTTAACTAAAACAAGAACTGCTGGGTCGGGTGGGTCGACCTGACTCGACCTAAACAGTTCATCTTCTTCACCCGGCCACTTGACTCGCGAGAAACCCAAGAAAAAATGACTTAAAGCCGTGACTTCATTGATCATGTTCCAATTTTTTAGCACATTTTAATCGGTTTTTCCAGCTAGATAATATCCAGCTAGCATCATGCAACAACCCAAACCGATTAGAATTCGGTTCCAACCGAATTTTGAGCGGGAAATCGAGGCTTCAAAAACAAGAAAAACTAAAGAACATGGCAGGGAAGGTGCTCGACGATTTTCCCGAGAGAGAAAAGTAGAGAGAAACAGGGAAATCAAAAAGAAAAAACGAGAAAGAGAGGGTCAAAGGTTCCCCCGTGAGTGATCAGTGCCGCCTTAGACAGCGGGGCGCCGGCAAATCACATGCTGGCCGTGACCTCCCCTCACCATGCCAAGCCAAGAAACCTAATCGGGAAGGCCTGAAACTAGGTATGTTCCGACTCGACTAAACCTGTTCCAGCGAAGCTAAAGTCATCGGGAGGAAGAGGAAGTGCCAAGGAACGATCTCTAGGGTGTGGATTACTTCGAAAAATTCATTTAGTCGGCGGACGAACTAGGTAAAAATCGTTCACAATCAACTTTATGAAAATTTTCCAGAATTCGTTTTTTTGTTTCAATATGCATTTTCAAGTGATTCCATTGATGGATCTTGGCATATTCATGTCTATTATTAGTTTCTAATCAATTTTGTGTGATTTGATTGTGTTTTTGGGTATTAAAAATGCATAAACCGAGTCGGCCCCCAAGTAAACCCCTTCGCTAGAGCATTGCCGTGCCCGTAAGGCCATTCTGGTTAGTCTTCCTGACCTTAATTGATGTTTTGATGATTGTTAAACTCGATTTAGACAGCTAGAGCGGCTAGTGTTAGGATTTGAATTCTGAAAAATGAGAATTTAAACAATGCGAGTAGGGTTTTTTGGGCTGGTTTTTCGCCGACCGGTGAAGGTCCGACGATGACCGGATTAGGCTAGATGGAAAATAGAACATGTGGACTTGTTAATGATGCAATCAAACCGACCAAAGGGTCGACGGAAGCCTACCGACATTGAGCTCAAACCGGCAGTCTCAAGAACCTTGAACTGGAAATGGTGCACATTAACTATTTGCAAAAATGCCCCAATGAAAATGCGCGAAACGGCACTGTTTTGGGCACGCCGTGCCCGGCGAGAGGACGACCGGCACCGGCGCCAATGATGGCCGGTTCGATCTCGATCGAACTAGTTCGAACCGGTCTGGTCCGGTTCGCCCTTTCGGCGGGAAAAAAAAAAAAATCAAAATAAAAAATAAGAAATCTTGAAAATTCTTTAAAAAAAAAAATAAAAAAATCACAAAAATCATAAAAAATGAGATTTTCTTAGCAAATTCGAAAATTTGCAGAAAATTCATAAAAATCAGAAAAATTACAAAAAATTCAGAAAAATACAAAAATTTTCAGAAATTTCATAAAAATTTTAGAAATTTCATAAAATACAAATAAAATTTTGAAAATTTTGAAAAAACAATAAAAATAGAAAAAATAGAAAAATTCACCAAAAATTTCCAGAAAATCATAAAAAAATCATTTCTTAGTTTAAAAAATTTTTTCGAAAAAAGAAAAAACATTCAAAAAATTTGAAAATTCACAAAAGGTCCAAAATCGTCGTGGCCAGCCATAAAAAATGAAATTTGAATTTTTGAAGTGTCCAAATGACACTAAAAAAATCAAAAAATCAAAAATTTTGAAAAATCTACAGAATGATTGAAAATTATCGTGGCTAGTCATAAGAAGTGAAATTTGGATTTTCCGAAATGCTTAAGCGGTATAATTTGAAAAATTCCAAATTTAAGATTGAAACCCCTAAAAAACCCTAAACCCTAAAAAATAAAATGAACAAGGCATTCGAGCTTTGTTAGGGTTTTGGTAAGTCGTCATTTCTAGTGACCAAATTAGGATTTCTGTGACTGATTTGCCATTGGAGATGCTATTGATTTTTGGATGCTTAATTATTTGTCCATGATTAGATTAGTGAAGTGATCTTAGGGATCCGTGTGATACGCTAGACATGCCATATCGTTCTTAGGTACCGAAAGGGCATTAATGGTCTCAATTTGGGATCGTTAATATAACCAAGTCCCTCTAGAATCTTTGGTTCATAAGATTGCGGTACTTCTCCCATACCATAATTAAGTTTCTAGTTGACCTACCATAAATGACTAGTGGCGACTCCAAGTGTAAGTTTAGATCAAATAAATCCCGCTGTCTCGTGAGGTATGGTCTAGGAAAGACCCGTATAAAAAAATACCTCCATCGTAAAGCACGCGAGCGCATGACGTGACAGGCTTAGCTACTCCACTAGGGAATCTTAAATTTCTAAGTGGACTTAGGCCTAGATAGAACGATATGCATGTGTTTGTACTCGCAAGGATCCCAGGTACATTCCACTAATGACGTGTTAAATGGTGATGCAGATGGGAGGTATAAGGGGTGTAGTCTATGTTTGTCTTTGTTTTGCAAGATGGTATTGGGATTGAATGTGATTTTAACCAAATTTTAAAAGTGCTATTTGGTTATAAGTTGTTGTATTTGCCTTTAAATCGCAGCATTACACGTTTCGCACACATCACCTTGTGGCCCAACCCCGGCTACATTTAGGATCACCCTTAGAAGATATGTATTTAGGCAAAACTATGAGCTTATTGCTCATGGGATCGTTTAAATACAATACCGATTATCGAGATGGAATAATATTCCAT
Source organism: Syzygium grande (assembly GCA_024733475.1). Classification (NCBI taxonomy): domain Eukaryota; kingdom Viridiplantae; phylum Streptophyta; class Magnoliopsida; order Myrtales; family Myrtaceae; genus Syzygium; species Syzygium grande. Next base: position 15,174,138 of record JAMXDD010000007.1, on the reverse strand, counting down.
TACTTTAGGCCAATCGCCTATTGGAATGGAATCCCTTGTCCATTAAGGTGGTGACCTTGAGCCTTTAGTATATCCTTACCCTTTTTAGGTGTCAAAATCTCACTTGTTGCATATGCTTGTCTTTGTGGTTGGTATATCTAAAACCAAGCAAAATGTGTTGGTAAATAAGTGTCGTTCTAATTCTCTCATCTTTTCAATTATGCAAGTTAATAGACATCATTTTGTTAAAAAATGCCCAAATGGCAATCAATTTTTGGTCAAAATACCTTTTCATACTAGAATAAATGAATAGGATGACATGCTCCATTTGATCACATTTTTCATTTCTAGATGGAATGTATAGGTCCATGGTGATTTTCAATGTAATTCAAATTAATTGAATGCTCAAGATATGACAAGTACAATCTCATTTGCCGAAAGACTATTTTCGATGTATTCGAAGTTGTAAATCATATGATAGGACTTTATGGTCAAAATGGGGCATGTCAAAAGGCATTTGCATTAAACATTGATTTCATTCACATTTTCAAGTATATGCTCTTTTAAGGCATAAATGGATTAGAAGTGGCATTTGTATTACATCATAACAATGCAAATGTACTTCACCTCCATTTTTTCCATAAAAGGACATATAATTAAAATGGGGGCATTTAAAATTAATCCATGGTGATTGATAATGAACTTTTTGCATGATTAGGCTCGATGGGAAAATTAGATATCCAAGTGGTTCCTATTTCACGAAAACAGCTCATGACTTGGTGAAAAGACATGACGAAAGACAATCACGCTTATGTTCAAGATAGATTGGGATACCTCCTAGACTTGATCCATGTAAAACATCAAGTTAGTTTGGTTCAAGCATTGACGGATTTTTGGGAAGTTTCCACCGCCACCTTCCAATTCGAAGAGTATGAATTGATGCCAACTTTGGAAGAGTACCAAGCCGCCATTGGAATTGATTCCAAGCCTAGGATCGTAGAGCCACCCGTTGGGCTTAATCCCATAAGCATTCTTGCAGAATTCTTTAATCTTAAAACTTCCAAAATCAAAAAGATAATCAAATCAAACACAGGCAAATTTCCATTATCCTTTCTAATAGCCAATTTCTCCAACCTTCCTAAGGAAACGGGAAACACTTCAGCTCGAGTTTTCATTTTAGCCTTCTTTAGCTTCATTCTATTCCCCGTATCTAGAACAGAATTCGACCCTTTAGTTGCAATAATCACAAGACAAGCATGTCTCAAATGGAATTTCTCTAACATGCTTCTTGCCCAAACCATCACTTCCTTGAACACCTATGAAAAGCGAGGAAAGGGAATCTTTCAAGCTTCTGCGGGTCTCCAATCTCTTTGGTTTATCTCACATATTCGACCATGGTATCATTCCATGAATATTCGTGAGATTTGCCCAACAGTAAATCTCATGGAGAGATACCTTCGTATCCAATATAAATTACCCAAACAATCTTTCTTAGATTGGGCCAACTTTATTAGGGCTTTAACTCCTAGTCAAATCCAATGGCGGATCAATTGGCCAAAGATTAACAAGGCAAGAATTACAAGCCAAGAGGGGAACGCGGTACCATTACTCGGGTTGAATGGAGGAGCCGCCTATTGTCCCTTACGAGTTATCAGACAATTTTGGATGTTTCAACAAGTCTCACCGACATGGAACCCTAAGGAGTTCACTTTCGATATCCCAAAGGGGATAATATCTAAACAAGAGAAGAAAGACCTTCAAGCCAAGGTTTACAAGATTATCCTTTCTTTGGATAATTCACCTTTACAAGTAGTGGAATAGCCAAAGAACTTGGAAGAAGATATAGAGATTTATATGGCATCCAAGAAATGCATCAAGTGGATGAAAGGTAAACGACCAATTGATGTGGAGCCATATGTTCCATTGAGCATTATAACAAATCCCGAGGAGGAATATGTTCCAGAATACATCGTTCCACACGTGCCTGGAGTTGAGCCTTATATCCTCGAAGAAGTTGCGATCGATGTCGAAGAATGGGAATCCCAAATCAAGGAATGGAAGATTTACCACAGGGCGGAGGCTACCTTAGTTAGCAAGAAGCCTAAACTTGGATGATTTAGAGTTCCCATTCAAGTTCAAAATCACTTTGTAAGCCAATCTTGGATTTTATGTGAAATACTCATTTTTCAAAATTCATTTGAATAGATTCAAAATCATGATTAAAAGGAAGAAACACCATGGATTATAATTCTTTGAATAGTATGATTCCTTAAGACAAAACATTGATGAGAAGATTTATGCAAAGCTAAGGCTTGTGTGAAAGTTCTTATCCTTGTAAATCACAAGAAATCATATAATTAAAAGAATGTAGGTTTCATATTCATTTCACCAATTCTAATATCTTGATGGTTTTCATGAAAAGCAGGTTTTCTAGCAACGGAGAGCAAAAGGCCCCAAACTCGTCTACAAATCAAAATGGCCGAGGAAGAAACTCACACTCAACTAGTTGAAGTCGAGAGCCAAATGACCCAAATGACTGCCATGATGACAGAAATGAAGGCTTTCATTATAGCTACAAAGGGATCTTATCCTATTGTCTCAAATCCAAAAGTTGCACCTGAAATAATGGATATGAAAAAAGACATTCGATTCAAAAAGACATCTAGAAATGAAGATGAGGTCAAAAGATTGGCCGAAATTGAAGAATGCCTTGCAAGCCAAGGATATGAGCTTCAAAGGTTCACCATATTGGTGAAGGGCGGTGAAAGAGTTGAATGGTCGTTAAAAGAAGAGAAATCTCAAAAAATGACAATGCGAAGACCTTATCTTGAAAAGAAGGATAAAGAACCTGTGCATAACATGGCTATAGTGTCTAGCCCCAATGTTAATCAAGCTTTATTTCCAAAACAGTCTAACGTCCCTTAGAGATATTCGAAACAGTTTAAGGCAAAGAAAAAGTCCGTAAGACAATTTACTCTATTGCCACGACCCCTGTCAAAGTTATTACCGATGCTATTAAAAAGATATTTGGTGGCTAAAGAAGTGCCAAGAGATAATTCTACAAGGTTCTCCTAGTACGATGAGTCAAAGATTTGCACATACTACATGGGAGAAAGAGGACATGATGTGGACAATTGTCTAGTCTTGAAAAACAAAGTTCAGAAACTCATAAACAAAAAGATATTAAGCTTTCAAGAGCAAGAGCCAAATGTGCATCAGAACCCTCTTTCTGAGCACAGTATGATCCTTACTGAAGCAGAAATAATAAGACCTGACGATGAAGATGAGTATAAGGCCAAATTAAAGACAGCCCAACAAGGAGATGGTCGCTTTTGCCGCGAAGCATTCTTAAAAGGGGAAGTCATAGACAACTTGAGAGAACATTCTGACAAATACAACTTCCAAGTATAGTATACTCTACCACCGTAGGCTTTTAAAAATGAAGCGATTATGCCCGATGGTTGGGGCGGTATGGACAATGAGTTCAGCACGCAAAATGAGACTCCATCTTATGATGAGGAGGATCAATTTGAGGAGCAAAAAGAAACGATCCGGCAGGGTGAAAGGCGATTTACCCAAACATCATTTAAGCAGGATGACACTATAGATTTCCTTGGTCAAGACAGTGGAAAATACAACTTCCATGTTAAGTACATACCCCCACCCTAGGCTTTTAAAAATGAAACTATTGTGCCTGATGGATGGGGAGACATGGATAAAATCCCAATCAACAAATTAAGTCTTGAGGAGAAAGAAGTTCAAGACGAGAAATGAAGAAGAAGGTTTGCCAAGGAGACAGGAGATTTGTTCGCAAAGCACGAAAATAAGGCAAAATTGTGGATTATCTGGGATAAGACAATGGCCGTTATAACTACCGTGTTAAATACACACCACCTTCATGGGCATCTAAAGAGGAAAAAATCGTGCCTAACGGGTAGGGTGGAATGGATACTATTGAAGCTGATAAAAGTATAGTGCCCATGATTACACCACTATTGATCAATCTTGATTAAATAGATAGGCTTGACGAAGAAAAGAACCGTGTTGAACCAATTACTATTGAGCTCCCGATTGGTCAACTAAAGATCGAAAAGAAAGAAGTGCGGCCTATTATCATCACTTTGCCTCCAAAGGAGAAATTTGATACCAAATGTGTATCATGGGAATACACGCCTAAAGAGATTGATGCAATAATCAGATCGGGAAGATGTTATGTCCCAAAAGAAGATGAGCACGAAAAGAAGGAAGTAATTGAAGAAGATGTCAAGCAGTTGCTGTGTCATGAGGACAAGTGAATACGAAGTAATTGAGCAATTGAGGAAGATGCTAGTACAGATTTCCTTACTAAATCTTTTCAAGACTTCAGAAAGCCATAAAATGGTGCTTATGAAGCTTCTTAATGAAGTGCACGTTCCGGAGATGATCAATGAGGTACAGCTAGAAGACTTTGTTGGTGCCATTCTCTTAAAGGATCAAATTGCCTTCTTTGATGAAGATTTCCCAATTAATGGGCGTTCCCACAATAAAGCCCTGTATATTGCCATCAAATGTCGGGGTAAGGAGGTTTCACGGGTGCCGATTGATAATGGTTTCGTGCTTAATTTGTGTCCACTAAGCACACTGCACCGCTTGGGGATTAGTGAAGAACTCATTAAACCTTCAAAGGTGACTGTACGTTCGTTCGATGGGATGAAGAAGGATGTTATCGGCGACATCGAGCTGGAAGTAAATATAGGCTCTATGCCTTTCTTGGTTGATTTCCAAGTGGTGGACATTCCAAGGACCCTCAACTTACTGCTAGGGAGGCCTTGGATTCATATGGTTGGCGCCATTCCTTCAAGTCTCCATCAAAAAGTTCGATTTGTTATTAATGGTAAAATGATTACCATAGATGGGGAGAAAGACTTTGCCACTTGCAAGGAAAGTGTCATACCTTATATCGAACCTGAGGTAAAAAAAGAGCCCAGTTATCATTCTTTCGAGATGATTTTCATGATACAAATTCCTGCTGGTAGTGTCATGAAGATTCCAAAATTTTCAGCATCGTCTATTATGTGTGGAAAAGTATTATGCCAATATGGATTTAACCATAATGATGGACTTGGGACAAAAGCGCAGGGAATCAAAGAACCCATTATCCCATTTGGCACAAAGAAAAAATATGGAATGGGGTATAAAGTCACTAGTAATCACCATGGAGGCCGAGGCTAAGGTCAAAAAGATCATGAAGGCCGTGGAAGCCGAGGTGATCGAACCATCAAACCATCAACATGGAAGAGTACGGCTAAAGAGTTACTCTATCATCAAATTCATATCAGAGAAAACTTTCCTGAGCCTCCCAAATTGCTTTTAGAAGAAAATTTACGTGCAAAGACCGAGCCTGACACGCTGGGTTTATTCGAAGAAGACATTATCAATGTCATTATAACTGAGGACGAAGACACCTACGCACTGGAGTAGGAAGATTCTTTTAAACCCTTTCCTTATTGTTGCCTTTACAATTTGTTTATTTCATGTTGATGTTGTTTCAATTCAATTGCAATTTGCGTTTCCTTCGATATAGATATAATTGCGTTTTTCAATTCAATAAAAGCGTTCAATGTTTTGTTAAGGACATATGGAAACAAAATCAAACCAATGATGAATATTGCTCTCACACGTGAGGCTTGAGGCTTTGGGTTTCCATATGATTCCTCATTGTGAAAACGATTTTGAGAGCAACGATGTCCAAGGATATGAGGACTAGCTCTATTTTCTTCGTCCTTCCAAAACTGATTTCAAAATAATTTTTCAAAATAGTTTTTCATAAAACCTCATGTATAAAATTCATTCCAAATGCTATCAAGACGTTCTACTCATGAAATGAAGTTGAACATTTCGAAATCAAGATTGGCACCCTTGTAGAACATGTGCATATCATGCATATCATGCATTTCGTAGAACATGTTCGTTCATTTTGCAAGATATAATAAAAGGAAATCTGAGATGACTCAAGACTTCTAAAATCTTTGGAGTTGGAAAACAAAAGGGAAGTGTCATTCTCAAATTCATTTTTCTCAATGTTGCTTTCTAACGTACTTTTCCCTTTTTATTATCCCTAGGGAAATCAAAGGAAGGAAATTATGAAAAATAAAGCCTCAGTGGAATCAAACTGGAAGAACATAAAGTTGGCGGTATTGTTCCAATTGATGATGAGGATTATGCAAATAAACTCTAACACTCGATTTTTAATCCTTGCAGAATTTTCACCAATCCAAAAAGGTGAGTTGTCATTCAAAAGAATTCCAATTTCCCAAGTGGGATAAATCAAAAGAAGAGATCAAAAGAGATAACTTTTCATGAATGATCAAGGCAAGACGAACAAGAGGTTGGTTGTATCGTTTCAATCAGAAATGAAAATGCTTGAACCAACGTTAACACTAGGTTTTAATTTTACAGGGATCTCATCAAGCCGATCAGGTAAGTATCCCTAACCCATGAATTTGAGCTCAAACACTTCATTTTCAAATCCCTAGTGGAGCAAATTAATGCAAAAGCAAAACAATCAAGAGGGATATTGACAAGCCGGTCAAGTAAGTGTCCCTAACTCGTAAATTTGGGTCTCGAAGAGGTTAATTTGCTGGAAAATGAAACTTCTTTTCCCCAAGCAGATTAACGTGAAAAGGTTATTTCAAAAAAAGTTTTGAAATATGCATTCTTTGAATATGCATTACGCATCAGAATTCCTTAAAAAAAGGAAGTTTTGACAAAGGTCATGAAAAATTTCAGAGAAAAAAGTTTGGATCAAATCAAATGGAAAGACCTTCAAATGATGAAAGGTAAACCATATTCAAACACGTACCCTATACACTCAAAGTCAAAGTGTTGAAATGAGTGAAAAAAACTCATCCGAAGGAAATAGGGGATATTCGCAATGATTACATGGATTGAAATGACGAAAGGCAATCATTTCACTATACCAAACACATGATTATCCCTTGCAAACCAAATTTGAGCCTAAACAGTAGAGAAATTTTCAAAAATAACCCTGTTAAGAACTACCCCCACACTGGGGCAAATTAGGAGGTTCACGATTGACACTTATGAAAAATAGGATCAAAAAAAATTTTATTGCATACACTTGCATCAATCTTTCCGTGATAACTTCATATGAATTCATATGGAAGCTCACAACATCCTAAGAGGAAGAAGAGCATTTCGTTTCCATATCCCAAACACATTATCCTTTGCAAAGCCCAATTGAGCTTGAATATTCATTTCAAAACCCATATTGGTGATCATCTCCTCACATTAGGGCATGACATATGATCCACCCAGATCGACAACAACTAAAAAGGCATGACAAAGAGTCTTTAGAGCTCAAAAGGTCAGAAAGCCAAAAGACTTAGAAATACAAGTGCAAAAAAAGTCAGGGGCATGAAAAAGCAATGTGTCTGGTAAAAGCAAGGCTAATACCCGAAAAAATGAGCAAAAGAAAAGAAAGAAAAGCGTTCAACAGAAGAATGACAAAAGTCAAATCAAAAGAAAAGCAAAGGTTGTGCAAAATCAAAGATCACAACAAGTTAGAAGGTGAAAAGAAAGGACTATGATGAGCATCTAGGGGACTCTTGTGTTCATGCTAAGAAAAGATCCCTAGTGGACAAAAGAAAAGGATAGTGATGCCAAGAAGATCACCAATTCCATAAAAACCTTGAATAATTCAAAAACAATTAAGCCTTTTAAGCCTACCTAATACCAACATTACAACCTCTCCCCAAAGACTCTTCAGATTGAGATGTTGAGAGTGAAAATATGATTTCATGATAGAAGCCATCACTTAAAGAAGTGTGTGCAATATTGTCTTATTTTATCCTTCAGGTTCTTAACTTGAAGACCCGAAGTGAATTGAAAGATGATGAGATCTTTTTCTTGGCCTCCGAATGCCTATCCTTTGAATAGCCATTGATTAAGCCAACAATACAACCATTTGAAATACCTTATCGGATCCATTGGATTGTATACATTGCGAATATCTTCGAACACCTAAGGATTGGTTAGGAGAGATAAAATTGAGGGATATCAGATCAGTCCCTTTCAATCAAATGAAAGAAAGACCAAATTCATAGATCGAGACAAATCCTTTCTAATGAAGGTCTTCTAAATGATCATTCAAAATATTTCTCGAAAGATTTTGAATCATTTGCTCAAATACTTCCTTTAAAAGAAAATTTGATTGTCAAAATGCATCAACATGAAGAATGCTGTTTTTTTTTCAAAACCACGTTTCAAAATAGTTTTTGGTTAACTTAAAAAGCATACAAAAGTTTCATTTTGTTAAAATAGATATTTCAAAGCAAATTGCACTTCGTAGCCTCTAAATAATGATTCTCATGGGTGATCGCGAGTTTGCAGCTTTGAATATGGTGATTTTTACAATTTTCTTAAGTGATTGCAGGATTGTAGCTTCGAAGCTATCACCCTCCGAGTGTTCGCAACCTGTAGCCTTGGATAACTTTTTTGGCCCAAAGCATGGCCCCATCCAAATCCTATTGGCAAGGAGCCTTTAGGCAATTTCAAAATCCTACAGGTAAATTACATGGCAGGTCTCCAAAGTTTCAAATCTATTTGGTGAGGAGCCACTAGACAAAACAGGTATTCTAAAGCAAATTACATTTTTGTAGCTTCTGAGTGATGATTCTCATGAATGATCGCGATTTTGCAGCTTTGAATATGGTGTTTTTATAGTCTTACCAAGTGTTCGCAGGTTGTAGCTTCTGAGCTATCACCCTCCGAGTGTTCGCGACCTGTGGCTTTGGATGACTTTTTTTTGGCCCAAAGAATGGCCTATTCAATGGTGATTTTTATGGTATTGCCAAGTGTTCGCAGGTTTGTAGCTTCGAAGCCATCACCCTTCAAGTGTTCGCAACTTGTAGCTTTGGATGACTTTTTAGGCCTAAAACATGGCCTTGTTATAGTTCTTCTGAGTGATCGCGGATTTATAGCCTCAGAGAATTGACCCTCTGTAAGTGATCACAAACCATAGCTTCAGGAAACTATTACACAAAACCTACAGACGAGGAACCCCTAAGCAAATTCAATTCCTACTGGTAAGGAACCACTAGGCAAGCTAAAGTCCTATAGGTAAGGAACCCCTAGGCAAATTCAATTCCTACTGGCGAGGAATCATTAGGCAAACTAAAGTCCTATAGGTGAGGAACCCTAGGTAAATCCAAGTTCTACTAGTGACGAACCACTAGGCAAACTAAAGTCCTATAGGTAAGGAACCCCTAGGCAAAGCCAGGTTCTACTGGTGAGGAACCACTAGGTAAATCAAAGTCCTACAAGCGAAAAATCCCTAGGTAAATTCAAAGTCCTATAGGCGAGGAGCCCCTAGGTACATTCAAAGTCCTACAGGCAAGGAGCCCCTAGGTAAATTCAAAAGTCCTATAGGTGAGAAACCCCTAAACAATTTCAAAGTCCTATAGGTGAAAAACCATTAGGCAAATTAAAGTCCTATTGATGAGAAACCACTAAGCAAACACAGGTCCTAAGGCGAAGAGTCGCAAGCATTCCTGGATCATGAGTTTGTTCTTAAATCATGAAAACTTCATAACCATCACCATCACCGATTCATGCCCTTCGATGAGCAACAAATAAACTCTCACAAACAAGTAAGTTTCTCTCTCTCTCGAATCATTAAGAACTCTTTTAAAAAATGTGTTCCAAAAAGAACTTTTGGATTAGATCACGAATTTCGAAAGCAAAAACCCTAATCAATTGTTGTGAAATTTTCATTTTATCTTGTTTAGTAAATTGACTAAAAATTCAGGTGTCACCTTATCTTTGAGATCAACCTCTAACGAACTCAATCTCAAAGAAGGGCAGTTGTTGACACCTAATTTTTAACTCATTTTTTTAATATTTCAAAATTTTCAAAATTAGGTCTAGGAATCTTGGCCAAGCCTTGAAACCTATTTCTAAACAAAAAAATAATTTTTTATCATTTTTCTGCATTTTTTCTGAATTTCTTTTAGTCAAAATAAGCAAGAAAATCAAGAGAAATAGTAAATAGAATCATAAAATTCCATAAAAATAGTCAATAATCTTCTTTTAAATCCAATTTCATAAATACACTGTCAATTTTAGAAAATCTCAATAAAGTACATGTTTTTCCCAAAATTGGGCAAAATTAAACCCGAATTGATCAAAAATGAAATTAAATTTTTTCTAAACATTTTTAAGTCATAGTGTCTTCACAAAAATTGATTTTGGGACCTTTAATTGCATAATGGTCGGTCCAATTTCACAATTTGACATAAAAATAAAAAATCCCCAAAATTTGATTGAAAATTAAGAATTGTGAACCTAAATTGGGAATCGTGCCTAAAATGAAATTGCCGAAATGTGAGACTATCATTTCTAGGGTTAACCAGGGGTGGGTAATGCAATTTTGGCATCAATTTTGCCTAATTAGGTCATTAAGATCTCGAATTGAACAAAACCCTATTAACCCAAATATAAAAATGAGAAAATCTTGGGCACAATTATAATAAAAATTGGGGAAAATTGTATGTTTGGGTTCGAAATATTTTGGGAAATTCAATTTTGAGGTTGAATTTCTAAAATTTGGTGGAAATTGGGTTTAATTCGCGAATTTAACTAAAACCGGAACTACCGGGTTGGGCGGGTCGACCTGACCTGACCCGAACAATTCATCTTCTTCACACGGCCACTTGACCCATGAGAAACCCAAGAAAAAATGACTTAAACCCGTGACTTCAATGATCATGTTCCAATTTTTTAGCACATTTTAATCGGTTTTTCCAGTTGGATAATATCCAGCTAGTATCATGCAACAACCCAAACCAATTAGAATTCGGTTCCAACCGAATTTCGAGCGGGAAATCGAGGCTTCAAAAACAAGAAAAACTGAAGAACATGGCAGGGAAGGTGCTCGAAAATTCAAAAAAAAATTCCAAACCAGTCTGGTCCGGTTCGCCCTCGGCAGGAAAAATAAAAAAATTCAAAATAAAAAATAAGAAATCTGGAAAATTCTAAAAAATTCTTAAAAAATAAAAAAAATCACAAAAATCATAAAAAAAATTAGATTTTCTTAGAAAATTCGAAAATTTGTAGAAAATTCCTAAAAATCAGAAAAATTACAGAAAATTCAGAAAAATACAAAAATTTTCAGAAAATTCATAAAAATTTCAGAAAATTCAGAAAATACAAATAAAAATTTGAAAATTTGAAAAATCAATAAAAATTGGAAAATTCACCAAAAATTTCCAGAAAATCATTAAAAAATCATTTCTCAGTTTAAAAATTTTTTCTGAAAAAAGAAAAAAAATTCAAAAATTTGAAAATTCACAAAAAGGTCTAAAATTGTTGTGGCCAGCCATAGAAAATGAAATTTGAATTTTTGAAGTGTCCAAATGGCACTTAAAAAAATCAAAAAAATCAAAAATTTTGAAAAATCTATAGAATGATTGAAAATTATCGTGGCCAGTTACAAAAAGTGAAATTTGAATTTTTCAAAATTTGTAAGTGGCGTAATTTGAAAATTTTCAAATTTAAGGTCGAAACCCCTAAAAAACCCTAAACCCTAAAAAATAAAATGAGCAAGCCATTCGAGCTTTTTTAGGGTTTTGGTAAGTCGTCATTTCTAGTAACCAAATTAGGATTCTTTGGATCGACGGTAAATTGGAGATACAGTTGATTTTTGGATGCTTAATTGTTTGTCCATGATTAAATTAGTGAAGTGACCTTAGAGATCCGTGGTGATACGCTAGACATGCCATATCGCTTTTAGGGTAACCGAAGGACATTAATGGTCTCAATTTGGGATCGTTATCGTAACCAAGTCCCTTTATCCAATCTTTGTCTCAGAGGATTGCGGGTGATTTCTCCGTACATAATTAGGTTTCTAGTCAACCTACCATAAATGACTAGTGGCGACTCCAAGTGTAAGTTTAGATCAAATAAACCCCACTGTCGCGTGAGGTATAGTCTGGGAGAGGCCCGTATAGAAAAATACCTCCATCCTAAAACACGCGAGCCAGCAGGGGGTTGGCGAGGTCGGCCTTGCCTTTACAACGGCGGGTCAAACCCGCCGATCTCGGGCGAGGGCTCACCGCTACAGGCAAGGCCAACCTCGCCCAACGCCGACAAGGCTGACCTCGCCAATGCCGGTGTGGTCGAGCCTCACCAATGGCCGACGAGGTCACTCTCTCCTACTTCCACCAATGAACGCTTTGAAGGTTGAAAGGAAAAGAAAAAGAAAAAGTAAAGAAAAAATAAAAAAAATTAATTTAAAAATTTGAAAAATAAAAAATAATATTAAAAAATTAGTTCGGGGTAAAATTGTCACATGTATACCAGTTTGAGATTTTTGGTGGTCAAAAAAATAGTTCGGGATAGATTTGTCACAAATGTACCAGTTTAGAGTTTTTATGGTCCAAAAAAATAGTTTGGGGTAAAATTGTCATAAGTGTACCAGTTTAGGGTTTTTCGTAGTATTAATCCTATTATTTTTTGCCTGAAAATTTTCTACTTTTCTTGAGATATGTACATTGAAAATCCTAAAACTTATAACGAAAGTGCAATTGAGTCTTAAAACTTTAAAAAGTGCAATTAAAACCTAAAACTTGTCACACAAGTGCAATTGAGTCCTAAAACTTTCAAAATATACAATTAAATCCTAAAACTTATCAAATTAATCTAATCAAGTCCTTCTTTTGATTGCGTTTTTTGAAAGTTTTAGAGCTCGATTGTACCTTTGTGACAAGTTTTAGGACTTAATTGTAATTTTTTAAAATTTGAGGACTCGAATATACTATCATGACAAAGTTTAGGACTTCCAATGTACTTATTCCATTTTTCTTTAATGATTATTTCGTTTTAATATATGAAATAAAGAGAATGATAAAATGATTTCAGTAGAATCTTTTAGTTTAATATATTCTGCTGGGAAGGATCAGACGCAAAATTATTATTATTTTTGGTATCGGGTGTGCCATTCGTTGCATGCTAAAGAAATGAGAAAAAGACCATTAAGCCTGTAATATGTATTGCATATTCCATGACGTTAGAACTTGAAGTATTTATAATCCGGAATATTAATGGGAGATGAACAATTACTTCTTTTACTTCAAAATCTATATAATCTTGAACAAATTAAAAGGAAATTAAAATTTCACTATGTTTTAAAGCCCATAATCATTTTATTAACAAAAATTATAGTATAAATGCCTTAAATTAAAAAATTCAACGGTACAAAATTCGAAATTCCTCTAAAAGCAACCTCCATGAAAAGAGAAGTACTTTAAACATAAACAAAAAGTTGGAAAGATAGGGCGTTGGAGACTAGATTGGTATTCAATGCTGATCAGACAAATGATTAGTAATTAGTAGGATTAATACAATGAAAAACTCTAATATGATACACATGTCATAAATTTATCTTAAATTAATTTTTTGACCACTAAAAGCCTCAAATTAGTACATCTATGGTAAATTTACCCTCCGTTAGTTTCCGTTAAATTTTATTGTCAAATTGTTGAGTTTGATGATAAGTGGCAGTTGACGGACGTACTAGTTTCGGTTTTACCTCTCCGTTTACCACAAGTTTATTAATTTGTGATTTTTCGTAATATTAATCAAATTTAACGGAGAGTATATTTGTCACATGTATATCAATTTGACACTTTTTGTAATTAAAAATTAATTTAAAATGATTTATTATAATTTTTTTATGATATTAACCCTAATTAATAATAAGTAGCAAGCCCAAAACTCCCCGTCCTCTTCCTCCTACGGCTCCTGAAAAGAATATGACAGATCGAATCGCATGCCATTGGTCATGTGTCAGGACAGGAACGGCACAAAAGAGTGTCAAAAGTCTATTTTCATAGGATCAAAGTGTAAGCTGAATCCAATGACAAATATTCTTTTTCTCTCAAATTAAATATACCTCGTTTTTCAAATTAGAAGTTTACCGTTTTCTCCTTACCCCTTTTTTTTCCAGCGTAGAGAGCGAAGCGGCAAAATGTTGCTCATCTGCGTGTATATAAAACTTAGTGCACTAATATGCTCGGTTCAATATGTGATCGTATACAAAGAATAACAATGAGCCGAAAATTCACGTGTCTTAATAATGGAACCGTGAGTCTCGTTCTCAAATGTTTTGATGAGAGAGGTTGTTTATTTGTTGCTTTATCGAATCATTGTAGGAATTGCAACTATAGCGGTGGAGCGAGGGCAACAGTTGTTTTCATCAAAGATTGAAATTAAATCAATCGACAATACATTTAAAGTGTATTACTGCATAGTTATCGTAGATCCGATGGCTTTAGAGCGAAATTATTTTGATCTCTCCTTTTCTTATTATTCCTTTCATTAATTTCATTCAGCAACTAACATTGTTCTTCCAAAGTTTTTTTTTTTTGTTATTTACTGAGCTCATGTGATAAAAGTATTATATATTATAAAGTAGACTTATTTTTGGCAATGGATGTTTTCTAAATTATTTTTATTTAATATTTGCAGTTTTTTGTAAACCTTATTGCATGGGTTTAAGGGGCTTTTGGTTGTGGTTCACTTCTTTTTGATCAAATCATTTTTTTAGAGGGTTGATTTATAATTTCTCAAATTAGGAGGACAGACAAACTCTCATTGAAATATTCAAGAACAACTGAACTTTACATTTTTTAACATTCGGCCCAAAATATATTTATTGATTTTTCCTATGTTTATTTCGTTTTAATATATAAAAAGTAAAAATACTAGAACAATTTCAGTAAATCTGATTATTCGATATAAATGCGGGGAGGAACCAAGTGCAATTCGTTTTTTGATACTTGTCATCAAGTGTGCCATTCGCTTAACGCCAGATAAATGGGAATAAGACCAATAAGCCACCGAATATAAATGCATATTCCAAGATGTTATCACTTAGAAGCATTTCAAATGCTCTTACGAGAAGAAAAAAAACAGTAAAAGATCAAACGTGTATGGACTTTCAAATCGATAATCGGAAAAAGTGAATTTATTGTCTATAGCATATTGGTAAGTCCCCGAAATTAATAGTTTCTAAATATCATCAATAATTAATGTTATTGTATAATTAATTAATAAAAAAGCTTTTCTCGAAAAAGAAAAGATCCTCAAGGAGTTTGCATTGTGGGTTGCAAACACATGGGGAATCTACTTCTTCAACTATCTAATAAACTAACATAAATGTTATCTCTTCATGAGTAACCTGGGCAAATCAATTAGTTACAAGTTCGACCAAAAAAAAAATTAGTTACAAGAAGATCCTAATGTTAAAGATTATTGCTATAATACCTCAACATGTTTTGTTTGCTTAGTTATTCCATTTAACGAGAAAATTGTCCAAAAAATCATAAATTTATTGCACTTTTGCCAGTTCAGTCTTAAACCTTTCAATTTTGTCTTTTTTTTTTTGGTAAAGTAAGATGTATATTAACTTTTTGACGCACCACTTACAAGTAGGAGTTAGTCGTACACAAAACCTCGTATCCAATGGGACACCAATGGTGTTCCAACGGGTAGAAGGTGTGCGACAATTCAAAGCTATAAGTGATCGGAGTGGAGCAAAGGATAGCTAAAACAGTGGCTAAGGGAAAACAAGAGCTATATACAATCTAAAAAGGAAGATCACTCAAAGATTGTTGTTGAGATGCCCTGATTATTTTGTATTCTCTGGTTACGGGGAGTGTCTTCCACGAGCTTAAAGGACAGCCCTATGTCTCTTGTGACCTTTACAAGGTGGTTACGAATGGCCGGCAAGAAAAGATTCTTGTTCCTGAAGAGGATGTGGTTCCTTTCTTGACCAAATGATGTGGCAAAGTGCACTGAAGGAAAATCGAGCGATGCGATGGTGAAAAGCATTACCCCCAATAAAACGGATTGCCCAACGGAGATTGTCTTGCCATGGTCTATTGCGCCAAGTGAGGCCGCACTTGGATGCCCAAAAGAGGGCAAGGGAGCCCGTGAGGTTACAGCCAAA
The DNA here is from genome assembly GCA_024733475.1 of Syzygium grande. NCBI lineage: Eukaryota > Viridiplantae > Streptophyta > Magnoliopsida > Myrtales > Myrtaceae > Syzygium > Syzygium grande. Next base: position 15,158,150 of record JAMXDD010000007.1, on the reverse strand, counting down.
GAATAAGTGGTCAATGGAGTCCTGTCTACAATGGCAAAATGCACAAACCCCTTTCGCAATTCCATAGCTCAATAAAAGTACTTGTGTGGGGAGCCTATTGAGCATGGTAAGCCACAATAGAAAGCCATATCTAGGTGAAATGGAAGAATCCCATATGAAAGAGCTCCAGGTGACTTCCTATCCCTTGTTTCTAATTAATTCCCAAGCCCTGGATGAGAAGAAAATACCTAAGTGATGTCCCGTCCAAGTTAGATGGTCAATTCCATCCTCATTTAGGGATAAACCAAGTGACCAGGAGTGGAGCGTATCCAAAACTGGGGATTGATGCCATACTGAGGAGTAGAATTCTCTCATTGAGGACTTTCTTGGGATTCTTGATTGGTAAATGTCCCTATCTAGAGAAAAGTTTATAAAGAGGGCCCCTAGTGTGCCAATGATCAAACCGAAAGGAGGTGTTAGCTCCATTGCCAAGGCGCCAAAAGAAGTGAAGCTGGAAATCTTGGCGGAGGTCAAGAAGTTTTTTCCAAGCCCAAAAGCGAACAGTTGGTTTAGGTTCAACCAGAAGTTCTTGTTTTTCAGAAAAATGGAATGAATCCATTTACATCAAAGCGATTCCTTGTTGTGAAAAGGTTCCAAATGTGTTTGAATAAGGCTGCACGATTGCAATCAAGGAGTGGACGAATGCCCAATCCTCCTTCGTCTTTAGGGAGGCACACAACACTCCATGGCACTTTAGCCCCTCCAGTTCCCAAGTCCGAGCCTCTCCATAAGAATTGTCTTAAAATCATCTCAATCTTTGATAGTAATGAATGGGGAAGGGAGAAGACTGAAGCCCAATAAACTTGGATAACATGAAGGACTGATTTAATAAGTTGTAACATACCTGCAAAAGATAGGAAGCGTTACGACCAAGATCGAGCTCGAGCAATAATAGAGTTTACTAAGGCAATATAGTCAGTCTTGCTTAGTCTAGTCGCAATGATAGGTACACCAAGATATCTAAAGGGGAGGGTACCTTCATTAAAGCCGAAAATGTGCCGAATTTGGGATCGAATCTCGTTGGATCCACCTGAGAAAAAAATCTCACTTTTGCCTATTGAGCCCTCACATTTTCAAATTTTGCTAATTGAGTGCAAATCAATTAGTTACAAGTTCAACCAAAAAAAAAATAGTTATAAGAAGATCCTTATGTTAAAGATTATTGCTATAATACCTCAACATGTTTTGTTTGCTTAGTTATTACATTTAACAAGAAAATTGTCCAAAAAATCATCAACTTATTGTACTTTTGTCAATTCAGTTTTAAACCTTTCAATTTTGCCTATTTAGTCCTAACATTTTCAAATTTTGCTAATTGATTTCATCTGACCAAGGAAATCGTTGACATGGATGTCGATTGTCTTACGTGATACGGCTAGTATTAACGTGGATTTTTTTGTAATTTTTTAAATTTTTTATAGTTAATTTTTTTCTTTTCATCTTTTTCCTTCCATCTTTCCATTTTTACAATGCTTGGGCGAGCCAGTGGGAAACAAAAACCAGAAAGATGGAAGGAAAAAGAAGAAAAGAAAAAAAAAACCTGTCAACATTAGCGCCAATTGTATCACATAGAACGGTTGGTATCCACGTCAACGATTTCGGACCAAAATTGGCTAGATAAACTTAATTGGTAAAATTAAAAGATTTCGGACTGAATTTGAAAAAATGCAATAAGTTTGAAACTTTTTAAAAAATTTTCCCTCCAAATAACCTTATGAACGAATTGTTTATCTCTTTGTAACAATAGCATCAATTAAGTTCACCTTCTCTTCTTTCCTTAAATCAATGACCCACAAACTCTTCACCAAAATAACTACTTATTTTTTCCCAACGAATCTAATTATTGCCAAACAAGCCACTTTACTAATGGAACGAAGATTTCATTAGAGTCTTTGACATTTTTTATATACACGAAAAACATGTAGGTCTGAGTGAGTTCCATCTTCAATCTTTATTTCATGTCACTGTAATTTTTTTAGGATTCAATATGTGCCTATTATCCTAAAACTTGGGGGTTTGCGATTAGAGAGAGTGGGAAAAGTCATTTATGAATTCCTCATTTGAACACAAAAATCCATTTAACAAAGGCTACTTTTAGACGTCCTTTTCTCCCTTTAATTTTTTTTTCTCACATTTTTTTCCATGACACAAAAAATTCTGACATGTTTACCCCGTCAAGATTTCATCAATAAGTGTCGTTAAAATTCTACCTACATGATCGACGAAAAATAAACTGTATTAATATGACGCTCATGTGACTTAAATAAAATAAAAACAAAGTCGCATCGGCTAGAAAATCATGTTACACAAATACAATTTTAAGGTACAAGAAAAAGTTTAAGGAAAATGTATTGTGATGATATAATTTGAGATTTTAGAATATATGTGTCACAGTCGGCATAATTTAAAATTTATTGCTTTTTTCTGAAGAAAAATATTTAGGAAAAATATATAATAAAAAATATAATTTGAGATTTTTTATAATACAGGTGTCTTAGCGAGTATATCGAAGTTTTTGTTAACTTTTTCCCGTTTAGAAAAAGTCGCAAAAGGTTTTCTGCAAACGGCTCCACATGTCCACGTTCCCATCACACAATCATTAACTAGGATCTACTTTGATGATTTTCCTCCTTTTTATTTTCTTTTAATTTCAAGATTTTGGAAGGGGGATGTGGCTGATCAGACTCACCTGCCGAGAAAGTATCATTGCAAAATCGCTAATTGTACGGCTCCTCAAAAGGCGTAAAGAACCTCGAAAGTCCATCTTCATAGAAGCAAAGAGAAAAGCGACGTCGGTTGACTTGACGAGTATTCTTATATTCTCAATTTAAATCTTCCTCGTTTTTAAGATTATCAGTTTAATATTTTGTCCTTAGCCTTTTTTGGAAGTTCAAGATTATATCTATCAAAAAAGTCATTTAAACAGTATTAATGGGTAGTTAACACAGTTCTAATGACCACGAGAGTGGACTACTTTGATCTCTCCTTTTCTTATTATTTTCTTTATTATATTTTATTTAGCAATCAAAATTGGTTTTCCAAAGTTATTTTTTTATTGTGAAGTGGGCTCACTGTGATCTATAAATGTTTTCCAAATTCTTTTTTATTTAGTATTAATATTTTCTTTTTCTTTGGGTCCCCTGTTATGCCTGTCCTTTCATGCCAAAGAAATGGGCGAAAGATCATTCATTCGGCCACCAACTATAAATGCATGTACCATGACGTGAGAACTTAGAAGCATCTGTCATCCATAGTTTAGAGTAAATTCAGATGCTCTTGGAAAAAATAAAATACACAATTAACCACGTGGTTGCATGTTTGAATTTACCACCTGAAAAAAGTGCATTCTTTTTCAATTCCTTATCGTTCAGACGTTCCAAATTTTCTGTTTTCATGTTATTTTATTCTCCAAAACAGAAAAAGAACGGAAAGTTATTTGATAATGTCAATTAATTTTTTGTTTAACAGAACAAAAAAGTGATCCGAAAATAGATTTGGAATAGAAATAAAAAGTAAAACGAATATGGCTCTTGTTCCTAGAATAAAAAGAGAAACAGGATTGGCTTTCTCTTTCACAAGATATTCTCGTGTCAAATCCCAAACCCGCAATCCGAAACCCTAAACCTCAATCTTAAAAAACCCTAAAACCCAAAACCCCAAACATGAAACCCCAAAATCCTAAACCCTAAACTGCAAAATCCTAAACCTTAAATCATAAACCTCAAATCCTAAACTTTAAATCATATACCCCAATACCCGAATTTCTAAAACCCTAAACCCTAACTTCAAACCCCCAAAACCCAAACCCTACACCCCAAACAAATACCCAAAAACCCAAACCCTAAACTTTAAACCCTTAAACCCTAAACTGTAATTTCCTTAACCACTACCGGTATTTACTTTGTTTATAAAGAGTAATTTTCTTTATGATTGTATTATAGCCATCTAATGCTATATCATAATATATTTTGATTATATTTCTAGTCCGGTTTTATCCAAACATGAACTATTAAGTCTCTACTAACATTTTTATAATTAAATGAAAAAATTGGGACCAGAAATTTTTAGTGTTGTATCACAGGCATTTTTGTTCTTTTTTTATTCTGAAAATAAAAATTTTGTACAGTTATCAAACGCATTCTTTTGCTGAGAACCTCGTCCAAGGAATAGAATTAGAAAAAACTATTCCTGAACAGAATTGGTTCCCGGAACAAAAATGTTACCAAACAAAGCCTAAGTCCCCTAAATTAATAGTTTCTAAAGATTATCAACAAAATTAGTTAATGGGTAAGCTCTTCTAAAAAGAAAAAGAAGAAGAGAAAGACAAAGCTTCACTTTGAATTAAGGTTAATATTACAAAAAATCTCAAATTAATACACATGTGACAAATTTACCAAAAACTAAATTTTTTTAGTACTAAAAACCTCAAATCAATACACTTGTGATAAATTTATCCTTAATTAGTTTTCGTTAAATTTTATCGTCAAATTATCAAGCTTAATGACACACGGCAGTTGATGAGTATATCATTTTAAGATTTTACCCCTCTATTTGTCATAAATTTACTAGTTTATGATTTTCTTGATATTATTTCAATTTAAAAAAGGAAAATTTGTTACAAGTATACTAGTTTGTGGCTTTTTGTGGTTAAAAAATTAGTTTAGGGTAAATTTATCACAGGTATATCAGTTTGTAATTTTTTGTGATCAAAAAATTAATTTGAAATAAATTTATCATATATATATTAGTTTGAGATTTTTCAAGATATTAATCCCTTTGAATTATGGGGTACGCCACGTAGGAAATCTTCTTTAACTATCTAACTTCGTACCAATAAAAGCTATCTAATCAATAAACACAAATTTCTTTTTATGTCATTTATAAAGTTGATTTTTTATAAATCACGTGTATATCAAGCGGTTCTCCCTCTCTCTTTTTTTTTTTTTTTTTTTTTTTTTTTTGTTTACATGTTCGTCTTACATACTATCCAAAATTAAAATTCGGTTGATCTATGTTATCTGTTTTGTATGGTGAGGAAAAGCTTATTTAAGCGAACTTATTATTTTTTTCTGCCACGGATGGCCTTGGAGTTATCGTAAAGAGCAATTTGAGCCGACTAAAGAGATATATTTATACAAGATGGCCCTTATTATTATAAATTTCTTTTTAAGATTTCTTCATTTAAAAATAAAAAGAATTTTAATAGTGGGTTGCTTTTCGACTTCCTTTTTCCCCCATTAAGTTTTTGTGCCATAAATAGGTTGATATGAAATTAGAGAGATATGGAGACTCTCTGTCGGCGTTGATCATCATTCTTGGTCTCCATCGGGAAGCAAAGAGGTGTGACAAGATGTTTTTCTTGCCAGGTGAGTGTATGGCATCTTTTCAATTAAAACATTCGTACGGAATTTTTTATCAATATAATGATTATAATCCTTAAGGATGCCCATGATAACGATTTTATATTTGGAAACTGATCCTATTCAAAAATAATTATTTTTTATTTCGTGCTTAGAAATAATTTATAAGCATTTAAAGGCATTTGTTAACTGTCAAAAATTTCTATTTTTAGAATAAAAAAAAAAAATAAATACGTTTAGTAACTATACAAAATTTCTTTTTATTAATAATATTTTTCATAATATTTTGAATTTTTGAATTTTTTTTTTTTTTTTCCTTCCCTTCCTTGGGCATGGCCGGTTGTTGGTGCCCGTGATCGGCCACAGGGTCGGGCTGGCAAGGGCATCACAGCCCTTGCTTAGCCAAGGCGAGGCCGACCTCACCATCGCAACCCATCTCCCTCGTTTGGGTCGCGATGGTGAGGTCGACCTCCCCATGGCTAGGTGAGGCCTTGCCGTCGCGGCCGCGAGTCGCCCTTGCCCAGGTTGCAAGGATCGCAACGCCCTCACCTATGGCCGATCGTTGATGGCTGGTGACACACCAGGAAGAAGAAGAAGAATAAACCAAGAAGGAAGAAGAAAATCAAGAAGAATTAGAAATGGAAAAATTATTCTCATAATCAAGATACTTTTTTCCCAAATTGATTTTGGGAACAAAAGAATATAAATTTTTACTGTTTGACAACTTGCCAAACGGGTCTTAAAAGTTAAAACATAGGTCATTTAATTTGTTTAGGATAAGACAATCTTGAGGTAAAAAGAAGCATGCGGTCATGATTTCTATTAAATAAGAACATAATTTTTTTTCCTTAATAAAAAGCATAAACTTTTACTCGAATTCCAAATTTGACTCTAATAATGTTAAATTTTTAAATTGTTCATATCAAATTTGTAATGTAAGTAAAAATTTGTCATTTTTTATGAAACAAAAATAATATTTGGACCAAATTTGTCACAAAAAGATAAAATTGGTGCCTTTTGTTTTTGGAATTGAGCCAAATTTTTTTGCTAAAAAGGCTATTCTAGGTTTTTTTTTTGTCCTACTTTAATTCTCAATTTACTTTTAAACTTTTACCTTACCTCTTACAGGGCGTAAAAGTCGAAATTCATATATGAAATTATACGTCTCCATCCCTTGCTTCTCTGATAAGGTGGAGATTCGAACTTTTCATTTATCCTCCTAAATAGAAAGGATGGCTACTGAAGCAAATCATAGTGGTTGACACGCCACTCCTAAGGAGTATCATCTTGTCATTTGGATGCTACTTCATAAGAGTTCCAACCGTTATTTAGAAGCCAAGGCCTTTGCCTATGCAGCTTCCTGGTCGTCGCCTTCAAACTTCAAAACAACATCAAATCGGCTCCTCTTATCATAACTCCATCACCAACTACAAGAAAATTGTAAACCAGCACTATAATGTTCAAAATGTTTTCGCTTTGCTCCCCATATAGCACCACAATCTTAGATGATGAACTCTTGCAAAACATCCGTGACAATTGAATAATTTTGTGCATATTTTAATTTGATCCTTAAAATTTTAGTTTTTTTAATATAATCCCTAAATTTGATCCTAATATTTAATTTAATTTTTAACCTTTTAATTTATTTAGGTTCATGAACTTTTAGTATTTATTCAATTTAGTCCTTAAATTATTTGTAAATGTTCAATGTAATTATTCAATTAATTCAAGTTCAGAAATTATAAATTTAAAATTTATAGATCAAATTACATATTAAACTAAAATTTATAAACTATTTATCTTATCGTTCCAAATGTATATTTAGAATGCATATGTCTGGTGAGTATATTGAAGTTTTTGTTAACTTTTTCCCGTTAAGAAAAAGACGGAAAGGTTTTCTGCAAACGGCTCTCCATGTCCACGTTCCCATCATACAATCATTAACTAAGATCTGCTTTGATAATTTTCCCCCCTTTTTTGCTTTTAATTTCAAGAGTTTTCTTTTTTACGGAAAGTTGGAGATCGAGGCCTTCTTAGTAACTTCATCGTTGACCAACTCAATGGCATTCTTAATGCAAAAGTTATTTGATAGGTTTACGTAGGGGCTGAGCGTAGTCTAACTGCAAAATCTGCTAATTGTACGGCTCCTCAAAAGTCGCAAAGTGCCTCAAAAGTCGATCTTCATAGGAGCAAAGGGAAAAGCTGCGTCGGTTGACTTGACAAGTTTTCTTTTATTCTCAATTTAAATATTCCCCGTTTTTAAGATTATAAGTTTAATATTTTATCCTTACCCCTTTTTCTTTGGTGTTTTACTACGGAGCAGCAAAAAGTTCCATGTGTTTTTCTTTGGTGTTTTTCTCTGCATGCAGAGATATAAACGGTGCACCGATATATTTCGAAAGAAACTCAAGAACAAATCAATCAAAAATTCATTTAAATCGTATTAATGGATAGTTATTACAGTTCTAATGAGTAATGACCATAAAAGTGGAATACTTTTTTTTTTGGTAAGGTAAGAAATAATATTAACTTTTCAACACAATGTACAACAAGGATCCGAACACAAAAACCCCGCACTTGTAGAGATAAAGAAGGATGTCCCAACTAGTGCAAGGGTGTACGGACTAGTCAAAAAAACCAGCAACACAAGGGTTACAAACCAAGGCTAAACAGTAGCCAACAACAAAACCAAGGCTACAACACCTCAAGAAGATAACGCAATATAGTAGGCGAGATGCCCCAATTAGATTGGATCCTTTTGTTACGAGGGGAATCATGAACAGTCTTGTAGGATAACCCTCTGTCTCTAACGAGCTTAGAAAGGTGCGCTTGAATAGCCGGTATAAACAGGAGTTTATTCCTGAAGAGAATGTGGTTGCGCTCCGTCCAAATGATATGGCACAGTGCCCCAAAGGAGAAACGAGCAATGCGCTGATGAAAGCTATTACCACTTGTAGTTCTGATAACCCACTGTAAGTGTTTCTGCCACGATCTATTACGCCAAGAAAAATTGCAGTTTCTTGCCCAAAATAAGGCCAAGGAGCCGGTGATGGCACACCCATAAAAGTGGAATACTTTGATCTCTCCTTTTCTTATTATTTTTATTTAGCAATCGAAATTGGTTTTCCAAAGTTATTTCTTTACGGTGAAGTGGGCTCATTGTGACCGATAAATGTTTTCGAAATTATTTTATTTAGTATTAATGTTTTCTTTTTCATTGGGTCTTCAAGTGTGCCTGTCCTTTGATGTTTTTGTAATTGGTACATGCTTTTTTAAACCTCCCATAAGAACTATATTCTAACTTTTATCCGGAGAATATCCAACAATAGCTTCCATTGAATGAATAATAGATCCGGATCCTAAAAACAACAATGCTTTCGAATAAGCATGAGTAATCAAATGAAATAAAGCGGCTCCATAAGACCCCATACGTGAAAAATCACTCATTCAGCCACCAACTATAAAATGCATATTCCATGATGTGAGAACTTAGAAGCAATTATAGTCCAGATAAAATTCAGATGCTCTTGGAAAAATAAAATATACAACCAACAATGGAGCGTGGCAGCATGTTCGAATCTACAACCCGGAAAAGTGAATTCACATTTGTCTATTTTGTATTATTAAGTCCTTTAAAATAATAGTTTCTAAAAAATTATCAAAAATTATTTAATGGATAAGCTTTTCTTTAAAAAAAAAAAGATCCGCGAGAAGCTTGACTATGAATAATAGGGTGCGCCACATTGGGAATCTACTTCTTTCACTATCTAATTGACTTCATACCCAAAAAAAAAAACTATCTAATCAACTAACATAAATTTCTTTTGATGTTAGTTATAGAGTAATTTTTTTTATAAATCACTTATATATCAAGCGGTTCTCTCTCTCTAATCATTCTTTCTTTGTGTTTTTCTCTTTTTTGGTTTACATGTTGTAGGCACATAATATATAAGATTGAAATTCGGTTGATCTACGTTAACTGTTTTGTTTTATGTTGAAAAGCTGATTTAAGGGAACTTATTAGTTTTTTCTGCCAGGGATTGCCTTGGAGTTCTAGTTGAGAGCAATTTGAGCCGACTAAAGAGATGCATATATATTTCGACCAAAAAAAAAAAAAAAAAGAGATGCATATATATATATATAGGATGGGAGAGAGTTACTATAAATTTTCTTTTGAGATTTCTTCATTTAAAAATAAAAATAATTTTAATAGTTTTTAAGGAGAGACGGAGGCACTCTGTCAGAATTGATATCATTCTTGGTGTCCATCGGGAAGGAAAGAGGTTTGACAAGATGGTTTTTCTTGCAAAGGTGAGTTTACAGCATCTTTTCAATTAAAACATTTGTACTGACTTTTTTCTATTGTTTTAATGATTAGGGTCCTTAAAAGTTAAAATATAGGTCATTTGATTTGTTTAGAATAAGACAATCTTAGGTAAAAAGAAGCACCTGGTCATGATTTCTATCAAATAAGAACAACCCTTGCTTTTATTGTTTCCTCAATAAAAAATACTAACTTTTATACAAATTTCAAACTTAACTTTCGTAATGTAAAATTTTCAAATTATTCGTGATGTAAGTGAAAATTGATAATTTTTTACGAAAAAAAAAACATTTGAATTAAAATTATTACTCAAGCTAAAATTGATACTTTTTTTTATGAAATTGAGCCAAATTTTTTGCCAAAAAGGCCATACGGAGGTTGACATGCCACTCCTAAGGAGTGTCATCTTGTTACTTTAGTGCTGTTTTATAATAGTTCCAACGTAATTTAGAAGTCAAAGCCTTTGCCCATGCAGCTTCCCCGTAGTCGCCTTCAAACTTCAACACATCATAAAATCGGCTCCTCTTATCACGACTCCATCACCAACTATAAGAAAATTGTAAATACAGCACCATGATGTTCGAAATGTTTTCGTTTTGTTCCCTATATAGCACCACAATCTTAGATGATTAACTCTTGCAAAAAATCCGTGCCAATTGGACAATTTTGTGTAGATTTTAGCTTCCATAAATCAGTCCCGAGGACAGACAAATTCACCCTCTACATCCAATATTTCAGCACATTTAGGAATTGAATTCCTACTTTTAGCATTCATACAAAAGCACCCATGAAGAGCAGCAAAAGGCCCGATGCACCTGAGAGACTCGGAACAATTTGACAAATGAAGAACTCTAACTCGATTTTTGGACGCCCATTCCTAACTTTTTCTGGCTTCGAACCAAGAAACAACACATGAGCGGCTTTGCAAGGTAAACAGATCGAGACAAAAGGAAAGCCTAATCATAAAACAACCTGAGGATCGCAATCGCCTCCCTCCTATACCTGCCGCTGCTTCGCTCGACGATAGCGATCCATGAACAACCGTGCCTGGTGATTCACGAGCACCGCCCTATCGTTGGCGACCTGTAGCTCGGACATGCGCAGTTGCTGCCACCTCTCCTTCAATTCCTCCATCTCCGACCGGTCGATCATCCCCATACCGATCCTCAAAACTTCCTTGCCCAGCCCCATGCTGGTCAGCTCCAACAGAGAAGATTCGCCGGCCCAATCGCCGTCCTCAAACACCTCCGGCGGCTTCGACGGAGCAGCAGCAGCAATCTTGCCGGCACTTTCCGGAGTCGTAATCTTCTTCAAAGACAAGTGCACTTCCCGACCGCCCCAGAGGACACGGGAAAGCTCAGCAACCATCTGATCATGGGGCTTCTTCCAAACACGCCCGGTCTTGCATCCATTCACGAACTTGACTTTCATTTTCCTTATCTTGTTGAGGAGCTGCGATTCGTTGGGAGAGAAGTCGAACCGTACCGATCTCTTGTCGAGGAAATCTTGGAATATGCCGACGTTTGTCGAGGGCTCTAACCTCTTCTTCTTGCGAAACTTGATCATACCTCGAAGGAGCTTGATCTCATCTTTCTCACTCCATTTGCGCTGAAACCTCCCCGACACCTCCCCGGTGTGCTGCGCCGCTGCCCCAGCCTCCTCGTTAGCGTCGCTGCCCTTCCTCGCCCTCTTCGCCGGCCGCTTCTCCAACTGTCGAGATCCGGCCGCCGGCTTATTCTCCGCCGCCGGCGCGACCTCCTCGCCGGCGGCGACGGCCTTGACGGTGCTGGTCTCGTCTTCGGGGTCTGGGTCCAGAGAGAGCTTCTTCGGTCGCGAGGGCTTTAGGGTTTCGTGCTTCGCCGCTTCACCGCGGGACTTGGACGCCCCGGACGGTTCATCTTCTTCCTCCTCCTCTTCGGCGTCGCCATCCTTCCTCGCCCTCTTCCCCGGCTGCTCTTCCAACCGTCGATTTCCGGCCGGCCGCCTCCTCACCGCCGTGCCCTCCTCGGCCGCGTCGACGGGCACGGCAGCGCGGGTCCCATCTTCCCATCCAGACCGAGGCTCCGACTCCTCGGAGGATTCATCACTCCCTCCCTCCGCATCCTCCTCAACTTCCTCGTCCACTTTCCGTTGCGCTTCGGCTCTCGGGGGCACGGGGTCGGTGCGCGACTCTTCGCCGGAGGAAGCGTCCGTCTGCGGTGATTCGTGCGGAGTAGTTGGGCACTTCTTGCGTTTCGGGTCCATGAGAGTCGAGCAAGCGAGGGGGAAGACGAGGGGTTTAGCTTTTGCTCTTTCGACTAAGTGGAGAAAGTGAAAACCTCTTAGTTCGTCCTCATGCACCATTATTTATTAGTTAAGTATTACAATCAAGTCGCTAATGACAGGTAAAAAATGATAAAACTTTTGACATTATTTTCTTCTTTCTTTTTTTTTACTACTATTATACAAATTCTTCTCTAAAAGGAAAACATTATATGTTCTGGCAAAAGAAAAAAAAAAAGCATTATATGCACAGTTTGCTTGTTTTTAATAACCGAAAGTAAAAAGTTACTTGAAATACAAAAAAATAAAACTAAAAAAAAAGGGAGAGAAACGTTCTGAATTTCTCACGTAGAGTGCAAAGACGAGATGGATTGTCCTGGAAGGAAAATTAAGTAATTTTGCTATGTGCACTTTCTCGATAAAAACTAGGTTGTCACTCTCTTTGTTTTACCTTGTTGTCATATTTATCGGGTCAATTTGACCCTTTTTTTCCTCTTTGATTTGGAATAAAAAAAATAACTTCATTAGAGTTTTGATGGAGATAACACAAAACTGATACGATTGGGTGTGTTTTCCCTTAAATATAGAAATGTCGAACTTTTCGTGTTCAATATTAACTCTATTCCCATGCAATGAGAATTCTTGCTTAATTTTTTTCTCTCCATTTTTATAATTAACTACAACATTTATCATTGTTCACGAGCTATGCAAAAAAAATGTTCGTGAGAATGCCAAAAACGTATCAACTTTCTGCCCGTTTTTATGTCATTGTTCACAAAAGAAAAGAGTCTTTGACCTATTTTTATGAAGTATTTGAATTTTATATTGCTATTTGCTTGGACATTCTATTTAGTTATGGAAAGGATTCGATGGGATATATCGAATAAATTGGAGGACTTAGATAATGGGAAAACGTTTTGATGAAGGGCAAAAACAATAAAAATGTACACCATCTTTAATGGCATAATTTTTGCGTTCCACTTTTGATCCTTTCTATGTCCCTTCCCAACCAATAATTCTCATTGGCCATACCCCCCTATAAATTCATTTCAGTAGAAGTGTGCAAAATGGACCGCTCAAATTAGGAATCACTTGGATCGGACCGAATTGCTTAGTTGGTCCGGTTGAGTGTCGATCTAATTCCCATTTCCTAAAAGTGAAACCAGTATCCGGTTGGTTCGGTCCAAGAACCAGACCAAGCCGACTACTTATACCTTTTTTTTAAATTTATTTCTCCAAAAAATTTTATAAAATGTGAACTAAATCTTAAGTGAACATTACTAACATAAATTCATTAACAAAAATTAGTAAAATGTGAATTAAACCTTAAGTGATTGGTTTCATGGGATTGGGAACTAGACCCGACTACCAATCTGGTCCTTGGGTCCTAAATTGGGAACTAGACCGGATTGAGAACTTATTACCCTTACATTCCGGTGCACGAGCAGAGTGATTCCTAAACTAGATTAGGGTCACTCCCCATAATCTATTAAATAACTTTTCCATTAAAATAATAGGCACACAATAAACCACAATCCTGAAAAAAAAGAAGTGTTTTGTGAACTACTTAATCTTTCTACAAATAAATTTGCATGAAATAAACATTTTAGATGAAAATCACTTAACGCATACTTTCGATTACATGTACATACAAAAACTCAAGACTGTAATGAAATTTTCATCCAATTAGTGAAGTGGCTTGTTCTGCAATATGTAGATTTCTCAAAAAATGAAGAAGTAATTGTTATGGTTAGAACTTCTAACCATAACAATTACTTCTTCATTTTTTGATAATTTTTTAAAAAAAAAATTGGTGAAAATTTCATCCAATTACTTGTTCTGTTTTTATGAAAAAAAATTTCATGGTAATTTTTTTATGATAATTTTTGATAATAATATGTATTTATGATAATTTTATGATAATTTTTATGATAAAAAATTAAGAAAGCTCTAGAAACTTCATCACGTTGTAGAAAAAGATAATTTTTGCTGCATAGCCAGCATTTTGAGCGATATTGTCTTTGCTTGAGTTGAGGTTGAATTTTTTTGCTCTTCTTGTAATTGCACCCACATGATGTGTACAAAATGACTAATTGCAAGAGATTGATGGTGATAAAAATTTAAAGTTGTTTGCAGAACAAATAAAACTGTCCACTGCATGACCAGCTTCATGGCGTGCAACAACTGCATTCATGTAGCAACGCTCAGTATATTAGGCCTCTAATCACTTGAGCCGCTCAAGTTGAGCGTATGAAATTTAGACCATAACTTTTAGATGTCATTTAGCATTCTCGTGATCCACATGAATATAGGAGCTAGCTAACATGGTATAGACATACTCGGTAGTTCTCCATATGGATTCTATCACCAAGCAGTAATCTTTAACAATTATGAGACATACACAAATAAAGCATAAGAAGATATTAAGTAATGCCCTGAGAATATAGGCGTGAAACAACAAACGGAAGTACAGTTCAAATATATGGGCAGTAACATTCTATTATTTCATTTGAGCAGACTAGCTTCAGAGTAGCTAAACATATAACATGTAGAGCATTCAAACAACTGATACCTTTCCATTCATTAGGGATGCTGAAATATGTCTTGTAGCAACCAATTGGATTTTCCAAAGGAACGTTTGGAGGATCAAGTGGAAATGGGTACTGAATATTTGTGTAAATAGGCCTGTCATATCCATGCATCTGCCAGTTGGAAGGAACTGCTCCAATTTGAACAAAAACAAGTGAGAAACATTTCATGAACCCACATGCTTTGCAGCTTTCATTTTGAACATTGAAAATTTCACTCAAACCTCAAACTCTGACAGGTACCTAATGAAACTCAGATAGACAAAGGTGCCTTTAACACAATTGAAGAGTACAACGCCCCCGCCAAAACACCGGCGCATACCGGCAAAACACTAATAACGCTCAGCGTATTAGACCTCGTACCAGACCTCTAATTCATGTTGTTGAAAAACACAAACGCCTCCTCATACAAACCATTCACCGAAGAGCAATTACAATTAAAGGCCGATAATAGCTGAATTACTACTACACGAGGGAACGGCCCGCCTCGAACACGCTAGAAATCAAATTGCACAGCACAATCACAGAGGATCATCAATACAAAAAAAAAAAAAAAAACCAAAGGAACAAGAATCTCGACACGACCACGCACAATCTGCGCGAAATGGAGAGAGTTAAATTTCCAACCTACCAATCCACATCTTTCCAACGCCCATGGTTAAATTTGATGTCGTTTCAAAAGGCCCCCAGAGCTCAAGAACACAAAAACAAGATTTCGACGGGAAAAGCCTCACAGAGATGCGAGCGATGGGTAAAATTTGAGACCTTGAGTGCTGACGTAGCGCTTAGGTGCAACAACGGTGGCAAGTCGATGGGGAGGAAGAAGAAGAAGAGTAGGGAGGGCGGCGAGAAGAAGAGTGGTGGAGGGCCGTGATTTAACAAGAGAGTTTATTTCAAGACTGGTTTGATTAAACTCCTGTCTTTTCAGGAGGAATGAGGATGGTCGGGAGAGAGGAAGAGTGTTTTTTTTTTAGTTTGAACGAAAAAAAAATTGAACCGAAAAAAAATGATTAATTTTGATGATCTGAACCAAAATGTATGAAATTTTTGATTAGGTTTGGGTTCGTATCTCGGTTCGATTTTCGGTTCGATTGACACCCCTAGTTAGAAGTTAGTATAAGATTTAAGAAAGAAAATAAGTGTAACTTAATAGATGCTACTAGTTACAATGAGATAACCATTTTGCTCGTACAGTTTTTTTTTGAATCCTTAATGAAACAAAACGAGTTGAGGATTTATTTCAATAATTTTTAATATTAGGATCCTCTTTAACTAATCGATTTGCCTACCCTCAAACAAAATTAATTAAAAGACGTTTTTCGGGTGCTAACCGAAAAATTCACAGAGTAAGTTCAATAAAATGTTTTACTTTTTGCAATTACATGAAACAAAACGCATCATCTAGTTATGCTAAATTCAAAGAAAAACATAGAAGGCATTAAAGAAATTTAGTAAATTGCTAACCAATCGCATTTCTGGAGAATTCACTTTGTTAGTGAAAGAAAAGAAAACACATACTCAGATGGGAAAAAGATTGCTACGATGAGTTAAACTTTTGCGAAGCATTTTCTGTATTTACCTGGTTAAATTTGATGTCGTTTCAAAAGGAAGGGTCAACATAGGCCTATTAAAATTTGAGACCTTGAGTGACGTAATTAGTGCAAGGACAAGAGAGAATTAATTAAACTCCTGTCTTTTCTATATCGGATCGAGAGTTGAGTTGATGTCATGGGGGTTCAAATTAGTTTTCTTGCCTAAAAATTGTACGTCGCTTCTCATTTTCATTTCAAATTGAATAATGTTGAAACTTATTTATAGGATTAATATCATGAAAAATCTAAAACTGATATATCCGTGATAAATTTATCCAAAATTAATTTTTTTGACCATTAAAAATCCCAAACTAGTAGATTTGTGACAAATTTATTTCAAACTAATTTTTTGATCATCAAAAACCCCAAATTGGTATATTTATAACAAATTTACCCTCCGTTAGTTCCCATTAAATTGAATTAATATTACGAAAAATTACAAACTGATATACCTATGACAAACAAATGGTAAAATCTCAAACTAGTGTACTCGTCAATTATCACGTGTCATTCAATTAAGCAATTTGATGAATGGAGAGTAAATTTATCAAAAAATATATCAGTTTGGGATTTTTAGTGATTAAAATATTAATTTAGAGTAAATTTATCACGGACGTATTAGTTTAAGATTTTTCGTAATATTAACTCGTTTAACATTTAAAAAGGTAAAAGAATGCGTTGACATGAAAACCTATCTATTTGATGAACTTTATTTCGGTCGAGGATGAGATTATCGTGTACGGTATTTACGAATGTATATAGAATAGATAATAATTGATCATCGTCTCGTAATTCGTGGCGTCCAAGCTACAAAAACCTAAAGCCTTTTAATGAAAAGTGGGGGATTTACAGATGTTAAAATGATGACAATGAATTATTCAGCTTTTTGGTGGACAGCAAGAACATTATAGATTTAGCTTTTCGATGGCACGTCGCTACAGAAAGGATGGTGATTGTGGAAGTCGAAGCTTCACCTCGAGAAGTGAAAATCCAGTTGCTTGCTGTACTAACTAACTTTAATTAGCCGTCGTTCAGGAATGCCCCGCCATGCAAGAATCGAGAAGTGGGTGAGCATTAGACATGGATTTTATTATTACTAGCGCGACCAATCCAATGATCATGGTCATTTACAAGACTCACGGGGGGTTGCTTTGAGGATGACGTTATCATCAAATTTCTTTTGAATATGTATCATTCGAACAATATTTCGAAAAAAAAAAATTCATTTCGACAAAAAGAAGGAAAGGGTTTTCAAAAATCTTGTTGTGTGGGGGAAATTGGCCCTATTTTCTAAGACATTTACAACACAACTTCAAATGGAAAATTATCCAAAAAGTGCTAAATTCATCGTATGGTTGCCAATTTTATCATAAATTTTTTAATTTTGTCAATTTAGTTTTAAATTTTTTGATGATTTGTC
Source organism: Syzygium grande (assembly GCA_024733475.1). Taxonomy (NCBI): domain Eukaryota; kingdom Viridiplantae; phylum Streptophyta; class Magnoliopsida; order Myrtales; family Myrtaceae; genus Syzygium; species Syzygium grande. The sequence goes on along the minus strand of JAMXDD010000007.1, from coordinate 15,140,565 downwards.
AATATAATCATTCTTGTCAAATTGGGCGGGAAACGCTAACGTAAATGTCAACTATCCTACGTGGCACAACCACCGCGTTGGTAATTACCGGAAGGTCTACATTGACAAATTTTCAAAAATTTATGACTAAATTGATAAAATTAAAAAGTTTTAGGATTGAATTTGCTGCGGTGTAACAGGTTTGTGACTTTTTGGACACTTTATTTGATGACAAACATATACCCAATGAAGGATCATTGGTTCTTCTATCTTAAAATTGCATAAACGATATGCATAATAAGAATATACGCAGAGAGAGTGAGATATCGTGCATGTGAGAATACAAAGGAGACGTTACGACAAACAACCAAATCAAATTTTTTTAAGATAATTGCACTAACAGAGAAAGGATGTGGCTGTTTTCATGCCCTATATAACAAAATCCACCACATTTTCATTAAAGAAGCAACACTATCCTTAATCATATAATTTGAATTTAATATAGTCGGAGCCAGATCTGTTCAATTTCCTTCTTTTTCTAGTTTGTCGTGTCAGCGCAGGATCTAGCTACCATAATTAAATATATATATTTTTTTAATTTCTAAGTGGGCATCACCATCCCAACTGAAAGTTTTATGTATTCATTTTTGTTTTTAGATTTTACCTCTCTACAAATTAGCTTCCTCGAAAAGAGAAATTCTGAGGAAACCTAACTCTTTTCTATGCTGTTGAACAAATTTATGGATTTACTGTCGAGTAGAATCTCGGTAAAACATGAAACATCAACAACTTTTGAACATATTATCACAGCAAAGTTCTTTCTAAGTAGTCATTGTCTTTGGGATCGCTGGACGAAACAAAACAAGACCATGTCTAAAGATTTCCCAAAATAAAATTATAATAACATTCCAATGCGAAATTTTGGAAGAAGAGACATCAAATAAAAAATTTGAATAAAACAATGACATATTTTAAAATGACATTAAATTTCATTCACTTTGAATTGACAAGAATTGATATCATCCATTAATTTTACGAAAATAATATGAGGTGGCATAACGTGCATCACTTTTTCACGTCATTGTATGTAATGTATTTTTAGATATTTCTATATCTTCTTCGATGCTTTGTATTAGGAAAGAATAACCGATTGTTGGAAATAGTAAACAGAGAGACTCGATAATTTTTTTTACTACCAAACAAACAACAACTTAAATATAAAATGAGCCTTAGAGTTAGGAGAGACAGAGAATTGATAACTTGCGATAAGAGTAATGATGAAACCGGCTAACTTTTTATTTTTTGAACAACAATAAGCTTAGCAAGCTCAAATTTGAAGGACATTGATACTACATAAATAGTTAAATTGAAGGGATCTGTGTAAATATATGCGAACGATTAGGGGTCATCGAACCTATCTAGTGAAAATGAGTTTAATTTAGTCATGTAAGGGGTGAAATGAAATAGCCCCACCCAAAGAGAAAGTGATGTGTTTCTTATAAGAATATCTCATTGTGAGGAAAGAATTGCTTTTCAAAGCATGTACATTGTAGCGGCAAACTACACAAAAATATAATCAAGAAAAAGTCTAACCAGCAATATGCAACAGATTTCCTTATGGATTTTTCGCTTGTAGTAACTCAATCCTTAACTTTTTAATTTTACTAATTTAGTGATAAATCTTTGCGCGAGATTTCAATGTAAATCATACGATCAATTTTAGTGGAAAATCTATTGTCATCTAGGCATTGTTTTTAATGACAGACCGCCATGTCAACAATTTCAGGTGAAAATTAGTTGGAATAATTACATTGGAATTTGTCGCAAATGTTTAGGATTAAATTGACAAAATTGAAAAGTTTAGAACTGAATCTATATAATATGTTTTGGACTTTGGACAATTTTCTTGTATTTTTAGAGTAGCTTTTCCATTAACCAATTAAACAATATCATAAATTGTTGATGTTTCTTTAGAGACTATTAATTTCGGGAACTTACCAATATGCAATAGACGTTGTATCCATTTTTCTATGGGGTAGATTCAAACATCCAACAACAATTTATCGTTAACTTTTTTTTATTTTCCCAAGAGCATTTGAATTTACTTTAGACTATAAATGCTCTTAAGTTCTAGCATCATGGAATATGCATCTATTTTCGGCAGCTTAATGGTTTTTTTTATATTTCTTTGAAATCAAAGGATTGGCGCACTTGATGACCAAAAATAAATAAAAAATTAAAAACAAATTGCACCCAATTCCTCCTTGCAATTACATTAAACCATCATATCCACTGAAATTATATTATCCTCCTCTTTTTTTTTTTGAAGGAAATGATCATTGAAGGGACAATCAATATAAATTTTTGTAACATTTCGGATTTCGACTCATTTTCGGGATTTATAAAACGCGTGATTTGTCAGTGTGCTTATAGTAGAATCTCGCCCGAGAACTGATCACTCTCGGTTATTATTTTAAACTAGAGATTTCGCTAGAATCGCACTCGATCAAATTTTTGTTGTTATTTAGACCCTGAACTTGGCAGTCAATTTTCGGGAGTTTTAGGACGAAATAAATTGGACGGTGTCGACAGTAATGTGGCCAGTATCGAGATTTTCAGGAATGAAGGAAAAATGGGAGTTTTTGGACCAAGTGGAAATTTGGACTAGTAGACCTCCCTCGTAAAAATTTGGTCTAATTAATTTGGCCTTTGTTCCTTTTTATGTGCGAGGCCTATTTAGGATTGATAGGTAATTTTCGGATTTGAATTTGGACCCTCGGTTTGCGTTTAATAAAGAAATGAAATTTATTTTCTTTTAATTTCCCCCCTTTCTCTCTCTCTCTTTCTCTCTCTCTCTCTCTCTCTCTCTCTCTCTCTCTCTCTCTCTCTCTCTCTCTCTCTCTTCCGCATGCGTTGACTGTGCGCACGTCTCCCCTCTCTCTCCCGTCCCGTCTGTCTTCTCTCACTCTCACCTGCTCCCTCTCTCTCCTCTTCTTCCTTTTCTTTTTTTTCTTTTCTTTTTCTCCTTCTTCTTCTTCTTCTTCCTCTGGACTTCCTCATTATTCTGGCGTGTGTTCGCTCGAGCGCTGCTTTCTCCGACCTCCGCCTCCGCCTTGGGCGCCATGCGCCACCGCCGTCGCCCGGCCGGCCTCGACCATCGTGTCTTTGTCCTCGTTCGTCGCCTCCTTTCATCGCGGCGCCCAGACGCCGCCGCAAGCCAGTCCGTGGTAGTCGCCGACCCTGTTTCCCCTCTCCCCTCCCCTGCCGCCTCCCTCTCCTCCCCATCTAGCTCCGTTCAAGCCTTCTAGCCGCTTCGTTGCGGCCCTTCGTTGCGGCCGCCTTAGCCAGCAGCGTCGCGCCGACTGCAGCCGCCACCGGCTGCCCTCTTCCCCTTCCTCAGTGTTGCTGCCCGTGCGTCTGGCCTGCTTCGTCCCCTTGCTTCACGGCTTCTTGCTCTTGCTTTCGTATTTTGCCCGACCAGCCATGCACGGCACGCCCCGTCGCCACAGCGTGCCGCTCCTTTCTCTCTCCCCTCTCGGTTTGGCCGTGAATGGCCTTGGGCGGAGGAGCTCGCCGCCGTTGTCCTTTGTTATCGGGCGTGAGTCCGCCTCGCCCAGCGGCCCGGCTGTCCCCTCTCTCTCTTTGACTCTGTCTCTCTCTCTCTCTCTCTCTCTCTCTGGGCAGCGGATTAGCAACAGCCCGTCGCGCCTGTTCGCGCCCGTTTGCCGGAGCCGCCCGCCCGTCGTTACTTTTCGGCGAGGGACTGCTGTCCAGCCTCCCATAGCGGCGTGTTCGGTTGTTTTAAGCGTGGGACACCGGTGAGTTTGACCCTAAACCCTAATTAGGATGATTTGCATTTCTAGACGGGTTTAGGGGTTAAATAGGGTAATTTGGGGGTTAAATTGTGGAGATTGTTAAGGATTGATGTCGGGGTTGATTTAGTGGTGTAGCGTGACCATTTTTATCGAGGTTTAGAGGCCCGAGAGGTGCTATTCACTGGCTGGAAATTAGTGGATCGGAACGGCCCGGGTTTGGCTAGGCTCGGTTTCAATTGTGGACTATTGTGCGCGCTTCGCATTTATTCTTATAGTGGCCGTTCTGGACGACATTTTGGAGAGTCAATTGGAGCATTTTGAGAATAATTATTGGCCTAGGGTTTGTGGTATGGTGGCTGGCCACGATGGATTTGACTTAGGCGAGACGTGATTGATTGGGGATTAGTAGTGCAATTGACGAAATTAATGGATAGACCGAGTTAGTGATTGAATGGTCGCTAATTGGGAGTGAATCGGCAATGTCGTGACATGTCTAATGTGGCTAAGAACGGAGTAGCTTGACGGGCCTAGGATGCGCGAGTTTTGTTGACCCCGGTTATGTGAATTTTTAGCGCACCCCTTATTTGGCCTTGTGGTGACTGATTAAAATGGTGTCTTAGGGAGTTTAATGGAGCGTTTTAAGGTCGTTGAATGGCCCGGCGCGATCGATTTAGGGGTTGTCCACTTTGGAGATTAGTTGAACAAGGCGCGTATAATTTGATGCTTGGAGAGTAAGTGCCGGAAATAATGGCTTGACCGAACTAGTGGTTGGATTGTCCCTACATACGAGTGATTTGTAGTGTTGTGGCACATGCCCAATGTCTTGAGGAAGGGAGTACCTTGATGGATCTCGATTTCTATGGAGATTTCTGTGGGTTCGTGATGGACCAGTTGGGTGATCTATGCTTGTGAATTGTGTACCGTGCATGAGTGTTTGAATTGATTTCATGGTCGTGCTTACATGTTGGTTGGGCATGTTGAAATATAGACTGGGCATAGTGTACTATGATTGATTGAATGGCATTGTACTATTAATTGCCCATCGTGAATATTGTGAATTGCCCAAGTGTGAACTTCATGGCCATGGATGTGCATCACGAGCATTGGCACGGCATGTGCATTTACAAGTATGCTCGAATGACATGTGCATTGTGATCACCTAAAATGCGGCGTGTATGTGCTATGATAAAATTGAGGTTTGTGAATGCTGGTTTTGATTAAATGCCTAACCTACGGGGTCTAGTGAAAATTAGATGTAGGCCCGGGGCTGGACGATGCCCGTGTGTCGGAAGATGTAACGTTATCGCTTGTCGGGAGGTGCACGTTATGAGTTTAGGTTTAGGGAATTACCGGGCTGAGATTTATTCTCACGGTTGTTAGACCGAATTTTTCAAAACCCTAGCACGGAGGATGACAGGTGTCGAAGAGCTTTGGGAGGAACCCCGGCTAGTTGTAGTGGCCTTGAAGTGCTTTTTGATTTTTGAAGTTTGGGATGTAATTGAATAGGCATCGGTGCCCAGTACCAACGCAAGTGTAATTGTTCATGTTGTGTGGCTATCCTTGAGTATTTGGTTCAAAACTGTTGGTGTTGTATTTAAATGCTATGTACTTAAATCTCTGTGTTGAGCGTTTAATGGCAACGCATGCGGGGGTCCAATAAGAATCGATTTAGGCGGGATGCTCGTGCACCATTATGTGTGTTTATGTGTTGTGACATTTCTTGTATTTTTAGAGTAGCTTTTCCATTAACCAATTAAACAATATCATAAATTGTTGAAAACCGATTTTTTAGAGACTATTAATTTCGGGAACTTACCAATATGCAATAGACGTTGTATCCATTTTTCTATGGGGTAGATTCAAACATCCAACAACAATTTATCGTTAACTTTTTTTTATTTTCCCAAGAGCATTTGAATTTACTTTAGACTATAAATGCTCTTAAGTTCTAACATCATGGAATATGCATCTATTTTCGGCAGCTTAACGGGTTTTTTATATTTCTTTGAAATCCTTGGTTTGGTGTACTTGATGACCAAAAATAAATAAAAAATAAAAACCAAATTGCTTTAAATTCCTCCTTGCAATTACATTAAACCATCATATCCACTGAAATTATATTATCCTCCTCTTTTTTTAGAAGGAATTGATCATTGAAGGGACAATCAATATGAAATTTTTCTGGCCAAGAAATAAGAATATGTATAGTTCAGTTGCCCTTAAGTATGTTTATATGCTGCCAATTTGTGAAAGTTTATATGTTCACCTAGATTAAGAAATTTTGGAATCAAATCAGCCCTATTTGAAAATGATTTAACCAAAAAGAAGTGAACCAATATCGAAACCCCTTAAATCCATATACTAACGATTTCAAAAACACCTCAAAGAATATGCTAGTGTTAAATGAATGACTTTAGAAGACATTTATTGCTCTAAATAAGTCCACTTTACATTGTTTAATAGTTAATACTTTCATCATATGAGCTCATTAAATGATAAAAACATAACTTTGGAAGACTGTTGATTGCTGAATAAAATTAATAAGAAGAGGTACTCTAACTCAGTTAAACATAAAATTATATGTCGCTTCTGATTTTAATTTCACATTGATATAAACAAAAAAATAATAAAAGAACATGTTGACATGAAAAACCTAATCTATTTTGATAAACTTTTTTTTTGGTGAACTTATATTGGTAGACCATGAGATATTGGGTATGGCATTTATGTACTTGAAAAATACGAATGTAATAGAAAAACGCTCAAAAATTTGAATGAAAAATGGGGATTTTCGATACTAATAGGCATGCGGCCTTGTTGGTGAAAAAGATTGCGGGGGTGGGAACGCTATTATCATATGTACTGGGTTTGACTCTCTTACTTTGTGAGAGGCAGAGCAAAAGTTAGAAAGTAAGAAGAGTTAGAAATATGACAGATAAAAAAAAAACGAGAGGGGGGATTTTCGACTATTGCTAACATGAGAATAAACTATTCAGCTTTTTCGTGGTCATAAAGAATTATTCATTTGTCTTTTCAACGACACATTGCTATAAAAACAAGGATGATTGTGGAAAACGAAGCATCACCTTGCTGCACTAATCGACTTTGATTATTAGTCGTCAAAAGTGAATGCTCAAACATGCAAGAATCGAGAAATAGGCGAGTGTTGGACGTGGATATAGAATTTTACTGGTACAACCTATCAAATGATCATTTAGAAGATTATCGCATGACAACTGTGGCCCACGAGGGGTTGCTTTGTGTGGCATGGCCCCGCATGGAGGTGTAATCACTAGTGGATAAAGGTGATTATTGGTGATGCTTGAAGATCGGATCTAATGTGTTGCCTAAGTCTGTCAAATACATGGAATTTAAATATGAACTTTCAAGGCGAGGCCAGGCAAGGCTAAAGTTAGCAAGACTCCGGCTTCCTTACGTATGGACATTGCCCAAACCTGCCCACTTATCATTTGATTCTCTCAGGCTTAGGTGGCTCGGATGACCTGCCCAACTGTTTTTTTTTTTTGGTCTGTACTTGCTTGCCTGTTTTATCTTTTATATTTTTTCGAAATGAAACTCTTCATTCATTAAACATCAAAGGAAACTATGAATTATGGGTTTCCGAACACAAAAGATCTCATAAAGGTAATTGTTTGCCTACCTGCTGATCACCTATAACTCTGAGCAAATTTTGAATTTCTCTGCAAGCAAAAGCTTGAATTTATTTGAGGCTCCATTCGCTTTATGGAAATGTGATATTTCTGGAAAATATTTTTCAGAAAGTCATTTTTTAGGAAAATGACAATATTTTCTAATATTCAGCTGAGACTTAAAAATGAATTGGAAAATATTTTCTGTCGTTCGATATGGAAAATTTGATTTAATTTTCTTCCTTGCACTTCTTTTAATAATATTTTATTTTAATTTTTCGAAATTGAATTTTTAATTAATTTTATTTTTAATTATTAATAATTTTTTATATTTCTTTGCCTTTTCTTTTCTCTTCTTTTTTATTCTTTCATTTCTTCCTTTGCTAGTTGTTGCCTGAGGCCAGCGAGCTGGAGCCTCGCCTTTGGCTAGTCGTCGGCTGTCGCTATGACCAGTGACCGGCAGAGGAAGAAAGAAAAGAAAAAAAGAAGACAAAAAAGGAAAAGAAAAAGATTTAAAACATCTAAAATAAATAAAAACTCGATTTTTTAAAAAAATAAATAAAAAAAAAATGAAAAGAAAAAATAAAATAAAAATAAAAATAAAAATAAAAATAAAAATAAAAATAAAAATAAAAATAAAAATAAAAATAAAAATAAAAATAAAATGTGTTTTACGAAAGAAAGTGAGGCGAAAGAAGATATAAATTTTTTTTTCACTTTTTGAAAAACGGAAACCATTTTCCTCATTTTTTAAGGTGTTTTTTTTTATTGGTGGAAAATATTTTTAATAACTAGTTTATTTTCCGTGAAACGAACACATAAAATCCAAAAAATGTTTATTGACAATTGTTTCCTATAAAACGAATGGAGCCTAAGTATAGTGATCGGAGCTCTAGTGTACTCTAGTGGGGAAGTCATTCACCAGAATCGATGCAAATAAGCATAACTCAAAGTTTTCTCGACCGTCCTAAGAAAAAATAAACATATAATGGTTGTTAGTTAAGAAATTGACACCTGCTTGATTAGCATAAGAGAACAATGGTGCAAAAAACTGCTGATTGGATAATCAATTCGTAAGGCCTCTACATTTTAATGCATATGGGGATCACATTATTATCAATTTTCTAGCTGGAAATGTACGACTGTTCGACAAAAAGAGTGAAAGAGATTTCAAATATCTTGTTGTGTAAGGAAATTTTTTTTTTTGGGTCAAACAAAATTTTATTAAATCTAAAAGTACTTCAAACATCAAAGCCCACGTCAAGGGCATCAAAACAAAGTAGATCCCAAGGAGGTTGGAGGGGTTAGGATACCCAATTCGAGGATAGATTTTTTTGTCTACGGGCTTTACAAATCCAGTCTGTCATACTATTGGAATCTCTTATGCAGTGGGCTAGAGAAATGTTTTTGAACCGGCCCATGACCCTATGAGCTTCCATTTCCCAATTACCGTGATTTGAGCTGTTAAACGCGCAAACTAAAGACATGCAGTGAGATTCAAGTACAATATCTTCTTCCTTCTTTGCTTCGAGGAGAGAGAGAGCAGTGAGCAAGCCTAGGGTTTCGGCTTGACTCACAGACGATGCCGGTATCGTTCTTGCTACTCCGTTCATCAGAGCTCCTGTCACATCTCAAACAACAATAGCTACTGCGCCCGAGTTCGATCCTTCTATGTTAGAGTCGTCGAAATTCGCCTTTAAAGTTCGTTCCTTTGGAGAATGCCAACGTCGAGGTAGGGCTTCTCCTTCTGAATTAGTTTCCTTTTTTTGGTGTTTCCACTTGCACCAATTACTGAGTATATTGTGCGCTGATTCAACAAGGATATCTGGATTGGGGTGTTTTTTCCAGAAAATAAAGCCGTCTGTTGCCCGCCAAATTAACCACAGTAACAGCCGCAACAACCTCAAACAACAGTAGATCTACTAATTCTTCCTTGAATTTCAGCAACCATTCTTCGATTTCAAGACATTTTCCAGACAATTTCAAGTTGTCGTATAACCAATGAACGGGTCATTGGTTCTTCTTTCTTCACAGCACGTGAACGACAAGCATAGTGAAATCACACGCGGAGAGAAGGAGACGTCGTGCACGTGAGGATACAAAAGAGGCATTACGACGTACCAAAGTAGCAGTTTTAAAGATACTTGTGCTTAAAGAATACCTCAATGCGAGAAAAAGAATTGTCATTGAAAAGCCCGTGCATTGTGCAGGACTTAGCTTTCAAGTCATTTCATCCAAAAACACCCTGCAAAACACTTTAGCTGCAGAAACTGTTATAAAAATATGAATCGGGCAAAAAAAAACCTAACCAGCATTAGATAACATTTGGATTAATACCACAAAAATCTTCAAACTGGTACACATGAAACAAATTTACCAAAAACTAATTTTTTGACTACAAAAAACTTCAAATTGGTACATCTGTAATTATTTTACCCTTAATTAGTTTATGTTAAATTTTACCGTTAAATTTCTGAGTTGGATAACACATGGCAGTTAATGAGTAAACTAATTTGGGATTTTACCCTCTGTTTGTTATAAGTGTACCAATTTGTAATTTTACAAGTGTACTAGTTCAATTTAATGGAGGGTAAATTTGTCACAAATGACCTGTTTTGGGTTTTTTGTAGTAAAAAAATTTGTTTGGGGTAATAGGTGTACCAATTTGGGGTTTTTTATGGTTAAAAAATTAGTTTAGGGTAAAGTTGTCGCATGTATACCAGTTTAGAATTTTTCGTGATATTAACTTATAACATTTCCTAATGAATTGTTTGCTTGCAATACTATATATATATTTAGACATTATAATTATTACTATTATTGTTATTAAATTATTGATTTATCTATTTATTTTTCCATATCTTGTGTGACTGAATCTTCTTATTCTGAGCAACAAAATCAGCGACCATGATGGTTACCAAAAAAAAAAAATCAGCGACCATGCTATGCACTCCAGTCCCCATTTTCATAGCCATGACTGATGGCCCATCAGTAGTGAAAGTAGAGATTGGGAAATCCAAATCAATCTCCTCCTTTGTGCCTAAGATGTTTATTTCGCATATTATTTAATTGATCGGTGAAAAAGTCGGAAATAAATGTCAAATTTCAACCGGTTTTTCACGATATTCACATATAACCTAATATACAATCGAAAAAAGTAGTACATAAATGTCTCGGGCCGTGCTGACATAGACCTCCCACGACTGCGCCACTGCCCAAGCACGACCGGTCGGGTGGCGGGCTGTGCCTGGGCCGATGCCCTGTTTCAGCCTCGGCTGTCCCAAGCCCACCAATTTTTTTTAATATTTTGGGTTGGGCGTTGGGGCTGCCACATGGGCCCAATCATTAAGAATTGTTGGGGCCTCGGCCCTAAAAATTCAATCAACGGATCAGTGACCCATGTCGACCCCAACCAACAGCGGGCAACAGCCTGCGTTTGAGGGAAAAAATTGTTGACCTTCTATAAGTTGGCCCTCTTTCCCTCTCATTCTTCAACATCTCTTAATTTTCACTTAAATCTCACTTCCAAACACTCTTGCTCTCTAAAATCGTTCGTCAATTTCATTATTTCCTTTCTCGGAATAATTACTTAATTGCGTCTTTAGTATTGCAATCGAGAACAACAGCAGCAAACAACAACAATAACAACAACAACAACCACCGTGTCCGATTGTCCCAACTCAATTCGGACTTCGCTGTGCAATTGACGAGGGACTTGTTTGGCGAGTTCTGCAGCAATGATGTATACATGTCGGCTCAGCCCATGCAATGATCTGGATTCGACAACGATTGGGAGGAATTGTAAAGGTAAATGCCGGAAGCTAGCCCCTGCCAGGACGCTTCCTTGGACGATACCCCTACCGTTGAAGAAAACCCTCAAGCAACCGTGGCGCCGGCTTCTCGAAGAAGAATGTCCTATTTCTACAGGTTATTATTTTGTAAGAGTGTCTAGCTAATTGCAGATCTTATCTACTTCTTAATACAAATTTTTCTTGTTCCTGGTACTTCCCAGAATACATCTTCCCATAACATTGCATAAGGGTGAGGAATGAATACCCCACTTGTCCAGTTCGATTCCATCCATGGGCTGTGAGTTCAAATCCTTCAATTGGCAACGATGCAAGACGGTGCTAGTCACCTTCACAGGGAAAAATAAAGAGAGGAATCCCCGCCTAAAAGCCGAAAATTAGCTGTTGTAAACTTGTAATCCAGGCGCTTTCACTCAAATTCCCAGCTAATATTGGTAGGCTGTGCAATTCTTGCCAAATTCCTCGAATGACTGCTGCTTGTTTGGCTGAAGAGGAGCTAGCAATCTAGTAGCATTAACATTCAGGACCCGAGATTACTACTCTGATCGATTCTAATGGACCAGCACAACTACAATTTAACAGAAATTCGAGCTAAACTCGTGCTTACAGAAGAGGCCACACAATTTGCTGCATAATTGGTTCACATGTTGATCTCCTACATATGTATTTTTAGTTGCTTCAATGTATGATTCCTCTGGGGGAGAGAAAGCATAGACACAGCATGATTAGATAGAAAAAAGAACAACCATTGCTGCTAGGAAATGCGATTCAGATTTCAAAGTACATTTCCAGCTGAAAAATCCAGTGCTCAGGAAGCTATTCAAGTTGTGGCATCGACATTGCAGACATATGAAGATCATATTCAGTAAAACAGTCACGCAGTTGATTTAAGAAGCCATTGTAAGATCATGACTAATGAAGAAGTACAGTGCAGTTAATCCACAATGCAGCAATCTAAATCCACTAAAGTTCCCAACCAAATCAAATTTCCTTTCTAAGAGGCATTCTCAGTGACGATAGCAGAACCTTCTCAAGAAGAAAATGAAGGGTGAAGTGAGGGAAATCTCAATCTCATCCACCTCGCAACTGCTAAGGTATCAACTTACGCATAACCAAATCATTCAAAAGAACACTGAGTATTACAGTGAAACATAAAGACGGAGCTACGACTATTGACCACAAGGTGAATTCTCGTGCATGCATGGGACGAAGACAGTAGAGAAAAACTCAAAAAATCTCAAACCTTTATGAAGTGACAATCAAGAATTAGTTGCAGGAAGCATCCGATGAAAATGGAAGCAAATACAATACGTGATACACTCAAAAGTTTTACAACCAATGTGAAACTCAATCTCGGACAAAGGATAAGATTTTTACTATTCCCCCAACAAAATTGGAGAAGGGGAAAAAGTATGGCTCATGACTTGAGGAAAAGAAATATACGAATAAGTTTCAGCAGGTTGCTCAATCTGCCATTTTGTTCAAGCGATGAATAGTGCTTCGAGCAACTCTGTTAAGAGGATCGAGCTTCAGCACCGTCCTCAGGTCTTCGGCGCCAAGTCTGTACTTCTCCATACTCTCATACAAAAGAGCTCGCTGTACAAGAATGGCTACATTTGCATCATCATGTTCTAGCACCTGTTCAACAAAAACACCCATCATGCCCTCTATTGATTCCATCCTTCTCACGAGCAATATCGCAAAATCTTGCAAATATAATATAAATAGAATGTCTTAAGAGATAATTCATCAATCCTGATTCAAAAGTTCATATGCAGTCTTTGATAGCTGCCAATCTAGACGATAAACAGATACTGCCTGCCTAAATTCATTAAGCATGGGTAGGCACATGACATGGTTCGGTCAATGTTAATCTCAAAGATATGGAATCTTAAGCATAGTCAAACCCAACATGCCTAAAACAAGGCGAGTCTCGGCGAGAGGATTGATTCTTAAGCTCCCAGACAGGGAAGAATGCTTTCAGAGTTCAATATTTCTTTCTTTGAAATAGTAGAAAACATCAGGAAGCTTGTGTGTTCTGAAAAATAGCTAATCACTGCTCAAACGACATACGAATCATTCTCAAAATAATAAGATTATCTTACCGAAGATACAAAAATATCTGACAGATACAACCAACAAACCCCAAGGAATTGCAATGCACCACCTTCATCAAAATAAGGAAGATTTCAATCTGTGAGTAACTATTGGCACTTTACCTTCGTACAGTCTGCCACAGCCTTCTTATACTCCCCAACTTCTTTGTAACATGAGGCTCGGCACGACAAGACTTCCGTGGTGGCAGAATTATCTCCAGCCTTTTCGAGGAGAATCACAGCCCATGACAACCACTTAATCGCATCGGCATATTGCCCTTGCTTCTGATTATCCATGCCCTTGTTCTTAGCGGTTAAAGCTGATACGCCTGAAGGAGGCGGTGGAAGCCCCTCAAGCTCTGTGGTGGAGCCACCGCCCTCATTTCCTCCTCCAAAATCTGAATCAAAACCCCAGTCATCCACTTCCACAGCTTGCTGTCCTCCAGTGGCACCACCAACGGAAGCCGAGCCAGAGGATGAAGAGAACAACACATCGAAACTGTCTGTGCCTGAGCTCTGAACAGGAGTCTGACTCTGCTGACTGAAATTCTTGGTAGGCATCGCAAAATCATCCATTTTCGAATCAAAGCTCATATTTGATGCAGCAAAATGGCTTTTATTTTTGGAAATCCCGCTCGACGAGAATGTTGTTGTACCAGATGTCGGAGCATTCTGAAAATCTCCAAACTCCTGATTACCAGTGCCAGTCTTAGCACTAGCTTTGCTCGTTGAGTTAAGACTGCCCGACTGCTGTTTCGATCCGAAACCAACCAAATTACTGAACGGATCCTTATTGGTATTGATTCCACCTCCACCACCAGATGCAGCAGCCATATTTTGCATCGAAGGACCTCCGAGAGTTGCGCTCTTACTGTTAGCATTCACGCCATTCCGATTAACACCCGCAACGCCACCAGTACTATAACCACCAGATCCCCAACTTCCACTATTGTACATCGAATTACCAGATTTTGGCAGCGAATCTCCCAAATTCCCCATCGAATATGCGGTCTTGCCAGCTGATGCAGCCGGCGCCGGCGCCGGCGTCGCGTTCTTCAACGGGACATTGCCGCTGCTGCCCTTTCCCTGCCCTCCTAAAGCCGAGCTAACCAAATCCCCGAACAAGTTCGGGTCCTTCTTCGCGATCCCAATCCCCAACCCCAACCCCGACCCCAAAGAACCCGTCGCCGACGACGACGACGACGACCAGCTCTTGCCGAAGATGTCGCCGACCATCGACGTGGGCCCGCCCAGGGACGCTGCCCCAGCCGACTGAGCCGGGGCGGCGGCGGCGGGCTGGTGGGTCCACGAGGACCTGTTGGCCTGCCACGCGGGCCTCGAGGGCTGCGCAGGCGACGACATGGGGGCGTACGAGAAGGAGGAGGAGGTGGTCGTGGTCGTGGTCTTGTTCCTCTGATCGTTCAGGGACCTGGGCTTGTTCGAACCGATGCCGATGTCGAAATCGAAGGTGTTGAGGGAACCGGAGCTGCGTTGCGGGTTGTTGGGCTTGCCATAGTTGGAATTCATCTTCGGGGTTCGAGATCAAATGGGGCTGATCGGCAAGATCCGTAAAAATTCGAATCACTATCGGATGGATCTGATGGAGAATTCAGCGGATCCGAAAGGGGGAAATGAGATCTGCGAAGAGAATGAAGGTGAAGAGGCGCACCTGATGCCGATGGAGCAAAAGAAGAGAGATCGCAGCAGCTTTTCGTAGTTCTCTTCTTCGTCTTCGGTGGATGATGGTGGTGGCGGTGGTTTGGCTTTTGGGAGCTGATATGGGAATTTAGGACAACGCTCATAATTTGGTTTCCGAAAGTTTCTTTCGTTCGTTTTTTTCTTTTTGGCACTGCAAAACTCATGATAAATAGAGTTAAGGGGAAAAAAATTACGATAAAAATAATAATTTTCTTTTACTTTTATACGTGGGTTAATATCACGAAAAATTCTAAATCGGTATACTTATGATAAATTTATCCGAAACTAATTTTTTAACCACAAAAAATTCTAGACCGTTATGCTTGCGATAATTTTATTCTTTGTTAATTTCCATCAAATTTTTGAATTAGATGACACGTGGTAGTTGATGTGTGATGCCTAAGAACATCATGCGTGACATGTGTCTTTTAATATTATTAATAATTTGGCAAGCGGAAGTTAAAGTCTGAAGTAAGTATTAAACGTGAATATCGAACAAATTTAGTCAAAATATTTCTGTTTCTTATTAATAACCGTTATCAGATTTACAAACCCAGACAAAACATCATATACGTATATAAAAAAAAAACTAGGTAGGTCAAGGTTATGTATCTCCAACTAGATTCTACACCAAAAGTCTACCTTGACTAAAGTCCGAAGACATCATGGATCGATAACTTCGCTTTCTAATGCGGGATCACCATTGTCTAAGTTGAAGCTCCTCAATGGGCCAACTAACTCACCATCAAGGTTAGAGTATCACGCAACGAACCGAAAAGGAACTCACTCCATAAGACCCATGTCAACTTAGATAGTAGAGCTACACTTAGTATAAACTGCTTCGGACTCAAGCACATACACATTTTTGTTGACACCTAATTTTTTAGCTCATTCTTCCAATTTTTCCAAACGTCAAAAAATTAGGATTAGTAGTCTTGGCCAAGCTTAGGAACCTATTTCTAAACCAAAAATAATTTTTTTAGAATTTTCCTGAATTTTTCCTTAATTTCTTTTAATCAAAATAATAGAGAAAACCAAGAAAAATAGCAATGAAATCAAAAAATTTCATAAAAATATCCATTAGTCTTTTTTTGAATCCAATTTCATCAATACATCATCAATTCTAGAATATTTCAATTGGTAATGTGCTTTTCCCAAAATTGGGTAAAATCAAGCCCAAATTGAATAAAAAATTCAATTGAGTCATTACTAGTCATTTCTAGGCCATAGTGTCTCCACAACAAATGATTTTAGAACCTTGAATTGCATAATGGTCAATCCAATTGCACAATTTACCAAAGAAATCAAAAAGCCCCAAAATTCAATTGAAAATTAGGGATTTTAAGCCCAAATTGGGGATCATGATCAATTTGAAATTGTTGAACCTTGAGACCATCATTTCTAGGGTTAATCAGTCATGGGTAATACAATTTTGGCATCAATTTTTCCCAATCAGGTTATCTAGATGTTAAATTGAACAAAAACCCTAATGATCCGAATTTACAATTTAAGAATTTTGGGTTTAATTGTGAAAAAAATTAGGGCAAATTCTCATATTTGGGTGCAAAATGTGATGAGGAATCCAATTTTGGGGTTAAAATAATAAAAAAATAGGGTCAAAATTGGGTTCATTTGCGAATTTAGATCAACTTGGGTCTGCCGGGTTGGTTGGATCAACTCGACCCAACCCGGGTCGACCTTCTTCTTCACCCGACTCGCCCAGAACATTCTAAACCAAGAAAAATATCCCATGCCCGTGACTTTGCCGACTTACCTAGAATGATTAAGCATGTGTTAAACTCCAAATCTAGTTGGATAATCACCAGCTGGCATTGGAGATTCGATCAAACCGATTTGAAGTTGGTGACAACCAACTTTGGGAGGAAAAATCAAGCTAGAAAAATACGGAAAAACATTATCTAATACATACCAGACGTTCATGAAATTTCTAGAGAGAAAGAAAGAGAGAGAAGAAGAAAGATTGAACGGAGCATGAGTTGAGGCTTCTTGGACCGAGTGATTGGTGCTTTCCTGGCTAGGAAAGCGCCAGCAAAACGGTCCAGGTGGTAAGCTTCCTCACTTGAGACGTGTCGGTGAGAGGTTGATTGCCATTGCCCGAAAGTTGTGCTTGGCCAGCGTGTCCAGAGCCCTTCTGGCAAAGCTAAGACCACCAGTTGGAAGTCTGAGTATTGAAGAACAGCTCCACACGCACCGATTAGTCTAGGAACTTCGATTTGATTACATTCAGAGAAGGTAAACTTTGATCATTACCACGATTTTTCTAAAATTCAAGATAATGAGCTTGACTTTAATGTGAACATCCATGCGATTTCTTTGATGTTTTTGAATATTTTGATGTCTAAAACATGTTTCTAATCACATTTTGTGTTGTTTAATTGCATTTGGTTGTTAAATGGAATAAACCAAGTCAATTCGACATTGAAACCTCATCGCCAGAACTTGGAGACCTTTACCGGAGTGCCAAAATGACTTAGGCTATCCAAGTCAGTGATTCCCAACCTTTGTTTGATGTTTTGAATATTGTTTTGGATTGATTTAGATGGCTAGGGTGATTAGGATAATGATTTGAATTCTGGAAATATTAGTTTTAGACATAAATAATTTAGGTTTTTTAAGCTTGAATCTCATTGGTTGGTGATGATCTGATAGCAAATCTGTGAGTTGATGTTGATAGAGGATGATCTAGTCTCGGTACAGAACCTAAAATTAGGTCTTGAAAGTCGTCGGAAGGTCACCGGAGGAGGGCTTGAATAGGCAGCCTTGATAACTCAAAATGAAGAAAGATGCACACTAGGTGCTCGGAGAAATGCCACAATGAAGAAAGATTGAAATGGCGCCGTTTTGGTGTTGTGCCCGTTGGGGAAAGTCGCCGGTGCTGGTGCCGTTGCCAACCGGTTCAGCTTGATCGAATCGGGTCGAACCAGATTGGCCCGGTTCAAACCCTCGGCGGGAAAATTTTAAAAATAAAAAAAATAAAAATATCTAAAAAAATAGGAAATTTAGAAAAATCAAATAAAAATTTAGAAAATCAGAAAAATTCTAAAAAAATTAGAAAATTCTAAAAAATTCCAAAAAAATCTAAAAAATTATAAATTTAGAAAATAGAAAATAAAAATTTCAGAAAAACAATAAAAAAAATTCAAAAATTCGGAAAAATTCCAAAAATTCATAAAAATTCAAAAAAATTTTGGAAAATCCATTAAAATGTGAAAATAGAATATAAAAAAAATCACAAAATCCATTAAAAAATCTCAAAATTTTGGAAATTTCATAAAAATAAAAAGTAAAAAATAGCTCTCAGGAAAATAGATTTTTAAAAGAAAATAAAAAATTTCAAAAATTCAGAGGATGACTCAAAAACACTCTAGCCAACCTTTGCAAGTGAAATTATAATTTTCGGAAGTGCCCAAGTGGCATTTTTAGAAAATCGTTAGTTTAGGGATAAGTAGGGGTTCTTAGCCCTGAAAAAACCAAAAACCCAAAAACCCTAAAATGACATGAATCATTGAATGAATAAGCTTTGAGGACTTTACTAGGGTTGAATTGGATTCCTTTAGAGACAAATCAGGATTGTTTTGCTTGATTGTAATTGATTATGCTGTTTATATTGATTGATTGATTTACCACGATTAGAATGGTCAGAATTAGTGGATAGACCTCGGAAATTTGTGAGACACATTAGACACATTGTAACGTTTTAGGCACGGAAAGGGCGTTAAGGATCTCGACTCGGGATCATTAGCGTAATTAAGTCTCCGTATTCAGAATCTCAGGTTCGCAAAATTGTGGTATTTCTCGTGTACCCCGATTAGCTTTCTAGTCAATTTACCAATAATGATTAGTGGCGACACCAAATTGAAAACCTAGATTGAATAGAATGACAAAAATTAGAACCCACTATCATGTGAGGTATGATATGGGTGAGGCCCCATTTATCTAGTGATGAGATATCTGTGGGACATCTCGGTAAAATATCTATATCGAACCTTAGTAGCCCATTTGGGGACAAATTTTCAATTCATGACGGATGGAAGTAACTCCTTAGTGTCACGCCCCGAACCCCTCGAAGCGCCATCATCCCATGTACCGGTCTAATTTCCTGCGACGTCCCAGGATGCGTCGTCGACCCAACTCCCCACATAGAGCATAAGGCACATGCGGAAGCAATTATTAAAACACCCGTACAAAACAATACATGACCAAGGGTAGCACAACATCAATCCACAAATATCAACCAACACCATTAACCGCCATAAAAAACGTTTACAATATTCATCTTACACATCAAATACAAACAGCCTACTATAAACAAATCAACGGCCACTAAAGTCAAAAGATTACTGGCCCTACCACTCTACGGCTAAGGTTGATCCTAGGAAATTAAATCGGGATCAAATCTTAATGACTCGGACTCAGCCTCGATTGTCTCATCCTCCGAGTCCATTTGCTCGACCTCGCCATCTTGTTCGGGATCTTGATCTATAGGCTCGGATCCTCACATAGATCGGGTACACCAGGTATCCTCTAACAGAGGTCTGAAAAATGGGGTTTAAACAACTATGAGACGAATCTCAGTGAGTAGGCTGTCACGTCCCGAACCACTCACGATCGATACTTGTGACCGATCATGATTAGAACGAGCCCGTGAAGCATGAATAATTATTAGAACGTCCCGTTGATTTATAAATATAATAAACATGCGGAAGCGATTCAACGAGACAAACCAAACAATAAAGGCAAACGGTGCACGTTATATTTACAAGATAGTTTCGTGCTTATTTACAAGCCCTTCCTCGGGCTACCAGTCATTTTAAACGATATTTGTTACATGCCTATTTCAAAGGCACTTCCGAAAAACAACAAACAAACAAGCCATTTTTACAAACAAAATTTTGGCTTGGGTACTAGCTTCTCTACGGTTAGTCCTCCCTCGTCCCCGTCCTCGCTCGCTCCTCCCCGTCCTCGTCCGCTCGTCCGCCGTCACGCCCCGCTCGTGGCCGGTCCCGGAGTCGAACCACCCATGCCGGTGAACGGCCCATTAAATCCTCGAAGGGGGCCTACCCATTCCCCGTCGGCCAGGCGGTGCCAGGCCACGAACGGGTGCGAGACCAGGTCTACCCGACCTTCATCCACCATTACATAGGTGGTGATCCTTCGGTAGGCCCGATTTTCCCGAGCATCGATCACCGTCAAGAGTTCGGCTTGCATCTCGACCGGGTTGCCAAGTCGGACCGGGGGTGACGCCATCTCTACGGACCTAAAAAGAGAAAAAACAACGGGGAGTGAGTCGAGGAGACCCAGTAAGTAAGACGTTATTAACAGGCGAGGACATATCAATCGTCATTTTCACGAAACATTCTTACCGTACCGGCCTCGGTGGCCGATCAAACAACAACGGACATAGAAAGCACAAAACAAGGAGCCCAAGCATGGCTAAGTCACGGTTTACCTCACGTATCGCGCCTCGGTTCTATTTTGAATTAGAAACATGCAAAGAAAACATGAAACAAGGCAAACTTGTTATCGGGAACACCACATCGGAACATCAAAACCGAGCACGGGGAAAGCTCATGATACGACGTATTTCAACGTCATTTCCCGGTAATAAAATCCCACTTACTCTTTTTAATAAAACAAGAACTAAAGTAGAGAATGGCGGGAAGGGTGACGGATCTCGGTTTTTGGAATAACTCTCGAGAATGGCCTCTCTCTTTCTCTCTCGGCTTTCTTTTCTTTCTCTCTATTTTCGGCACTCTCCCTCTCTCTCTAATTCTTGGTTGTTGCATGTGAGAATGAGCCAATTTCTATCCTAAAGGGTGCTATTTATAGAAGGGAAAAGGTGGTTTGATGACACGTGCGTCTGGGTCATCAAGGGAGTGAGGAGGTCATGACGTGTCATCCATGCGATGAGGTGTTTATACCTCACCCCATCATAATGACCCAAGGCCCAAAAGTCCAACTAATGATTAAATAGCCATAATTTCTCTCTTTTCTCTCTTTTCTCCCCATTTGGCCGTGGCTTTCCCCCTCTCCCCTAGCTGGCCGTGACTCTCCCCCCTCTCCTTTGGGTCAATAATTGAAGACAAGGCCATCAATTGCTTCTTAAATGGCCATTATGGTAGGTTTGAAAATGGGGGCCAAGCATTAAATGAAGGAAATGATGATGGTGATAAGGTTTGACCAAGTCAAACCTTCTAAGACCCTCTCAAATATGCTGAATAAAATCCCAATTAGTCCGGACCAAGCGAGTCTCGCGAAAATGCGCCTGTATCGTCTAAAACGAGCCCCGCACAACAATTATTCCCGAACCTTTCTCGAGGTTTTCTCATAAAAAAAAATTCCAATAATACCCTTATAAATGTTAAATAATGCCAAAATGGCCCTCACAATGTCCAAGTGTGGCTCTACCAAAAATCCAAGCCAAAACACCCCAAAATAGCCTTTGATGGTAACTAGATGCACGACTCATGGGCACATTTCTTGGACACGGGACAAGATCGGGACCGGATCTTACGGGCACAACTTTAGGCACAAGGGTCGGGCACAATGACCGGCACACGAACGGGCACGTAGCCGGTCCGTGGCCTGGCTGACGGGCACAATG
Source organism: Syzygium grande (assembly GCA_024733475.1). Lineage (NCBI taxonomy): Eukaryota > Viridiplantae > Streptophyta > Magnoliopsida > Myrtales > Myrtaceae > Syzygium > Syzygium grande. The sequence goes on along the minus strand of JAMXDD010000007.1, from coordinate 15,118,893 downwards.
GCCGGTCATGACCGGGCGCATGGCCTTGGCCGCCGTGACCGGCAATTTTGCCCGGGCCACGACTAAGCCATTAGGCACATGGCCTGGTACATGTCTCATCCATGGCCTTCCCGACTTGGCACGATGATCCGTGGCCGATTCATGACCGGGCCACGTTCGAGTATCAACGATCCATGGTTGACCCTCGGTTGTCATGTAGCCTCGTGGAAACTCGGTACCCCGGAATTAAATCGTGGTCGCCCGGGACTAATGCATGGCCGTGCGGTATCACCCGCGACCGACACACGCTTACCCCAGACTGATCCACAGTCATCCCGGACCGTTCCACTAACGGCCCTTATGGTCGAAGGATCATTCCATGGTCGTATTACCCTAATCATTTGCGTAGTCGGGGTCATTCCAATGTCGATCCCTAGGCCAACTCATGGACAATCTTTCGATCGAACCACGACCAACCCTCAGTACACTCATCCCGATCATGCTGTCCATTCCAATACCGACCCTTAACTTGACTTACCTGTTAAACCACAATTACCAACCCTCGGCTTCCTAGGCCCGAAATCGGGGATGTCACATAGGCCTCCTAAACCGAAACTAGACTAACATGCACCTCCCGACAAGCAAATCAACACAACAATAAACTTAGGTCCTCGGGCTAGATCAAACATACAACTGACCTTGCAGGTTAGGCATTTTATATAAATCACGGCATATACGCGACACATTGGTCACACGTACGCCATACGCATGCTTATGCTTCAAAGTGCCTGTCTCACACACAAATCACCGGCACGCGCGTTAGCCACATACTCTGGCACACATTTGCCATGGTTATGAATTTTCTCAAATCATGCACTCTGGCATACGGCTCATTTTGCAGTTTATAAACCGGCCCGAAGGCCAATAGTTATTCCAACCCGAAGGCCCGATCCGAAGGCCAACAAATATTCCAACCCAAAGGCTCGACCCGAAGGCCAACAACACTTCACGGACCGCGCCGAAGCACATATGGCCCGGTGTCTCTAGCCCTCAGGCGCAACACCGATCTCCTCAATCTTCCGGATAAACCAAGCATCGTCCCGCGTAAACGCAGCGGACGGAATTGACCCCAAGGCCACGACCCGAAGGCCTTAAGTGATCACACGGCACACTGCCAATTTTATCTGAGCCCCGCGTAAACGCATTAGGCATTTAGGTGATCACACATGCTCATGTCAGGCACGCATATTCGCACAAAATTCCGTACCATGCTCACTCTCAGCATACAAAATGCGTGGCCATGCAATTCCCACACTCGGGACAATAATGCAATACACATGAGCATTTAACTTCAGCACGGCATTTCAACAAACATGCCAAATCAACATGCTCAAACAGCCAATCAATTGTCCATACTTATTCACATAACATGCGCGCTTGGCCAACTAGTACCATGTGGCCCAAAACATAATTCACGCGCTTGGGCAATAATTAATCACGCCAATGATTGGCCAATCACACACCGCAGTCAGTCGATCACATGAACAAGCGGCATGGCAACGCCCCAATTGGGCCTCAACAAGCAACAATCAGCGATAATCCATCAACCCGGGCACACCCGGCAATCACACAGTCTAATTTCCAACTTGCCGATTTCTAATCCATCGAAGTCTCAAAGAGGACAGCCACTATTCATCCGAACCTTAGCGTCCCATTCAGCTCTAATCGGCACAATAAACCACTAATCAGCCCGAGAGAGAAAAATCGAAAATATACAAAATCGGGTCCAAACTGGGTAGTTGCAAAGTGACCGAAATCTATTTGAAATAAATAGTAAATAAATTCCAAAAATTATGAAATTTGGATATGTTGTACAAAACATCTCAACGAACATTTTTCATGAAGAACTCGAAATCCGGTTCTAACCTTAAACACCTCGGTTTGACACTCAACTTCGGACAAAATCTGGTTCGCTCGGACAGCCCCTCAGGCCATCAAAATACAACTCATTCGGTACCCAAATCATTTTGGAAACCTCTAAAATTTTTATATGTTATAGCCACAAATATCCCCAATAATTTCCGTGAAGGAAGTATTTTGAAAATAGGCCTGGAAAAATTTATAAAAATTCGAACAGACCCGAAGGTCGGGTGAACAGTAAATCGGGCAGTTTTATTTTGGTCCAAAGATGGACTTCCGAATGTCATTAAATGATTTCCAAAAATTCCCAAATTAAACTATGTTATACTTTAAGATGTCGGGAACAACTTTTATGAAGAACACTTCCTCAAATTCGGTCCACAATGATCACAACAAAAATAACAAAACACAGAGGTACAGTAAAATCTAGTAATCCGAGAATCACTAAGCTTGCGCCATTAAGCCAATCAAGCTTATACAACCTCTAAACCGGTCTCCACAGCCTTAATACCATCCTTAGATCATCACATTAGGCTATTAAAATCTCCATAACTTCAGCCCCAAATCAGCCCACACTAATCAACCCCTAAAATGCCCTAATAACCCCTAAAACTTGTCCAAAATGCACATAATCCTAATTAGGGGTTAGGATTTTCCACTCACTTGTTTAAGCTTCAACCATGGGCTGAACAAGGGGAAAAACGGGCTGAACAGTAGCTGGATCAAACCGGTTCAGCAGCGGTGCTTCGGCGGCGGCGGCGGCGGTCCTCCGACGAGGGCCACTCACGGCCAAACAAAGATGAAAAGAAGAAAGTGAGGCGTGAGAGAGAGAGGGAAGGAGAGAGTGATCAGCCAAAAATGGGAGGAGGAGGAAGTGCCGTGGAAGATGGAGTGAAGGAGGAGAGAGAGTGGTCAAATGGTCAAAGATGAGGGCTAGTGGATGACACGTGTCGAAATCCTAGGCTATCGGACCATTTTACCCTTGATCCGACGGTCCGTAAATTGCCCAATCCAATAATTGAGGGCCCTTTTGGTAATTCAATAATTCTAACAATTATCCACAATGAAATCCCCAAAAATCCTCAAAATTCGGAACTCCAAAAATAGGGCACAGTGGCATTTTCGTAATTTTCCGGTCCCGGGTCGAAATTTCATTTTTCGACCGTACTGCCCCCAAATATGATTGGCCACTAAAAAATGACATCGGCCTCGCAAAATAATCGCAAACACCTATAGAATTTCGACATCGAAGTTCGGGTCCAATTTGACGATCAAAATCGCTCAATTCAGAATTTTAGAGCCTCTCACTGACGGGTGGCTGATTAGGAGTTACGCGTATCGACCTAGGGTCACTCGGGTCGTGACGGTCTCGATTATCGGGATAGCGCAAGGAATTATTGGTTATTCCAGGGGTTACGATCGTTCGGTTCAGGTTTCGGATTTATTTGCCACGCGCACTCTCGGTAGAGCGGAATCACCCGCGATCCGATCGTACGTCGTTGACCAAACCAAATCTGTTACCTTTCTAGGATCGGCCCACACTCGCCCAAAATACTTTCCCGTCATTTCCCGGAATCGGTGCCCGATTCGCGATCGGGTCCCCGGTCCACGTACCGTTTTTCCTAGTTAGCCTTCCCCGTTGGTCAGTATCCCGCGAGGGGCCAGCTCCAGGCGAAAAGTACTAAAATCGAATGTGAAATAATATCCACTTCGTCGGATCCCGGAAATAGGTCGAAATTCAGGATGTTACAACTCTTCCTCCCTTGTAAAAAATTTCGTCCTCAAAATTTGTATTATAAACTTATCTCCTTAACAACTGGGGGTTCGACGTCATATAGTCTCTTCACTTTTCTCAAATGGCACCTTCTGTCCGTTGGTGCTCCCAGACACTTGGCTAGTGGGACTGTCTTATTATGTGGCCCATGATCCTTTCTGTCCTCAAACTACACTAGCCTCTCCAAGTACGACGCTTCGTTGTCCACGTCTGTCTTCTCTTAATGTGGGTCCTATTTGGTTCATATTTTCTTCACATCGACCCGTGGAATACGTCATATACTTAGGACAGATTTGACGGTGAGGCAATTCGCTAGATCATATCTCCACTCCTTTCCCGAATATCGAACAATCCGATATGCCTCAATGTAACCTTCCTTTCCTGCCGACTTATGACAATCTTTTCATAGGAAACACTTAGGCTGACACTTAGTACCCAATCTCAAGCTCTACAAGTCGTCGTCTCCGATCGTGTAACCTTTTTGACGACTCTACTTATCTATCCAACTCAAAGTCCGTTCTTACTGTCAAGAAGTGCACTGACTTAGTCAGTCTATCAACTGTTATTCCTATGGAATCGAGTCTTCTCTGGCTTCACATTAATCCTATTACAACATCCTTGAGATCATGTCACATTTCCATTTAGAAATTTTCAACGGTCATGATAGCCCTATAGGCTTACCGTGCTTTGTCCTCACTTATAGACACGTCAAACATCTGCCCACACACTTGGTCACATTTACCCCCATTCTATTCCACCAGTAATGTTGTCGCAAGTCCTGACACACTTTAGTGCTACTCGGGTGGACATTATACTTACTGCGGAAATTTCCATTCAAATTTTCCTCCTCAAGTTTCGCCTCATCGGGTACACATAATCATTCCTAGAACCTCAAGATTTCTATCCCCGAATATATGGAAATCCGACTTCCTCTTATCGGCATCCACCTCAATGACTCTTCGTGTCTCGTGATCCACATAATGCCATTCCTTGTTCTGGGCCTAGATTTTCAACTAATCCTCAAGGCAGTCAACAGATTCCACGTCCAGTTCACCTCAAATTTAACTTCCGAGTCCCTGAGCCTTCCCAACAAGGTTCATTCCTTGATCACCCTATACGCCACAATCGATTCACAATTTAGCGTATCTGATACTCGTCCAACTCTTCCGTGGTGATACAGGGTGTTGTAGTCAATTTTCTCGTCATGCGTCGAGTAATTCTTTTCCCGTGGCCTCAACTGGCACGACGCATAATTTGCTACTCTACCGTATTGCATCAACACACACTCAAGTCTTCTTAATAAAGTGTTACTATAGACCTCGAATCCTCCCGGTTCAGGTTGAATATTCAATACCGGGGCAATTATCAGCCTACGCTTCAGCTCTTGGGAACTCTGTTCCCCTAATCATTCCATTCATACTAGTATCCTTCTCGATTAGTCATGCCCATAGCACAATCATTGACGAAAAATTCCTCCACAAAACATCGATGATTGTCAGCCACATCTACGACACTTCAAACCTCAGTTATCGGCCTCAGTCCTGGCCACTTAGTTATCACCTTGACCTTAGTCGGGTCCGCAAAAGTTTCATCTTCTGAGATTATATGTTCAGGGGACGCGACTCCATCGAGCCAAAGTTCGCACTTGTCATTCCTGGTGTGGAGTGCGTGTTCTCTCAAAGTTTGTAATACCTCAGCCAGACTTGCTTCTTGCTCTCAGGCTCCTCGAGTCTCCCAATACATCATCAATGAAAACCGTTACGAACTAATCCCATAATTATTGGAGTACTCGATTCATTAGGTCCACAGAAGCAGCGAGGTATTTCTTAGACCAATGGGCATTACTATGAATGCGTAGTACCTATACCTCGTCTGTTAAACCATCGTAATTATATCTCCCTTTCATATCCCTAACTAAAAATTCTAGTCTGTAATACAATCTTAGGAACATTTTTCTTTCGGAGTCTCCATTGGTGACATCAAGTCCGTGGTTCAATCTCGGAGAACACTGAGGTCCTTACAATTGATCAGATAGATCATCGATCCTCGACAGTAGGTACTTACTATTTACCGTTGACTACTTCAACTGCCGGTAGTTTACATATCATCTCGATGTCCCGTCCATTTTCTTCATACACAATACAGGAACTCCCCACGAGGGCACACTAGGGCGAATAAAATTTTACCCACGAGTCCTTACATCTGGACTTTCAATTCCTTTAATTTCCAACAAGGACGTTCAATACTATTTCCTCGAAATCAGTTTCACTCCAAGGCCAATTCTTTCACGATTCCACTTCTCATTCTAGTGGCAACCCCAAAATTTCTAGGGAAAGACTTCGGAAGGTTACACACCTCGTTAATTTTTCCTGACTTTAGTTCTGTCATGATCGAGTCAACCACGCCCATTAAGCGTCCTTCACAATATTCATCTGACATCTAATCACCTCAAGCAAGGGCATTTAAGGAATTGAGATTCCTCCTCGACTTTCCTGAAATCGAAACCTATGACGTCCATTCGGACTAAACTGGATTACCCTATTGTCATAATTCATTACGGCTTTCTGCCTTACAAATAACTCCGTATCAATTTCCACAACAAAATCGTACATAGTCAATACTACCAAGTTGACACTCCTTGCTCTACTATTAATTACTGTCTCACAATTAAGCCACCTCAACGACACTATCATCTTATCATTCGAGGAATTGTCACATCAAACGTGACTCAAGTACAACAGACTCAATCCCATCCAGTTTAACTAGTTGTTCTGACTCCCACTTTCGATGCAAGCCTTAGGACGGCTCGTTCGACAATTCGACTTTCTGATATTCTTCCTAACCGAAGGGACGAATTGTCTATTTCCCGCTATCTACCTCTTTCCGAAGCGGCGGTTATTCTTAATTTGAGCAAATCACTATCCCGAAGTAGTTGCACTTTCCAACTGATCTCGCTCTATCACTTGAGCTCATTCATACATTTCCCTATCATTCCTGATGTTCAAAGAGATCATTAGGCTTCGGAGATCCGACTTTAGTCCATCTTAGAATTTTCGAATCTTGTCCAGTGGATTCTCAACCAGCAAAGCGGACTCCATTTCATATCATTCCACAGTCATCTGCCCTCGTGGAAGTCACATAAACTCCGTTAGTTCCCTTTCTTGGCACTCTCCAGGAAATATTTTTCCATAGGAACTCTTAACAATCATTGTCCAAATCTAAGCTGTACTCATTGGGGATATCTTATCCCTAGTGGTCTTCCACTCATTCTTTATGTCCATTTACAGTTAGTACACTACCAATATTATTTTCTCAGCCTCGGTGTTCCCCAACATGTCAAGGCTTTCTCAACTTCCGCTACCCATCTCGGTGCAGCCTCGGGGTCACCCTTACTATTGAATTCAAGAAAGTTCCACTCGAGAGATTATTCCACCAGTTGATGCACTTGCCTATTGGCCACTATGTAAGCTTAACCCTACTGGCATTATTCCTACTCATAATAGTAATCACTGCAACCTCAACAACCTGGGCAATAACGACGCTCCCTTCCTGAGCTTGCCTGCCCACACATTCCCCCTTTCTTATAGAGCCTGAGTTACAACCTCTAATATTAGGTTTCGGTCTCATGGCCTATAGCACTCGACTGCTCTTGATCTTCCTTACCCCTCATTTTGTCATCCTTGCACTCTCACTGATCACCTACCAGCTATAACCCCCTAAGGGATTAGAGACTTAAACCAATCTAACCGGTCTAAGGTCCTAGGCGGGTATCACAACACAGTCAAGCAACTAGCATGGGGCCTAGCACAAACAACACAAGACCTACAACAAAGAGGTATACGTACTCACCTCAGGTCCTGCCGCACCTGCATTTCACGGGTCAAATCACACCAAGCAACCAAGACACAGACAGTCAGGAGGTACATTTAGCACACGAGGTCACCCTACTGTCTATCCAAGGTCATCGCTCCTTATCACTCCAAGCTTCGACCTAATTGGATTGAGCTGTCCTTGCTTTGATACCAAATCAAACGGGGATGTCAGGCCCCGAACCCCTCGAAGCGCCATCATCCCACATACCGGTCTAATTTCCTGCGATGTCCCAGGACGCGTAGCCAACCCAACTCCCAACACAGAGCATAAGGCACATGCAGAAGCAATTATTAAAACACCCGTACAAAACAATACATGACCAAAGGTAGCACAACATCAATCCACAAATATCAACCAGCACCATTAACCGCCATAAAAAAGGCTTACAATATTCATCTTACACATCAAATACAAACAGCCTACTATAAACAAATCAGCGGCCACTAAAGTCAAAAGATGACTGGCCCTACCACTCTATGGCTAAGGTTGATCCTAGGAAATTAAATTGGGATCAAATCTTAATGACTTGGACTCAGCCTCGATTGTCTCATCCTCCGAGTCCATCTGCTCGACCTCGCCATCTTGTTCGGGATCTTGATCTATAGGCTCCGGATCCTCATATAGATCGGGTACACCAGGTATCCTCTAACAGAGGTTTGAAAAACGGGGTTTAAACAATATGAGACAAATCTTAGTGAGTAGGCCTCCTAAATCGAAACTAGGCTAACATGCACCTCCCGACAAGCAAATCAACACAACAATAAACTTAGGTCCTCGGGCCCAGATCAAACATACAACTGACCCTGCAGGTTAGGCATTTTATATAAATTACGGCACATACGCGACACACTGGTCACACGCATGCCATACGCATGCTCATGCTTCAAAGTGCCTGTCTCACACACAAATCACCGACACGCACATTAGCCACATACTCTGGCACACATTTGCCATGGTTATGAATTTTCTCAAATCATGCACTCTGGCACACGGCTTATTTTGCAGTTTATAAACCGACCTGAAGGCCACGACCCGAAGGCCAATAGTTATTCCGACCCGAAGGCCAACAAATATTCCGACCCAAAGGCCCGACCCGAAGGCCAACAACACTTCACGACCCGCGTCGAAGCACATATGGCCCGGTGTCTCTAGCCCTCAGGCACAACACGGATCTCCTCAATCTTCCGGATAAACCGAGCATCATCCCGCGTAAACGTAGCGGACGGAATCGACCCGAAGGCCATGACCCGAAGGCCTTAAGTGATCACACGGCACACTGCCAATTTTATCTGAGCCCCGCGTAAACGCATTAGGCATTTAGGTGATCACACATGCTCATGTCAGGCACGCATATTCGCACAAAATTCCGTATCATGCTCACTCTCAGCAAACAAAATGCGTGGCCATGCAATTCCCACACTCAAGACAATAATGCAATACACATGAGCATTTAACTTCAGCACGGCATTTCAACAAACATGCCAAATCAACGTGCTCAAACAGCCAATCAATTGCCCATACTTATTCACATAACATACGCGCTTGGCCAACTAGTACCATGTGGCCCAAAACATAATTCATGCGCTTGGGCAGTAATTAATCACGCCAATGATTGGCCAATCACACACCGCAGTCAGTCGATCACATGAACAAGCGGCATGGCAACACCCCAATTGGGCCTCAACAAGCAACAATCAGCGATAATCCATCAACCCGGCACACCGGCAATCACCTGATCTAATTTCCAACTTGCCGATTTCTAATCCACCGAAGTCCCAAAGCGGACAGCCACTATTCATCCGAACCTTAGCGTCCCATTCAGCTCTAATCGGCACAATAAACCACTAATTAGCCCGAGAGAGAAAAATCGAAAATATACAAAATCGGGTCCAAACTGGGTAGTTGCAAAGTGACCGAAATCTATTTGAAATAAATAGTAAATAAATTCCAAAAATTATGAAATTTGGACATGTTGTACAAAACATCTCAACGAACATTTTTCATGAAGAACTCGAAACCCGGTTCTAACCTTAAACACCTCGGTTTGACACTCAACTTCGGACAAAATCTGGTTCGCTCGGACAGCCCCTCAGGCCATCAAAATACAACTCATTCGGTACCCAAATCATTTTGGAAACCTCTAAAATTTTTATATGTTATAGCCACAAATATCCCCAATAATTTCCGTGAAGGAAGTATTTTGAAAATAGGCCTGGAAAAATTTATAAAAATTCGCACAGACCCAAAGGTCGGGTGAACAGTAAATCGGGCAGTTTTATTTTGGTCCAAAGATGGACTTCCGAATGGCATTAAATGATTTCCAAAAATTCCCAAATTAAAGTATGTTATACTTCAAGATGTTGGGAACAACTTTTATGAAGAACACTTCCTTAAATTCGGTCCACAATGATCACAACAAAAATAACAAACACAGAGGTACAGTAAAATCTAGTAATCCGAGAATCACTAAGCTTGCGCCATTAAGCCAATCAAGCTTATACAACCTCTAAACCGGTCTCCACAGCCTTAATACCATCCTTAGATCATCACATTAGGCTATTAAAATCTCCATAACTTCAGCCCCAAATCAGCCCACACTAATCAACCCCTAAAATGCCCTAATAACCCCTAAAACTTGTCCAAAATGCACATAATCCTAATTAGGGGTTAGGATTTTCCACTCACTTGTTTAAGCTTCAACCATGGGCTGAACAAGGGGGAAAAACGGGCTGAACAGTAGTTGGATCAAATCGGTTCAGCAGCAGTGCTTCGGCGTCCTCATGGCGGCGTTTTTCGGCGGCGGCGGCGACGCTCCTCCGACGAGGGCCACTCACGGCCAAACAAAGATGAAAAGAAGAAAGTGAGGCGTGAGAGAGAGAGGGAAGGAGAGAGTGATCAGCCAAAAATGGGAGGAGGAGGAAGTGCCGTGGAAGATGGAGTGAAGGAGGAGAGAGAGTGGTCAAATGGTCAAAGATGAGGGCTAGTGGATGACACGTGTCGAAATCTTAGGCTATTGGACCATTTTACCCTTGATCCGACGGTCCGTAAATTGCCCAATCCAATAATTGAGGGCCCTTTTGGTAATTCAATAATTCTAACAATTATCCATAATGAAATCCCCAAAAATCCTCAAAATTAGGAACTCCAAAAATAGGGCACAGTGGCATTTTCGGAATTTTCCGGTCCCGGGTCGAAATTTCATTTTTCGACCGTACTGCCCCCAAATATGATTGGCCACTAAAAAATGACATCGGCCTCGCAAAATAATCGCAAACACCTATAGAATTTCGACATCGAAGTTCGGGTCCAATTTAGCGATCAAAATCGCTCAATTCAGAATTTTAGAGCCTCTCACTGACGGGTGGCTGTCTAGGAGTTACGCGTATCGACCTAGGGTCACTCGAGTCGTGACGGTCTCGATTACCGGGATAGCGCAAGGAATTATTGATTATTCCAGGGGTCACGATCGTTCGGTTCAGGTTTCGGATTTATTTGCCACGCGCACTCTCGGTAGAGCGGAATCACCCGCGATCCGATCGTACGTCGTTGACCAAACCAAATCCATTACCTTCCTAGAATCGGCCCACACTCGCCCAAAATACTTTCCCGCCATTTCCCGAAATCGGTGCCCGATTCGCGATCGGATCCCCGGTCCACGTACTGTTTTTCCTAGTTAGCCTTTCCCATTGGTCAGTATCCTGCGAGGGGCCAGCTCCGGGGGAGAAGTACTAAAATCGAATGAGAAATAATATCCACTTCGTCGGATCTCGGAAATGGGTCGAAATTCAGGATGTTACACTTAGCGTACCCGAAAAGGTGCGTCACGACAATTTTCATAAACAGCTTCATGATATACGAGAACTGTAAAAAGCAAGGGCTGAGGAACATCCATCCTACGTGTTTGAAAAATAATGGGATGAGCCGAGGCCCAGTAAATGAAATCTCTAGTTTTAAGTGAGGAAATCAACTTATCACTTCACTTGGCATAATCAACATGCATGCATAGCAAACGGTATGCATAGAACTTGAATGCATGCTATACTTGTTCCATTTGGGTGTGCCACAAAGTCTGAGTAATGCAACATTTCACAATAGTTTCACTTAGATGCAAGCATATGATGTAAAACATTCATGCTCATGTGATTAGGTTCATTACTTCATTCTCCTGAATACTCCTGGGGCTTCCCAACCAATGGGGCATCTTAACTCCGAGGCATCCCGGCATACACCTAGGGCATCCCAACACACAAGGCATCGTCACACATCATTAAATGGGTAACGAAAATTATATTATTATCATGCAAGCCATGACAACCAAGTATTTCTATGCAAATGTCCGCTTTGATCCATCCCATACCGAGCCTCACAGTTTTATCTTTTAAAGCCATGAAATGCATCGTTCGAGCAAATAAGTATGAAGAAATACAGGTTTAGACTCAAAAGGCTAAAGTCTACTCAAGTTCAGATGGTACTCATATCTAGATTTTGAGATAAAACTTCATCGGTTTAGAAAATACATTTATTCATACTTTGAAAGTAAGTTCTGGTCAGTTTTAAAAATAGATAGAACCAGATTTTGATCGTAAAGTCTGAGCAATTTCAAAAGCAAGGTCTGAGCAGTAAGGTTTGAGTAGTAAAGTCTGAGCAATAAAGTCTGAACAGTAGGGTCTAAGTAGTAAAGTCTGAACAATAAAGTTGGACCAATAAAGTCTGAAAAGTAGGGTTTGAACAGTAAAGTCTCAACAGTAGGGTATGAGTAGTAAAGTCTGAATAGTAAGGTCGAAACAATAAAGTCTGAATAGTAGGGTCTGAACAGTAAAGTTTGAAGGTAAAGTCTAAACGTAAAGTTTAAAGGTAGATGCTGAATTTAAAGTTTGAGCGTAAAGTTTGAAGGTAAAGTCTCAATGTAAAGTTTGAAGGGAGAGGCTGAATGTAAAGTCTAAATGTAAAGTCTGAAGATAAAGTTTAAGCATAAAGTCTGAAGGTAAAGTTTGAATATAAAGTTTGAAGGTAGAGGCTGAATGTAAGGTCTGAGTAGTTTTAAAAGTAAAGTAAACAGAACTAGAATTTGGGTTTAAAATCTTTTCAGTTCAGAAGTAAACAAAATGATCATTTACACTCACCTAATATACACCATGTTGAGTAAAATGATTTTCTACCCTTTTAAACATACATAAAACCAGCAAGAAGAATTCAATAATCACCTCAAAGATAATATTTACACATTCATATTTAACCATTACACTTGCCGATTTTCAACATACTTTAAGGAAGCAAAACACATCCATTGGAACACGTATATAACCAGCAAAACAGATCAAACCATCATCATATCTTCACTATTATCACACATTATAATAGCATTTCTCAAGCAATCAAGTTAAAAAGTGTCAAGTAGATTTAACTAACTTACCTCTAGAGTCTTCACTTACCCTGTGCAAAATTTGAACACCCAAAGTTAAAGCTCTCCCAAAGATTTTTGGACCGAGCGATGTTGAAAGTAGAAAGTGAAGAAAGGTGTTGCGGTTTGGGTGAAATTATCATTCGGTATTCACCTAGATGAAGATGAAATAGAGAAGTAGATGGTGAAGTGGATAAATACATTGTATTCACATGTGGCATCTTCTCTCTTCATCACGGCCAGGTGTAAGAAATCAATGGTTCATACAGTAGGAGTAATGGCCAAAGAAAATGATTACTTAGGTAAGGTGTCTAATTAGGACAGAAGAAGCTAGCTTAAGGGGACAAGTGGCCTTCGGTCAAACTTTCCCCTTCATAAGCCATGTGAGAAAAGAAAGTCCAGAAGAGATGTTTTGTAATAATATCTGCCCCCCCCGTCTTAACGGCAAATTAGCAAATAATAAAAGATTAACACTACTTAACCAAAATTAACCACTAATATTACCCACTAATTACCAAGACAACGTTAAATTAATTAACACCGCACTACTATTAACGTATACAACAACGTTTACAATTTTAAACACATCAAGTTTGGAATGATTACATTCTCGAATCCGCACCTCGCAAATTACAGTCCAACAATGATTTCTATGCGTTCGCACAAATACTAACTTAAATAATACTTAACTTTATTTTCTAAGCATCATTTTCGAACATGGAAAAACTTCCGATGTCACATACACATTAATATGAAATTCCGGGCGTTACAACTCTTCCCCCCTTAAGAAATTTCATCCTTGAAATTCAAAAGTACATAATCACTCGAAGAGATGTGGATATTTGCGTCTCATATCCTCTTCACTTTCCCACGTTGCTTCTTCCATGTCATGATATTGCTACAAGACCTTGAACAACGTAATGGTCATGTTTCTCAAAACTTGTTCCCTTTGATCCAAGATCTATACTGGTTTCTCCAGATAAGTTACTCTTTCGTCTACCTTGATCATCTCAAAATCTAGTACATGAGTAGGGTGGCTCATATTTCCTTAACATAGATACATGGAAAACACCGTGAATATTGGAAAATTTGGGTGGCAGGGCTAAACAGTAGGCCAAGTCACCGATCTTCTCAAGAATTTCAAAAGGCTCTATAAACCTTGGACTCAGCTTGTCTTTCTTTCCAAGTCGCTATATACCTTTCATCAGTGACACCTTAAAAAATAGATGGTCACCAACGCTGAATTTCAATGGTCTTCGACGTTTATCCGCATAACTCTTTTGTCGACTTTGCGTAGTTTTAAGTCGATCCAGAATCACTTTTTTAGCATCTGAAGTGATTTGTACTAACTCCGGTCCTGTCACTTTCCTTTCGCTGACTTCACTCCAACATATAGAAGTTCTACATACAATGCTTTGAAAGGAGTCATGCCAATACTTTGCCATCCACCAAATGCAAGTGTTCATCCCAACTACCTTTAAAGTCAATTATATAAGCTTGCAGCATATCCTCCAATGTTTGGATAGTTCTTTTTGATTGACCATCTATTTGAGGATGAAAGGCAGTACTATATTGGAGTTTAGTTCCCAATGTAGCTTGAAGACTTCGCCAAAAGTTCGCAGTGAATCTTAGCTCTCAATCTGACATGATAGTTACAGGTACTCCATGCAGTTGAACTATTTGTTGGACATATAATTCCGCATACTTCTCCAATGTATAGTCTACTCGCACTACAAGAAAATTAGTAGACTTAGTTAGACGATCCACTATCACCCAAATGGAATTGTGGCTTTTTGATGTCCTTGGCAAACTTTAGACAAAGTCCATCGTTACGTGCTCCCGTTTCCACTCAGGTATTTCTAATGGTTTTAACATTCCACCCCCCGCTTACGATGTTCTGCTTTCACTTGTTGATATGTCAAACATTTCGAGACATGTTTGGCGATATCAACCTTCGTTCCATTCCACCAATAATGTTGATGGAGATTTTGATATATTTTCATGCTTCTTGGATGTACACAGTAATTATTTCGATGTGCTTCTGACAAAATTTCATTTCTTAAGTCAATATTATTAGGCACACAAAGTTGTCCATGAAATTTTAGAATTCCATCTTATGATACCCGAAGGTTTGGCCTTTTTCCTTCTAAAGTCTCCTCCTAGACTTTTGAAATTTCAAGATTTGTTTGTTGTAGGGTCTTGATTCTTTGTATAATCTCAAGTTCAATTCTAAGAGTAGCTATTACATTTGAAAGACCACTCATAACAAATCTAAATTCAGAATCTCGAGCCGCTTCAAGTAAGGTCCATTCCTTGACCGTCATCTAAGCAATCATTTGGATAGACTCTGCTGAAGGCATCCACGACTTTATTTGCCCTTCTGGGATGATACAAAATCTTACAATCATAATCCTTTAACAATTCTATCCAACGTCTCTGCCTCATATTCAATTCTTTTTGGGAGAACATACATTTCAGACTCCTGTGGTCTGTATAGATTTCGAACTTCTCCTCATGTAAATAATGTCTCCATATCTTTAGAGCGAATATAATTGCAGCAAGTTCTAAGTCGTGGGTCGGATAATTCAACTCATACGACTTCAATTGTCTTGATGCATAAGCAACCACCTTTCCATGTTATATCAAAACACAACCAAACCCCTTATGAGATGCATCACTGTATATTACAAAACCTCCAGATCCTGTCGGTATCGTCAATATTGAGGCCATAGTCAATCTTCTTTTAAGTTCTTGAAAAGTTTGCTCACATTCTTTTGTCCATTCAAACTTTACTTCCTTCCTTGTCAATTGAGTTAATGGGGCCACAAGGTGAGAAAATCCTTCGACAAATCTTCGATAATATCCAACTAAACCCAAGAAACTTCGAATCTCCAATATCGTTGTCGGTCTTGGCCAATTTATTGCTGACTCAACCTTCGATGGGTCTACAGATATTCCTTCACTGGTTCCTACATGATCCAAAAATACTACATGATCCACCCATAATTCACACTTGCTAAAATTCGCATATAACTTGTGTTTGCGAAGTGTTTAAAGCATAAGTCTTAGATGTTGCTCATGCTCCTCTCGTTCCCTCGAATATATAAGGTTATCATCGATGAACACTATCACAAATTTATCCAGAAATGGCTTAACCACTCTATTCATCAGATCCATGAATGGCTGCTGGTGCATTAGTTAAACCAAAAGGCATAACTAAGAACTCGTAGTGTCCATATTGAGTTCGAAAAGCTGTCTTAGGGATATCTTCTTTCTTAATTCGCAATTGATGATACCCTGACCTTAAATCAATCTTGGAGAATACTGACGCCCCTTGCAGCTAATCAAATAAGTCATCGATCTTAGGCAGCAGATAATTATTCTTAATCGTTTCTTGATTTAATTGTCGATAATCAATGCAAAGGCGCATTGACCCATCTTTCTTCTTCACAAACAATACTGGTGCACCCCAAGGTGATGCACTAGGTCAAATAAAACCTTTGTCAAGTAATTCTTGTAGCTGCACTTTTAATTCCTTTAGCTTCGTTAATGCCATTCGATATGGAGCTTTGGAAATAGGATTTGTTCCCGGGGCTAATTCGATGACAAATTCAATTTCACGCTCTAGGGGTAATCTTGGTAATTCTTTCGGGAATACGTCAGGAAATTATTAAACTTTGGGAATTTCTTCAAGGTTCACTTCTCCCTTTGAGTGATTTGCTACAATCGCCAAGTATCCTTGATAACCATTGTCAAGAAGACGATGTGCCTCGAGTGCAGAGATGAGCGGCATTGAAGGATTTGCTCCATTTCCGAAGAATTTACAACTAGGACAATTAGGGGAATTGAACTGGATTATCTTCTGATAACAGTCCATGCTAGCTCGTTGCTTACGAAGCCAATCCATTCCCCAGAATAACATCGAAGTCGTACATAGTCAGTATGATCAAATCTACTATTTGATCATGTCCACTTATAGTGAACTTATAGTCTTTACATATCAATATGGACATAATTGTATCTCTTAGCGGTGTCGAAACACAAAGGGATATTTCAAGCGGTATAGGACTTAATCCAATCAATTGCATGAATCATACATATATGAATGAATGTGTGGCACTCGTATCAAGTAATGCATAAGCATTCTTGTTGCACACATAAATGATACATGATATTTCAGCTTCCTTCTGTGTGACTGCATAAACTCGACCTTGAGCTGATGGTCTTTGGAGATTTCCCTACTATGGAATCTTGTTTTGGGATGACTGTTGCAGTTGTTGTAGAGGTGTGATACGTTGTTTCATTACTGGACAATCTCTTAATAGGTGACCTCGCTGTCTACACCAATAGCACTCCTTTAAAGTTAGGCATAGTGTACCTCCATGTTGCTTGCTACAAATGGCGACAGACATTATTAGGAGACTACATATGCATCGCTGGTCGGTTGTTCCATGTGAATCCAAAATCTCCAACATTGTTCCTTTTATTTGGAATAAATGGGCGCTTTCCAGATTGCAGGGGCTTCTTGTCACGACGAAAATTAGGTTGGAAAGTTGGACGATTGGGTCGTGCCTGGAAAGTCAGAGTTGTTTATGCTAATTCTGCTAAATCCTTTTCCACAAGTTGTGCGCGTTCGTACAACTCATTATAATTTTTTAGATTCAAGGGCACTAGCTTACTTCTGATGTTTAGCCTCTAGCCATCTCGAAATCTCTTAGCTTTATCTTCCTTGTCTTCAACCAACCTGGGGGCGAACCTCGAAAGTTCTTCAAACTTGGCTTCATACTGGTCCATAGTTAGATCATTCTATTTCAGTTGCATGAACTCCATCACCTTTTTATCCCGAGCACATTTTGAGAAA
Organism: Syzygium grande; assembly: GCA_024733475.1. Classification (NCBI taxonomy): domain Eukaryota; kingdom Viridiplantae; phylum Streptophyta; class Magnoliopsida; order Myrtales; family Myrtaceae; genus Syzygium; species Syzygium grande. The sequence continues at coordinate 15,101,085 of JAMXDD010000007.1, read as the reverse complement.
TATTTCTTGAAAAATGCCTTGACAAAAACACACCAAGTTCCATTAGTGCCAGTTGGAAATACAGTTTCCTTGAATGCCTTTCACCAGTGTCTGGTATTTCCTTGGAGTTGGTATTCTGCTAGGGCTATTTTGTCATCGTCATTACAATCTAGCAGATTGAATATCCTCTCCATCACATCGATCTACAATTCTGCTTCTTCAGGATTTCCAGTTCCCATAAACCGTGGTGGTTTCAGCTTCAAAAATTGCTCGATTAGACTTTACAAACAACGTTCACCATTCCCCAAGCTAGAGGTAGCTCATTATAATTCCTGCTTCTCCATTAGACTTCCGATATTGGCAAGCACCTGAAGGATTCCTTCCAACCGAGGATCTTTTTCTGCGTTGCTATCCGAACTCATCTTGCAATACCTGTACGTGTTGCTTAACTTAACCGCTAAATAATAAGTAACAAAAGTTACTTGTAGCGCAAAATCAATCAAGAGCAAACATATGCACTTGATTTTCTACACTTACGCGGTCTAGGTCCAGTCTACTACTCTAAATTTTAAGCGTACCTCATCACTCCATGGGCAAAACTTGCTCTGATACCAAACAGGTTGTGACACTTCAGAACGTCACGCGCGACATGTGTCTTTTGATATTATTAATAATTTGGCCAGCGAAAGTTAAAGTCTGAAGGAAGTATTAAACGTGAATATCAAACAAATTTAGTGAAAATACTTTTGCTTCTTATTAATAATCCTTGTCAGATTTACGAACCTAGACAAACCATCATACAAGTACAAAAAAAAAACTGGGTAGGTCAAGGTTGCCTGTCTCCAACTAGATTCTACACCAAAAGTCTGCGTTGACTAAAGTCTGAAGACGTGGTAGATCGATAACTTTGCCTTCCAATGCAAGATCACCATTGTCTAAGTTGAAGCCCCTTAATGGGCCAACTAACTCACTATCAAGGTTAGAGTACCACGCAATGAGTTGAAAAGGAACCCACTCCATAAGACCCATGTCAACCTAGATAGTAGAGCTACACATAGTATAAACTGCTTTAGACTCAGGCACATACGCATTTTCATAAATAGCTTCATGGTATACGAGAACTCTAAAAAGTAAGGGTTGAGGAACATCCATCCTACATGTCTGAAAAATAATGGAATGAGCCGAGGCCCAGTAAATGAAATCTCTAGTTTTAAGTTACGAAAATCAACTTACCACTTCATCTAGCATAATCAACATGCATGCATAGCAAATGGTATGCATAGAACTTGAATACATGTTATACCTCTTCTATCTGGATGTGCCACATAGTCTGAGTAATACAACATTTCACAATACTTTCACTCAGATGCAAGCATATGATGTAAAACATTAATGCTCATCCGATTAGGTTAATTACTTCATCCTCTCGAATACTCTCGGGGCTTCCCAACCAACGGGGTATCTCAACTCCGAAGCATCCCGACATACACCCCGGGGCATCTCGACCAACGGGGCATCTCAACTCCCGAGGCATCCCAAAACACTCCCCGGAGCATCTTGACCAACATGGTATCCCGACACATGGGGCATCGTCACACACCACTAAATGGACGATGAAAATTATATTATTATCATGCAAGTCATGACAACTAAGTATTTGCATGTAAATATTCGTTATGGCCGGTCCCATATCGGGTGTGACATCCCCAAATATAGGACCAAGATAGCCAAAGGTAAATGGTGATAGAATGGGCAAGCAATCGAGCCGAGGGTTGGTAATGGAATGGATATGGTCGGAATGAGTGAATTGAGCGTTGGTCATGGTTCGATCAAAAGATTATCCATGAATTGGCCTAGGGATCGATAGTGAAATGACTTCTTGATCACACAAGTTGATTAGAGTAATACGACCGTGGATTGACCCTTCGACAATAAGGGCCGTTAGTGGAATGGTCCAGGATAATTGTGGATCAGTGCTGTGTCAGGATGTGTCGGTCGTGGGTGATACCGTACGACCATGTATTGGTCACGGATGACCATGAGTTGATTCTAGGGATACCGGATTCCACGAGGCCACATGACAATATAGTGTTGACCATGCGTTGTTGATACTTGAATGTGGACCGATCACGAATCGACCATGGATCGTTGCGTTGAGTCGGGTGTACCATGACTAAGCCATGTGCTAGGCCATGAGCCTAGTGGCTGGGTTGCGGGCCAGGCATTGTGCCAATCGCTCTGGCCAAGCCTTGTGCCTGGTTATGACCGGCCATTATGCCCGTCAGCTAGGGTACGGACTGGTCTTGTGCCCATCCATGTGCCGGCCATTGTGCCTATCAAATTCGGCTCCGACTTAGTTTCGTGCCCAAAATATTTGGCCATGAGCCATGCATGGTGCCTAAACATGAGCCAATGCATGTGTTTGGTCCATAAACCGGCCCTTTGCTCGTGCGGCTCGGCATTGTGCTTGGCGCACCACTCATGCAGTTTGGCACCGTGCCTGTGCACTCGGCCACGTGCCCAGCCATGTGCCCGGCCGTGTGCCCTTGTGGCCCGGAAGTATGCTCGGCCCTATGCCTTGTCAGGCCTAATTGTACAGGCCATGCACCTAGGCAATTCGACCGGCCCAAGTTTACACCGTTGGACTTGGACTCTGGTTTAGATATGATTGATCATATTTGGAGGAATTTTTACACCGAACCTCGACTTGGATAGGATGATCGATCATTTTAAACTCAAAATTTCCCCATTTACTTAGGCATTTTGCTAAGTATACTTATTGATTTTAAAGGATTACAAGTCGTGTTCTAGAAGGACAAGAACATGCATCTTTTGGTGAAGCTAGGGGGGAGCAAGAAGCAAAAGTTGACTAAGTCAAGGTTTGAACCAATAATTGGAAGACCATCATTAGAAGAATCTTATAGGATAAGATCTTCATTAATGAATGTGATCTTGAAATCTCTAGATGTAGGGCAATTATGAGAGCCAAGACAAGGGCAATTATTGAAGATTCCAACAATAGAGGCTTATGTGTTCTCTAGATCATTAATGTATAGGCTTAAGTGTCCTCTAGAAATTTAATGTATATGGTGACTCATATACCCTAAGATAGGGCATTATGACCCTAGATGGACACTTGGAATTCAATTGGGCTATCAAATAATTAGGCCTAGGATTTGAGCAAGATTTCCCTAAGATTTTCCAAGATTGCCTCTCATTATTATGTGCCACTTGAATAAATTCATTGGACCACTTGGTGTGGCAATTATTGAAGTCTTGACCTATAAATAGAGAGACACCAAGCCACTTTCTTTTTTTCCCCAAAAACCGAGCAAGCCTTTCTTCCTCTCCCCACTCTCTCGGCCTCTCACTCCTTCGGCCTCCATCTCTCTCATTCTCGGCTATCTCTTCTTCGGTTACTCACTCGCATCATTGCACCATCACTAAATACCCTAGAACCCCCGAGTAGTAAGTGAATTCCCTATATTTTGGTTAGGGCATAGTGTTACGCGTTTGGACTCGAGGAGTGACTATGTTTGTGATGCTTGAGTTTGCACATGTCTTGTTGTTTTGCATGTAGTCATGAGTCATGGCACAATCGAGGCATGAAACGGGGTGCCGTATGATCTCGTACTCATGTTGTGGTGTTCTGGGACAAGCTTGACTTGGTGCGGGTTTTTCATTGAGGCGTGTAGAACCAGGCCAAGTCCTATCTCGAGCCAACACTCGGCATGGTGGACCGAGTCACATGCCTTTGACTGCACCCAACATATTAGACAAATTGTCCTAGAGAGCATGAATTACACAAGCGCCGCATATTTGCACGTGTTAATAAGATCAAGATAAGAACCAGAAATGTGTGTTGCTTGTTGTATGATCACACGAGGGACTATGGCCGTCACCGATGGATTTCGAGATGTTGCTGCCGCCGATGGATTTTAGGGAGATTCCATCTTCGATGGATTTCGGGACGATGCCGCTATTTGATGGATTTCCAGGCGATGCCCAAGGGAGTATTCGGATGCTCGGTGGTAAGCCGGAAGAATCGATGGATTTCGGTGATGAAATGATGAATCTTGTGTGTTGATCTTTGGATGCAACATTGAAAACCATGCTTGATGTTTTCTTGTTTGTTGAATATGCCATGTTTAATACAAAGTCAAGGTAAGATGCATTTGCTATTGATTAACCATTGACAAGCCAACAGTAATGTATATTTCTTTTGTTCAATGCAAGGCTAATTCCTAGCCGGAGCATAGTGAATTTGACTTATCGAGTGTCGACTCACTTTTATTATTTTTACCTTTGTAGGTATGGCCATGCCACCTCTCGTCCCTTTTGGTCGACTTGTAGAAATGCATGTTCGGGTGGTAGATATCGTCGATGTAGAAGCCGGTGTCACATATCGAAAGTATAGCATGACCGTTTGGGTCCAAGTGAATGTGAACAAGATGGTCCCCCACTGTTACTTAACATGGTTCGTTTTGATGGATGGAGATGTGGTCCCAGTGAGGGGTATAGTGGTTCACCTGGGGCTGGAGTGGATGAACCGTGATGTATTGACCAAGCTCGAGAAGGAGACTAACCTTTTTGTTCTTTTTGTGAAGGGATGTTAGTGAAGCTAAGCTTAACCCAGCCAAATGGAGTATGTGAGCAGATATCGGATGAGATCCGCATGTAAGCACATACTAAGAAAGGCCCGTAGAAAGATGGGCTTGTATAATAAGTAATCCATTATCATGTAAATATAGTGTGTTTGTTTCACAAGTTGTTTGGCTCACTTTATGTTTTCGTTATTGTTTGTTAAATGTTCCCACTTGTGCTTAATCAAGAAAACAATAACGGGATGTTGAGATAATCCCCGAAACCCACATGAATCACGGCTAAGTCGGCATTAAGTGCCACGGTCTTATCTCAGGTTGTGACACCGAGCCTCACGGTTTTGTCTTTTAAAGCCATGAAATGCTTCATTCGAGCAAATAAGTATGAAGAAATATGGATTCAAACTCAAAAGGCTAAAGTCTACTTAAGTTCAAAAGGTACTCATATCCAGATTTTGAGATAAAACTTCATCGGTTTAGAAAATACATTTATTCAGACTTTGAAAGTAAGTTTTGGTCAGTTTTAAAAATAGACAACCAGATTTTGATCGTAAAGTCTGAGCAGTAAGGTTTGAGCGGTAAATTCTGAGCAGTAAGGTCTAAGCTGTAAAGTCTAAGTAGTAAAGTCTGAATAGTAAGGTCTGAGTAGTAAAGTCTGAACAATAAGGTCAGAATAGTAAAGTCTGAGCAATAGGGTTTGAACAATAAAGTTTGAACAGTAGGGTCTGAACAGTAAAGTCCAAAGGTAAAGTCTAAAGTAAAGTCTGATCGTAAAGTTTGAAGGTAAAGTCTGAATGTAAAGTTTGAAGGTAGAGGCTAAATATAAAGTCTGAACATAAAGTCTGAAGGTAAAGTCCGAGCGTAAAGTCTTAAGGTAAAATCTGAATGTAAATTTTGAAGGTAGAGGCTGAAGGTAAAGTCTGAGTGTAAAGTCTGAAGGTAAAGTTTGAACATAAAATTTAAAAGTAGAGGCTGAATGTAAGGTCTGAGCAGTTTTAAAAGTAAAGAAGACTGAACCAGAATTTGGGTTTAGAATCTTTTCAGCTCAGAAGTAGATAGAATCATCATTTACACTCACCTAATAAACACCACTTTGAGTAAAACGATTTTCTACCCTTTTAAACATACTTAAAACTAGCAAGAAGAATTCAACAATAACCTCAAAGATAACATTTACATGTTCAGATTTAATCATTACATTTGCCGATTTTCAACACACTTTAAGAAAACAAAACACATCCGTTGGAAGATGTATAGAACCAGCAAAATAGATCAAACCATCACCATATCTTCACTATTATCACACATCATAATAGCATTTCTCAAGAAACCGAGTTAAAAAGTGTCAAGTAGATTTAACAAGCTTAACTCTAGAATCTTCATTTATCTTGTGCAGAATCTAAACACCCAAAAGTTAAAGTTCTCCAAAAGATTTTTGGACCGAGCGATAGTGAAAGTAGAAAGTGAAGAAGGGTGTTACGATTTGGGTAAAACCATCATTCACCCAGATGAAGATGAAACAGAGAAGTAGATGGTGAAGTGGATAAATATATTGTATTCACAGGTAGCATCTTCTCTCTTCATCACGGCCAGGTGTAAGAAATCAATGGCTCATACAGTAGGAGTAATGGCCAAGCAAAATGATTACTTAGGCTAAGTGTCCAATTAGGATAGAAGAAGCTGGCTTAAGGGGACAAGTGGCCTTCGGTCAAACTTTCTCCATTAGACAATGAAAGTGGCGGAGTAAATTTTGATTGGTGTAATTACTTGTAGTGAGCTAAATTGTGGGAAATCTGTTACATCCACCACATACTTTTACCATAAATCCCTTGATAACAATACCTTACATCTTTGATTTATTAAATGATCGTTATAGTCATTTTGGGATTGGACACCAAATTTGAAAGTTGAGCATTTACAAAAAGGATTAATACTACAAAAAAATCCTAAACTGATACACAGATGAACATTTTTTCCTTATTTATTGTGCCCATTTATCTATACTTGTTCTCCTATTCTTGCCATTTTTTCCTTAATATTTTTTATATCTCAACATTTCATAAGAGACCCTTCTCATATATGAGATAAGAATCAAGATCTCTTATCTAACATGAAATGTAGGTCTTTAGGAGAATTTAAAGAATAAAAAGAAATTTTTATGCAAAGAGTTTTCCAAAAAACGGATTGTAATCAACCTTTTTGGAAAGAAAAATTTCTTACTGGTTTACCAAAACTCATAGGAAAACAAGTTTGCAATAAGATAAAGGAAGAACATGAAGATCAAATTCCATATAACCACCTTTCTTATGGAGAATTAACTTCCTATGTCTATAAAATAAGAACATAAATGTGTACCAATATCCGACTTAAAAAATAGATTAAAAAGGAACAAAACTCTCTAAAAAAGGATTAGGAGAATTTTTGTGCCCAATATGATCCCTCTTTTGAATCCTTTGAAAAGACCAAATCTAAGTGTTCAGGAAATTGCTCACTTAAGCAAAATGACAAGAAGAAATTTCATAAAAAGAAATTAAAAGGAAACTTTATGAGAAAAAGAACGAAAAGAAAGAATTTGAAAAACCAAAAAATCCTAAGAAAATTTTTCGTAATATTACATGCTATAATTGCGGAAAGAAAGGACATACTTCCATATATTACAAAATCAATAAAAAATTAAATGAATTAGATTTAGATGAAGAAACTCTCAATCAACTTAGCCAAATTATGGCTAAGATTGATACCAATTCTTCTGATGAATCTGAAAATGGTCTTCAAGTTTATGATACCGAAACCTCTTCATCTTTGACATCAGAAAATGAAGATGAGGAAACTACAAATTTTGAAAGAAATGTTTTAACAAAAGAAGAAGAAATTCTTTTGTAAACCATTGATCAAATTACTGATCCTGAAACAAAAATTAAATATTTAAATAGTTTTCAATCCTCAAAACCTATTTCTCATTTTGACATTCCTTATAATATTTCCACTATCCTTAGTAAAGGAAAGAAAATAGATTCCAAACCCCTTTCTATAAGCGATCTTAACCAAGAAATCAACCAATAAAAACAAGAAATTCAAAACCTCAAACTTACTCAAGCCAAAATGCAACAAGAAAGTTTGGATATCAAAGTTAAATTTTTAAAAGAAAAAGAAAAGGATGAAGATGTTGAAGTAACTAGTTCTTCTGATCCAAACTTTTTATTAATGCTTTCCGAAATAACATCTATAAAATGGATAATTAATATGACTATAAAAATCAATAATGAATTTGTTCTAGAAACAACAGTTTTTTGGATACAAGTGCAGATCTCAATTGTTGTCACACCCCGCACCCTATGGCAGCGCCACATTCCTACCGCGGTTGATTTGAGTGCGATATCCTAAGACAGGTTGCAGACCTAATGCCCAAACAGAGCACAAGACATGCGGAAGCAATACAACACCCGAACAATCTAAACCACATAACTAAGGATAGCCGCACAACCACTAACATGAACAAATATACACTTGCATTAGCATTAGGGAAACATATACAATATTCATATACAGCCTGAGCATCAAAAATCAAAAGTGGGTTAACGGCCACTACTGACAAAAAGGGATAAGTGGCCCGGGGGTCAGTCTACTACTTAAGGTGGGATCCCGGTCAAAAAGGTACTGGCCCTACCAATCTGAGGCTAAAGCTAAACCCTACGATGCCCAGTCTGGATCGGAATCAGAAGACTCAGAAGATGAAGAGCTATCGGGCATCTCCTTCTCGGAATCTGATGAGTCTATCTCGAACTCAGCCTCTGCGGCCTCCTCTTCCGATTCCATATCCTCAGGCTCGGCCTCTGGTACGGGATCCTCCTTGATCGGCTCCTGCTCCTCATCACTCGGCTCCATCGGCCCCGAAACAGCGTCCCAGTCAGCTGGCTCAAGTCCATCAGATCGGGCTCATCCACCTCGTACTCTATAGTTACACCATCAAAGCTCGCACTCTCCTCAGCTGGGGCATCAGGGTCAGTCACAACTTCGTCGGGGCACTGGAGATCCCTCGCGCCTAGCCCGTTAAACGGGACATCAAAAGTTCGGAGAGGGCTATGCTCTCCGAAACTATCCCTAAAGCACCAAGCTACATATTCGTGGGTCTGGTTATATATTTCCCCCACATCCATCCATACTAAAGTATAATGTCTAATATACGATTCCCCGTTCCCCACGGGGTATACTGTCCTCGTCCACTCTATTTGATGCGGAATCCCAAAATGTACCGGAACTTCGGGCATCTCAAGGCGGGGGGTCCGAAAAGAAATTGAGTTTATATAACAGTGAGAATAATCTCAGTGAGTAGGCCCTCTAAACCTGAATTAGGCTAACATGCACCTCCCGACGAGCACTAAACAACACACAATCCAAAACATAAGTGATTCAGGCCCTCGGGCCCGAATCTAATACTTACTTGACCCTGCAGGTTAGACATTTACAAATCATAGGAATAACACAGAACCCACTCATGGAAAACACATGACATCACTTAGTCACAATGCATCTTATGCATATGCTATGCTCATGCTCACACTCATGCTCATGCTCACAATGCACTTTTGCACACTTGCACTCTTGTACACATGCCATTTTCCCAATTTTCCTCTGACCCGCGCCAAACGCATCAGATCTGACCGCGTAAAACGTGTCAGGTCTATCACTTCGAGATCGATTTCTGGCCTGCGTAAAATGCATCAGGCTCATGACACAACCCGCGTAAAACGCATCATGTTAGTCATCTTCCGATAGTTCGGGCATCGTCCTCGTAACATGCCTCAGGACGGATTCAATACCCCACGTAAAACGCATCAGGGTTTTATGTGATCACACATTCACATACACCAGTTATTATCTGAACACCGCGTAAAACGCTTTAGGGCATTTTAGGTGATCACATACTCATGTCATTCGTGCACACTTGAATATGTACATGCCGTGCTAATGCTTAAAATGCACACTCATGGCTATAATGTTCACAGTTGGGCATTCGAGGAATTCACAGTGAGCATCCAATTGTACGATACCACGTATTCAATTCACGATACAATATGCTCAATTCAATATATCATAAGCCCAATTAATCAAATCATCCAGTCCAGCCATGGCACAAACTTAACACACGAAATCACGAAATTAAATCAACATGAATTTGCGCACTCGAGGCCCGCCATGCTACTCCAACCTTGGTCACACTAGGCATATGACATGGCATCACAAAATTGATCACAACCAAGGACAATTCAGCCACTCAATTAGTCAATCCAAACATTCCCGGTAATTTCGCAATTAAACCTCAAATTGATCGCGCCTTGACCAATAAAATGCCGATATGGACATCCACCAAACAGCTCGTTCTAGGCTAATAAATATCCTCAAAATACTTCATTTGGCTTCCCAAAACATCACTCAAATCAGCCACCATGAGGACCAAATTAGGCGCGCAATATAATCTACAATTGAACCCGAACTTACTCCAAACTTGGGCCGATTCAATCCAACTTTTCCAGTCACCACCTGGCACATTCTAAGCCGCTAAATCTCAATTGAATCATCACATTAAGCCGCAAAATCCGCCACAATAACAGCCCTTAACAATTTCCACAATTTAACCCCTAAAATACCCCTAATTAACCCCTAAAACCCATCTAGAAATGTAAATTAGCCTAACTAGGGTTTAGGGTTGTACTCACTTGGATTCCTATGCTCCAAACTAAGCTGAATGGTGGGGAGAATGAGCGGTCCGAATGGCTCATGGCAGCGGTGGCGGTGATTGGTGGCAGTCCGACGAACGGCGCAAGTGGCGGTGGCGGCGATCAAGGCGGTCCCACGGCCTAGAGAGGGAGAGAGAGACACGACTAGAAGGAGAGGAAGGGGGGACGGGATGGTGGTGGTGGTGAGGCGTGGGGCGATGGCACCGGTGAGCGGCGCGTGGCGGCCGAAAGGGGGGATAGGGGCTCACGGGAGAGGGAGAGAGAGGAGGGGGATGCCGGTTGGTGATGGGAGGAAATGAGAAGGAGAGAGAGACTGGAGTGATATACACATTTCTAGTTGGTGGGGTGGTTGAACCACTTATGCACAAAAGACCAACTTGCCCCTAATCCAAGGGCTAGGATCAATTCCAATAAAAATATTTAGGGACATTATGGACCTCAACTTTTTAGCATTATTGGGCTGAAATACAACAATATAAAACCCTAAAATATTTCCCCAAAATTCGGAATCCAAGCTTATGGCACAAGGGCAAAATGGTAATTTTTCGTTCCCGGGTCAAATTTCTAATTTTTGACTTTACCGATCCCAAATATGAGTGGCCACATAAAAATGACGTCGTCCTTGCAAAAATAGTCGTGTACATCTACGAAATTCGACACTGAAGTCCGGACTTAATTCCACGATCGATTTAACTCAATTTGCAGTTTTAGTGTCTATCACTAACGGGCGACTGTTTAGGGGTTACGCGTATCGATCTAGAGCTACTCGAGTTGTGTCGGTCTCGATTTTCCAGAGAACACGAGAATTTATCGCTAGTTCCAAGGGTCGCGGTCGTCTAGAATAAGTTCGGGATTGCTCTCGCCGCACGTACTCTCGGTCTTGCGGAATCACCCGCTATCCGATCGTACGTCGTCGGTCGAACCAAATCCGTCACTCTCCTTGGACCTGCTCATATCGACACAAAATATTCCCTCGTCGCTTCTCGGAATTGGACTCGATTCACGGTCGAGTTCTTGGGTCTACGCATCGTTTTCCTAGTTAGCCATTTCCTAATGGTCAGTATTCCGAGAATGATTAGTTCTGGCCCGAGACTTACTAAAACGAAATGAGAAATAATCATCTATTTTATTAATTCTGGAAGTGGGCGAATTTAGGACGTTACAACTGTATTGAAGAAAGTCTCGTACCTACAAAATATTTTGAGAAAACAACTCAGTCTCTCAAATTAGCGTCTAGCAATAGGTTAAATATAAGTTATAAAATTCCAGAAGTTGAAATTGTCAAAGATCAAATTTCTTATAAAACTCCTTTTCTTTTTGTTTAAAGGTATTAAACAAAATGTAATTTTAGGAACACCTTTTATAGAATTAATACAACCTTTTAAAGTCACTAATAAAGGGATTGAAATCAAAACCTTGAAAAAGAAAATATGTTTTGAGTTTATAACAAAACTCCAAACCAGAAATTTAAACATTCTCCAAGAACATTCTATTTCTAAAATCAATTGTATTATTCAAGACAAGGAAGCCTATCTCCAATTTTTAAAGGAAAATCTTAAGTATAAAAAGATTGAGAAAAATCTTTCTGAAACAAATCTCCAGAAGAAAATTTCCAAACTTGAAACTCAAATAAAAAATTCTATATGCTTAACTATTCCTAATGCTTTTTGGTCCAGAAAATGTCATATAGTGGATTTACCTTATGAATAAGAATTTTCTGAAAATAATATTCCTACTAAAGCTAGACCTACTCAAATGAACCATGAAGTCCTGACTTTTTGACAAAAGGAAGTTCAAGAACTTCTTGAGAAAAAACTTATTAGGAATAGTTAGTCACCCTAGAGTTGCTCAGCTTTCTATGCCAACAAAAATGCCAAACTAGAAAGAGGAGTTCCGAGATTAGTTATAAATTATAAACCTTTAAATACTGCCTTAAAATGGATAAAATATCCAATTCATAACAGAAACGATTTGTTAAATAGATAACATAATGCAAAAATATTTTCCAAATTTGATATGAAATCAGAATTCTGGCAAATTCAGATTAATAAAAAAGATAGATATAAAACTGCTTTTACAGTTCCTTTTGGTCAATATGAATGGAATGTTATGCCTTTTGGTTTAAAAAATACCCCTTTTGAATTCCAAAGAATAATGAATGATATTTTTAATCCATATTCTGATTATATCATAGTCTATATAGATGATGTTTTGATATTTTCAACAAATATAGCCCAACATTTCAAACATATAAATCATTTCATTAATATTGTAAAAAAGAATGATTTAGTAGTTTCGCCTACTAAGATATCTCTTTTTAAAACAAAGATAAGATTTCTAGGACATTATATCCATTTAGGGAGTATTATACCCATCGAAAGCTCATTTGCATTCTCCGAAAAATTTCCTGATGAAATCAGAGATAGAACCCAATTGTAAAGATTTCTTGGAAGTTTAAATTATGTTATTGACTTCTTTTCTCATATCAACATTATTTGTAAACCCTTTCATGAGAGACTTAGAAAAGATCCTCTACCTTGGACTTAAGTTCATACCGATATTATAAAACAAATCAAGCGTACTATCAAATAATAAATTCCTCCACACCAAAAAAAATGATAAATTCCTTGTTTACATCTTGTTGATCCTACTACTTTCAAAACAGTAGAAACTGATGCTTCTGAAATTGGATATGGAAGTGTGACATTCTTAAATTCGACCCATTTTCGGGATTTATGAAATGATTATCTCATCGATGCACTTTTAGTTAAATCTCATTCGCAATTGATCACTCTTGATAAGACTAACCACTAGGGAATGGCTAGCTAGGAATTATGTACGTGGACCTAAGAACCTACCCATGGATCGAGACTTCGACCATAAAGATTGACAAGGAGATATTTTGGGAAATTATAGGCCGATCCAAGGATAGTTATCGAACGTTTTGCAAATGTTGTATAGTTGGATCGCAGGTGATTTCGCTTGACCGTTGTACGAATTTCGAACAATCCTAAACCTAATTTGAATGATCGCGTCAATTGAAACTAGTGATTGACCCTCGCAATTACATAACAACCGAGATTGCCATGGCTTGAGTAAACTTAAATGTGGCTCAATATCGAATCGGCCACGAGTTGATACACGTAACTCCTAAAAACCGTCTGTTAGTTTGAGATACATAAAAGTCGCGATTGATTGGTTTTAGCCATGAATTAGAATCCGGAATGGGATGTCGAATTTTCAAAATTTTACGAAAATTTATCAGATGTCATCTCATTAAGCGTGGCCAACCATTAGATTGCTAAAAATTGTTAGAAATGTGTAAATTGGACCGGGTATGGAAAAAGACCATTTTACCTTCGAGGATATTTGAATTCATTTGAAAGGTGGAAGGGCAACTTGGACATTTGGACTTTCCCTCCTTGGCTGAAATTCTTGGACCATTGTGCCCCTTCTCATCTTGCTTTATTATTTTGTTTGCCATTTATGAATTTTGGGAAATTAATGAGAGGAATTTTGTGGACCCTTGGATCTTGGCTTAGAGAAGGGGTTGGATTCTTGGCCATTAGATTTGAGTGGGGTTTGGTAGTGGGGTTTTGTGTGAGTGGGGTTAGTGAGATCAAGATCATCTCTCTCTCTCTCTCTCTCTCTCTCTCTCTCTCTCCTTCATTCTCTCATTCTCACTCTCTCTCTCTCTTCCCTTGTCCTCCCTCATTTGGCTGAACCATCTTCCCCCTTACGTTGTCGATTAGCTCAGCCTATCTCAACCTTTGTCTAGCCACTGTGACGCAGTTGGAGACTCGCCGAGGAGTAGCCGCCGACGCTGCTGTTGCACACCACCAGTATATCTCTCTCTTTCCCTCTCATTCCTCACCATTTTTGAACATCACCGGCCACCACCGAAGCCAATACCACCCCTCATTGTGACCACTAGCCTATGTTCACCCCAGCTGTGGACCGCCGTGACCAGCACTGCTGCCAATCTTCCCGTCCGGTCGTCGAAATAGCAGCTCCTTGGCTTGGCTTGGCTTGGCTTGCTTGGCTTAACTTAGGGCTCCTAGTAAGTATTTTCCTAAGCCTTGGTTAGGATAATGGGTTATCAATGGCATGTTTAGGGGCGGATTAGGGGTTAATTAGAGTTGGTTTAGTGGCTGGTTGAACTTGATTGATGATTGGTTGTTGTTGAGTTGTTTCTCGAATTTGGTTGCAGCTGTGTCATATTGTTTTGTTATTTTTGTGGAGACTTGTGTGGGTTGAATATGAGGTGGTGTTCTTCATAAAAGTTGACCCTAATATCTTGAAGTATTTCATATATTAAATCTGTAATTTTTGGAGATCTTTTTGGGACATTCGGAAGTCCATTTTCGGACTGTCTCAAACATGCCGGATTTACTGTTCACCCGACTGGCTTGTCTTTTTGAATTTTTATAAATTTTTCCAAACCTTTTTTCAATAAACTTCCTTCATTAAAGTTGTCAAGGACACTTGTGTCTATGACATATAAAAATTTCAAGGTTTTCCAAAAATATTTGAGTACTGATTGAAATGAATTGAAAGCCAAACAGTCTATCCCGATGGATTGATTTTCTATTTGAATTTGAGTGACAAAACGAGGTGCTTCTAGTTGCAACTGGGTTTTGTATTATCATGAAAAATATTTATCAAGATGTCTTCTAGGTTATATCCAAAATTCATAATTTTTCGGATTTAATTACTATTTATTTCGAAAGGATTTCGATTACTGTACAATTACCTATTTTAGCCCGATTCTGTGCAATTTGGTTTTCTCTCTCTCGGGAGCTTTTGGTATTGTTGTTGCATGTGAGGGGCGTGATTGGTTGTGAGTTGAGCATGAATTGAGTGGCAATTGGCTAATCAAAAGATGAGAAATGGGTTTAAGTGCTTGAATGCCCGCATGATCACAAAATACCTTGAGGAGTTTTACGTGGGTTGTAACCCGTCTTGATATGTTTTACGCGAGACGATGCCCGATTTATTGGATGCCCGAGAGGTTCGGATGTCAATCGCGGTGGAGGCCGGATTGATACTCCTCATAGAATGTCGTCTTGATGCGTGTGACGAGGGACGATGCCGTCGCTGACATAGGGGGATGATGCTCGGTTACGCCGGAAGCTCGATAACTTGATGCATTTTACGCGGGTTTAGGGAGCCCGAGGGGCCACTAATAATCTGGACCTTGTGAATGTGATGCATTGTGGTATTGCATACTGAGAATATTATTGGGTATGTCTGGATTGTTAGGTGTGCTATGCATGTTCTTGCCCCGATTCAAGTTGTCATGTTCATTGAGTGGTTGCCATATTATGGTGGTTTACTAACGTGCAGCACTTGTGTATGTGCCAAGACGAGGTAAGAATGCCTGTGATTGATGTGACATGTTGAGTGATAAAATTACATGCTCTGAACTGTCCTGAGGTACACGTTAGCCGAAGCGAGGCTTAGGTAGTGACTTATTGAGATTATTTTCATTGTTGTTTCCTCAAACCTTTCAGACCCCAGGCCATGGACCTCAACGGTCCTCCGTAACGTTTTGGGGTCTCAATGGACATGGACCATATGTTAACGGAGTACTCGGTAGGAGAGGATAGGGTGTATATTAGACATACGAGTACCGTTTGGATAGACGAGGGTGAAGCAGCTTGGAAACCCCATACCTTTTTAGCGTGGTTTTATCGGGAGGGAGATGCCTTGTTTGGGCCACTACGTGGGTTTGATGGTCCTCCGAATGATGAAGTAGAGGGATGGGACCCCATGGAGATCATGCCGCCAGATGGTGTTGTCACTTGCCCGGACACCAGCCTTAAGAATTCAAAGCCCGAGTCGGAGCCGATGGAGTCTGATCCTAAGCCGGAACCTAGGGAGTCTAAGCTTGAGCCGTCTAAAAACATGGTGGATCCAGATTCGCTTGAGTTCTTTGAGTCAGATCCGGAGACACCGCCTGGCCATCATAGGGGTGATTGATAAGCTTAGTACTCCCATCCGTTGTGTACTTCTTTTGGTAGTGAAGTTAGGCTAACCCAACCACCCGACCCTTTTTGATATGTGTGATTTGTAGTGACGACCTCTAGTTAAGCTTGTATGATGTGAGATTGTAAGTAACATTGTGTTTATAAAAGTGTTTCGTTGATGCGTTTCAAGTGTCTCTTTATTCCCCCGTCTGATTGTATGTTGTATGGAGAGTTTGAATTGCTTCCGCGTGTATTGTTCTTTAGTTCGTCAGTTTGGGTTGGCGATAAATCCTGGGATGTTGCATTCTTAACAACCGAGGCAGGATGTCACATGCTCGCAGGGATCGGGGCCTGACAGGAGGAATTTTTAAACAATCAAAAAGACAGTAAAGAATAAATAGTTCAATTTGTCTCCAAACATTAGAATGATTGTCAAAAGAATTATTCTACTATTAAAAAAAGAAATTCTTACTATTGTCTTATCTATTTCTAAATTTCAGGGAGATCTTTTGAATCAAAAGTTTTTATTAAGAATTGATTGTAAATCTACTAAAGATGTTTTACAAAAGGATGTTCAGAATATTACTTCTAAACAGATTTTTGCCAGATGGCAAGCTATTCTATTTATCTCTGATTTTGATATTGAATTCATAAATGGTTCTTCAAATTCTCTACCAAATTTTCTTACAAGAGAATTTTTATAGGGAAAATGCATCCTCCCAATAAACCAAACCGAGGATACAAAGGCAAAGAAATTGCTAAAACCCCAGAGAAAAAATTAACCAATATCAAGACATGCTTCAAGCAATCCAACCTTCTGAACCATCTTTGAATATTACCACTATTTCTAATCAGGTTAAAAAGGAACTTGCTTCTCCATCCATAAATACTCCTTTTGATATCTCTAAAATATCCCATGAAGAAGCATTACAAGTTTTCAAAAGGCCTCCACAACCTTCAATAACCATACTAAGTACCAATCATTCTCCCTCTTCTACGGCCAATCAAAAGGCAATAGGAAAAAGAATTTCTAGCGAGATAGTTATTCAGCCAACTCAGGCAACCCCTCCAAAATCAAAATTCTTTGCTAAAATAATATTCCAAAATATATGTAGTGTTCAAAATGAATTTTATCGTAAAAATCCAAATATTTTTGCAAAAAACATGTTTTTTTGATAAGTTTAATTACACTCCTTATAATCCCTACAAAACAATGGAATTTTATGAGAAAATTTTGGCAGAAACTAAATCTGTCACTTTCAGGCACTTTTATGATAAGGGTCATATAAATTACTCCATTGCAAGGATTCACAGGGTCATCCACCCTTTTCAATGGAAACCAGATCCTATAACCTTGAAGAAATTTGATATCAAGCTGAGTGAACCCATACCATATAGATCCTCTTACTCTTATTTTGATTACCAACAAGTTTGGTATAACACATTTTGGAGAAAAAATGCCAACAACTCCCGTACTTGGCTATTCTTTTTTGAAAACTTTGATATTCAACGAGTTCCTTGCTGGTTTATCAGATGGTGGGATAATCTTGGACCCATTGAAGAAATTTTTCATCCTAAATTCCAAACCAGTTATGAAATATTTACCAACTAGTTCACTCCCCTTCCATATGAGAAAAAATTTTCTAAGTTGATGCTCTTTTTCTATTACTTCAGAGTATCATGGGTACTACTTGGTTGGAATTTTGATTATAGAAAAGCAACAGAAATAGGCATCCCCATTTTAATAAAAAAAATTCAAAATTAAATGGTGGGATGGTTTTAAATTCTGGGATAGAGTTACTTAACAAGCCGTCTTAGGACGACTAATTTCTAGAGGATCCAACCCAACTAGTTCTAATAATATCACCCCATTTCTCCATAACAAAGGGTTTGCTTTGTGAAAATTGGCATATGCTAAGTCTCACCAACAACTAGCAGGAATGCCAAAACAAGCCCTTTCTCAACTAAAAGACTCAAGCTCTTTACACTCCCACCATAGTGGAAATTCAAATGCAGATGATTTTAATGGTATTTCGGGCATGCCAGGCATCCCATGGGGAGAAGTGAAAGATGAGGAAGAAGAAGAAGAAGGTTTTGTTCTAGGCCATTAATGGTATTAGAGCCAAGGGGAATGATATAGATACTCTTTATAATTTCTTTCTCTCAGTAAAGGCAATTTCCTTCATGGAGATCTTTCTTATAGATCTGTGTGGTTGGTGTAGTCCCGGCGGTAAAACCCAGTAGGGTAGTGAGATCGTTGGTCAACATCATTTGAGATCTATCAAAAAGAAGAAAGTGGCCTTTTGCATAATGAACTTATTAAGAAGATCAATATTCTCTTCTAGTTCTATATCACAAACGTCTTTGGACCAAGGACCTATAAATAGGGAAGAAAGTAGTATAGAAGATTTTAATAAATCTATAGAAAATTGGATCATTCCTAAAGTAAGGCTTAACCAAATTTATGAACATTTCAATTTCAAAATTTTCGTGAAAAATGATTATATAATAGTTACTAAAGAAAGAGATGTTCCTCTTTCTAATGCTTTATCTTCAATACAACTTTTAAATAAAGATTCAATGAAAAAATATGCCTAGAAATGGAATTATATACACATAGGTTTAGTCCAAGTTGGAGTCAAGCCTCTTACTAAAGAATGATTAGATACTTCTTTACTTCTTGTTTTAAGAGTTGCAAGACTTTTGAAATATGATGAATCAATTCTCAGAGTAGTAGAAACCAGTCTTTGCAATGGCCCTATTCATTTTGATAGTCATCCAGGATTCACAGTTTCTCTCAAGGATAAAAATATTTTGAAATCATTAACTCTTCAAATAAAAACTCACAGCTATTCTATAGCCGAATGGTCAATCCCCATAGCCTTAGTTTATAGAGTTTATTACAAGGTAATGAATTATGCTTTTGGAAGCAAAGCCTTTAAACTCAATTTAAATAGAGAAACTCTCCTTTTATAAACAGATATTTTAAAAGCCAACGTCACCATTTCTAAGACAATTCTATGGAATCAAATAACCCTTCCTGAGTAATGGGATATTGATAACCAAGTCCCCCAACAAATTATTCATAATACCGATCCTACAAATATTATTCAACATCCTAGAGGAAAAGTAACAATACAATTCTCTAGAAGATCTGTTGATATTCTTAGAAGATCTTGTGATATTCGATTCATTCTTTCATGGCATTCTAGCTCTTCTAGAAGATTGGTAGATTTAAATCCAAATTTGCCTTCTATAATCACTCCAAAAGTAGGACAACCAAGTGCTCCTACTCTTCCTAATATTAGCGGTATAGATAATAGATTAGGAATATCTAGGCTTGTTTATCAACAAAGCTCCGATTATCCTGAACCCACTCCTTCTGAAATGGAAGACCCATAAATTAATGTTTTGGAAAAAGAATTTGTGCCTAATAAGATTCTTTTAAATCAATCATTTAATTCTTTTAAAATAAGCAAATCAAAGAATGGTTCCTTGTCAAATTGAAAGATCAAGCTATCCATATCAAAGAAGAATATTATCAATACATGTATCAGCATGAAATTCAACTGTTCTTTTTTGATTGGTTTGAAAAAGAATTTTTAAAAGAAAAGCAGGTTTTTTGTTTTAGATCAATTTTATAAGTGGAAACTAGATAATGGCCATATAATTGAATCCAATCATCCTCTTCTAAGAAAAATAAAAAATTCCTTATAGAGAAACCAAAATAATAACTTCGCCTTTCAAAATTGCTTCAGAAATAGAAGGTATAGGTACTAAGAAAATTATTGAACAAAATAATTATTCAAATCAACATCTTCGTACCATAGGAAAGCAATTGGATCGAATAGAATCTGCAGTCCAAAACACTTCCTCCAAAAACATTTCAAAAAATTTAAAAACACCCCCTTTTAAAAATTTTGAACTTCTAAAAAATGCTAGCATGTAATTTGCTAGAGTTTTAGAAGAAAGAAAAAGACTTAAAAAAGGAAAAGGAAAAGCAGAACCTTCTATAACTCTTGACACTCCCATGATACAAAATCCTTACCGTTAAAGATACTGCTAAACAGATTAACGTTTTAGATAAGTTCGATACAGAATCAATCCCTGAAATAAATAAGATTACTAGGAAAAATCCACAAAAATTATACTTTTCTAGGGCAGCACCTCCTGATATACCTATGGAAGAATCATCTTAAAAAATATTGAATAAATACTCTTCTGATGCTATATATGAATGGAACATAGATGGTATTTTTGAACAAAATCTTATAAATTTTTTAACCCAAATGATTATGCTTGCTAATACTTATAAAACTATCCCAGATACCATAGATCATTCGGTAGCATACCTTTTAGTAGCAGGATTTACTAGTCAGCTAAAAGGATGGTGGGATAATTATCTAACAAAAGAACAAAGAAACCAAATTCTTAATGCTTATAAGGTAGATGATTTCGGCCAAAGAATAGTTGATGATGAAGACCAACCCATTCAAGATGCTTTGAAACCAAATATATATATATATATATATATATATATAGATAAAACGCGCTTTCCTCCACTACTTTCACGTTCCAAAGAACACAAAATATATGTAATCCTACGATAATTTTAGGCTAACATTTAATTTGAAATAGCTATTTTAACAAAATTATTAAAAAGACCAATTCCACAAGTGTAGCGCGTGCATTGAAGCTAGTTAGTAAAAGGAGAATTATCAATCATTGGATAGACCATGTTGTAATTCGTACATTATAAGGTAATTTTGATGATGTAGAAAGCATCATTCTGACCTTATTCTTGTGAATTAACCAAATAGATGTCAAATAGAAAGCAACTGGTATGGGCCTGGCCAGCCCTTTCCCAATCCTTTTGTATTGTAAAAACATAATATAGCCTCACATGAAAGTTGAAAGGAAAAATGACACAAATAATTTATGAATTTTAGTCCAATGTGTAATATCACCTAAACTTTTAATTCGGCCAATATAGTTAATGAACTTTGGTTCAACGTGCAATGTCATTTCTGAAATTCTAATTTGTTTAATATGATTTATAAACTTTTGTCCAATATTCAATGTGGTCCTGGTCCATGAACTTTTAGATATTTTTGTATAATCTAAGGATTATATTGCATATTGGATTAAAGTTTATGGACCACATTGAACAAATTAAAACTTTAGGGACGACATTGCCCACAATACCAAAAGTTCAAGGACCATTTGTTCTATCATCACAAGTCGAATTATAAAAGTTCTTGCAGCTAATTTGCCACTGTGTTTTTTTCTTTTAGTACCTCTGTCTCTCCCATGAATCTAATCAGGAAAATGACTTTAACACTCTGATCTCATCACTAGTGTAGTGCCTCATATCTTGCAAGTCGAGGGGAAGGGGGGTCGTTCGCTGGTGGTGCCTTTGACCCAAAGGATCTCTCAAATCCTAAGTATACAATGAAAAGCTTAAATACAATATGGGAGTTGCCACCAATCAATTTAGGTAAATGTAGGTTGATTGAATACCTAGATTGTCCCCATCACTATTTGGACAATCTACTAAGCTTTTCATCATATATTCTAATACCATAGTGTCTGAGCCTAGGATTAAAAAAAAAATAGAATACCTAGATTATCCAAATAGTGATGGGAAAGTGAACTAACAAGGTGCACTTGTAAAGAGCAGGTCCAATGACAGCATGAGGTTTTAGGTTCAAGGGTTCAGTTACGCATGGGAGAAATTAGCATCTCATCATACCCTTTTGATGTTATGGTTTTATTTTTTTGATTAAGTTCTAAAACATTGATCAATCGGCTCCTGAGTATGCGTTTTTGTTTTTAACAACTTGAATGTTGCCAAAGCACTTATCTGACTTCGCTAATGATTAACGAGAACGCTTTCTTGTGCATAGTGGTATGAATCCATGTGTGTAAAAATGTGAATGGAAATGTCAATTGAACACAAAATTCTATTATAAAGCACAAGAGTGACATAACATGACAATAATCACATATAACAAGACCTGATAATTGAATGCAAAATAAGATGTTGTACTCATCAGTGCCTAACCCTGAGATGTGGATCATCCAAGGCATAATAGCATAGCTTACTTCTCCTGTTTGAATCGAGGTTGAAACCAAACCTCTCCTTAGGAGGATAGATATGGCGATTCAGGTGAGATCCAATGTAAATCAAACTTTTTATTCACTCGTGGGATCTGGGTGATTCGGGGCCACAAAATTACATGATATGACAATAATCACATGCAATATGACATGACAAATTTGATCCCAACAAGGTGGAGGGCCACTGTAGAAAGTCACCTATCCCGTAGTTTCTACTTAGTATTTCCTAGATTGAAGCAGTACTTTGTCGGCAAATCAAAGAATTGACGATGAGTTGACATGAAATGGCAATAATTACAGGCGACATGACATGGAAAATCGGTTGCAAGAAATATCACGCCCCGCACCCTAAGAGCACGCGATCATCCCTCGATTGTCGATCATTGAATGCGACGTCCCAGACACGTCGCCGACCCAACCCAAACATCAGAGATTAGGCACGCGCGAAAATAAAAAGAAACAATCCGGACAATTAATAATGACAAGGGGTAATAATAGCACAAAACAATAACTCTAATTCCTACACTTGGCAGATACATACTACGTCCATAAAAAGACAATCCCCAAGCTAGGCCACAACAACTGTGACATCCTCGATTTCGGGCCTAGGAAGCTGAGGGCTGGTAATAAGTGGATTAGCGGGTAAGTTGAGTTTAGGGTCGGTATTGGAATGGACAGCATGATCGGGACGAGTGTACTGAGGGTTGGTCGTGGTTCGATCGAAAGATTGTCCATGAATTGGCCTAGGGATCGACAGTGGAATGACCCTGACTACGCAAATGATTAGGGTAATACGACTATAGGGTGATCCTTCGACCATAAGGGCCGTTAGTGGAACGGTCTGGGATGACTGTGGATCAGTCCGGGGTAGGCGTGTGTCGGTCGCGGGTGATACCACACGGCCATGCATTAGTCCCGGGTGACCACGAGTTAATTCCGGGGTACCGGGTTTCCACGAGGCTACATGACAACCGAGGGTCGACCATGGATCGTTGATACTCGAACGTGGCCCGGTCACGAATCGGCCACGGATCATTGTGCCAAGTTGGGAAGGCCATGGATGAGACATGTACCAGGCCATGTGCCTAATGGCTTAGTCGTGGCCCGGGCAAAATTGCCGGTCACGGCGGCCAAGGCCATGCGCCCGGTCATGACCGGCCATTGTGCCCGTCAGCCAGGTCACGGACCGGCTACGTGTCCGTTCGTGTGCCGGTCATTGTACTTGACCCTTGTGCCTAAAGTCGTACCCGTAAGATCTGGTCCCGATCTTGTCCCGTATCCAAGAAATGTGCCCATGAGTCGTGCGTCGTGCCAATCCCGAGCCGATGTGCGTATTGGGTCACGAATCGATCTCTTGCCCGGATGACCAGGCACGGTGCCCATGCGGCCAATTGAGCACTAGGCGCGTTGCCCGTGCGGCCCAGGCGCGCGGCCCGTGCGGCCCAGGCGCGCTGCCCGTGCGGCCCAGGCGCGTGGCCCGTGCAGCCCGGCCACTAGCCCGGTCAGGCCGGCGAAATGGCCCAGTAGCCCGGTCATGTGCCCAGTTACCCGAGAAGGCCAAATTGGAGTGTTTTGGCTTGGATTTTTGTAAGGCCACACTTGGACATTTTTGAGGGCCTTTTTACATCAAATGCCATTTTATAAGGGTATTATTGGAATATATTTTTATGAGAAAACCTCGGGAAAGGTTTGGGAATAATCGTGGTGCGGGGTTCATTTTGCACATTACGGGCGCATTTTCGCGAGACTTGTTTGGTCCGAACTAATTGAGATTTAATTCAGCCCATTTGAGAGAGTCCTAGAAGGTTTGACCTAGTCGAACCTTATCATCATCATCATTTCCTTCATTAATGGCATAGGTCTTCTTTTTCCACAAGTCATAATGGCCATTTATGGAACCATTATGACTTGCCTCTTCAATTATTGACCCAAGGAAAGGGAGAAGGGCCCACGGCCAGCCAAGGGGAGAGGGGAGAGGCCACGGCAAGCTAGGAGAGGAGAGAGAAAAGAGTCATTATGGCCATTTCATCATTATTTGGACTTTTAGAGCTTAGTCATTAATGAAGGGGATGAGGTATGCGCTTACCTCATCGTTTTGATGACACGTGCGCATACCTCATGGCCCCCGATGACATAAGCGCACGCATCACCTAAGCCCACTTTATCCCTCTATAAATAGAAGACATCAAGTGAGATTTGGCCTCACTTTTCTCACGTGCACCACCGAACAAGAAAGAGAGAGAGAGAGAGAGAGTGCCGAGTTTTAGAGAGGGAAAAAGAAAAACCAAGAGAGAAAGAAAAAGAAAACCGAGAGAGAGAGAGAGAAAAGTCATTCTCGAGAGTTACTCAAAACCGAGACCACCATCTTCCCGCCATTCTCTACTCTTTAGTTCTTGTTTTATCAAAAGAGTAAGTGGAATTTTACTACCGGGAAATGACGTTGAAATACGTCGTATCATGAGCTTTCCCCCATGCTCGGCTTTTGATGTTCCGATGTCATGTTCCCGATAACGAGTTTGCTTTGTTTCGTGGTTTTCTTTGCATGTTATCTAATTCAAAATAGAATCGAGGCGCGATACGTGAGGTAAATCGTGACTTAGCCATGCTGGGGCTCCTTGTTTTATGCTTTCTATGCCCGTCGTTGTTTGATCGGCCACCGAGGCCGGTACGGTAAGAATGTTTCGTGAAAATGATGATTGATACGTCCTCGCCTGTTAGTAACGTTTTACTTACCGAGTCTCCTCGACCCACTCCCCGTTGTTTTCCTCTTTTTCAGGTCCGTAGAGATGGCGTCACCCCCTATTCTGTTTGGCAACCCGGTCGAGATGAGAGCCGAACTTCTCACGGTGATCGACGCCCGTGAGAATTGTGCCTACGTAGGATCACCACCTACGTAATGGTGGACGAGGGTCGGGTAGACCTTGTCCCGCACCCGCACGTGGCCTGGTACCGCCTGGCCGACGGGGACTGGGTCGACCCCCTTCGAGGATTTAACGGGCCGTTCACCGGTAGGGGTGGTTCGACTCCGTGACCGGCCATGGGCGGGGCGTGACGGCGAATGTGCGGACAGGGGCGGGGAGGAGCAAGCGAGAGCGAGGACGAGGAAGTACTAACCGTAGAGGATCTAAGGACCCAAGCCAAAATTTTGTTTGTGAATATGACTTGTCGTTTTTTTTCGGAAGTGCCTTTGAAATAGGCATGTGAAAAATATCGTTAATATGACTGGTAGCCCGAGGTGGAGCATGTAAATAAGCACGAATCTATCTTGTAAATACAACGTGCACCGTTTGCCTTTATTGTTTGGTTTGTCTCGTTGAATCGCTTCCGCATGTTTGTTATATTTAAAAAATCAACGGGACGTTCTAATAATTATTTATGCTTCACGGGCCCGTTCCGATCATGGTCGGTCACAAGTATCGATCGTGAGTTGTCACGTCCCGAATCACTCACGATCGATACTTGTGACCGACCATGATCGGAACGGGCCCGTGAAGCACGAATAATTATTAGAACGTCCCGTTGATTTTTTTAAAATATAACAAACATGCGGAAGCGATTCAACGAGACAAACCAAACAATAAAGGCAAACGGTGCACGTTGTATTTACAAGATAGATTCGTGCTTATTTACATGCCCCACCTCGGGCTACCAGTCATATTAACGATATTTTTCACATGCCTATTTCAAAGGCACTTCCGAAAAAAAACGACAAGCCATATTCACAAACAAAATTTTGGCTTGGGTCCTTAGCTCCTCTACGGTTAGTATATCGCTTCCTCGCTTTGCCCTCCCCGCCCCGCCCGCACGTCACTGGCCACGCCGCCCATGGCCGGTCACGGAGTCAAATCACCCATACCCTGCGGAACGCCCAACCGGGCAACACCCACCCCCGCCGCCTGCCAGATCGCCACGACGGGCAAGCGGACACGGTTCACCGACCCCTGTCCACCATTACATAGGTGGTGATCCTGCAGTAGGCACGATTCTCACGGGCGCCGATCACCGGAGAAGTTCGCCTCATCTCGATCGAAGGCCAAACAGGCCGGGGTGGCGCCATCTACGGACCTGAAAAAAAAGAGGAAAACAACGGGAGTGAGTCGAGGAGAGATTCGTAAGTAAAACGTTACTAACAGGCGAGGACGATCAATCGTCATTTTCACTTAAACATTCTTACTGGGCAGCCTCTCGTGGCTGATCAAACAACGACGGGGTATAGAAAGCATAAAACAAGGAGCCCCAAGCATGGCTAAGTCACGATTTACCTCACGATCGCTACCGGTTCTATTTTGAATTAGATAACATGCAAAGAAAACACTTAAACAAAGCAAACTCGTTATCGGGAACATGACATTGAACATCAAAAGCCGAGCACGGGGAAAGCTCATGATACGACGTGATTTCAACGCCATTTCCCGGTAGTAAAATTCCACTTACTCTTTTGATAAAACAAGAACTAAAGAGTAGAGGATGGCGGGAAGGTGGTGGTCTCGGTTTTGAGTAACTCTCGAGAATGACTTTTCTCTCTCTCTCTCTCTCGGGTTTTTTTTCTCTCTTGGTTTTTCTTTTTCCTCTCTAAAACTCGCACTCTCTCTCTCTCTCTCTCTCTCTCTTGTTCGATGGTGCACGTGAGAAAAGTGAGGCCAAATCTCACTTGATGTCTTCTATTTATAGAGGGATAAAGTGGGCTTAGGTGATGCGTGCGCTTATGTCATCGGGGCCATGAGGTATGCGTGACGCACATCAAAACGATGAGGTAAGTGCATACCTCATCCCCTTCATTAATGACTAAGCTCTAAAAGTCCAAATAATGATGAAATGGCCATAATGACTCTATTTTCTCTCTCCTCTCCTAGCTTGCCGTGGCCTCTCCTCCCCTCTCCCCTTGGCTGGCCATGGGCCCTTCTCCCTTTCCTTGGGTCAATAATTGAAGAGGCAAGTCATAATGGTTCCATAAATGGCCATTACGACTTGTGGAAAAAGAAGACCTATGCCATTAATGAAGGAAATGATGATGATGATAACCTTCTAGGACTCTCTCAATTGGGTTGAATTAAATCCCAATTAGTTCGGACCAAACAAGTCTCGTGAAAATGTGCCCGTAACGTGCAAAACGAGCCCCGCACCACGATTATTCCCAAACCTTTCCCGAGGTTTTCTCATAAAAATATATTCCAATAATACCCTTATAAAATGGCATTTGATGTAAAAAGGCCCTAAAAAATGTCCAAGTGTGGCCCTACAAAAATCCAAGCCAAAACACTCCAATTTGGCCTTCTTGGGTAACTGGGCACATGACCGGGCTACTGGGCCATTTCGCCGGCCTAACCGGGCTAGTGGTCGGGTTGCACGGGCAACGCGCCTGGGCTGCACGGGCCGCCCGCCTGGGCTGCACGGGCCGCCCGCCTGGGCCGCACGGGCAACGAGCCTGGGCTGCACGGGCCACGTGCCTAGTGCTCAATTGGCCGCATGGGCACCGTGCCAGGTCATCCGGGCGAGAGATCGGTTCGTGACCCAATACGCGCCTCGGCTCGGGATTGGCACGACGCACGACTCATGAGCACATTTCTTGGACACGGGACAAGATCGGGACCGGATCTTACGGGTACGACTTTAGGCACAAGGGTCGGGTACAATGACCGGCACACGAACGGGCACGTAGCCGGTCCGTGGCCTGGCTGACGGGCACAATGGCCGGTCATGACCGGGCGCATGGCCTTGGCCGCCGTGATCGGCAATTTTGCCCGGGCCACGACTAAGCCATTAGGCACATAGCCTGGTACATGTCTCATCCATGGCCTTCCCAACTTGGCACAATGATCCGTGGCCGATTCGTGACCGGGTCACGTTCGAGTATGAACGATCCATGGTCGACCCTCGGTTGTCATGTAGCTTCGTGGAAACCCGGTATCCCGGAATTAACTCGTGGTCGCCCGGGACTAATGCATGGTCGTGCGGTATCACCCGTGACCGACACACGCCTACCCCGGACTTATCCACAGTCATCTCGGACGTTCCACTAACGGCCCTTATGGTTGAAGGATTACCCTATGGTCGTATTACCCTAATCATTTGCGTAGTCAAGGTCATTCCACTGTCGATCCCTAGGCCAACTCATGGATAATCTTTCGATCGAATCACGACCAACCCTCAGTACACTCGTCCCGATCATGCTGTCCATTCCAATAGCGACCCTCAACCCAACTTACCCGCTAATCCACTTATTACCAGCCCTCAGCTTCCTAGGCCCGAAATCGGGGATGTCACATTACCAGCCCTCGGCTTCCTAGGCTCGAAATTGAGGATGTCACATGAGTGGTTCTGTCACATCCTCAATTTCAGTCCCTGAGAAATGCCTATGGTTTAAGCTTGATGGTTTTCCAATCGGAACAAACATTTCTACTCTTGTTTTGGAAAACCGTATTTTGGATCCTTGGTACCCCTTCGTTTTGTTATTTTTGGGGAGACTTTTGTGATCTGAAATTCCAAACGCTTTCTTCTGGGAAAGTTGTTCCAAATATCTTGAAATTTTACATGATTTAATTTCAGAATTTTTGGAGTTGATATGAGTGGTACGATGGTCTGATTTTCAAAACTGTATGAAACTGCCCAGAATGGGTATTTCAATGATGTTTACATCGTCTTTATTTTCTACGAGCTTTTCTGGGTCGATTTTGGAAACGTTTCCTTCACAAAAGTTGTTGAGAACTTCCTTTTCTATAACGTGTGTAAATTTGGGAATTTTCTGAGATGACTTGGAATTTAGACGAGCTTATTTCGAGAAGTAAATATTATGTTCCAGCGAACTGTTTTTAGTCTGTTTTTGAGTGACTGAAAACAGTGTTTATAGAAAGATTTCGAAATTGTGTTCTTCACGAGAAATGTTTGTTAAGATCTTGTTTATGACATATCCGAAATTGAGAATTTTTAGAGTTCATTTACTATATTATCAAATCCAATTTCGTGAACAGTGCAAACCAGTCCGATTTTGTTAGATTTCAAAGATTTATCAATTGTTATATGAAAAACGTTGGAATCTCGACTTGAAGTCTTTTGGTGATATTTGAGACATATTTAGAGGTTTCCCGTGCCGAATTTCGGGTTGAATGAGATTTTCAAATATATTTTGTTGCGGAAAACCTTGGGAGAAGTTGAGATTTATTACGATGTGGAGTTCGCTTTTGCACGTTATGCGTATTTTTTGTGAAACCGTTTTGTCCGAATTAATTGGGATTAAATTCAGCACATTTGAGAGAGTCCTAGAAGGTTTGACTTAATCAAACCTTATCACCATCATCATTTCTTGCATTAATGGCATGGGTCATCTTTTTCTACAAGTCATAATGGCCATTTATGAAGCTTTAATGAGACTTGCTCTTCAAGTATTGACCCAAGGAGAAGAAGAGAAGCCACGGCCAGCCAAGGGGGGGGAAGGGAAAAGCCACGCCAAAGACAAGAGAGGAGAGAGAAAAGAGAGAATTTATGGCTATGTCATCATTTCTTGGACTTTGGCCTTGGGTCATTATGATGGGGTGAGGTATGCGCTACCTCATCGCATGGATGACACGCAAGATACCTCACACCCTTGATGACCCAAAGACGTGTCACCTAGTCACTTTATCCCTCTATAAATAGCCCTCCTTAGGATAGAATTGGGGGCACTTCCTCACACGCATCAACCAAATTAGAGAGAGAAAGAGAGAGAGAGAGAGGGCCGAAAATTGAGAGAAAAGAAAAGAAATCGAGAGCTAAAAAGGAGAGAAAGAAAACCCGAGAGAGAGAAAAGCCATTCTCGAGAATTATTCCAAAAACCGTGACCCGTCACCCTTCCCGCCAATCTCTACTCTTGTTCTTGTTTTATAAAAGTGTAAGTGGGATTTTACTACCGGGAAATGACGTTGAAATACGTCGTATCATGAGCTTTCCCCCGTGCTCGGCTTTTGATGTTCCGATGTTGTGTTCCCGATAACGAGTTTGCCTTGTTTCGTGCTTTCTTTGCATGTTATCTATTTCAAAATAGAAACTGAGGCGCGATACGTGAGGTAAACCGTGACTTAGCCATGCTTGGGCTCCTTGTTTTGTGCTTTCTATGCCGTTGTTGTTTGATCGGCTACGGAGGCCGGTACGGTAAGAATGTTTCGTGAAAACGATGATTGATACGTCATCGCCTGTTAGTAAAGTTTTACTTACTAAGTCTCCTCGACTCATCCCCCGTTGTTTCCTTTTTTTCAGGTCCGTAGCAATGGCGTCTCTTCCAGCCCGCGTTGGCAATCCCGTGAAACCGAGACGACGCTGATGATGAGGACCTAATGGACTTGGTGCCTCAGGGCGGGCCGGCTTCGGGATAGAGCCACGGGTGGGATGTGAGATGGCCAGGCGGATGGGACCGGGGTGGAGGTGAAAAGGCGAGAAGCAAGAAGCCGTAGTAGGGATAGGAAAGCCCAAGCCATGTCGGCCTGTGATTAGAAAAGCCTTCGAAATAGGCTTGTAGAATATGTGTGATGTTTGCATGTTTCGTAAACATAAAGTTGCTCATAATGCTTGTCTTATTTCCGTTGGTTGTTCTTTTATTGTGATCGTCCCGAGTATGCTTCCGCGTATGTGTTATGAAAGATAGAAAAATGAACGAGACGTCACGTTAATGGCCCCGAGGTACGGGGCGTCACAGGTTCGGGACGTGACAACAACAGAACCACATTCCTCAAAAGGGACAATGGTTCATAAACTTAACTCTTCTACAAAGGGGGACTCAAAATACCGAGTACTTGACCCGTCCTTGATCTCCGAGATATCCTTGTAGCTTCTCCAATCACTCATGATCGCGGATTTGAAATGGTCATATAATAACCGTGAGAACGTGTCTCAATAAGCAACTCCCTATACCCCACGTAGGCCAATGTGTACCCAGATAGGTTGTACATGCAATCTACCCCATAACATATAAAAATCGCATCCTTATACTTACCTCACCATTGAACCCATGCTAACATTGCACTTTAGTCATAACATGATAATGCAGTAATAGTAACTATATAGCACATCGCAATTGCTCAAATGCTAACCATACTTGCACGCAATTCATCTTACTAATTCGACCATACATTGAACCAGCCAATTTAATCACACGTTCAACCAGCTAATTCAGTCACACTCAAATCGCATGCGTGGCCCGAACATCTTTCTCACGACCCCCGCTACTGTGCCTCAGGTCCATTCTCACTGCTCACGCCACTGCGCTCAGGCCCATTTGGTACACCGGCCACTCATGCTTTCACACGGACCGCCGTTAACACGTTCCAAGTTCATAGCCCTCTGATCAATCCATGCTCAATTTCCAATGACCGACGTAAACACGTCCCGGTCCAGCACACCTTTAACGGGCCACTGTCAACACGTCTCAAGCCCGCATCCATTTGGCAAATCGGCCATTCAAGCTTTCACACGGACCGCCGTCAACACATCCCAAGTCCGTAGCCCTCCGATCAATCTGGGCTTGCAATCGACAAGCATACACACACCATTCAATTCAATCAATTTCACGCCAATTACACCAAGCGATTGCTAAGCACAAGTCAATCCAATTCACGACATGCCACACCAACCCGCAGACTCGACATTTAATCGGCCACATATGAATATCCAATCCACCCATGAATGCCACAACAGGCCAATCATTGACCTACCAACATTAGCCACTAATATGCACCCAAAACCATCCAAGTCAGCCACAATCAAACATAAATTTCTCCCACACACGCCACGACAATACGGTCATTTAGTCCACCATAATTAGAGTAAGCCCCACAAATATCACAATTTAATATAACAATTACGCACATACAAATATTGACCCTACTTCACGTTGAGCCCTTAAACCGGTACTAATTTAATCTCTAGACAAGTCTAATAATACCCAATGTACTAGGCAGGGTTTAGGAAGTTACTAAGTTTTGGCTTGGAAAAAGTCGGCTCGGGTCTAAAATGGCCCGGGTGAACAATGCAGACTCGGCATACGCGCGGGCACGGCGGTCAGCCACGGGCAAAATTCTCAGACACGGCTGGGCACGACGACGGGCGCTGGCACGGGCTCGATGGAGACGGGCAACGGCTGGGATGGCTCGGGCATGGCTAGGTAGCGGGCTAGGTGAGCTTAGCCACGGCCCGAGATGCTCGAGCAACGGGCTCGGCCACGGCTTAGGCTGGCGGTTGGCCGATGGCGGCAATGAGCGATGGCAATGGGAGGACGGTGGGCGGCGGCAAGCTGGTCCCGGCGACTGGTTTGGAGGGGAAGGGGAATTTAGCTGGGGGGTGGTGATGGCGAGAGAGAGAGGAGAGGGCGCAAGTGTTTGACCGAGTGGGATAATGATTGCCGCCTGGAGCGCGCAGGCGATGGCGATGAGGCGAAGGCCATCCGTGAGACCCATGGGGCGAGCCATTGGGCGAAGCCGGGCGAAGGGCCGGGCAAAGATGGCAGCTCGGGAGGGGAAGTTGGGGCGGTGATGGTGAGTTGAGGGGAGGGGCAATGGCATCCGGGATGGCAGCGAACGGCGGCGATAAGCTTGGCGACGAGCTTAGCCAGAAAAGGGAGAGGCTGGGGAAGAAGAAAAACCAGGGGAAAGGGTGGTCACGTGGCGGCACCGCGGCGGCGAGGGATAGACGGTGCGGCAACGGCTGAGCTGGCGATGGCGGCGGCGCGCGGCTGCCAGGCGATCTCAGACGGTCGACGTCGAGCAGCAAGGAGAAGGAGCAGAAGCAGACGCAGAGGCTGGAGCAGACTCGGGCAAAGAAGAAGGAAGGGAAAAAGAGAAAGAAGAAAAAAAAGAAAGAAGAAAAGAAGAAAAGAAGAAAAAGGAGCAAAGAGAGGGGGGTAGGTCTACATGGCAGAGGGGGGGGACGTGCGTGGAGGGGACGTGCTCAGCGCGGTAGAGGGAGGAGAGAGAGAGAGAGAGAGAGGTACTCGAGCGCGATCTGACGGTCCGATTTCAAATCCGGAAATGATCTAATGGTCCAAATTAATCCTAAAATATAATAAGGGATAAAGGCTAAATCAATTAAATCAAACTACCCCGAGGGAGGTCTACTAGTCCAAATCTGCACCGGTCAAAAATTTATTTTTCACATATGCCTGGCTATACCGACGCTGGCCACAATAATATCGATACTGTCCAATTAAATTGATCCCGGAACTCCAAAAAATTCAACACCAAAGTTTGGGCTCTAAATAACAGTTAAATTCGATCGAGTGCGTTTTTAGCAAAATCTCTATTTTAAAAACAAGAACCTGAGAGTGATCAGTTCCTGGGCGAGATTCTATTATAAGCGCAATGATGAATTACACGTTTTATAAATCCCAAAAATGGGCCAAAATTTGGAATGTCACAAGACATGTATTCGCACGTGCCATGATTGTCTAATGTCTCTATCTGTAGAACCTAGAGATATCACCGAGCCTTTCACCGTCGTTCTTGTAGAAAGTATGACACCTAGTCTCTCTTTCTCAGCTTTTGAGTTCCCGAAAATAATTAAGAAAACTACAGCAAAACCCCCAAATTTGCTCTAGAATCAAATCCTAAATCAAAACCACGATCAATTGCATTTGGATTATCCATTCAATCACTTGAGCATAAAAAACCCTAAATCGATGCGAAACCCTAACCTAAGCTTGTTGAACCTGGAAAGAGGATTGTGCAATCGATCACATTGGCGAGATGAATGGAAAAATAAGTGATAAACAGAGAAAATAATATGGTAAGATTTACGTAGTTTGGTTTGGATGCTGGAACATTTCCAAGAGGAGAGCGGCGATGAAGAATCCACTATGAGCTACGAATAACAAAATTAGATCAAAAGGTTTGTCACACCTAAGCCCCAAATTACATCCAATTGATCCTAATATGATGTTTCACTCATTATCTCAAGTGCTTTCCTTAGAAAGCTCTTAAGAGAGACCTTAGAAATACCTCGAAGAGGTTTTTAATCGTGCAATCTCATTTTTTCATAAGACGCTCACCGAAATAGGGTTTAAAACACGTCTGGGTGCCTGGGGGAGGGGTTGTGGGTGTTTGAACAGCCGGCCACAACTATTAATTCTAAAGGATTATTGGGTGTCCTGCTAGTCTTGCCATTAAGCCTAGCCACCCCTTGGCCGGGTTCCCGCCTAACTAGCTTGTCCGGGCGCTGGGCAGGCTATCTTCTGCGTCTTTCAATCATTCGTCTCCGTCTCCATCTCCGAGCTTCTCTATTTGCTCAAGAAGTTGCCCAAAACTCGAGACACATTCAACAAGAAATATCACACCGAAGATGATGTGGGAATTGGAGATGTGAAATTAAGAAGAGATGGCCAAGCATCACCGTTTAGTTTCCAAGATAATTTCTTGAAAGTCCCCTGATCTTTGCCACCATGGCCCCATAGTCCCCAACTTTGAGAAGTGATACTCCCTTGAACTTTGATTTTTGTTGTTGTTTGTAGTTTTTTAGTCTGCATGGCCATTAAATGTTACCACTCGTTTCTTTACCAAAAAAAAATGTTACTTGAAAATAGACGGACTCAGTTTTCTTGATCAAATATTCTATTATATATCGTTAATGAAGTTAAGAAAATAGAGAATGATTGATACTTGGGTTATACTATGAAAAACCCTAAATTGATGCATTTGTGATAAATTTACCCAAATTTAATTTTGGAAAAATTCCAAATAAGGGCCTGAAATGCTATTATATTCTTTAATAAGGGTCTGAAATGGATATTGTGTCAAATAAGAGCTTGAAGTGGCCATGAGAGTTTCAAATAAGAGCCTAACCTCGCTGGTTGCCGATCAGTGAAATATTCTGACCGATCAAGGGCATTTTCATCCAAAGAAAATTATAATTATATTTTCTTTTTTCCTTTCTTTCATTTTTCTTTCTTTTCTTTTTTCCTTTTTCTAATTTTTTATTTGTTCTTTGCCGGTGGCCGGTCACTCGCCACTAATGAAGCCCGAAAAAGGCTGGGCAAGGGTTGCCCTCGCCTTGGGCGAGGCTGCCCTTGCCAGATCTGGGTAAGGGTCGCCTAACTAGTTATTGGCGAGGGATGGCCTCCCTTGGGCGAGGCCAGCCACGCCTCAGAGAGGCGATCCTCGCCCAGGATGAGGGTCGCCTCACCGGCAGTCGGTGAGGCGACCCTTGCCTAGATCTACTAAGTGTTGGCCTTGCCTATTGCCAGCAAGGGTGGCCCTCACCAAATCGGGTGAGGGTGACCCTTGCCCATCCCTTCTTGGGCTTCACTTGTGGCTAGTTGGCCACCGGCGAAGAACAAAGAGAAACCAGAAAAAAAAAAAAAAAGAAAAAAGAAAATAAAGGAAAAAAATTCAAAAAAAGTAAAAAGACAAAAATGCCCTTACCATCTTGAAAGTCGAGCCCTTCTTTAAAATAGACATAGCCATTTCAGGCCCTTATTTGAAATAAAATCCACTTTAGACCCTTATTTGAGAATATGAGGGCATTTCAAGCCATTATTAGACACAGAGTCCACTTCATGCCCTTATTTGAAATTTTCCCCTTAATTTTTTGACCACGAAAAATCCTAAATCGGTACACCTATGATAAATTTATCTTTTGTTAGTTTTCATTAAGTTTTACCATTAAATTACTGATTTGGATAATATGTGATAGTTGATGTGTATACCAGTTTGGGATTTTACCCTCCGTTTATCACATGTGTATTGGTTTATGGTTTTTAGTAGTAGTAATCCAATTTAACGGAAACTAATAAAGATAAATTTATCACAAATGTACCAGTTTGAGGTTTTTTATGGTCAAAAAATTTATTTGGAGTAAATTTGTCATGGATATATTAGTTTGGGGTTTTTTGTTATAAAAAAAATAGTTTGGGAAAAATATATTACAGGTGTACCGGTTTAAGGTATTTCGTGGTATTAACCGTTGATACTTTAATGTTATTTTGGTCATGAAAAATTAGTCGGATAACATTCAACAATTATGCAGAAGGAAAAAGCTAGCTGCCATAATATAAACTAAATTTCAAGGGGATAATCTCTAAACCCTCAAAATTCGGGGACTATTATACATCGGTGACAAATTCAGAGTGGTCTTGAAAAGTCATCCCATAATATATCGTAGCTTTTTCCTATTTGACATAGTTTCTAGCCATTTAAGTTTTTTTTTTTTGGAGCCAAGGAGCATTTTCTATTTTATTTGTAAATGTCACACATTTTTTGGCAATTTATTATTTTTCTCTTCTCTACTTTTCCGCAGCATCTTTGGCCTGCCAATATTAGTCTTTTACGCAGCAACATACTTTTCTTTGCTGCCAACAGTGTTTGGAACAAATATTATTTAAGAACTTGCTGCTAAGATCCATCAACAGCAATTTACAAGAAGCCATTCCCGGCAACGACATTATCATCACCGACAAAAATATCATACAGCCCTTTGATAGAACTGCGAATCTTCCATTAGCGGCAATTCTTGTTGCTGCAAATTGTCAAAGCTTGTTGTAGGTCTACTGCGTACCCACCAAGGGCTGGACCATAACATTGAGCCAGCCCTTGGGAGGTCAATTGGTCTTTCATGTTAAACATGAGTTTTAACAAATATTATCTTAATCGCATGTTTTGATTATAGTTCAATGTTCATCTGAATAGAAGACATGTTGGTTTATGCACAGTAGAGAACTAAATTGCTGAGAAGCACAACAATCATTGTTTTTCGCCACATCTCTCTCAAGGCATTGCATGAATCATAGCAGTTCGACTTTCTACACAACCAATCCTCCCAAAGATCCAAAGTTTCCCTTTACCCCACAAGAAAATGCCACCTTCCTCCTTCTCAATCTATACAGATTAAACGAATGGGGGTTCAAATCGAGATAATCCAAATATAACCCTAATGGCAAGCTGGGGGCTTTTGGATGCCTCCATAGGACAGTCCATATGCATTACTACATGTGGAAGTGCAAATAGGAGGGAAAACTTTCACCGGTCTTCCCACGTAGTCCAAGTTAATGTTGTAGAATTGGATGTTTTGACAGGGCACTTTTGCTGCATACCACCTGAACCGCAACTGGTGATGTTGACGTCCCCCCTGATGTTGATGAAGTGAACATCACTGATCTTAACTATCGATGGATTGACCTACACAATTCAAAAGAAGAAGAAAACAGCGACATTAATGAAAATGTCAAATTTTCTGATATCTGAGTAAACAAGTAGGGTAGGAACAAACTTAGAACGAGAGAGTTTAAAGGAATAGAATTTTGACCGACTTGTTGATTTAGACACTAGCCATGTGATTGCAAAAACTCAGGTATTGATAATGTAGGTTATTATTACCAGCTCAACTTTGAGAACTCCGAATCAGTAGTACCTGTTTCTTGCCATGAGCATTGTACTCTTGGTCTATAATGATAGGATTCTTCACATTGTGCATAATAATGTCCTGAAAAATTATGCTTGAAGCTTGGGTTGCTATTGCCTTTGGACCTCGCATTGTCTTGATTCTGACTCCATTGTCTGTGTTTGAAATCGTGACATTCTTCACAATGACCCTCCTAACATCTGCCTCATTCTCGTACTTGCCAAGGCTGCCAATGCTGTTCAAAAAACGCATACATAAACTTTTTCATCAGCCCTTAAGAAAGACACAAAAATCATTTAATTCAAGCAATCATCTAACTCTGGAACCGCTTCGCGGTCAACAGATTTCTCTTAATCAGGAGATTCTTTTTTTTGTTCGACTGCAACAGTTTTTTCCTGTCAATTCAAGAACTTGAACCGAACTTACGTACTCGAGGGATAGTTAGGTTGGGTACCTTATACCGTGGCCCGGGCCACATGTTACTTTTTTGATGCTAATGTTGGTAGAACCTTGAATCATGCCGATGCAATCGTCGCCGGTGGCAATCTGGGTTCTTGCTATTTTCACCAGGTTGGATCTGCTAATATGGATCCCGTCGGTGTTCGGGCTGTTTCCCGGGCGCGGCGATGCGAAGGTTGTATAATCTAATGTTGTTGCACTGGACGACTCCGATATGAAACCCTTTGGGGTTGACCGAGGAGAGCTTGCGAACGATCGCGTTCGTGACTTTCTGGAACATCAAATTCTACAAGAAGAGAGGAAAAACGGCAAGGCCATTAAGAAATTGGGCATTATCTATCCTTCCTGCTTTGTTCTTCATTCTCTTTTCTTTACTAGAATTTGGGAACACTTACAACTGGGAGGCCTGGACCTTGGCCACCAAGACTGTGCGACCAGAAAGAAGCACCCTGGCCATCAAGAGTGCCTCCTCCAATCACAATAAGCCCATTGATGTCATAGAATTGAACCCAATTGTCGACATCCATGGGAAAGTCGTCCAATTGGTCTGGTGATGCGGACAGCAACGTCCCCTTGATCTGCACAACTATGGGCTCTCGGTTTCTGCATGGGCCTGTGAAAACGAGCGGGCCCACTAAGAATCTTCCCTGTGGGATCACCATCCTCGCCTTCCCTGGCCACTGGCATACTGCTGTCCACGTCCTCTGGAATTGCTGCCCACCCCCCAAAACAACGAGGTCAATTGATGAATCGGAATTAACACAGCAAACACAAATCTTGTTCCGAACATCTGTTCACTGTTTTTTAAAGTGCTTGTAAATGCAGTCTATCCAAACATAGCATATGCCACGTTGCCTCTAGCCTTTTGGAGCTAAACGAACGTCTTTCAAAACCGAATTCCGTGTCAAAAAACAAAAGTTGGAGAGGGTTGAAGTGATTCCTGCATCCAATAATGCAAGCAGGCATATCAAATCATTGGTGCACAGATTTGGAATAATGAGGAACGATGTGGTACAGCTTTGATTAGGTTCAGATGCTTTTTGATGGCATTTATAACCGAATAAAGTGAATTATTATTCCTCATTATCCAACACAACAAAATGGAATTGAAGAATTCTCTCAAACATGCAAACCCTAATTCATCTTTCCTAGATGCTTCACCAACATTAAATCTTTCTTTTTCTCAGGATCCTTATCCTATCAGTGAATAGTTCAACTTTATAGGAAACAAACAAAGATCTAGAAAGGTTGATAACTAAAGGAGCAAGAAGGAAATTAAATTATCTGTCATTGGGTATGAGGAAGAGCTTCACCAATGAATTTTCATGTCGTCCATCTGGCTTGGCTCCAAATTGCACAACATCAAAGATCTTCTCACTTGGGTCGACAATGCCATGGCTAGCTCCATGAGCTCGATGCACCAACGGGTTGACCCCCGCCACGGGCTTCGCAAGACCTAATTACCACAGCTAGACAAAGGATTAAAGCCGCTCTTCCTGAAATGGCCATCATTGCCGCTCTCTCAAGAAATTAAACAAGAAACGAAAGATCTTGTGATTTGGGGGGTTCTTCGTTTTTCCTTTGTCGGAGTTGTGTTTAAATTTGAGGAAGAACGCCCCCCTTTGTACCTGGGAGCAATAGATAGAGGGAAGAAGCAATCTTTGTCTTCTGATTAGGATATAGTTGAAATTTTGTTGCCAACTGATTCAATAGCTGTTAAATCTGTCTGTAAATCCTCGCAGTTTTGAGCTAATTTAGGCAATGGATTCGTTGTGTTTGGTGTTTTCTTTATTTATGTTTGGAGTGGTGATGATTTGGTGCCTCTAAAATTGGCTGCTGCTGATCCTTGAAACTCCCTGTCCGACAGGAAGTTTTTTTGACCAGAATTAGCACAAACTATGTTGCATGGACAACCCTAATTATTTGCCGACAGCTAATGCAAGTAAAAAGGAGAATGGATTAAAGAATTAAATAAATTCTTGTTTTTTTTTTACCTATATATCTTTCTTGGCAGTGACAAGAGTGGCCAAAGAATTTTACGTGGGGATGATGAGCACCTTTTGGCAATGACAAGAGTGGGGAGTTCTATAGATTCCGCAGAATTAGATCCTCAGGAGTTGTGATCATCGTTGGATCAAGATGAGAGTTATTCACGCCGGTCAATCCGACATCAATTAATTTCTTTTAGGCTTAACACAGTGAAAAATCTCAAATCGGTACATTTATAACAAATTTACCCAAACTAATTTGTTGACTACTAAAAATCCAAAATTGGTATACCTGTGATAATTTTACCTTCCGTTAGTTTCAGTTAAATTTTACTATCAAATTTCTGAGTTTCATGACATGTGGAAGTTGATGGGTGTACTTGTTTAGGGTTTTACCATCCGTTGTCATAGGTAAACTAGTTTACGATTTTTCGTGATATTAATCCAATTTAACAGAGAGTAAATTTATCACAAATATATCAGTTTGAGATTTTTGGTAGTCAAAAAATTAGTTTAGAGTAATTTGGTCACAGATGTACCGGTTTGGGATTTTCAATGGTCAAAAAATTAGTTTAGGGTAAATTTATCATAAATATATCAATTTTTGAGTTTTTCATGGTATTAATCATTTCTTTTATTTTCTTTTTCCTTACCCAAAAAAAATTATTTCTTTTATGTGTCAAGATATTTTGTATAGGAGTTACGATAAAATGGACATGATAAGATTGAGTTGCAATAGGCGATTGATTTCTCAATGGACCATAGAGGGCCGCATAACAAGAGTGCCCAAAAAGATGAACTCATTTTTGCTACCCAAATTAAGAAGATGATGTTTCGATTTCACCGAAATTGTTTCCGCGACGAAACACCTTTCATAAAAAATTGTTTATCGGCTTTTAATTAAAGAAAACTAGGGTTTTGCACTAACTCCGTACATGAAATATCCAGGTGAGTATAGAAATCAATGGTTTTACTCCAAACAGGACTATACAAACACGAACTGTGCTGGAATTTTAATTGACAACAAGGTTTGGAAAGTACAATTGTGACGAACAAAACAACTATTAACGAACTCTGTTGGAATTTAATCAATGACAAAGCTTGGTAATGTAATGACACTATGCTGGAATTTAATCAACAACGTGAATAAGAAAGCTATAGCTAGGAAAGGTAAAATGCAGTGTAGGAAAGTAAAGATAAAGAGAGTAAATTTATTTGATTTATGCAGGGTGGCTTCTAGTAGACAACTGGTGGTATTTATAATGATCTAATGGTAACTTCTTTTAGGTGGTTTTTGGGGGTTTCTTCTGCGTCTCTTAGCTCGGAAAATCTAGCTTCTAATACCATTTCTGAGCAACTATTTTTCTGCACTAGCTATTCCATGGTCCATAACCATCCCATGCGCTTGTTCTTGAATGAATGTTAGTAATTGCTCATTGGTAACTGTCTCACGATCTTGCCGTTCCATGATCTTGTCTTCCAAGTCATGGCATGTCCCATGATCAAATGGTAGCTGTTCCCTCCAACATGCACGTTCGTTCCTCTTCGAATCTAACTGCTCTATTTTGTAGCAGTGCTTCTATGCTTTTTAAGCAAATCCCTTCCGATTATTCTAATGTTTCCCAACTGTTTCATCTCGAATTGGTAACTATATCCCTATGCTTCTTATGCTTCCAAAGATCTGAGATGGCTTTCTATTGTTTGCTCATTGCTATGTCAATCGTTGCTGATAGCTCATCATTATGCATCGACAACAGTTGTTTTAGGCTCTATACTGACGTACATCCTCACGTGCTTTCTTGGCTTCATTGCTCAAAATTTCCCAACTTTTGTATTGATGCACAATAGCATACAAATATTAGAAATTTCAGATTATTGCTCTCAACTTCGGCACCATTGCATAATAACGCATAAGTTTTGAAAAGTTATGGATCAACCTCCTCAACTTTGACTTTTTATGCAGTCATTAGTTTTTCCGTCTGCAAAACCGCTATGTTTTCCCAGATGATGAACAATGAACTTCATTAGCCATGCATCCTCTTCTTCTTCTTCTTCTTTTTCTTTTTTGATAACTTCATTAACTCCATTTTCCAGCACACTTCAGTTCTGCAGACATAAGCTATCGGCTGCAACAAAATACAAAATTTGAGGGAGTAATCTTTGACTTTTCAAATTTAGGGGTTTTTGTAATAGTGGTGCCAAACTTCAGGAAGGTAATTTGTGACTTGTTAAAGTTTGGGGGCCAGTGTGCATTGCCAAAGCAATTAACCCTATCTTCTTTAAAGATGGTTATGAGCACATAACCCATAGCGTGCGTTGATCGAGCAACTCTTCCACAATCACGCAAAAAACCCACGA
This sequence comes from Syzygium grande, assembly GCA_024733475.1. Lineage (NCBI taxonomy): Eukaryota > Viridiplantae > Streptophyta > Magnoliopsida > Myrtales > Myrtaceae > Syzygium > Syzygium grande. The sequence continues at coordinate 15,058,522 of JAMXDD010000007.1, read as the reverse complement.
AAGAGTCACGATAAAAGCATAACACAAAGCTAATTACAACCTCATGACTTGATAGACTCTACTCAACCGCATGACTTGACAGACTCTATTCATAACCAAACTACATACTTGAGAAAGCTTCATGTGTTGTTCTTCACACCGAGCACCATATTACTACAACATAATAGCTAAAAAGGCAAGAAAAATCTAATCAAACCCGACGATACTCAATGATCTTCATCCCCCTATACAGGACGGCTGCTTTGTTGCTGTCCATGGCATCGCCATAGGCATCATCCTCTGCAGGCGGGTAAGGATTGTGGTGATGATTAGTGTAATAATGGTGATGAAGGGGGACTTCACTCCTGTGGAAAGACAGATAGCCTGGCTGTTGATGCTGGTGTGACTGATGGGAAACAACATATTCAGGAAGCCTCTCGGTGATCAGAGGCACTTCGGTCCGATGGTAAACGCAGGGTTGGGCCTTCTGCTGTGGCAGCGGGGGTGGAGGAGCAACGGTGGGCCTTCTTTTGTGGCCATAAGTCTTCTCGAGAAGATCAAAGCCTTCCCGTCCTATGTCAGCGAGATTTGCTGGAGGGGCCATTGGCATTCAAGATGAGCTTGTGAAAAAGCTCTCTATGGAGATGAAGTTCTTATAAGATTTTAAGGTTTGGGCTTGGCAAAGAATGTTAGGACACCATCCATATTTATAGGCGCGAAGGGGAGAGGAGTGATTCTCATGGGAACCCGATCACGCTATTCTCTCGTACACTCACGTGTAGATAGATTTTAGATTGGACTGTAGATTTAGCATACTATCTGTTGCCTGTTAAGAGACAGTAGGCACGCAGCCTTAGATACTTTAGTTTAATATTTTAGTGACAATTATAGTGCTCCCATCAAATTAAATCCACTGGGAAAATTACCAAAACAGTTATTGAGCAAAATCCCTAATGAGTTTTGAGAAATGACAAAACAATCTATTACTGACTAGAATTACACTTAAGTTAATTGATGCAGGTAAATGCTGAGTCATCATACTTAGTCGATGAAAGGACTTTGTCATGAGACTCAAAATTACTCATCAGATTTAATGAGTGTTATTTTTGGCATGTTTATATAGGATAATCAAATTGATATTCAAATTTGTAATCACAAGATTGTTCCTCAAATACGAAGAACTGTACTTATGGAACTTTGATTTGATTGTATGGGCGATTAAATCACTCGGAGATAATGGTTTTTTTTTCTAATGGCTGTGCATCCTACTTTGGGAAGAATCTCCAATAGGTTGATTTGGAGATTAATCCTCTGAAGACTGTCCAACGGATGATTGGAAGTAGAGGAGTATAAAATGAGTGCAAACGTCGTTCAAAATACAAGAACTAGAATCGAGAATTCCAAAGTTTGAATAGAGTTTCGATCTTACATAGTTGTGATTACTGTTTTCCATGTTGTATTTTTAGAAAGAAAATTACTTGAATAAAAAGTGTATGTGATAGTGTTATTTATCATTTGAGAAGCACAGCTCTTGTAATCTTCTGGTGATTCAATAGTGAAATATAGCCAACAGGCTGCCAGCATGGAGAGTGGACGTAGGCTCAATAAAACCGAACCACTATAAAGATCTGTGTGCAGTATTCTCTATCCTTGCACTTTAATTTATTATTGCCGATATTATACTGCATACATATCTATCAAACAAGTTCATCAGAACATCATCTTAATCATCAGATGTAATCATCTGACAACAATTTATATACAAGTTTATTATATGAATCCATCTGATACTGATCATATAAGTTGTTGACCTAGACTATATTCATTCTGCACATTTAAATTATACAATTTTCATAAAATCACCTATTCACCCCCATCTAGGTGATAGCACTAGCTTTAACAATAGTCATAAACCTATTAGAATTATACCAATGCAGTTCTAAACTTTTTACATTTGTACCGATTTAGTCCATCCAGACAATTTTGGCCGATTGGCGTTGGTTGTCCAGTTAATCCAGACATGGCTTTTTTAGATATATATATATATTTTAACAAAAATTTCGTAATTTTTTAATTCTTTTCTTGTCTTTTTCCCCTTTTTTTATTCTTTTCTTTCCCGTTTTTTTTTTTGTCTTTCCTTCATCTTCAACCTCTAGCCAGTCGCTGGTTCTGGCGACTGACCAGAGGTAGAGGCCGGTGAGGTTAGCCTCGGCCACCCCTGGCAAGAATGACCTCACCTAGACACTGGCGAGGCCGATCTTGCCATCGCCGTCGCACGCTAGTTTGAGCCTCGCCATGGCTAGGTAATGCTCGATCTTGCCATATTTGGTGGTTGTGTCCAATCATTAGCGTCGGTTGCTAGATTTGGTGAGCTTGAGCCTTGCCTAGCCATGGCGAGGCTCGTCCTCGTAAGCAACAACGTTGCCCAAGCTTGGCCATTGCCGCTAACGAGTTCGACCCTCATCGTTTCTCGCGAGGTGGAGCCATGGTGAAGCTCAAGCTCGCCATATCTGGTGGTTGATGTTAGTGGCTGGTTGTGGCCGCCAAATTTAGCAAGTTCGAGCCTCGCCTAGCCATAGCAAGGGTCGTCCTTGCATGTGACAGCAATGGCGAGGCCAACCTTGCTAGGCTGTCATTGGCAAGGCTAGTGGCTGGGTGAGGTTGTTCTCGCCTGTGCAACTCGCTGGCTCCCCACCTTTGGTCGGTTGTCGATTCTGTTGACCGACTATAAGTTGAAGATGAAGGAAAGAAAAAAAAGGGGAAAGGAAAAGAAAAAAAGAGGAAAAAGAAAACAAAAGGATAAAAAAATTAATAGCAATTTTGAAAAAATATTAAAAAATGCCACATAAGCTTCGACAGGCCAAACTTGGCCCGGATGGATTGAATTGACATAATTGCAATAGGTTTAGGACTGTTATGATAATTTTTTTCTAAGTCCACCTAGAAAGGCTTATCAATGGATTGGAGTGCGACTTGATCTTTTCTAGTACCTCTCGTTTCTTTTGGGAAATATCTCGACTGATATTTTGGATTCTTAACGAATTATGAGCGAGTCAAGTCAAATGATTCTCTTGGCAAAGTTATCTTGTAACTTGCAAGGAAAGGCAGGAAAGAGTTAATATGAATATATTCCACCATCCAAAAGAATACTTTTAGACTAGAAACCAATCAGTAGAAGATGTGTCTGAATCTTTACTTTTTATTTTTATTAAAATCAAAGTTTTCAGGCACTTTGAAATTTTTAAAATTCAAAAAATTTTAAAAAAATGACCTAAATATGCCAATGTTGACACATAGATAAACATATAATTTTGACGGAAAATTTAATTTTTTAAGTTTTTATTCAAGTTGAGACAAAGAAAACCCATTGAGTTAGATAAGTCAATCCGAAATGACTCGTTAGGACAATATATAGTCCTTCAAAAACAATGAAACAGATTGGAAAAAGAACAAGATTACACAAGAAATTATATATGTTAATGCATACTTGGTTAGACAAGTCTTGTTTATTCTTTAATCTAAACATACTCTGATGTGACTATGATATTTTGGATCTGAATTGGTGCTTCGACATTGCATCTATATCCTTCATTTGAACTGATCACCATGTGTTTGTTGATTTTCCGGAGTGAAGCTGGTCCAAGAATTTGAGAATTGGGTCTTTGAATTTGGGAAATGCTCGATGGTTTGATTTAGGGTTTATATTTAGGGCAAAACATATAGATGATGTCGCTAGGTGTATATATGCTGATTGGGCACGCTGGCTAACCTCGTCAGTCGGAGAATTAAAAATATTGCAATTTTTGATTTCAGGTAATTTTAAATCGGAGTTGGCACTTAATTGATTTTTTTATAAAAAAAAAAGTGGCACGTAATGATTTGACTGAAAAGTTTGGTACCAAAGCAAGTGCCATACAAAACTTTTGGCACTGTCAGTGTTTTTATGCCCAAATAAAAACCACCGAGCTAGATAAGACAATTTGAATTGACCAGTTAGGACAATATGTAATCCTTCAAAAACAATGAAAGAGAGTGGAAAATAAGAAGAAGTATACGAGAAATTATACATGTTAATGCATCTTGGGTTAGACAAGTCATGTTTACGTTTGTAAGGAGACCCACATTGGCCACCGAAACATACTTCTCTCGTCATCACATGACGCTGGACATGATGAGATGCAAAAGGACTTTGAATAAGAATAATATCATCAGAGACGGATAATTGCTGGCTTCTTATTCTTTGCTTGCACAAGAAGGGGATGCTCCAACAGGGAAATTGTAAAGATGTGTGACAGCTTGGCATAAGAACCAACAATGTGCTTTCTTATCACTCTCTAGAAAGCAACACGAATAGATGGAGACTGGATAATTTGTCGGGTCAATAGGACGTTGGACAGGAAAGATATGAGCGGTCAAGTTGGGCCAAGATATTGCAACGTGGTGGCGGGTCTGAGCTTACGAAGATCCTGATTATGAGGTCCAGTAATGCCTATAATCCCTTGCTATCGGGGGCCTGTTCACTTGTGCAAGTCCTTTTTGGTCATGTGCAAGCCTTTTTGTGGCATTGCGCAAGCCTCTTGTAACTTGCAAGGAAAGGTAGGAAAGAGTTAGGCTTCGTTTATTTCGCGGAAAATGAATGATTTGAAAAATAATTTCCTAAAAAATAATTACTTATATCACTTACAAAATGAATGAACGAAAAATATTTTAATTGTCAATAAAAATGTTTAAATATAATTTGTTATTAATAATGAAAATATTTTATATTGACTAATTATTGCAAGTGATACAAGCGATCATTTTAAATAAAATATTTTCTAAATCACTTATTTTCTGTGAAATAAATGGAGTCTTAATATGAATATATTCCACTTGTCCAAAAAAAATACTTCTACAAACCAATCAGTGGAAGACATGTCTAAACCTTTACTCTTTATTTTTAGTTAAATCAAGGTTTTCAGGCACTTCGAATTTTTAAAATTCGAAAATTTTTAAAAAAAATAAAAAAATATGTAAATATTGACACACTGATATACATATAATTTTTCATAACCATTAAAAAATTTAAATAAATTTTGACGGGAAATTTAGTATGTATTTTTTGCTTTTAATAAAGTTGAAACAATGAAAACCCACCGAGCTAGATAAGACAGTCTGAAATGACTAGTTAGGGCAACATATAATCCTTCAAAAACAATAAAACAGAATGGGAATAAGAAGAAGAATTATACAAGAAATTATATATGTCAATGCATATTGGGTTAGACAAGTCATGTTTATGTTTGTAAGGATCCCCACATTGGCCATTGAAGCATACCTTCATCACATGACGTTCGACATTATGAAGATGATAATTCATGTGTGAGAACTTAAAAATGTGCTTTCTTATCACTCTCTAGAAATCAACACCAATAGATGGAGATTGGATAATTTATCCGGTCAATAAGACGCTGGACAGAAAAGATATGAGTGGCCAAATTTGGCCAACCTATAATTACTTGCCAGTAGGCCTGTTACCTTGTGCAAATCCTTTTCGTTGGGGCTAACAATACAACTTAAAAGGCAAAAGAGCACTATAAGTGCCATAACTTGTGTACGGCGCTTACTTTGGTGTCATAAGTTTTTTTTCGGATCACTTCAATACTAAAATTTTTGAAAAACAATCACTTAAGTGCCAACTCCATTGCCGTACACAACTTTTCGCTGGAAATCCGACGTGGCATTTTTTTTATTAATTTCTGAAGCTGACGTGGCTTGCCAGAGATTGGCACTGAAGTGATCGTTTTTCAAAAAATTTAGCACTTAAATGATCGTTTTTCAAAAATTTTAGCACTTAAGTGATCGTTTTTCAAAAATTTTAGCATTGAAGTGATCCAAAAAAAAACTTATGGTACTTAAGTGATCGTTTTTACTCCGATTTGGCAATTAAGTGAGCCGGCGAAAATTTTTGGCACTAAAGTGAGCACCGTACACAAATTATGACACTTATAGTGTCCTTTTGCCCAACTTAAAAGGGGATGAATAGGTTAAAAGAAGGTTTTTTTTTATGTAAATGTAAATAGTATTTATAAGATGATGTACGGAAGGTTATAGAAGACTTTTGCATACTATGTTAAAAGCAACAACGAGTAAACCGAAATGCAAAGGATAATAGTGAATAGATGATGCAGATAATGAACTAAAGAAGCAAAGCATACAGTGATTTATAGTTGTTCGAGTTTATTCTAAAGCCTATATTCACTTTCTCGATAACAACCTTAACACATACTGGATTCCACTAATAATCAGCAATGTAAGTTACAATTGGCAAGTGTGATTCCTCTCAGATGATAGATCACACTAACAGGATACAGCGACTGCTTTTGCATTTGCACACTTGACCATTTGCTATTACAACGCAGTACAAGAACCTTATCAGATAAAGAACAAAGAAGATTTATGATTTCGGAAAATGAAGTGTGATTACTGTATTCTTAGTATTTCTTTTGACAAATCCCTTCCTAGCTTCACATATCCTGTTTATATAGAAATCTTCAATCAGTCCGTTGAAGACTCTGAAGAAGATTAAGGTAGCCCTTTGAGAGTAGGTGGAAACCCTTGCTAGAATCGGGATTGCCTATACAATTGTTTCCTCTGACATATACTAGTTTCCTGGAATAGAGTTTGCTGCAGCTGTCCCATCACTGATACTTGGTTTGATGTAGGAACCTGGCAGTTGCATTTCCGATTTCTTTTTCAGTTTTCCTGCTACGGATTCCACACTATGCTCATTTTTTGTACTATGAACGGTCATATTTAGATGAATACTTCACCATCATCACTTACGACTCGTCATTAGCACGATCTGAAAACTCATCATCAGAACGCGCAAATTATCGGCAAGTCGATTGACGATTTTCACTAACAGTATTGACAAAATGACACGCAATTGCAGAACCAATGATCCTTTCAACTTTATCAATCTCCAAAGACCTTCAAGAACACTAGATTGAGTTTGGCACTTGCAAGCCACCATGACTACTTGTCATATTGGCACTTGTTCTCTGAATTGTCAATATCTAGTTTCTCATCTTCTCTTATATCATAGGAAACATTTACATTTGCAAGATTAGCACATCATCTACACTTATCACAGTAGGTATTAGTACCAAGGACATTTTTTTTCCATCAAACCAAGGACAGTATTTGGAACCATCAAAATTCCATAGAAATGTTTTTCCAACAGCTTTTGGCATTGTGCAACCCTTTTTGTGGCATTGTGCTAGGCCCCCCAACCCTGTGCAAGGTCCACCCACCTTATAAAAGGTTTTCTTTTGCGTCAAATTTTTCCTCGTCAATAGGAAGGCCAAATGGTCATTTTCCTCAAGGTAAGTCCATTTTACTTGTGCTATATTTGGGAGGCAGCTCTCCCCTTTCTTGCTACTCAGTTAACACTATTAAAAATCCTAAATCATTACTCTCAGCATATATTCACACTAAATTGAATTTTCATCTTCCAAAAAAACAAATCCTAACTTGGTACTTTATGGCACATTTACTCCACATCAAATTTCACCTCTCGAAATATCTCAAACCGGTACTTCTAACCCAAATTTACCCTTTACATCAAATCCCAGATTGCTAATGGAGAGTAGGTTTGGGGTAATGTTTCATGGTACTGATTTGGGATTCTTTTTTGTAAAATGAAAATTATTTTGGGGTATATGTGTCATGGGGTACTAATTTTTGAGATTTTTTGTAAGACGAATATTAATTTTGGATAAATATGTTGTGAGAAACTAGTTAGGAATTTTTAATGGTATTAATCCCTCACTTTGATCTATGTTTTTGCAAGGTAGTCGTGGAGTTGATGGAGCTCCAAGAATGCAATTTGAGGACCAGGTAGACTCCAAAATCTCTCTTTTGGATAAATAATATAATTTTGCTTATAAAAATTTAAAAAATAGTTGTTATGCTGATTGATTCGTTTTAATTATATGGATATTCTACTTAGTCGTTTTCCCACTAAATTAAAGGTTACAAATTTTCGTGATTTATAACCTGTCATTCTACTGAATTAGGTCCAAGTGATATTAAGTGTTGTTATTCCTCTGGATTAAAAGTTGAAGTGATAAGGTGTATTTGAGGTTATACTGAAGTGCTTTGTATCACAGATATCCCTCAAATAAACCAAACCTTATATACCATCTACCGTGGGGATCCTGTCCAGACGGACCTATAATCTGGCGAGCTTGATGGTTGTCACCCCTGAATTGAGGCCACACGCATGCTTTTGATAAGACCGACACCATTATGTAGAAAGTTTGCACCCTTGCTTCGAACCACTACAAAAAAAAAAGGATTTAGCCACGGAAAATTAGCGAGGAAAAATTTTTCGTTGCTAATTTCTGACGGAATTCACGACAAAAACTAAAATCGTCGCTAATTTGCTACGAAAAAAAAGTTCGTCGCTAATTAGCGACGGAATTTGCAATGAAAAGAAAATTCATTGCTAATTAGCGAAGGAATTTGCGACTTATATTTTTTCGTCGCAAATTAGCAACGGAATTTGCGATGAAAATTAAATTCGTTGCTAATTTGTGACAGAATTTGCCACGAAAAGTATATTCCGTTGCAACGGAATGTGTGACGAAAAATAATTCGTCCCTAATTTGCGACGAAAAATAACTATCATGGCACTTTCGTTGCAAAATTCGTCGCTAATTAATGACAAATCGTATTCGTTGCTAAATTTTTCATTTGCTGAATTTTAATATAATAGGTTCGTCGCTAAGTCGCGACAAAAGTGTATTCATCGCTAATTAGCAACGATATTTGCCACATTTTGTATTTGGACGTTGCTAATTAGCAACAAACGATATTCATCGCTAAATTAGCGACGTAGTTTATTCGTCGGTAATTGTAATCTACCTACCCTCACTCCCAATTTCTCTTTCTCTCTCGCTAAATTCGTCGGTAATTGTACCCCCCCTCGCTGTTCTCCCTCTCTCTCCCTCTTTCGTTTCTCTCAATAAACCTCTCTGCGCGTGCGCAAATCAATCTCGATAAAGCTTTTCCGCTGGTAAGTGTCGTGGCTAATTGGCAATGAAGATGGTTCGTTGCAAAACTATTTGTCGCTAATTTCGATTTTTTTTTATTTTTTTTTCTCTTTTTTAATTTTTTTCTTATCTTCTTCCCCCCCAATGGCCGGTCCGGTGATCGGCAAGAGGCTGAGGCCGTTGGACCTCGCTGTTGCCACAGATTTGGGCGATGACGAGGTCCAGCGGAGACCATGGCGAGGCCACTTGACCTCGCTCAGGCTTCGCCATGGTCGCCGCTCAGATTTATGGCGACGGCGAGGTCGAGAGGCAATGGTGAGGCCGCTCGACCTTGCCGTCGCCCACATATTTGGGTGACGACAAGGTCAAGCGGTGGCCATGGTGAGGCTGCTCGACCTCACTGTCGCCCACATTTGGGTAATGGTAAGGTCGAGCGGCGGCCATGGTGAGGCTGCTCGGCCTAGCCAGGCTGGTCGAACTTGCCAGCCTCAGCCGGTCGCCGTTCGGTGAAGAATATAGGGAAAAAAAAGAAAAAAGTAAAAAGGAACATTAAGTAATTTTTCTTTTTTTTAGGTACGTGTCTATTTGAAGGTCTCACAATTCAAGTAAACGTTGCAATTCTCATCAAATTGACTACATTATACTACAAAGATTTCAGTTAAATACTTGAGTAAATCTTCTTCACATGATAATTTTTTTCATTTTTTCAATTTCAAAGTAATTATTTCATTAAAAACACAATTTTAATTTTTAGAATTTTATGGTTTTAATTAAGATTATTAAACAGTAGAACAGTAGATATGATATTTTTAATATTTTATGAAATTTTTTAATTTTTATACCGACACAATGCAAAAAGACAGGGCTTTGATGTATAATAAGAAATTACCTGGATGTCGAGGATTGATCAATGAGTTTCGTACTGGGTTAGAACTATTTTGGGACTTTGCTAGTAGTAAATTTGAGTTCATGGAAGGAAATAAGTTAAGGTATCAGTATAAAAAGTACAGTAATGATAAATTTCATGTATGTGATAAAGTTAGAGAACATCTTTGTAGATTTGGGTTTACTCTGAACTACTATAATTGAACTTGCCATGGTGAACTATTTATATCTGATGAAGGATATCGAAGAAGTGACTAATTTTTAGTTAGGAAAGAATGTAGCTATTATAATCAACTGAACCCATACCAAAGGATGGTGATTGATGCAGGTGGTCAGAATTTTATTTCAGAATCGAACCATACAAGTACTAGTTTTACTCCTCTATTTGAACAAGTGGACACTAGTCACGCATCACAATTGGAAGAGATAGGAACAACAGGTTTTAATGAGAATGTGCATAATGGAACTTTTCCATCTAATCAGTTCTGAAAAGTGTTGAAAGCAACAGATGAACCTTTATGGGTAAGTTGTGACGACCATACTAAGTTATAAGTGATAGCAAGACTCTTAAATATTAAGGCAGAGCATAATGTGTCCGAGAATTGTTTTAACTCTTTTGTTGAAGTAATGCAGGAAATAATGCCTCGTGATAATATCATGCTAAGTGATTTTTACAATATGAAGAAACTAGTGGATAACTTAGGTCTTCCAGTTATAAGGATTGATGTATGTAGTAGAGGTTATATGTTATATTGGAAAGATGATGAAAATGCAGAATCTTACAAATTCTGTAGCCAACCTAGATACAAGATTAACAGGAGGTAGGGTCGTAATAAGAAGTCTAGACCATGCAAGTAAATGTTTTATTTACCATTAATCTCTAGATTGCAAAGGCTTTATGCGTCTCAAGCCACTACTCAACACATGACTTGACATGCAAATCATGAAACAGAAGAGGATCTAATGTGTCATCCTTCGGATGCGGAAGCATGGAAATATTTTGATAGAACATACCTTGAGTTTGTGATAGAGCCTTGAAATATCAGGTTAGGTTTATGTGCTGATGGATTTGGCCAATTTGAGAAATTAGGAAAAAGTTATTTATGTTAGCCAGTTATCTTAACTCTGTACAATATTTTACTTGGTATGTGTATGAAGACACCTTATATGTTTTTGACATTGATCATGATTGGCTCGCAAAATCTAAAAAAGTTGATAGATGTTTATATGTAACTATTGATTGAAGAGTTACAATGGCTATGGGATGAAAGTGTCCTTACATATGATGTTTTTGCTGATCAAACATTTGTAATGAAGGCTGCTCTTCTTTGGACGATAAATGACTTTCTAGCTTATGAAATATTATCTGGATGGAGTACAGCTGGGATCTTAGGATGTCCAATATGTCTAGAGAGATCAAAGTCATTCAGTTTAAAACATGATAAGAAGACCTGCTATTTTAACTATCATAGATAATTTTTGCTGATAAGTCATACATTCAGAACGAATAAGAAAGAGTTCATTAAGAATAAGATTGAAAGAACACCTTTACCATTGAGGTTGACCGATGATCAAATTTGTGAGCGAATGCATGACTTTCTAACTATTGTTGAAAACCCTCATAGTACAATTATTACGTACAGAAGTACACATAAGTGGACTAAGCACAATATATTTTGAGATCTACTATATTGGAAGGCCCATTTTATTCATCATAATCTTGATGTCATGCACATATAATGTCATGTCCTGAATTCGACCCACCTCGGGGATTAATGAAATAGATTATTATTTCTCATTTCGTTTTAGTGAGTCTTGCCCGGAACTGATCATTCTCAGGATACTGACCATTAAGGAATGGCTAACTAGGAAAACGGTGCGTGGACCCAAGAACTCGACCGTGAATTGAGTCTGATTCCGAGAAGCGATGAGGGAATATTTTGTACCAACATGGGCCGGTCCAAAGACAGTGACGGATGTGGTTTGACCGACGACGTACGATTGGATAATAGGTGATTTCGCATGATCCAGAGTACGCGCGGCGAACAATCCCGAACTTATTTCAAACGACCGCGACCCTTGGGACTAGCGATAAATTCCCGTGTTCTCTGGGAAATAGGGACTGTCATGACTTGAGTAGTCCTAGGTCGATATGTGTAACCCCCTAAATAGCCGTTCGTTAGTGAGAGACGCTAAAACTGCAAATTGAGCTAAATCGATCGTGGAATTGAGTCCGGACTTTGGTGTCGAATTTCGTGGGCGTACGCAACTATTTTACCAGGACGACGTCATTTTTATGTGGTCAATTATATTTGGGATCAGTGGAGTCGAAAATTGGAAAATTGACCCGGGACCAGAAAATTACCGTTTTGCCCACAAGCCTAATTATAGGGTTCCGAATTTAGGGGTTATTAAGGGAATATTTTAGGGTTTTATAATAGCATGTTTCAGCCCAATAATGCTGAAATTTGTAGTCTATAATGCCCTTAGATATTTTTATTGGAATTGATCCTAACCCTTGGATTAGGGGCAATTTGGTCTTTTGTGCCTAAGTGGTTCAACCACCCCACTATCTAGAAATGTGTATATCCCTCTAGCCTCTCTCTCTCCTCTCATTTCCTCCTCCCCAAGTCAGCCAGCCAGCTCTCCTCTCCCCCCTCTCCCGCGAGCTCTCTCCCTTCCAACCTCACGCTGCCGCCACTTGCCGGACCACCACCGCCGGCATTGCCACCGTCCGCCGCTCACCCTGCCTTACCTCGCCACCAACCTGACTAGCTCTCCCCCTCTCTCTCCTTTCCCGGCCATGTGATCAGCCTCCTCCGCCTAGGATCGTCGTCCACGAGCCATCGCCGGTGCCATCGCCGAGAAGGCTGCCCGTCGCCGCCATTCGCCCCGTCGCTGTTCAGTTGCCCTCGCCTCGTGTTCATCCTTGTTTAAAGCTTAGGAATCCAAGTGAGTACAAACCTAAACCCACATTAGGCTAATTTACATTTTTAGATGGGTTTTAGGGGTTAATTAGGGTAATTTAGGGGTCAGAATGTAAAGGCTATTAGGGGCTGATATTGTGACGCAATTGGTGACCGAGAGTAATGATTTAATCAAGGTGTAGTGGTCTATAGAGTGCTGTGATGTGGCGAAGCATAAATGCCTTAATTTGGGCGAAATTGCGGAATTGGCGGATGAAATTTGTAGACTGTATAGTGACTGTTTTTGTGGCTATTTCGCGGCTTAGTGTGGAAATTTTAGTTGAGGTTCGGAGGCTTAGAATGGGCTGTGTCTCGGCTGGAAGTATTGGATTAAGTTGGCCCGAGTTCGGGCTAAGTTCGGGTTCAATAGGAGAGTATAGTGCGCGCCCAATGTGGTCCTCATGGCGGCTGATTTGGGTGAGGTTTTGTGGAGCCTAATAGAGTAATTTGAGGAGATTTATTGGCCTAGAATGATCTATTTAGTGGCTGTTCATATCGGGATTTAATTGGACTAAGAACGATCAATTCGAGGTTTAATTGTGTAAATACCAAGATGGCTTAGATTGACTATTTGGGTGGCTGAATTGCCTTAGGTTGCGATCAATTTTGTGGTGCCACGTCGTGTGCCTAGGGTGACTAAGAATGGAGTAGCTTAGCGGGCCTTGAAGGCGCGGATTCATGTTGATCAAATTATGCGAATTATATGTGTGATTTATGTGCCGTGCAAGAGTGCTTTGAACTACTTTCATAGTCATGCTAATATATTGGTTGGGCATATTGAAATGTGGATTGAGCATATTGTGTGGTGAATTGAATAAGTGGCGTTGCGCAATTGATTGCCCTTTGTGAAATTCTTGAATGCCCAAGTATGAATGTCATGGCCATGAGTATGCATCTCAAACATCGGCATAACATGTGTATATACGGGTGTGCACGAATGACATGAGCATGTGATCACCTAAAATGCCCTGATGTATTTTACGCAGGGTTCAGATAATAATTGGTGAGTGTGAATGTGTGATCACATAAAGCCCTGATGCGTTTTACGCGGGGTATTGAACCCATCCTGAGGCGTGTTATGTGGGATGATGCCCGGACTATCGGAAGATGGCCAATCCTGATGTGTTTTACGCGGGTGTTGTGCCATGAGCCTGAAGCATTTTACCAGGGCTAGAGATCGATCTTGAAGTGATGGACCTGATGCGTTTTACACGGGTCGGACCTAATGCGTTTAACGCGGGTCGGAGGAGAATCAGTAATTGTAAGTATGCAAGAGTGCAAGCGTGCGAAATGCATTGATGAGGCTTGAGCATGAGCATGAGCACGAGCATATGCATGACATGCGTTCTGCCTGAGTGATGTTCGTATATGCGCCGTGGTTGAATCTTATGCTATTGTTGTGAATTTATGTGATGCCTAACCTGTAGGATCAGGTAAGTGCTGGATTTGGGCCTGAGGGCTTGAGTCAATTGTGTTTCTACTTGTGTGATTGTTTAGTGCTCGTCAGAATGTGCATGTTAGTCTAGCTTAGGTTTAGGGAACCTACTTGCTGAGATTTATTATCATTGTTGTTGAAATCCAATTTTTCAGACCCCCAGCCTTGAGGATGGCAGGCGTACTGATACGTTTTGGGAGGAGCCCCGGCTAGATATAATGCTTGATCGTCGAGCCGCGTATCCCTTTTTATCAGTAGTGGCCGTTGAATCGTTAATGATTGGTGGTGTATATTTTGGTGTAAATGGATATTGTAAATGCTTTCCCGTAGTAATGCAAGTGTATATTTGTTCATGTCGGTTGTTGTGTGGCTATCCTTGGTTATGTGGCTTTAAATTGTACGGGTGTTATATTGCTTTCGCATGTGCTTTAATCTCTATGTTGGGCGTTGGGTCAGCGACACGTCCTAGGACGTCGCACTTAAATCGACCTTTGCGAGGGATGTGGCGCGCCGTAAGGTGTGGGGCGTGACATCCCCGTTGATTTGGTATCGAAAGCAAGGTGTTTTCGATCTAATTAGGTCAAGCCCCGGAGTGATAAGGAGCGATGACCTTGGGTAGCTAATAGGGTGACCTCGTGTGCTAAGTGTACCTCTTGACTGTCTGTGTTTTGATTGAGTGCTTATACGAATTGGCCCGTAAAGTGTAGGTGTAGTAGGACCCGAGATAATTACGCGAGTCCCCTTGGTTGAGATGTTGTGCTGTTTGTGTAAGGTTGCATGCTAGTTGCTTGACTGCTATTATGTTGAGTTCCCTGCCTAGGATCTTAGACCGGTTTAGCTTGGTTTAGGTCTCTAATTCCTGAGTGGAATTATAGCAGATAGGTGAGTGGTGAGAATTCTGTAATAATGAGTAGCCGAGGAAGAGGTCGAGGTCGAGATCGTATAGGTCCACGAACTAGAATTGTAGAGGATCCCAGAGGGGATGGGATTTTGAAGGCACTTGCGGAAGTTGGAATCATAATGGGATAGTAGGCTCAAAAAGGAGTTGCTGCTAGCTACTAAGGCTGTTGTCGCTGCTGTTAACTGTAATCAAGGGATAGGAATTTGGAATCGTCAAATACATCACATGGTGAAACAGTTTCTAAAACTTAAGTCACCTAATTTGGAGGAAATAGTGATTATGAGGTTGCGACTCTCTAGGTTAAGAATTGGAGAAAGCCTTTGCACTGTTGGAGTGCACGGAGGAAGAAAAGGTGGCCCTAGTGGTGTACCAACTCAGGGTGTAGCAAATGGCTGGTGGGAGGCCACCCGATGTAAGGTTTTCCATGAAAGCATGATCCCAAATTGGACTACCTTTATTGAGACATTCAATGGGAAAATACTTCTCTGAGACTGCATGAGAACAAAAAATGACAAAGTTTCTAAGGCTCCGTTAAAATCATATAATTGTGGATTAGTATGAGGTTCAGTTCTCAAGGTCTTCTTCTAAGTACGCACTAAGGATGGTCGAGGACCCTGTGGATAGGGAGAGGAGGTTCCGAGATGGACTAAAGCTGGAACTCCATAGTCGGCTGATGCTATTGAACTTAAAGGATTTCAACGAACCATATGAGAGGGCTTAGATGGTTGAGCAGGATATGAATGAGAGGGCTACCGCCTTTGGATCATGGTACGTGCCAGCTAGGGATAATCGCAATTTTGGTAAGAAGCCTATGACTGGGAATAAGCGGTTTATTTCTCCTGTAAGAAAGAAAATTGAAAAGTCGGATTACTATTATAGCGCCGTATGTTGGTCTTGTGGAAAGAGGCACGGGAATGGCCCTCGCCCAAGTGGACCTAGAGCGTGTTTTGGAGGTGACCAACATGGTCACCAAGTAAGAAACTGCCCGAATTGACAAGCTAGGCCGTCAATGCAACAACAGCAACCACGGGTAGGATATCAAGCGGAAGCTGCCCCGCCGAATAACCAGGACCGACTGTAGGCATAAGGAAGGGTATGCGCTATGGCTAGGACATAAGCAAAAGATTTGTCTTAATGGTCTAAATGCAATGTGTGATGATGTTTGGTGTATTAGAAGTGATTTTTGAAGTTATAGATCTGAATGGTCATGTGAGACATATAATTGCTCATGGTAAATAGATGCAATCGGTTTATGGATTTTGGAATTACTGATGACATCCTTTGACAAGATTTGAATGGACGAGTTATTGCTTGGAAATTTTAGATTTTGTAAAGAACCGGGGTGACTTGCTTTGGGAGACCGTGGGATTGAAAATTGATGGATTGGGCTTCGTCTTTAAGAGATGGAAAGATAATTATTTTGTGATTGAGTTGGCCCCTAGAACAGAGCCGATATCTAGAACGCCCTACAGGATGGCACTGTCTAAATTGAAGGAATTGAAGGTCTAAATGCAGAAGTTATTGGATAAAGACTTCATTCGCCCGAGTGCATCTCCATGGGGAGCGCCAGTTTTATTCGTGAGGAAAAAGGACGGAATCATTAAAGTTGCATATTGACTATAGACAGTTAAATCGGGTGACCATTAAGAATAAGTATCTGTTGCTAAAGATTGATGATCTGTTGGATCAGTTACAAGGGGCGTCGATATTTTCAAAGATCGACCCAAAGACTGACTATCATCAATTGAGGATTAAGGAGGATGTGCCGAAGATGGCATTTAGGACGAGATATGTGTACTATGAGTTTATGGTGATATCATTTGGGCTGATTGATGCCCTTGCTGCTTTCATGGACTTAATGAATCGAGTATTCAAGGAGTTTTTGGATCAGTTCATCATTGTCTTCATATATGGTATCTTGGTGTATTCGAGGAGTTCCGAGGAACATGAGAAACACTTGAAAAAGGTCCTACAGACGTTAAGAGAGCACGCACTGTATGCTAAGTTTAGCAAATGCGAATTTTAGTTGAATCGAGTTGCATTTCTTAGGCACATAATTTACGAAGAAGGAATCTTCGTGGATCCGGCAAAGATCAAGGCGGTGATGGATTAGCTGAGACCGACAACAGTTACTGAGGTTCGGAGTTTCTTAGGACTGGTAAGGTATTATCAGAGATTCGTGGAAAGATTCTCAGTGATAGCCACTCCGTTGACGAGGTTGCTTAAGAAGGAGACTAAGTTGAATGGACTGAAAAGTGCGAAGAAAGTTTCCAGGAGTTGAAATAGAGATTGACGACGGTGCCAGTGTTGACGATTCCTTCAAGACCGGGGTGGGTATGAGATTTATAGTGATGCTTTGCTTAAAGGATTGGGATGCGTGCTAAGGTAACATGGAAGTGTGGTTGCTTATGCATCGCGGTAGTTAAGGCCTCATGAGATGAACTACCTGATCCACGACTTGGAACTGGCAGCAATTATTTTCGCACTTAAGATTTAAAGGCACTACTTATGTGGAGAAAGGTTCCAGATCTACACGGGCCATCGAGCTTCAAGTATCTGTTTTTACAAAAGGAATTGAATATGAGACAGAGGTGTTGGATGGAATCGTTGAAGGACTATGACCGTAACATATTGTATCACCCCGGAAAAGCTAACCGGGTAACAGATGCCCTAAGTCGGAAATCGAGCATCGTGCATATATTGGTCAAAGAGTGGACTTTGTTAGAAAGAGCGCGAGACTCAGAATTTAAGTTTGAGGTAGGACACCTCTCCAGTCGATGGCGACGTTAAGGATTGAACTGGAAGTGTAAGTCAAGATTAAGGCGTTGCAGTCTACGGACCTTGAGATTTAGAAAATTTTGAGTATGGATGACGTTAAGAGGAAACCGGACTTCCAAGTGTCCAAGGATGGAATTCTTAAGTTTCGAGGATGTCTGTGCGTGCTCGATGATTTGGAACTCAAGGAAGAGATTTTATTGAAAGTTCATAGGAGCAATTATAATATTCACCCAGGCAGCATGAAGATGTACCAGAACATTTGACAGCACTAGTGGCGGAACGGAATGAAAGTGGACGTGACCAAGCATGTGGCCAAGTGTTTGCCGTGCCAACAAGTGAAGGCACAGTACTATAAGCCTGGTGGAATGTTGCAACCGTTAGAAATCCCAAAATGAAAATGGGAGCATATTATAATGGATTTTGTAACGGGACTGCTAAGAAGCCAGAGGGGACACGACTCCAATTGGGTAATAGTAGACAGATTGACCAAGTCAGCGCACTTCCTAGCAGTACGAAAGAACTTCGAGCTACAAAGGTTGGCAGAGTTATACATGCGGCAGATTGTTCGTCTCATGGAGTACTGGTATTAATCACTTCGGACCGTGATCCTCGATTTACTGCGAATTTTTGGAAAAGTCTGCAATCGACCATGGGAATAAAGTTACAATTTAGTACGCCCTATTAACCTCAAACGAATGGTCAATCTGAGAGGACTATTTAGACCCTAGATGATATGTTGAGAGCATGTATATTAGACTTTCAGGGCAAGTAGGAAGAATAGTTGTATTTAGTTGAATTTGCCTACAATAACAGCTTTCAGCAAAGTATCGGAATGGCACCGTTTGAGGCACTTTATGGCAGAGCATACAGAACACCGTTGTGTTGGGACAAAGTGGGAGAAAGAAGTATAACGGGTCCAGAGTTGGTTCAGCAGTCGGTGGAAATAGTAAAGATTATCCGGAAAAGGTTGAGAATAGCTCAAAGTCGTCAGAAAAGTTATGCGGACCAAAGACGTTAGGCCGTTGGAGTTCTAGGTTGGCGACTATGTGTTTCTTAAGGTCTCATCGATGTGAGGGCTGTCTCGATTTGACAAGAAAGGAAAACTGAGTCCAAGATATATAGGCCCATTCGAGATTTTGGAAAGAATTGTGACATTAGCTTATCGTCTCGCCTGCCACCAAATTTATTGCAAGTTCATAACATCTTCCACGTGTCAATGTTGAGAAAATACAAACCGGATCCGACCCACGTGTTGAATCATTAGATAATAGATGTGGACGACAGTGTGTTGTACGTGGAGAGACCGGCGCGGATCGAGGATAGGAAGGAGCAAGTGTTGAGGAACAAGATGATCCTGTTGGTCAAAGTTATCTAAAAACATCACGGGACAGAAGGTGCCACCTGGGAAAGTGAGGAAGTAATACGACGTCAGCACCTCCATTTATTTGAGTAGTCGGGTTTGGATTGTAAATTTCGAGAACGAAATTTTTGTAAGGGAGAAAGAGTTGTAACGCCCTGAATTCGACCCACCTCCAGGATTAATGAAATAGATTATTATTTCTCATTTCATTTTAGTGAGTCTCGCCCGGAACTGATCGTTCTCGAGATACTGACCATTAATGAATAGCTAACTAGGAAAACAGTGCGTGGACCCAAGAACTCGATCGTGAATCGAGTCTGATTCCGAGAAGCGACGAGGGAATATTTTGTGCCGACATGGGCCGGTCCAAGGAGAGTGACAGATGTGGTTTGACTGATGACGTATGATCAGATAGTGGGTGATTTTGCACGATCGAGAATACGCGCGGCGAACGATCCCGAACTTATTTCGGACGACCGCGACCCCTAGGACTAGCGATAAATTCCCGTGTTCTCTAGAAAATCGAGACCGTCATGACTCGAGTAGCCCTAGATCGATACGCATAATCCCTAAACAGCCGCCCGTTAGTAAGAGATGCTAAAACTGCAAATTGAGCTAAATCGATCGAGGAATTGAGTCCGGGCTTCGGTGTCGAATTTCGTGGGCGTACGCAACTATTTTGCCAGGACGACATCATTTTTATGTGGCCAATCATATTTGGGATCAGTGGAGTCGAAAATTGGAAAATTAACCCGATACCGAAAAATTACCGTTTTGCTCCTAGGCCTAATTATAAGATTCCAAATTTTGGGGTTATTTAGGGAATATTTTAGGGTTTTATAATAGCATGTTTCAGCCCAATAATGCTGAAATTTGTAGTCCATAATGCCCCTAGATATTTTTATTGGAATTGATCCTAACCCTTGGATTAGGGGCAATTTGGTTTTTTGTGCCTAAGTGGTTCAACCACCCCACTATCTAGAAATGTGTATATCCCTTTAGCCTCTCTCTCTCCTCTCATTTCCTCCTCCCCAAGTCAGCCGGCCAGCTCCTCTCCCCCTCTCTCGCAAGCTCTCTCCCTTCCGGCCTCACGCCGCCGCCACTCGCCGGACCGTCACCGCCGGCGCCGCCACCATCCGCCGCTCGCCCCGCCTTGCCTCGCCACCAACCTGACCAGCTCTCCCCCCCTCTCTCTCTCTCTCTCTCTCTCTCTCTCTCTCCTCCGAGCCGCAATGCTTGAGTGCCCTTGGCTGAGAAGGTCGCTAAATCGCCCGTCGCTTGCCACCGCATTTATTCAGCCGCCCTCGCCTCGTGTTCATCCTTGTTTAAAGCTTAGGAATCCAAGTGAGTACAACCCTAAACCCATATTAGGCTAATTTACATTTCTAGATGAATTTTAGGGGTTAATTAAGATAATTTAGGGGTTAGCATGTGGAGGCTGTTAGGGGCTGATTTTGTGGCGTAATTAGTGATCGAGAGTGATGATTTAATCGAGGTGTAGTGGTCTATAGAGTGCTGTGATATGGCGAAGCATAAATGCCTTAATTTGGGCGAAATTGCGAAATTGGCAGATGAAATTTGTAGACTGTATAGTGGCTGTTTTTGTGGCTATTTCGCGGCTTAGTGTGGAAATTATAATTGAGGTTTGGAGGCTTAGAATGGGCTGTGTGTCGACTAGAAGTATTGGATTAAGTTGACTCGAGTTCGGGTTAAGTTCGAGTTTAATAGGAGAGTATAGTGCACGCCCAATGTGGTCCTCATGGCGGCTGATTTAGGTGAGGTCTTGTGGAGCCTAATAGAGTAATTTGAGAAGATTTATTGGCCTAGAATGATCTATTTAGTAGTTGTCCATATCGGGATTTAATTGGACTAAGAACGATCAATTCGAGGTTTAATTATGTAAATACCGGGATGGCTTAGATTGACTATTTGGGTGGCTGAATTGCCTTAGGTTGCAATCAATTTTGTGGTTCTGCGTCGTGTGCCTAGGGTGACTAAGAATGGAGTAGCTTAACGGGCCTTGAAGGCGTGGATTCATGTTGATCAAATTGTGCGAATTATATGTGTGATTTATGTGCCGTGCAAGAGTGCTTTGAACTGCTTTCATGGTCATGCTAATATGTTGGTTGGGCATATTGAAATGTGGATTGAGCATATTGTGTGGTGAATTGAATAAGTGGCGTTGCGCAATTGATTGCCCTTTGTGAAATTCTTGAATGCCCAAGTGTGAACGTCATGGCCATGAGTGTGCATCTCGAACATCGGCATAACATGTGTATATACGAGTGTGCACGAATGACATGAGCATGTGATCACCTAAAATGCCATAATGCATTTTACGCGGGGTTCAGATAATAATTGGTGAGTGTGAATGTGTGATCACATAAAGCCCTGATGCGTTTTACGTAGGGTATTGAACCTGTGATTGTGATTGATCCGGAGATGCTGCTAGGATATTACAGGGATGAGGGTAGGTCGAGTCACCCCGTCTTTTGAGTGCTCCTTTTTGTAGAGGAGTTAAGCTTAGCAATCACCCGATCCTTATTGTTGTGCGTTGTTCGTAGATAGTGGCCTCGTAGAAGGCTTACAATTGTATGTGTTATAATCGATGTTATGTTTATAAAAGTGTCTTGTTGATGTGTATTCTTTGTCTCTATACTATCCCATTGTTTATATGTTGTACGAAGAGTTCGAGGTTGCTTCTGCATGCGTTACTCGTTAGTGTTTCGATTGGGTTGGCGACAAGTCCTGGGATGTCGCGTACATTATGATCAAGAAGGGATAATAGAGCGCTCGTAGGGTTTGGGACGTGACATCCCCGTTGATTTGGTATCAGAGCAAGGTTAGCTCGATCCAAATTTGATTGAGACTTGGAGTGATAAGGATGATGACTTTAAGGTAGTCAATTAGGGAGATTTGCTTGATCACAAGTTTAGAATGCTTAATGCTTGCCCTGTGAATATGTGCTTGTGATTGTTGGATGCTTGCTTGGTGATATTCTTGATTGCAGGCGCTGCAAGGAGTACTGTAAGATCGAGAATCCTACTAGTTATATGCTCTTCATGCTTATTTTGGTGGCTGCTTGTCCTATGTTCATTGTTGTGATTTTATGCCTAGAATTACTAGACTCGAGTAGATATGGCTTAGGTCTCTAATTCCTGGACGAAATTATAGCAGTTTAGGTGTCTGGTGAGAGAACCTTATGAGAATGAGCAGCCAAGGAAGGGGGACAAGAGGCCGAGGGGGTTCACGAGCTAGAGCTATGGAGGATCTCAAAGTGGATGAGATTTTGAGGGCACTTGCGAGATTGGAAACTTGATGGGTAGGTAGACTCAAGAACGAGTTGCTACTATTACTGCTGAGGCCTCTGTTGCCGCTGTCAATGGGGCTAATGGAAATAATAGGAATAATAGTAATCATGGAGATGGAAATCGCTAGATGCACCAACTGGTGGAGTAGTTTTTAAAGCTGAAACCGTCCAAGTTCGACGAGAAGGGGAGATCCCGAGGTCGTTACTATTTGGGTTCAAGAATTGCAGCAAGCCTTTGCATTGTTGGGGTGCACAGAGGAAGAAAAGGTGACCCTGGCGGTGTATCAACTTCAAGGTGTAGCAAATGACTGGTGGGAGGCCACCCGAGGTAGGGTTTTCCTTATAAGCACGGTTCCGAACTGGATGGCCTTCGTTGAGACATTCAATGGGAAATACTTCTCTGAGACTGCATAGGAATAGAAAATAGCAGAGTTTCTATGGCTCCATTAGAACCAGATGACAGTAGATCAGTACAAGGTGGAACTCGCAAAATTGTCTAAGTTCGCACTAAGGATGGTGGAAGATCCTGTGGACAGGGCAAGGAGGTTCCGAGATGGACTGAAACCGGATCTCCATAGTCAATTGATACTCCTGAATCCAATGGGATTACAATGAGCTTTACGAGAGAGCTCCAATGGTTAAGCAAGACATGACAGAAAGGGCTGCCACTTTTGGATTGTGGTACACGTCGGCTAGGGATAATAGGAACTTTGGAAAGAAGTCTATGGCAAAGAATATGAGACTTGTCCCTCCGGTAAGAAAGAACTTTGGAAAGCTGAACCGCTACTCCAATGCCGTATGTCGATATTGTGGAAAGAGGCACAAGAATAGCCCTTGCCCAGATGGACTTGGGGCGTGTTTTGGATGTGGCCGACATGGTCACCAAGTGAGAAATTGCCTGAATAGACAAGTTAGGCCGCTAATGCAGCAATAGCAATCGCAAGTAGGACATCAAGTGGGAGTTACCCACAGAATAACTCAGACCGACCGTAGGCACAAGGAAAGGTGTATGCTATGGCTGAGAAGAAAGCAGAGGATTTGTCTTGAAAGTTTGGGTGCGTTATGTAATGAAATTGGGTGCAATAGAAGATGATTTTGAAGTTATAACTTAAATGGTCATGTACGACGTATAATTGTTTATAGTAGATAGGCGTAGTCAGTTTATAGATGTCAAATTTACTGATGTTATCCTTTGGCAAGGTTTGAATGAAGGAGTTATCGCTTGGAAATTTCCGAATTTCGTAAATAACCAAGGTGATTGTTTTGGGAGACCGTTGGATTGAAACTTGATGGATTGAGCTTTGTTTTTGAGGTATAGAAAGATAACTATCTGGTTGTTAACTCGTTGGATGAGGAACCAAGGCTGAAGGACGTAGCCGAGGTATATATTTTTCCCGATGTCTTTCCTTAAGAATTGCTGGGATTACCACCTAATAGAGAAGTGGAGTTTGTGGTTGAGTTAGCCCTAGAGACAGAACCGATCTTGAAAGCATCCTATAGGATGTCGTTGTCAGAATCAAAGGAATGGAAGGTTCAAATGCAAGAGTTATTGGATAAAGGCTTCATTCGTCTGGATGCGTCTCCATGGGGAGCGCTAGTTTTATTCGTGAGGAAGACGAACGGATCGTTAATGTTGTACATTGACTACAGATAGTTGAATCAGGTGACTATTTATAATAAGTACCCATTGTCAAGGATAGACGACCCGTTCGATCAATTGTAAGAGGCATCGGTATCCCCCAAGATAGACCTAAGAATGAGATACCATCAGTTGAGAATTACGAAGGAGGACATATCAAAGGCAGCGTTCCGTACTCGATAGGGACATTACGAGTTTACGGTAATGCTGTTTGAATTAACTAATGCCCCGGCTGCCTTTATGGATTTAACAAATCAGGTTTTCAAGGAATTTCTGGATCAGTTCGTCATTTTTTTCATCGATGACATTTTGGGTACATTTGAAAAGCCCTAAGGAGTATGAGCAACATCTAAGGATAGTTCTACGGACCTTAAGAGAACACGAACTCTATGCCAAGTTTAGTAAGTACGAGTTTTGGCTCAACTGGGTAGCATTTCTTGAGCATGTAATCTCCGGGGATGGAATTTTAGTGGATCCAATAAAGATGGAGGTAGTCACGAATTGGCCAAGACCGACAACAGTGATAGAGGTTCGGAGATTCCTAGGACTTGCGGGCTATTATAGACATTTCGTGAAAAGGTTCTCCGCGATAGCTACTCCTCTGACTCATTTACTTAAGAAGGAATCAAGGTTTGAATGGACAGACAAGTGTGAAAGGAGTTTTCAGGAGCTTAAGCACAAGTTGACTACCGCTCCTGTGTTGATGATACAATCAGGTCTCGGAGGATATAAGATTTATAGTGATGCGTTACTAAAGGAATTAGGATGCGTGTTAATGCAACATGGAAGAGTGGTTGCATATGCATCACGACAATTAAGACCTCATGAACTTAACTACCCAATGCATGATTTGGAACTTACTGCTATCATCTTTGCACTTAAGATTTGGAGGCATTATTTATGTAGGGAAAGGTTTCAAATCTACACGGACCATCAGAACCTAAAGTACTTATTTTCTCAAAAGGAATTGAACATGAGATAACGTCACTGGATGGAACTCCTGAAGGATTATGATTATAACATTCTGTACCACCCCGGAAAGACTAATAATGTAGCGGATGGATTTAATCGGAAATCAAGTATTGTGCAGATGATGATTAAAGAATGGACATTACTCGAAGGGGTGCGAGATTCGAAATTCAAGTTTGAGGTAAGTCACCTCTCAAGTCTATTAGCTACCTTGAGGATTGAACTAGAGATTCAGGCGAGGATTAAGGCATTACAATCTACGAGTCTTGAGATTCAAAAGATTCTGCAAATGGACGAAACTAAGAGAAAGGCTGACTTTCAAGTATTCGAGGACGGAATCTTGAAGTTTCGTGGACATTTGTGTGTGCCCGATGATGCAGAGCTTAAGGGGGAAATCTTGGTAGAAGCTCACCGTAGCAACTACAGCATTCATTCGGGCAGCACAAAGATGTATCAAAATTTGCGTCAGCACTACTGATGGAACGGAATGAAAGTGGATGTAGCCAAGTATGTGGCCAAGTGTTTGATGTGCCAACAAGTGAAGGTATAGCATTGTAAGCCCGATGGACAGTTGCAACCCTTGGAAATTCCCGAATAGAAATGGGAGCATATCACGATGGACTTTGTTATAGGATTATCGAGAAGCCATAGAGGTGATGATTTCATTTGGATTATCGTCAACAGATTGACTAAGTCGATATATTTTTTGGCAGTGAAAAAGGATTTTGCAATGGATAAGTATGCCGAGCTGTATATGCGATAGATAGTCCATCTCCATGGAGTACCAGTGACAATAACGTTAGACAGAGACCCTAAGTTTACCACAACCTTTTGGAAAAGTCTTCAGACAGCTATAAAGATGAAACTGGAATATAGCACGGCTTATCATCCGCAGATGAATGGCTAGTCTGAAAGGACAATTCAGACTTTGGAAGATATGTTGCGGGCATGTGTATTGGAATTTAAAGGTAGTTGGGAGGAACAGTTGCATTTGGTTGAATTTGCCTACAATAATAGTCACAAAGCAGAGTATCAAAATGGCACCGTTTGAAGTGCTCTATGATAGAGCTTGCAAAACACCAGTTTGTTGGGATGAAGTTGGTGAGAGGAGCATTACGGGTCCCGAGTTGGTTCAGTAGTCAATCGAAATAGTCAAGGTGATTTAGGACAGGCTTAAGACCGCTCAGAGTTGCCAAAAGAATTATGCGGACCGAATATGTAGGCCTTTGGAATTTAAAGTGGGGACTACATTTTCCTCAAAGTGTCATCGATGAGAGGAATGTCACGGCTTGACAAGAAAGGGAAGTTGAGCCTGAGGTACATAGGTCCATTTGAGGTTTTAGAGAGAATCGGTGCCTTGGCCCGTCGTCTCGCGCTACTACCAAATTTGTCTCAAGTTCACAATGTGTTCCACGTGTCTATGTTAAGGAAATACGAGCTGAATCCAACCCACGTACTGAATTATGAAGAAATAGACATAGACGACAGAGTGTCGTACGTGGAAAGGCTCGTAAAGATCGAGGATAGAATGGAACGAATGTTGCGGGACAAGACAATTTCAATTGTCAAAGTAATTTGAAAGCATCATGGAACCGAAGGTGTAACGTGGGAAAACAAAGAGCTGATGGACACCAATATCCCCATTTGTTCGAATGACTCAGTTGGGTTGTAAATTTCGAGGACGAAATTTTTATAAGGGGCAAAGTTGTGACATTCCAAATTTTGACTCATTTTGGGAATTATAAAACGTGTATTTTGTCAGTGTGCTTATAACAAAATCTCGCCCGAAACTGATCACTCTTGGGTTATTTCTTTTTAAATTAAAGATTTCGTTAGAATCGCACTCGATCGAATTTGGCCATTATTTAGAGCCTGAACTTTGGTATCGAATTTCTCGGAGTTTCATGACGAATTTAATTGGACAGTGTCGATATTATTGTGACCAGCGTCAATATTGCCTGAGATATGTAAAAAGTAAAATTTTAACCGGGTGCGGATTTTGACTAGTAGACCTTCATCGTAGTGTTTTTTAGCTATTTTCTTTTGGCCCTTTTTCATAATTTATAATTAGGATTTTTTGTGGACCGTTGGATCGTTTTCGGATTTGAACGAGGACCGTCGGATCACACTTGAGTGTGTTGATTTTTGTGTGCTCTCTCTCTCCTCTCCTTCTTTCCCCGCTGCCCTCCCCCACATTGTTTCTACCTTTGCTGCTACTGCTGCTGACTTCTTCCACCAACTCTACCAGCCATCATCACTCCCCCATGCTTCAGCTGACTACCCACATTATTGCTGACCCCACATTGTTGCTGTCTCTACTTTGCGGCTCATGCCATGCCTTTGTTTTGCTGACTTCTGCTCTTGTTGATCAAGTTGGTTGATTGCTTCTGCTCCTACGTTGCTTGCTACTGCTTCTGCTTTCCCTCTATTGTGACTGACTTCCACTCATTCCCTTGCCGCTCAATTATTGCTTTTTGCTGGCCCTTGCTGCTGCTTTGCTGACCACCCCCACACTTGTTGCTATTTCTGCTTCATTTATGCCCCACGTTGCTGTTGCTTCTATCCTTCAATTGCTGCTGCTGCTACTTCTTCTTCCCTTCTATTTCTTCTCTGCTTCTTCGGCTCTTTCATTTTGCTTTTGCTTCCTTTGGCTTCTGCGGCTTCCTGCTTCTCCATTTCATCTCGCCAGACTAGATGCTTGCTGACCACCACAGCCAGGTGGTTTAGCCATCGTGAGCTCAACTCATCGCCGGAATTGCTGTTGCCTTTTCTTCTGGGTTTTCTTGCTTAGGCTAAGTGTAAGTGGCTTCCTAACCTTTGACTAGGCTAAGGGGTGACTAATGGACATGTTAGGGTTGGCTTAAGGGCTGTGGATAGTTGGTTTAGTGGCTGGTTGTACTTGGTTTACTTGGTGGTGCTTGTTTGATTTCCGGTAAGGTTGTTACTGCTACATTGGATTTTGCTATTTTTACTGTGACTTGTGTGGGAAGAATTTGAAGAAGTGTTCTTCATAAAAGTTGTTCAAAACATCTTGAAGTATATCATAATTTAATTTGGAAATTTTTGGAAGTCATTTGAGGCCATTCGGAAGTCTATCTTTGGACCGAAATAAGTTTACCGGAAACACTGTTCCTCCAACTTTCGGGTTTATTCGAATTTTTATAAATTTTTCCAGATCTATTTTCAAAATACTTCCTTCACAAAACTTGTTAGGGACATTTGCGGCTATAACATGTAAACATTTCAAAACTTTCTAAGGAGATTTTGTTACTGTTTGAAATGCATTTTGAAAGCCGGATGGCTAGTCCGAATGAAATATTTTATGTTCGACTTTGGATGATAAAAAGAGGTGGTTCTAGACAGAACTGAATTTTGTGTTCTTCATAAAAAATGTTCATCAAGATGTTTTGTACAACCTATCCGAATCTCATAATTTTTGGAATTGGTTTACTATTTATTTCAAATAGATTTCCGTCATTGTACAACCCTTGATTTGGACTCGATTTTGTATATTCTCGATTTTCTCTCTCTTGAGAATTATTCGGTGTTATCGTGGCATTTTGACGGATTTAGTTGACATTGGGCTAATTTACAAAGATAGGAATTGGTAATGATTTCTGAGGTGTGTGCATGGTCACGACACGTTCTGTCTAGGCGAGGGTTCTAGACGATGCCCGACGGGGGTTTGGATGCCGTCTAGGCAGGGGTTCTAGACGTTGCTGATTGCGGTGGAGGCTGAATTGATGCTTCTTTGTGGAATGCTGTCTGGGCAAGGGTTCCAGACGTTGCCGTCACCGAAGTAGCGAGACGATGCCTAGTTACGTCAGAAAACCAGTAGGGGTTCGGTGGCCCAAGGGGCCGTTAATAATCTGGATATTTATAATTGTGTGTTATGCATTTGGAAATGCTATGTGCTTGTGTTGCTGTTGAGTATGTCTGGATTAATAACCGTTTTATGCACGTTTATGTCATGTGGCTGTATTATGTGCTCGAGGAGCAAATTGCCATGTTATGGAGATATTCTAACGTGCAGGGCTCACGTATGTGCCGAGGTGAGGTAAGGGCACCTGTGATTGTTATGACATGTTGGATGTCGGTATTGCATATTTAGAATTGTTCGGAGGTACGCTTTGGCCTGAGCAAGGCTTAGGTAGATGCTTATTGACAAGTGTTCTCATGGTTGTATAACCAAACCATTTCAGACCCACGATTGTGATTGATCCGAAGCCACTGCCAGGATACTACGGGGATTGAGGGTAGGTCGAGTTACCCCGTTTTTTTAGTGCCCCTTTTTGTAGAGAAGTTATGTCACGCTCCGTACCCTACGAAGCATGAACATCCGCGTAGGTCGAAATAAGATGCGACGCTCCCAGGTTACGTCATCGACCCGAAAACCCAAACCAGAGAAAACACGCCACATACGAAAACGACATATATATAATAAATATATATACACCCAGACAATTTAAAAGCAACCATGAATAGCAACGAACAACAATATGAGAACGATTAACAACAATATGTACATTCATTATTAAACTTATAATACAATATCCATTATACACAAAAGATACAACAAAAGGATCACGGCATCTGCCTGCTCTGGGACAGGATCCACAATTTCCAGCTCAAAAACTACCCCACCTAGTTTCTCATGCTCTACCTCATCCTCCACGATCTCATACTCAACATCCGAGTCCTGAAAATTCATGGCCGGGGATCTGAAATGTCGATTTTACCACAACCGTGAGAAAATCTCAGCAAGTACAAACCACTAATCCTAAACTAGGCTAATGTGCACCTCCAGAGGGTAAATAAAACACATCAAACAATGAACCAGTAAAACCACATTAATTTCATTACGAGCTCACAACCCAATATATTATTTCAACCCTGCAGGTTAGGCATTTGATATCAATATCAGTCAAGTGCAATTATAACGACCCGAAGGCCCACAGTTGAATATAATGACCCGTAGGCCAGACTCGAAGGCCACAATTTGATATAACGACCCGTAGGCCCGACCCGAGTGCCACAATGGATAAATCGACCCGCAGGCCCGACCCGAAGGTCACAATGGATAAATCGACCCGTAGGCCCGACTCGAAAGTCAAATTGGATAAATCGACCCGTAGGCCCGACCCGAAGGCTAACATTAATAAATCTCAAGCATGTACATTAAGCACTCAATTTCAGTCGCACCATAACGCACCTTTGTAAACCACATGCCCGGGAATTTAAGGTTAATTATCGATGCCAACACACCAAGCACAACCATGCTCAAATTGGATATATTCCTCTCATTCTTGGCATACCCAAGCATTTCCATTTTAATTCAATCAATTTCGAGTTTATTCCGCTCATTCATTACACAATTCAATCTAATGCACCTAAGGCCCGCCTTGGGCTAATTGATCTTACACTCATGGGGTCATTCAATCGGGTTTATTCAAGTCCCAAACAACCCCCAAAAATATCCAAACTCAAACCATAGTCAAAGAACCATTTAAATCTCAATTTTTACAAAAAAGGCACAATTCGGTTCTGGTGAACAGTACCAGAACCGAATTTCACATATGCACTAAACCCCCTTTAAACAATTCCATTAAGCTTCAATCAAATACTATAATCACCCAAACATCAAATATATATAATTAAGCCTCAAATGAGCTTAATTAAGCCCTATAATGACCAATTCAAGGTCACCAACAATTAAACCCAATTAGTACAAAACTTAGACAAAATTAAGCATTTTCGGTACTCATGAATAGTACCAGGAAAAATTCACATTTAGGCACTAAATCGCTTTTAAACCATCTCATTAGGACCTAATTACTTACCCTAATCATCCAACAACTAGATACACATAATTAAGCTTCAATTAAGCCTAATTAACACTTGAATTGCCTAATTCCAAGTCTTGAATCATTGAACTTAATTAGTGCAAAACTTAGGTAAATTTGTGCAATTTCGGTATTGATGAACAGTACCAGGTTTTTGCACAAATTAGGCCTTAAGTCATACTTAAGCCATCTTATAAAGCTCCAATCACTATTACTAATTACCCAATGATCAAATACACCTAATTAGGCCTCAAATAAGTCTAATTAACCCCTAAAATGTCCAATTTAAAGTCATTAACAACTAAGCCCAATTAATACAAAACTTAGATAAAATTGCACATTTTCGGTACTTTGTGAACAGTACAGAACAAGGGCTGTTTTGGGCCTTAATCCACCATTAAATCATCTCATTAGGTCCTAATGACCCATACAAAACATCCCACACACAATTAATCCTAATTAACCCTCAATTAGGCCTAATTAACCCTAAAAATGCACAATTTAACTAATTAGGGGTTTAGGGGTTTATACTTGCCTAATAACGATTCGGGACCACTTGAACGGGCGGTCGATCACCCACGAGCAGTAAGGAAGGATCGGCGGCGCTCCGGTTCCCAAGTTTACGGGTCCTTGGCGGACGACGAAACCGACGATTAGCTGCTGTTTCTGTTCTGTCTAGGCTGAAACCGGCCGTGGTGGCTGGTCTTGGGCGGAAAAGGGCCGGTGGGCCGGGCTTGGCGGGGATAACTCTCCTACCGGTAATCGCTCCCCCGGAAGAATAAATTTTAATCGGTGAGAAACGGTCTGCGGAACCGAGAAACAGCAAAGAAGAAAGGAAATAGGAGGGAGTTCTCGCAAATCGCCAGAATGGGAGAGAGAGAGATTTTTACGGTCAAATATGGGTCAAATATAACTTAATGGAATCCATGTGTCATTATCTTAGACCATTGGACAATTTTGCCCCTAATCCAAGGGCCCAAATTTGATCCAATCCAATAATTTAGGGGTAAAATGGTCAATTGCCACTAACCCAAGGCTGACCGGACCTGGTTAGTCCTAATCCACCTTGGTTAACCCCAAAAAAAATTTAATCCAATTTTCGGAATTAATTAAAAATGGCCTAGGGGCATTTTCGTAATTTTCCAATCCCGAACCGAAATTCAATTTTCACACATAATGCGTTCCATATGTGTGTGGCTAACATAATATGGCGTCGGATTCGTGAAATTCACATTTTAAGTCCTCTCGAAATCGATTGCGAAGTTTCGGGAATAAAATCATATTATTTTTTCAATTTTTGTCGAAATTCCATTTTTGACCGTATGCACTCTAGGCGTCCGTGGTTGCCCCAAAATGGCATCGATTCGAAAAATAATTTCGTTTGGGCCTCGAAAATGGACATCGAGGTCCCTAGGGACTAAATTGCAATTTTCCCCAATTTCTGTTGAAATTTCTATTTTCAGTCATTCTTGTCCCAAATATGTATGGCCACTCTAAAATGATGTCCGTCTTGCAAAATAGTCGTAATTACCCTTGAAATTTTGATATCAAAGTTCGGGTCCAATATCGCGATTAAAATAGCTCGTTTTGAAATCTTAGGGCCTCTCACTAACGGGCGGCTGTTTAGGTATTACGCGTATCGACCTAAGATTGTCCGAGTCGTGATGGTATTGAATTTCGAGAGAATGAGAGGAAGTATTGCTAGTACCGGGGGGTCACGATCGTTTGGATTAAAATCGGAGTTCATTTGTCAGGCGTACTTTCAGTCGTGCGGAATCACCCGCGATCCGATCGTACGTTACCGACTATATCAACCCGTCATTTTCCTAATATCGGCCTATATTGGCTCAAAATATTCCCCCGACGTTCGTCGAAATTGGCGCTCAACCGCGATCAGATTCTCGGTCCACGTACCTATTCCTATTTAGCCTTTCCCATTTGGTTAGTATCCCGTGATTGATCAAGTCCGGGCGAGACTTACTAAAATCAAACGAGAATTAATGTACACTTTATTGGTCCCGATAGCAAGTCAAAATTCAGGATGTTACAAGTTAAGCTTACCAACCACCCGATCCTTGTTGTTGTGCGTGGTTTGTAGATAGTGGCCTCATAGAAGGCTTGCAAATGTATGTATTGTAATCCATGTTATGTTTATAAAAGTGTCTTGTTGATGTATATTCTTTGTCTCTCTACTATCCCATTATTTATATGTTGTACGGAGAGTTCGAGGTTGCTTTCGCATGCATTACTCGTTAGTGTTTCGATTGGGTCGATGACAAGTCCTGGGATGTCGCGTACATTACGACCACGAAGGGATCATCGCGCGCGCGCTCGGAGGGTTCGGGGTGTGACAAAGATCAAGACGAAAACGAAGGTGAAGATAAAGATGAAGATGAAGACGAAGGTGAAGATGAAGATTATGATTTTTGAGAATTTTTTATTAATTATGTGTAATTATTATTATTGCGACATGTGTTATTGTTGTTGTCATAATTATTGTTGTTATTGCTATTATTATTATCATTGTTATTGTTGTTGTTATTATTATTTATTTGACGAATTGTTAATATGAAAGGTTGTCACTAATTTCGTCGCTAATTGGCGATAAACATAATTTCGTTGCAAAATTAGCGACGACATTGGCGACAATTTTTATTTGCTTAATTTTTAATATAAAAGGTTGTCGCTAATTTGCGTCGTCGCTAATTTTGTCATAAAATTACACCACAAAAAAACAAGGATTTAGCCACGGGCGTTAGTGAAGAATGCCAATTTGTCGCTAATTTGCGACGAAAATAGCAATGAACGCAAATTTGTCGCTAATTTACGATGGAAATGACGACGAAAATAACTTTTTGCGGCACGAACGCGACTATTTTTATAGTCCGTTGCTAATTTCGTTGCTAACTTGTGACGGAAATAGCGACGAAGTAACTTTTGCGGCACGTGCCCGACTATTTTTACGGTTCGTCGCTAATTCCGTAGCAAATTAGAGACGGATTTTAATTCGTTGCTAATTAACAATGGACAGATTTAGTGACTAAAATAACTTTCGCGACTATTTTTATAGTTCATTTCTAATTTCATTGCAAATTATCGACGAATTAAAATCCATCCCTAATTTACCGCCAAAGTTAATTTCGTCGCTAATTTGCGACGAATTTTAATCCGTTGCTAATTTACCACGAAAGTTAATTTCGTCGCTAATTCCATCGCTAATTTGCAATGAATATTAATCTGTCGTTAATTTACCACGGAATTAGCGATGAATTAAAATCCATCCCTAATTTACTGTGAAAGTTAATTTCGTCGCTAATTTCGTCACTAATTTGTGATGCATTTTAATCCTTCGCAAATTAGCGACAGATTTTAATGCGTCGATAATTTACCCGCGAAAGTTAATTTCGTTGCTAATTCCATTGCTAATTTGCGATGAATATTAATCCGTCGCTAATTTGCCATGGAATTAGCGATGAATTAAAATCCGTCACTAATTTACCGTGAAAGTTAATTTCTTCACTAATTTATGACGAATTTTAATCCGTCGCAAATTAGCGATGGATTTTAATTCATTGCTGATTTACCACAAAAGTTAATTTTGTCATTAATTCTGTGGCAAATGAACGACCGAATAAAATTCGTCGCAAATTAGCGGTGGATTTAGAGACAAAATTAACTTTCGCGGCACTTTCGCTACTATTTTTATTGGTCGTTGCTAATTTCGTTGCAAATTAGCGACGAATTAAAATCCGTCGCTAATTCCATCATAAATTAGCAACGAATTTGAATCCGTCGCAAATTAGCGACGGAATTAGCAACGAAAATAACTTTGGCGGGACATTCCCTACTATTTTTATAGTTCATCGCTAATTCCGTTGCTAATTAGCAACGAAAATAAACTTTCGCCACACATTCGCAACTATTTTTATAGTTGGTCGTTAATTCCGTCGCTAATTAGCGACAAATTCATTAGCGATAAAATTGAACTTTCGCGGCACATTCGCAACTATTTTTATAGTTCGTCGCTAATTTCGCCGCAAATTAGCGACTGATTTGAATTCGTCACTAATTAGCAACAGAAGTTCGTCGCTAATTTCGTTGCAAATTAGCGACGAATTCAAATCTATCGCTAATTTGCGGCGAAAATAAACTTTTCGCGGCACAATCACGACTATTTTTATAGTTCGTCGCTAATTAGCGACGAATTCATATCCGTCGCTAATTTACGACGAAAATTAGCTATGAAAGATAATTCGTTGCTAATTTGCCGCGACTATTTTTATAGTTCGTCGCTAATTAGCTACGAAAGAAAATTCGTCGCTAATTTGTGAAATAGTGTCGTCTTGATTTGGGGGTACAATTAGGATTTGGCTCTCTCTCGGCACTCTCTCGATCGATCAATTCTTCAAACGGAGCAAAAAAAATTAGGGCTTTCTCTCTCTCTCTCTCTCTCTCTCTCTCTCTCTCTCTCTCTCTCTCTCTCTCTATTCTCGATGGCTTCCTCTGACAAGTGTTTCTTCGGATTTGGCGTTCTTCAGCGCGATTTTTTCTTGGAGAGAGGAACACCTTCGGCGGACGCTGGGAAGATCGTGCTGACCGTCGTCCGAGAGGAACCTCAAGCCCTCGGACCGTCGTCCAAGAGGAACCTCAAGTGCGAGGACCGTTGTCCGAGAGTTTCGAATCTGAAGAGGATTGTCGTCCGAGAGTTTTAAAGGAGGTAAGTTCGCGTGAATTTTTTGCACCTTTTGTCTCGGGTGGCGCTTTTTCGAATTGTTCGGTTTCGGATTCTATGGGACTTTTGTTTGCTGCTGCTTCTTTTGTAACGTCCTGAATTCGACCCACATTCGGGATTAATAGAATAGATGATTATTTCTCATTTTGTTTTAGTAAGTCTCGCTCATAAACTGATCATTCTCTAGATACTGACCGTTAGGGAATGGCTAACTAGGAAAACGGTGCGTGGACCCAAGAGCTCGACCATGAATCGAGTCCGATTTTGAGAAGCGACGAGGGAATATTTTGTGCCGACAATGGCCGGTCCAAGGGGAGTGACGGATTCGGTTTGACTGACGGCAAACGATCGGATAGCGGGTGATTTTACGAGACCGAGAGTACGCACGGCGAACGATCCCAAACTTGCCCCGGACGACCGCGACCCCAGAGACTAGTGATAAATCCTCGTGTTCTCTGGGAAATCGGGATCGTCATGACTCGAGTAGCCCTAGGTCGATACGCGTAACCCCTAAATAGCCGCCCGTTAGTGAGAGACGCTAAAACTGCAAATTGAGTTAAATCGATCGTGGAATTTAGTCCGGACTTCGGTGTCGATTTTCGTGGGTATGCATGACTATTTTTTCAAGGACGACGTCATTTTTAGGTGGCCACGCATATTTGGGATTGATAAAGTCAAAAATTGAAAATTTGATCCAGGACCGGAAAATGACTGTTTTGCCCCTAGACCTAATTATGGGGTTCCGAATTTTGGGCTTATTTGGGGTTTATTTTAGGGTTTTGATATTAGTTGTTCAGCCTGATAATGTTAGAAATAATGGTCAATTGTGCCCCTAGATATTTTTGTTAGTTTTTATTTAAGCCCTTGGATTAGGAGCAAAATTGTCCAAGTGGGAAAGTAGTTCACCAACCCCACTTTGCAATGTCAATATATTCTCTCTCTCTCTCTCTCTCTCTCTCTCTCTCTCTCTCTCTCTCTCTCTCTCTCTCTCTCCCTCATTCCACCATCACCACCACTGGCAGCCCCCTTCTCCCTCTCCAACCTGTGAGCTTTCCCCCCTGGCCGCCCGCGCACGCCTCATCACCGAAGTGCCATCGTAGCTGCCGTCACCGCTGCTGCCGCCCCTCTCCTCGTCCCACCATCACCAACCCGTCCCACTCTCTTCTCCCTCTCACCGAGCCACCCCCTCTCCCGTGCCCTCTCTCTTTCTCGTCCGCTCAAGGGCCTCGCCGAAGCCGCCGCTCGCCATTACTGTTCCGGCGTAGATCCACTGCTGTCCAACCGTCCTCGTTACGTGCTTAGCCCTATTTGAAGCCTAGGAATCCAAGTGAGTTTGACCCTAAGCTCTAATTATGCCAAATTGCATTTTTAGATGGGTTTTAGGAGTTATTATGGTAAATTAGGGGTAGATTATGGAACACATTAGGGGATGATGTTGTGGCTAATTTGGTGGCTTAGTGTGATCATTTTGATGAGGTTTAGCGGTAGTGTATGTGCTGTGAGATGGTTGGAATTGTCGGAATCGAAACGGCCGAGTTCGGTCAAGTTCGAGCTTAAATCGTGGAAAATAGTGTGCACCTAGTATCGTTGCCATGGTGGCTGTTTTGGGTGATATTTTGGGGAGACAAAAGGGAGCTTTTTGACGAGATTTATTGGCCTAGAGTGGCCGTGTGGGGGCTGTCCATACTAAGACTGAATTGGGCAAGGCGCGAATGATTTGGGGTTTAATAGTGTAATTATCGGGGATATTGGATAGACTGAGTTATTGGCTGAATTATCCTCGATTGTGAGTGAGTTGGTGATGTCGTGACATATGCCTAGTGTGACTAAGAATGGAGTAGCTTGGCGGGCCTCGACTGCGCGGATTTATGTTGAGCTAATTGTGCGATTTATAGGTGTAAGTTGTGTACCATGCAAGAGTGCTTGGATTGCTTTCATGGTTGTGCGAATATGTTGGTTGGGCACATTGAAATGTGGATTGAGCATAATGCATGGTGAATGGAACAAGTGGTGTTGTAGAATTAAATGCTAAGTGTGGAATTCGTGAATGCCCAAATGCGAACGTTGTGGCCATGGGTGTGCATCTCGAGCATTAGCATGGCACATGCATATATGAGTGTGCACGAATGACATGAGCACGTGATCGCATAAAACACCCTGATGCGTTTAACGCGGGGTCCAGATAATAATTGGCGTATGTAAATGTGTGATCACATAATGTCCTGATGCATTTTATGCAGGGCAGTGAACCCGTTCTGATGCGTGTTACGCAGGACGATGCCCGGATTACCGGAAGATGACTAGCTTGATGCGTTTTAGGCGGGTTGTTTGTCATGAGCCTGATGCGTTTTACGCGGGCTGGAGATCAATCTCAAACTGTTAGACCTTATGCGTTTTACGCGGGTCGGTGAAATTGGTAATTGCAAGTGTGCAAGAGTGCGAGTATGCGAAATGCAGAGTTGAGGCATGAGCATGAGTGCGAACACGAGCATATGTCTGACATGCGTCGTGACTAAGTGACATGCATACATGTGCTATGATTGAATTCTATGGCGTTGTTGTGATTATATATGTAAAATGCCTAACCTATAGGGTCAAGTAAATTTAGATTTGGGCCAGAAGGCCTAAGTCGATTTATGTTTTGAACTGTGCGTGGTTTAGTACTCGTCAAGAGGTGCATGTTAGCCTAGTTTAGGTTTAGGGAACTACTCACTGAGATTATTCTCACCGTTGTATAAAACCAATTTTTCAGGCTCCATCCTTAAGATGCATGAAGTTCCAGTACATTTTGGGATTCCGCATCATATAGAGCGGATGAGGACGATACACCCCATAGGGAACGGGGAGTCATATATTAGATATTATACTTTAGTGTGGGTGGACGTGGGGAAAACACATTACCAGACCCACGAATATGTGGCTTGGTGCTTTAGGATGATCTCGGAGAGTATGGTCCTCTCCGAACTTTTGATATCCCGTTTATCGGGCTAGGCACAAGGTACCCCCAGTGCCATGATAAAGAAGTGGCTGACCCTGATTCTTCAGCCGAGGAGAGTGCGAGCTTTGATGGTGTACCAGTAGAGTACGAGGTAGATGAGCTCGATTCGATGGACTTAGAGCTAGTAGACGGGGACGCTGTCCCGAAGCCGATGGAGTCGAATGATGAGAAGCCGGAGCCGATCGAGGAGGATCCCGTACCAGAGGCCCAGCCTGAGGACATGGACTCCAAAGAGGAGGGAGCAGAGGCCAAGTCTGGGCTGGACTCATCGGACTATGAGGACGAGATGCCCGATAGCTCTTCATCTTCGAAGTCCTCTGATTCCAATCCAGACTAGGTATCGTAGGGTGTAGCCCTAGTT
Source organism: Syzygium grande (assembly GCA_024733475.1). NCBI lineage: Eukaryota > Viridiplantae > Streptophyta > Magnoliopsida > Myrtales > Myrtaceae > Syzygium > Syzygium grande. Next base: position 15,019,328 of record JAMXDD010000007.1, on the reverse strand, counting down.
TCAAACTAGTGGGGCCAGTACCTTTTTGACCAAAGCCCCATCTTAAGTAGTAGACTGACCCCCAAAACCACTTACCCCCCTTTTTGTCGGTAGTGGCCTTTGACCCGCTTTTGATTTTTGAGCACAAGCTGTAAATGGGTGATGTATATGGTTCCTAGTATCAATGCAATTGTATAGCTGTTCACGTTGTTTGTTGCGTGGCTATCCTTGGTTATGTGGTTTGAAATTGTTCGGGCATTGTATTGCTTCCGCGTATGCCTTAATCGAACTTTGTGAGGGATGTGGCACGCTATTAGGGTGCGGGGGACAGTTGGGTCGGGAAGATTAAGGATCTAATTAGGTCCTAAGGGCGTTGCACAATAGAGAAATCGAACTTTGTGAGAGGATATGGCACGGTTCATTAAGAATGGGTGCGGGCGTGACATCCGTCTGAACATTTATGCTTAATCGATTTGGACCGCTATTATTGAGCAAGATTAGCTCGATCTAATTAGATCGAAGCTTGGAGTGATAAGGAGCAATGACCTTGGGTAGCCAATAGAGAGACCTTTACCGTTGCGTGCTAAGTGTACCCAAGAGTGGATGGACTTAAAGGTCTTTGTGTTTGGATTGAGTGCTTATATGAATGGACTTGTAAGGTGCATGTGCTTGGCAATAATAATGGACCTCGAGGTCAATAGTTGAATGTATGTCCTCTTGATTGAAGTCACCAAGGTTCAATGGCAAATGTTAGGAAGCCAGGTTAAGGAACTAGAGAAGGCCTTGAGGTGTTAAGGCACCGAGGTCGGTAAAGGTGACATTGGCGGTATTTCCACCGAGACAACCCTAATGATGGTCAACCAAAGGAAGAGTATTTATGTTGATATTTCCCCCGCCTTTAGGAAGTTTTTTAGGAACCCGTTTAGCTTGGCTTATTTAGGATCTCTAATAATTTTAAGGTATTCGGGATTGCAAGAATGGTAGAATATGAGGATATGGTGAGATTTCGGGATTTGTTGGAGGGATGAACATCAAGCTAATGAGATGTATGAGCGGGCATGAGGAAATAATGGATAGCTACGGATCGAGGAATCGGCGGGGGACAACCCGATCCCTTAGGGAAGAAACCGATGGAGGATTTGTCCCACCAATCGAAAAAGAATGGGAACGAACCATTTGCAAAATGGATAGGGTGTTGAACCATGGACCAGTTAAGAGTTGCCGAGGGACCCAAAGAGTGGATGGAATCTGAGGAGAACAATGGGGCCTGACAAGGGATCCTCTTGAGGGAAGCAAAGTTGGGAATTTTGGGAGGTAGACTAGCCTTAAGAGATGCAGAATTGATAGCCGCCCGGCCATTAAAGGATAAGACATGTTAGGATTGCGGGTTGTGAGATAGCCTTAGTATTTTCGGGAGAGACCTAAGCGGTTTTGCCAATGTATGATTTTTGATTTGATTGTAGGGATGGACCGGTTATTTAAATATGACGTGGGAATAGATATAATACTATGGTGATCCACTTTAGCCCGTTTGGGCTTTAGATTCGAGTTTGCTTTGGGGAGGAACCTCGATCCCTTAGGTTTCCATTGTGGAACTAAATAAGTTGTCGAATGAGTCATTGTCAAAGTTATTTAGCCAATATGATTTAGTGTATTGAGGATATAGTGGTAGGTGGCAACTATCCCGATGTCTTTCCTGGGAATTTGGTTGTTAAAGAACGTAGAGTTCCGGATCGAGTTGACCACGAGGCCCGAGCCAATCTTGAAGCCACCTTATAGGATGTCATTATCGGAATTGAAGGAATTAAAGGTTCAGATGCAGGAACTACTGGACAAAGGTTTTATCCAACTGAGTGTGTCTCTATGGGGAGTGTCGGTATCATTTGTCAAGAGAAGGATAGGTCGCTAAGGCTGTGTGTCAACTACCGTCAGTTGAATCAAGTGACGGTCAAGAATAAGTATCCCCGCCCAAGAATTGATGACTTGTTCGATCAGTTGCAAGAAGCCTTAGTATTTTCTAAGATTGACCTAAGGACAGGGTATCACCAGTTAAGGATTCAAAAGGAAGATATTCCAAAGATGACGTTCAGGACTAGATATGGGCACTATGAGTTCACAGTGATGCCGTTTGGACTAACAAATACCCCTGCTGCTTTCATGGACTTGATGAATCGGGTATTTAAGGAATTCTTAGACCAGTTCATCATTGTCTTTATTGATGATATTTTAGTGTATTCAAAAAGTCCCGAGGAGCACGAGATACATTTGAAAAAGTTCTACGGACGTTAAGAGAACACGCACTATATGCTAAGTTTAGCAAGTACGAAGCTGAGTCATTTTGAGAAGGCAGCATATAATTTTCGGAGAAGAAGGACGTGGAGTTTAAAATTGGGAAGGTAATGGATTGGCAAAATTATTTTCGATTGACTTACGGGAGACTTTCTAGACCCGCGGTGTTATTAGGATTGGTGGGAAGATAACCACCCTATTGACGAGGTTGCTTAAGAAGGAGACTAAGTTTAAATGGACCAAAAAGTGCAAAGAAAGTTTTCAGGAGTTGAAGCCGGTCTTATCTGGCGCTTAGTGTCTGATTCCTTGAGGACCCGGGCAGGTGTAAAAATGGTGATGGAAATTAAAGGATTAGGGTGCATGCTAATGCAACATGGAAGGGTGGTTGCTTATGCATAGCGGCAGTTAAGGCCTCATGAGATGAACTACCCGACCCATGACTTGGAACTGGCAGCAATTATTTTCGTACTTAAGATTTGGAGGCACTACCTATATGGAGAAAGGTTCTATATCTACACGGACCATCAGAGTCTCAAGTATCTATTTTCGCAAAAAGAATTGAATATGAGACAGAGGCGTTAGATGGAATTGCTGAAGGACTATGACTGTGATATTTTATACCACCCCGGAAAGGCCTACTGGGTAGCGGATGCCTTAAGTCGGAAATCGAGCATCGCGCATTTATTGGTTAAGGAGTGGTTTTTATTGGAAGGAGCACGAGACTCAGAATTTAAGTTTGAGGTAGGATACCTCTCCAGTCTAATGGCGACGTTAAGGATTGAACTGGAAGTGCAAGTCAAGATTAAGGCATTACAGTACACAGACCCTGAGATTCAGAAGATCCTAGAGATGGATGGCATTAAAAGGAAACCAGACTTCCAAGTGTCCGAAGATGGAATTCTTAAATTTCGAGGACGGTTGTGCGTGCCAGAGGATTTAGGACTTAAGGAAGAGATTCTATCGGAAGCTCATAGGAGCAATTATAGCATTCACCCGGGCAGCACTAAGATGTACCATAACCTTCGACAGAACTATTGGTGGAATGGAATGAAAGTGGATGTCGCCAAGTGCTTGACGTGCCAACAAGTAAAGGCACAGCATTGTAAGCTTGGCGGAATATTGCAACCGTTGGAAATCCCAAAATGGAAATGGGAGCATATTACGATGGATTTTGTAATGGACTGCCAAGAAGCTAAAGGGGACACGACTCTATTTGGGTAATAGTAGACAGATTGATCAAGTCAGTGCATTTCCTGGCGGTGCGAAAGGACTTCGAACTAGAAAGGTTGGCAGAGTTATACGTGTGACAAATTGTTTGTCTTCATGGAGTACCTGTATCAATCACTTTGGACCGTGATCCCCGATTTACTGCTAATTTTTGAAAAAGTCTACAATCAGCCATGGGAACCAAGTTAGGATTCAGTATGGTCCATTATCCTTAGACGGATGGCCAGTCTGAGAGGATTATTTAGACCCTAGAGGATATGTTGAGAGCGTGCGTATTAGATTTTTAGGGCAAGTGGAAAGAACAGTTGCACCTTGTTGAGTTCGCCTACAACAACAGTTTTTAGCAGAGTATCGAGATGGCACCATTTGAGGCATTGTATAGCAGGGCGTACAGAACTCCATTGTGTTGGGACAAAGTGGGAGAAAGAAGTATAACGGGTCTAGAGTTAGTTCAACAGTCGATGAAAACGGTAAAGATTATCTGAGAAAGGCTGAGGACAGCGCAGAGCCGTCAGAAAAGTTATGCGGATCGGAGGCATAGGCCATTGGAGTTTCAGGTTGGCAACCATGTATTTCTTAAGGTCTCGCCAATGAGAGGGCTATCACGGTTTGGCAAGAAAGAAAAATTGAGTCCAAGGTATATAGGCCCGTTCGAGATTTTGGAAAGGATTGGAACATTGGCTTATTGCCTCGCATTGCCGTCGAATCTGTTGCAAGTTCATGACGTCTTCCACGTGTCAATGTTGAGAAAATATGAACCAAATCCGACCTACGTGCTGAATAATGAGGTGATAGATGTGGACGACAGGGTGTCGTATGTGGAAAAGCCAATGCGAATCGAGGACAGAAAGGAGCATGTTTTGAGAAACAAGACGATTCCGTTGGTCAAAGTTATCTAGGAACATCACAGGACGGAAGGCGCCACATGGGAAAGCGAGGAAATAATGAGACGTCAGCACCCCCATTTGTTTGAGTAGTCGGGTTTGGATTGTAAATTTCGAGGATGAAATTTTTGTAAGGGGGAAGAGTTGTAACGTCTTGAATTTCGACCCATTTCCAGGATTAACAAAATAGATGATTATTTCTCATTTCGTTTTAGTAAGTCTTGCCCGGAACTGATCATTCTCGGGATACTGACCGTTAGGGAATAGCTAACTAGGAAAACGGTGCGTGGACCCAAGAGCTCGATCGTGAATCGAGTCCGATTCCGAGAAGTGGCGAAAGAATATTTTATGCCGACAAGGGCTAGTCCAAGGGGAGTGGCGGATTCGGTTTGACCGACGGCATACGATCGGATAGCTGGTAATTCCGCGCGACCGAGAGCATGCATGGCGAACGATCCCGAACTTGCCCCGAACGATCGCGATCCCAGGGACTAGTGATAAATCCTCGTGTTCTCTAGGAAATCGGGACCGTCATGACTCGAGTAGCCCTTGGTCAATACGCGTAACCTCTAAACAGCCGTCCATTAGTGAGAGACGCTAAAACTGCAAATTAAGTTAAATCGATCGTGGAATTTAGTCCGAACTTCGGTGTCAATTTTCGTGGGCGTGCACGACTATTTTTTCAAGGATGGCATCATTTTTAGGTGTCCACGCATATTTGGGATCGATAGAGTCAAAAATTGAAAATTTGACCCAGGACCGGAAAATTACTGTTTTGCCCCTAAGCCTAATTATAGAGTTCCGAATTTTGCGCTTATTTGGGGATTATTTTAGGGTTTTTATATTAGTTGTTCAGCCCAATAATGTTAGAAATGATGGTCAATTGTGCCCCTAGATATTTTTGTTAGTTTTTATTCAAGCCCTCGGATTAGGGGCAAAATTGTCCAAGTGGGAAAGTAGTTCACCAACCCCACTTTGCAATATCTATATACTCTCTCTCTCTCTCTCTCTCTCTCTCTCTCTCTCCCTCATTCCACCATCACCACCACCGGCAGCCCCCTTCTCCCCGGACGTGCGCGTGCCTCACCGCTGGAGCGCCACCATCGCCACCGCCACCGGTGCTGCCGCCCCTCGCCTCGTCCCACTGTCACGAACCCATCCCCCTCTCTTCTCCCTCTCATCGAGCCACACCCTCTCCCGTGCCCTCTCTCTTTCTTGGCCACTCAAGGGCCTCGCCGGAGCCACCGCTCGCTGTTACTGTTCCGGCATAGATCCACTGCTGTCCAGCCATCCTCGTCACGTGCTCAGCCCTATTTGAAGCCTAGGAATCCAGGTGAGTTCGACCCTAAGCCCTAATTAGGCCAAATTGCATTTCTAGATGGTTTTAGGAGTTAATTAGGGTAAATTAGGAGTTAGATCGTGGAAAACATTAGGGGATGATGTTGTGGTTGATTTGGTGGCTTAGTGTGATCATTTTGATGAGGTTTAGCAGCTGTGTATGTGCTGTGAGATGGCTGGAATTGTCGGAATCGAAACGGCCGAGTTCGGTCAAGTTCGAGCTTAAATTGTGGAAAATAGTGCGCACCTAGTATCGTTGCCATGGTGGTTGTTTTGGGCGATATTTTGGGGAGACAAAAGGGAGCTTTTTGAGGAGATTATTGGCCTAGAGTGGCCGTGTGGGGGCTGTCCATACTAAGACTGAATTGGGCGAGGCGCGAATGATTTGGGGTTCAATAGTGTAATTATCGGGGATGTTGGATAGACTGAGTTAGTGGCTAAATTATCATCGATTGTGAGTGAGTTGGTGATGCCGTGACATATGCCTAGTGCGACTAAGAATGGAGTAGCTTGGCGGGCCTCGATTGCGCGGATTTATGTTGAGCTAATTGTGCGATTTATATGTGTGAATTGTGTACCGTGCAAGAGTGCTTGGATTGCTTTCATGGTTGTGCGAATATGTTGGTTGGGCACATTGAAATGTGGATTAAGCATAATGCGTGGTGAATGGAACAAGCCGTGTTGTGGAATTAAATGCTAAGTGTGGAATTCGTGAATACCCAAATGCGAAAGTTGTGGCCATGGATGTGCATCTTGAGCATTAGCATGGCACGTGCATATATGAGTGTGCGCGAATGACATGAGCGCGTGATCGCATAAAACACCCTGGTACGTTTAACGCGGGGTCCAGATAATAATTGGCGTATGTAAATGTGTGATCACATAAAGCTCTGATGGGTTTTACGCGGGGCAGTGAACCTGTTCTGATGCGTGTTACGCGGGACGATGCCCGGATAACCAGAAGATGACTAGCCTGATGCGTTTTACGTGGGTTGTGTGTCATGAACATGATGCGTTTTACGCAAGCCGGAGATCGATCTTAAACTGTTGGACCTTATGTGTTTTATGCTGGTCGGTGAAATTGGTAATTGCAAGTGTGCAAGAGTGCGAGTGTGCAAAATGCAGAGTTGAGGCATGAGCATGAGTGCGAACACGAGCATATGCATGACATGCGTCGTGACTAGGTGACATACGTACATGTGCTGTGATTGAATTCTGTGGCGTTATTGCGATTATATATATAAAATGCCTAACCTGCAGGTTAAGTAAATTTAGATTTGGGCCCGAAGGCCTGAGTCAATTTATGTTTTGAACTATGCATGGTTTAGTACTCGTCAGGAGGTGCATGTTAGCCTAGTTTAGGTTTAGGGAACTACTTACTAAGATTATTCTTACCGTTGTATAAAACCAATTTTTCAGACCCCCAGCCTTGAGATGCCTAAAGTTCCAGTACATTTTGGGATTCAGCATCATATAGAGCGGACGAGGACGATATACCCCGTAGGGAACCGGGAGTCATATATTAGATATTATACTTTAGTGTGGGTGGACGTGGGGGAAACACATTACTAGACCCACAAATATGCGGTTTGGTGCTTTAGGGATGGATCTCGGAGAGTATGGTCCTCTCCGAACTTTTGATATCCCGTTTACCGGATTAGGCATGAGGTACCCCCGATGCCCCGATGGAGAAGTGGCTGACTCTGATTCTCCAACCGAGGAGAGTGCGAGCTCTGATGGCGTACTAGTAGAGTACGAGGTAGATGAGCTCGATCCGATGGACTTAGAGCCAGCAAACGGGGACGCTGTTCCAGAGCCGATAAAGCCGAATGATGAGGAGCCAGAGCCGATCGAGAAGGATCTCGTACCAGAGGCCGAGCCTGAGGACATGGACTCCAAAGAGGAGGGAGCAGAGGCCAAGTCTGGGCCAGACTCATCGGACTTTGAGGAGGAGATGCCCAACAGCTTTTCATCTTCGGAGTCCTCTGATTTCGATCTGGACTGGGTACCGTAGGGTGTAGCCTTAGTTTCAGACTGGTGAGGCCAGTATCTTTTTTACCAGAGCCTCACCTTAAGTAGTAGACTGACCCCCCGAACCACTTACCCCCTTTTTGTCAATAGTGGCCTTTGACCAGCTTTTGATTTTTGAGCGCAAGCTGTAAATGGATGATGTATATGGTTACTAGTATCAATGCAAGTGTATATCTGTTCATGTTGTTTGTTGCGTGGCTATCCTTGGTTATGTGGTTTGAAATTGTTCGGGCATTGTATTGCTTCTGTGTGTGCCTTAATCTCTGTGCTGGGCGTTGGGTTGGTTACGTGTCCTGGGACGTCGCACTTGAATCGACCTTTGCGAGGGATGTGGTGTGCTGTTAAAGAGCGGGGCATGACATCTTTTATGTTGGATTTTTGCTGCTTCTTTTTGTTTAGATTAGGTCTATTGTTCGGTTTCGGATTATGTAGGTCGGAGATTGTTCAGTTTTGGATTCTGTGGGATGTTTGCTGCTGCTTCTTTTATATTGAATTTCTACTGCTTCTTTTTGTTTGGATTAGGTCTGCTATTCGGTTTCGGATTCTGTAGGGCAGAGATTGTTCGGTTTTGGATTCTGTGAGACGTTTGTTTGCCGCTGCTTCTTTTATATTAGATTGAGTCTGCTACTTCTTTCCGTTTTTATATTGGATTCGACTCATCTCGGGTTGAATGGATTGGGTTTGATTGGATTTTATATTAGATTGGGTTTGTTTTTATAGCAGATTGTTCGGCTTCGAATTGGGTTTGTTTTAAGCCAAGTACCTAATTGATGCATTTAGATTGGCGAACTCGAAATGGGTTGAAATTTGGTCAGCTGTGTAGAAATGGGCCGCTAATCAATACACATGGCTATGCCATGACGGACGTCATTTTTTGCGTTTTGAAGTCGTTTAAATAGGTTTTCGAGTAGAAACACATCGTGTTTCATAGATTTTTAGTCCGATTTAAATATCGTGTGAAAGATACATGATACACAATGTGTTCCACGTGGAACTACTTTCTAATGTTCATTAACAGATTTTGGAACAGAGGGTTCTAGTTCTTGATTGCCAAATATCTAGGTGTGAAAATATCCTAGTTTGATCATGTCATGTAATATGCTCTCCATCATTCATTCTCCTGCTTTCTTCTTAGATAATAATCACCAGAAAGTGTTTCACTTCACTAGCTTTTTAAATGTTTTTGTAGATAGAGATAACAATTGTTATTTGTGGCAAAAAAGAGCTAAAGAAGCTCGTAGACATTTCCAGACAGCTTGCTATTTATCAAGGGTGATAGCAAGTTTGTTTCATTTTCTCAAGTTTATCTCTTGCTCTCTAAAATAAAATGGTAAGCTTCATGATGTATGTCATTATGTGTCCTTAATACATGTTGATTTTTTTAAGATATTTGTCTAGCTTTCCTACTTGTCAGTATAAACATGGAGGTTACATGCATGGTGCAGTTTCACAAAGAAGAGCAACCCCTTCCCCTTCCTTATCCCCGTCCCCGTCCCTTTCCTCTTCCCCTGCCCTTTCATGTTTTCCTCAACCACTACATGCTGATGGACAATATGGACACATTGGCCCTTACTCTGACCGTCAAGAACATGTTAGGGGACAACTTGGACACATGCGAATTGAATCTACTTTAGGTCCATGTCCTTCGGTTCCACCTTCTTCTTCAGTGCAACACTCGAATGATAAGGAAAACACAAGTGAAGAAGATAACCGATTCATAATATGCCCATATGGAGATTCGTAAGTACTTCATTTTTTAAGTATATGTAATATTTAGGGTTTTAGTTATAGATGTCAACTGAATTGTTCATGTTGCAAATTATCCGTATGCTTCAATGTTTCATTGTCCATATTGTTTTTTCTAACTTATTTGCAAATTCATGAATGTTACGTATGTTGTGAGGCAACTTAATAAAACAGTCAATAACTCTTGGAGGGGGTAGTATATTAGTTACAGTAGCACTCCAAAAGAAGTAAATGATTTGTGGTGGAATGAGTTCAAGGTAAGTTTTGTTCTTCTAGGTGTTTCTAGTGACCGTGTTAGGGATCGGATCATACCCTCTTATTAGTAAGTTTGGAATTGTGTCCAGTGTCTCACCAATATCCATTTTCTGCATTCAATCTCGCCATTATTGGTACTTTCAAGTTTCTTCTAAATATATTCTTGCAGTTTTTTTGGCCATGACCAAACTGAGTCAGTCACAATGTGATGGATAGTCCAAAAGCCATCCTAAAAGGCTGCAAGTTTGGGGTTAATGGAAGCCCAAAGGGAAAATATGCTAACTCAACAAAGATTCTAAATTATCCTCGCTTTAAGTGACTAAGTTTTTTTTCTCTTTTTGTGCGTGTTTTATAACGTTTTTGCACTTTTATGACAAAAATGAACCTATTTACTATTAAAAATCACGAATAATTCTAAAATGAACCTATAACAAAGTGTGTATGTTTAGGACAATTAATGATAAGGGAATGGTTTTTCGAGAGACTATTAAAGACCTAGGCTGGTTACTCCTGTGTATTTGTTGTGAATGACTTTCAATAGAAATAGTATAGCTTCTTTTTCTTTTTTCTTTTTTTAATATGATGTCTATATTTCCATTGTTTTCATATGTAAAGTAAAATAGCAGGAAAAAGAGACAAGAGTTGACTGCTCCTTGGGGCATGTTATATGCGAGAGTGCCACCTTGTGTTACGAAATGTAGTCTAGGTGCTATTGTTAAATTGCTCCCTACTTAGGCCTCCAAGTTCTTAGAATGTAGATGGCTTCATTATTTTGGCATGTTTACATTCTCGCTTGTGTAACAGATATTGTTTCTTCTAAATATGTTCCTGCATTTTCGCCAGAGTTCGTAAATATGCCTTTGGTTGCAACTTCATCGGTTTGAGAAGGTGTGTGTGCATCCCAAGAGCTGCTCTAATATGATGTCAATGGATATATATAAAGGGTGGAAGAACTCATTCCGAAAAGTTGGCTTGCCAAGAGAGGAAAATGCAAACGCTTATACAACTCTTTAGTTGTCAGAAGTGGGAAGTCCTACATCAAGTAGTAATGGATATGAACTTTAGAAAATCCATTGCCGAATTGTCTGGTGCATGGTAAAGGATATGTGACCCTCATAATAACTTTCAGTTGTTTTTCTATTGATGCAGCAAAAGTTCAGGTGGGATGAAACGGAAGATGATGAAGTTAAAAGAATTTTTAAGAAGAAGGCTGGTGATCACATACGAAATGTGATGAATAAAGCAAAGATAAGTAAAGTAAAAGCCAGATTTTATTACGGGTGACAATTGGACAGAAATTAAGAAAACTTGGAAAATTGAAAAGAATAAGCAAACGAGTGAACAAAATAAGAAGAATCGAGCTTCCAGTTCTAGTGAGGGTTTGCCACATATGCCGGGGACTCTATCAATATCGGGGAGCATAGAAAAAGAATGGAAAGTCTGTTAAATATGTTGTAAGTTAATTTAATTCAATTACTCATTTATGTTTATATTTTGTAGGCAGATGAATTGGGGACGGAACAGACTATACAGCTACATTTGAACGCACATTTCAAAAAGATTATGGACTGGCGATCGAGCAAAAGCTATTAAGGTATGTAAGGTTATACTTGAAGGTATGTAAGTTTATGGAAACTAGAATCAAAATCATGAATGCTTTTAATATTTATGGTAGTTATATATATGAAGTTATTTTATTTTCATCTATATTGTTAATGTAGGAAAAACGTGATGAATTTTTAATGAGTACTGCTAGTGGTAGTGGTGGCGATGGTGTTGCTGCGCCTGAGCCATTAGTTGATAGTATGGCATTATAGGTGGAGACATTGGTTGGGATAAAAAGAGGAAAAATATTTGGGATGGGATCTTTGTCGAGGGTATACACAACGCAGGCTGCTGCAACTTTATCCTCCAATGCGGCTGTTTGAAGGAGGACACGACTTGAGGAGCAAATGACCCAAGAATTGAGCCAAATGAAATATTTACTTGTAGAGAAGGATGAAGAAATAAGAGTGGTCAAATAACAAATGCAATAGATCTTGCAACACCTTAACTCCGATCACGATGAGGTTCCTCCTGTACCTCCGACTAATCCAATAGGTGATGGCCACAATGATGAGCGACATGATGATGATGACATTGTTGATGATGATAATGATTTTGTCGGTCCTTGCTAGTTAAAATTTCCATTTTCATATCATTATAATATTTTTAAGCACTAAATTTTGAGCACTATGTATTTCATCATCATATCATTATGTATTTAAGCACTAAATTTTGATGTTATTAAGTGCTTAATCAATGTTAAATAAAAATTCTAGAAAATAATTTTGCTATTAATTATATTTTAAATCGAAATTGTCCGTAAATTACTTTCGCCATTGACTTCGTCGCTAAAGAGTTAATAAAAATTCGTCGCTAAATTCGTTCCGGAACAATGTTCATGGCAAAAGTAAAAATTTTTCAAGGCAAATTAGCAACGAATTTTGCCACGAATAAGTTCGTCGCAAATTACTGACTAAAAAAAAAATTCCGTGGCAAATTAGCGATGAATTTTGCCATGAATGATTAGCAACAAATTTTGCCACGAACAATTAGCGACGAATTTTGCTACGAATATAGTTCGTGGCTAATTAGCTACGAATTTTACCATGAAAAATTAGCAACGAATTTTGCCACGAATAATTAGCGACGAATTTTGCCACGAATACAATTCATGACTAATTAGCGATAAATTTTGCCACAAATATATTTCGTAGCAATTTAGTGACAAAAATTGAAATTTTTCATCGCTAAATTTTGTGACGCCAAATTGGCGACGAAATTTTTTTCGTTGCAAATTTGTTTAGCGATGAATTTTTCCATTTTTTTCGTGGCCAAATTCGTCGCTAAAACCTACTTTTTTTGTAGTGAACAATATCATTGGTGTGGGATCCATGTCGTGTAAATGAACTCAGAAAACGCCATCTTGCATTAATTAATGTCATTTATGTTACATATAGGACCTTTGCATGTCGTTTTGCATTTATTTTGGTCACACGTGATGCGTATAGGACACATTTACGCTCGCATTTCCTAACCCTTATGAAGGGATTTGGGGGGTGTTTGCACCAAAAAGTAACTAGGTCATTGATATGGATAGACACGCAACTAGAGTAGATGTTATTATGAACATGCAAGCCATTGTTGATGACCATAAGAAATGTTATCGATATTGATGTGCATCAATAAACATTAATT